>CM044447.1:97871078-97895761 GCA_024363595.1 Xenopus borealis
TCCAATGTTATTGTATTTCATACACTTTGCAACTCATAAATAAAGAATTTATAAAAAAAAGAAATAGAAGTTCCTGCGCCCAGAGCCAATAAATAGCATATTTTAGTGCAATTAATACTTCTGAAAGATAACATGTATCACATACATACATTGAAAATACATATCAGACAGGACTCCTATGGCTAGGTTTTCGCTACAGAGTTTATTAAATGTGCTGTTATGTTTGGATAATTTCACTGCAGCCAATAAAAATATAAAGAGAATTTATATTTTCATTTTAATTGTATATAGTCTTTACCATAGTGTATTATTGACATGCTGTATTAAGTCTGGGGGTATGATAATGAAATATAAATATGAATGAAAGTTGGAATATTGCTTTTTTTAGCATAGGAATTTTATGTGGGCATTCACCTCCAGTCAAAGCTAATCATCATTGATATTTTTTAATTGAATGAAAGTTACACACTGCAAGAAGTAAATTATAACGCCACATGACTAATATAGCTTCCATCAAGCTCATTAGCTTATTGAAGTTTTTGTTTGCTGGAACATATGTGGAACCCAAAGGTAAGATTTATGGAAGCCCCAAGGTTCCTTTGCCTAGTGAACCCCTGTTGACTTGATATGGGAATATTGCTCCTAATTCCTAATTAAGGTTTTCATTTATAAACAATTGTGCCTTATCTCAGGACAAGGCTCACTCTTGACATTTACGAGATTATGCCAATAATTTTTCACTTGGATTTCACTTCCAACCTCTATCTGAGACACAGGGGTCTATATGGGCAAACATTAGTTTGCCATTCTTTCAAGCTAGGCTCATTTTCCTGACACACATACATTTTTGGTGATTATTTTAACTACTCTAGTCTAATTTCAACTAGAGAACTCAGCTCAACTATTGACTCATTACTGACTATTATCAGGCTCCTGAATCATCAGACTAATTATGTTTATGTTGATGATTATAAACAGTAACGGAAGGGATACTATTGGCTCACTTCAAAATCTTTCACCCAGTATATTAGAAACAAGTCAGTTAAATCATTCAGCTGATACACACAATGAGTATTGCCTCTAATTAGGGATAATGTCAGCAGTAAATTACCGAATGCTTTCACAACAATCTTTTTTTTTTATAGGTGGTTCTGTACAGTTAATAGGACATCTTTTATTATATTTGGATCAAAAATAGATACCTATTTATAAAGCCGCAATGTTTAAAGGGGAACCATACCTCCCTACTAATAAAAACCCCTACCCCCTAACCTACATAGTCCCCCCCTCCTTGTTGCTCCCCCCCCAGCCTAGCTGTAACCTCCTGTAATTGCCTTTAATCCTTTACTTATCCCTCCTTACAGATTCAGCGCAGGGGAGCTCACAGGCACCAGCTTCAGCTCTTTCTGACTTCTTTGGGAAGTGAGCGCCGTATCGTCACATGTGCAGTTGGAGCAGTCTTCTTGTTCTGACAACTGCACATGCGCCGAAAGCAACGGTTGTTTCTCTCAGTTTTCAATCACAATTATGTAGTAGATGAGGCTGTAAAAAAGACAAGTCATTCTATTGATAACATCCACCTTTAACAATCTCCTCTACAGTGAAATAATTCCAGTTTGACCAGCCTTCCTTAATTGAAACCTCTGATTTATTAACTTAGTTGTATTTCACATTTGTTAATATAACTTTTGGGCATGGTAGACAAAAACTGCATTGCATATACTAGATGGGGCCTTACCAGTGTTTGGAAAGGGAAATTTACTCTCTACTCCCATGAATCAATACCTCTTTTAATACAAGACAATCCCTTGCTACCCTTCCTGATACTTATTTGCCTTGTATGCTACAGACAACATTATAACCAATTAGTACCATGCCTTCTTCAAAATGGCCTTAGCCCCATCAAGGGTAAATGCCTGCATATCTGACTGTAAGAAATGCATGCATTTCAAAATGTGTATCCCCTTACTTTATATTAGACCTTCTGGAAAATATCTCATTCTATGAAAAAATAAGTTTATAGATTTAAAGGCACAGCATAAATTCAAGTATTGAATAGTGCTGGCGTAGAATAGCTCTAGAAACTGAATTGTACTGCAGATATTTAAAATTACAATGATTGAAATAGCAGTTCCTGCGCCCAGAGCCAATAAATAGCATATTTTAGTGCAATTAATACTTCTGAAAGATAACATGTATCACATACATACATTGAAAATACATATCAGACAGGACTCCTATGGCTAGGTTTTCTTGTTCTGACAACTGCACATGCGCCGAAAGCAACGGAAACTGCCAAAGGGAAGAAGACCCGAAGAAGATGGTGCCCGAGATTTCTGCTGCTCTGAATCTGCAACAAGGGTTAGTAAAGGATATGGGGCTATTACAGGAGGTAATAGCTAGGCTGGGGGGAGCAGGGATGGGGGACTATGTAGATTAGGGGATAGGGATTTCTATTAGTAGGGGGTTTGGTTCTCCTTTAAGCCTAAGATTTCCCTTTGGTAAAATGTGGATGCAAAAAAAACAAGAGTTATGCAACCTTCATTAACGTTTGTGGGCTGAAATTCATGCAATTCCAGTAAATGCAAGTATAGAAACAATAAGTTATGTTCTCTTATATTAATATTTATGGGTAATTAAACAGACCATATATTCTCCATCTTCCACTAAATAGTAACATAAGAGTAACATGAGAAGGTTAAATGCATGAAACTGTCGGGATGGTATAGTTTCTAGTAAAAAAATAAAATTGTGATTCTTTAGGCGCAAGCCTATCGCACATAATTATGAAGCCTACAATGGAACCCTAAAGTAACCCCAGGGTCCCCCTTTGTCAACAGCTGCACTTTAATGGCAAAAAATGACTTTGTCCATTTCTTCATAAAGGCAACTGTGGCTGCACTGGTAAATTTACTTTTAAGGGCAATAATTCTAGGTTTCCCACATGATGCCAGCAATGATGCTATCCCCACACCAAAGCAGTTGTGCATGAATCACTTCTGCATGTGTTTTGATGTTACTGAGAATGTGTCAGACCCAACTCCCCCTTGAAGTCACAACTACACTGGAATTGTGGGAGGAAATGCTGCATTTTCAATACAAAACATAGCAAATCTGAAATTGCACTTTGCACATTACATTGCGTTTGGAAATAACCATAAGTTGATTATGTTGAATCACAACATCACAGTTGATTTATTTCAATTCTTTAAATGACATATTAAGTAGATGCCAGTGCAAAACTATTATAAAATTCCACAGTAAATTGTCACACGTAGAAAACAGAACACTAGGCAGTACTATTAATGTTATGCCAAATTGTCCTTTATTACGTAACAAATGCCAAAAACTAATTATATGAGGCACTTACTCAGCCTTTAGGAACAATTCTGTAGTTCCTCACTACATTGCATCATATATTGATTATCCAGTTTCCTAGAATAGCTATGGCCTTTTAGGCACCCTTTTACATTTGCAGAGTGGTTTAAAAGGCATTTAACAAGCATTTGTTCTACATTTTTTGAACATCTGTGGGTAATACCATCTGACCCAAATTTTGCCAGATTACAGTAGGGTCAGGGAATTTAGTAGGGTAGCAAGCTTCCAGAAGACATTAAAACAGAAACAGTTTCAGGTGGTTAATAATGCCACTGACACCTAGTGATGCAAAAATGAATGCCTTATACAGCATATCCAGAGGGCAGTGTAGCTTAAGTACAGTATATTTAGCAATGCTAACTGCCTACTTTATGCTACTAGTTTTCCTGAGATAAGGCTGACAGACAGGCTATTGGGGACTGACAATTGTTGTGAACACAAATTACATAATAGAAGTGTCTGCTAGAGGTCATTTATAAGAACAGGACACTTTGTATTTTGGTTTCCTGAAACAAAACAGAGCTGTACTATCTCGGATACGGCCTGAAAGAAACATCTACATTCGACATGCTCTGTGGTTTCACACAGGAGGAACCTTCCAAGAATTTTAAAGGAGACATGTAGCATAACTGAAAATCCCCCTAAACTTTTAGGCAATGATGAATATGTGTGTCAGCTTTCTTCTAAAATGATTATTAACTTTAAAAAGTTATTGGAGCTCCCCAGAGATCCAATATGGTCCCTGTCTGTGTCTCTTCTAGAAGCACAACAGGAGGCAGAAAGACTTGAATTGCACTACATGTTTGGGATCAAAGTGATCATTCCTTGGGTACCAGTGTTCACCTGATCTGAAACATGTAGTGCAATTCAATAAAAGAGCAAATTTTGGATAAGTTTAGTTCTCCAGAGTAATATATATTGTGACTTATGAAGATAAGGAAGCTTGGCGACTCCCATCTCTGTTTGATGAACCTAAAACATTGAGAACGGAAGGACAGCCTTTACCAAAAATCGGCTCAATAATGGCAGAAAGACTTGCTAGATCCAGTCCCCCATCCCCAGTGCTTCAGGCAAAGAGCAAGGGTACGGGAGGAATTAGGGATGCACCAAATCCAGGATTCGGTTTGGGATTCTGCAAGGATTTGGCCTTTTTCAGCAGGATTCGGATTCAGCTGAATCCCTAGTGGATTTGGTGCATCCCTAGTAGGAATGTTCCATTTTTCCCTCCTGGAATCACAGCCCCTTCAAGTTGTGCTTTAGGCAACCCTGGCAACTACCCTGCCTTCCCCTAGTTCTGTAATTCTAATACAAACTGGTTGGTGCAAGGCACACTGGATACCCACATTCAGATCAGACCAAAATAAAAAATAAGTAAAAATTTAGACTTTGTTTTATATAATCATCTCTCGCCTGACGCGTTTCGTGTCCAAAAGACACTTAATCATAGGCTTCCCCTAGTTCTGGCCAAGGTTAACTTACTGTGCAGATGGGCCTTCATCAGTTATGGTCACATATACCTCAAAGATTGAGCAGAAAGCCTGATATTAGCAATGTATTATTCCAATACATAATGAAAAAAAATAAAATTTAAATAAAATAACAGCATAAATTGCATTAAATTGCATAAATTATTTCATTATTTGAGTTTCAATCCCCTTAAAGGTTTTAGATAAAGTTTGTACTGTGTTAGCCAGTTGAAAAAATTAAAGGGTAGAACTTTCTATATAATGCATAACAAAAGTGGTGTAAATGTGATAACTTTATAGGCTAACTAGGATGATTTTCACAGCAAGCTTTAAGAACATTGCAGTTCCTTCATCAAAGCTGATTACAAAGAAGCTGTGTTGGCTCTGAGATATTTATACAGCATTTTTTATATCCAAAAAAACTGTAAGGGACAAAAGAGAAAACACATAAGCATAATTTATATTGCAAGCAGAGACAGACATATGGGGAGGTGGGTTATGCAAGGGACTCCAGACCAGGCACAAATTATACATAAGGTGTGAAGTAGATTACAGATTGCTGTAGTAGTCTGTTGTCTCCACAGATATGGTTTTCTTTAATTTATGCATCTGTTTCTAGTGTAGGTAATTAGCCATAAATCCATGGCCTAAATACATTATTGTCTCCAGACGCTTAAAGGCTTGCATAAGTTTGTATTCCCACATTTGAATTCATTTTCTGTTTTGATAGCATAAACTTGGAAGTCATCCAGGCTGTGGTTGCTACTATTAAAATGCTTACCTACTGGTGTGTCCAATTTTTTTGTAGTAAACCAGTGGTGATTGTTCCTTTTTCTCATTCTTTGTCCAGTTTCTCTAATGTAAATGTGAGTGTTGTTGAACACTTTTTTTTCATGTTATTGCATATTCCACAATGCTGGATGAGCAAGTGTGACCATGTACATAGTGTTCCTCTAGTGTGTCAGAAATTGGCACTCTGTCTGAGGAGAGGATGTGTGGGCATGTCTTGCATCTCTTCTTTCCACATGGGTGGGTTCCATTGTGAGTGGGTCCTGAGAGTGAGCTTTTTATAATGAGTCTCCTTATGATTGGAGCTTTCCAGAAGAGCTTGCCAGGACATATTGCAGATAGCCTTTTGACTTTTTGTAGTGTGCCTTGTAGCTCTCTGGCTATTTTTCGAATAATGTGCCATAATTCAGCTGTGGGTTGTAGGTTATAACAAGTGGTACCCGATCTGTTTCTCTTTTCTGTTTGCATTTTAGTAGTTGGTTTCTGGAGACATTGGTGGCTTTGTGTTTGTTGTGGTCTACAATCCTTGGTTTGTTGTAGCCTCTGTCAATAAAGTCTTTTCTGAGAGTGCAAACTTGGTCCCATACTTGTCCCCATCTGGCGTAGGTATAATTCCTGGCCAAACAAAAAATAGTTATGTGCAATTGTAAAATCAGTCAGGCTTACAACAGTATTATTGGGTAGATTATGTGTTTGCAGGAATTCCTCACATTCTGTTGTTCCATCTTTGTGGGGTATGTTAGTGTGGTAGGGTGTAGTAGGGATTCCACATGCACTGTCACCAAAGTGGTGACATCTGGTAACTATCCTATGTTCCTCGATATAGGCCCCTGTGGGGTCACTGTCTAATCGGTGTAGTGGGTGGGGTTAGACAGTTGTCTGCGATGTAGTCTGAGATATGACTACTGAGCCTCAATTGTCCACTGGTGTTATTATTATTATATCCGTGTTGTTCTCAAGGGCCCTTATTGCCTTCCTTTCCTGGATGCTCAAGTTGCGCTTGGGTTCTCTTTGCTTGTCCAGGATTATTGATTAAACCCTATCCAAGAATGAGTCAATATATTGACCCAGTTAGGGCTTGACGCCTGCAGGACAGGTCCATTTGGTTTCCTTTTTTGTGCAGTATTTCTGTTGTGTGGAATTGTTTGGGTTCTGTGGGTAGCCTGTTATGGAAGAATTCCTTGAGGTGTAGTTTCTTAACACATTATACTTCAGTGTTTCTCTTTTGTCCCTTACAGTTTTTTGTATACAAAATGCTGTATATAATCATCTTTTATTATGTCATAGAATGGCCAAGTCTAAGCAACTTTTCAATTGGTGTTCATTTGTCTTTTTTTTAGTTATTTGTTTTTTTTCTTCTGATTATTTCTAGCTTTCAAATTGGGGTTTGAGTTTAGGGTTTTTTTGTCAAAACTCACATTTTTGTGTTAAAAAAACTTACTTTACTAATGTGAGGTCTACTTTTAGTGATGTTATCCCATTATGATCTACATCCATAAAAGCATTGTTAGCATTCTGTTCCATGGCAAATAGTACTTAAATATTGATTTATAATAAAAATAAAGTATGGTGCTATATTAAAACATACATTTCTTATGTAACCTTAACATTAAAAATATTTAAATGAAAATCATAAAACAAGAGGCTGATTTAGACAAGCTGTTTGTTGACATTGTTTTGAGACATACTGGTCACCAGCTAAAGGTCTACTGGTAGATCCCGATCTACCTTTTGGGCACCCTTGACTCAAGGTATAAAAAACTCTAACATTCGATCATTGATAAAAGGAATTTTTTTTTTCATTGTAATTATATTATTATAATGGAGTGTATGGGAGATGGGCTTCTCATGATTTGAAGCTTTCTGGATAATGGGTTTCTGGATAATGGATCCAATAACGTACCTTGTAAACAGCAAGATATGTACATGCACAAATGTTATCATCACTTAAAATATTCAAACGTTTACATATACTGCTTCCTATGAACGTGTGAGAGTTTAATAAACTCATCGCTTTTGTGTATGTGTAGTAGTTCAAACAGCGGGAAAATCCATGCTGCACTCATTATGCCTTTGTGTACCACAGTGTTAAATATAGCTAAAGCCTATACATTACTTTTCACTACAGACTGTGTAAGAACAAAGGCTTTTTTCTTTTTCCCTAACTATAATCTGTGGCCTGTCTGTTCATGTTTCATTTTGAAAAAGGATTCAAAGTGAAAACAGACATCCACATCACACATGAAAGAAGTATTTCCGGTGTCTGTGAAATGCGCCCACATTCTTCTCAGGGGCTCCATTACATTTTGCTGACTTTACACTATATAAACATAACCCAAAGGGATTTGGATTCAACCTAAGCTCTAAATACTGCACACATTCTCATTTAATTGGTGGACAGGCTCCTTTATTACTCTTCTTGGGAGTTTTTCATCTACAACAATTGGATTGTGTCTACCCTCCAACATTCCCCTTTAAGTTCATATGCTTATTACAAATAGTTTGTGTTAATTAAAGGGGAATGTTGGATGCAGTTCTAGTGTTCTAGGAGGTAGTGTGCAAAAATGTTCTTTGGCAGCTGAGTGTGCAACATTTGAAGGGTTGATCCAAGCTAATACTGAAATATATTTATGTATTTTTATAGTCAGTCTGCATTTTATGGACTTTTACAGTAATGCACATTATTTTATGTTATGATCGGATGCTATGTTTCAGCACAGTTTTTAGCATTGTCTAAAAAAATATATTTGTTCATACAATTGCATCACAAGGGAAGAATTCACTTATCTGCCATCATTTAACTCTGATGCAGTAACCAAAGCAAACACCAAACAGCAAATACCTCTAAACTGTCATGGGAAAAGATGTTTTTTTTTTTTTTTTTAAATGCATCAGTTAATAGTGCTGCTCCAGTAGACTTCAGCACTGAAATCAATTTTTCAAAAGAGCAAACAGATTTTTTAATATTCAGTTTTGAAATCTGACATGGGGCTAGCCATTTTGTCAGTTTCCCAGCTGCCCCTGGTCATGTGACTTGTGCCAGCACTTTAAGAGGGAACTGCTTTCTGGCAGGCTGTTGTTTTTCCTTCTCAATGTAACTGAATAGTACGCAGTGGGACATGGGTTTTACTATTGAGTGCTGTTCTTAAGCTGGCCATAGACGTAACAATTACGATCTTTCTCGGAAAAGATCTTTCCGAGAAAGATCGTTCGTTTCAACACACACGTGTAGAGCTGAATCGTCAGATATACAGGTAGAAACAATAGAATTCTACTTGTATCTGACGATTCAGCACTAACAATGGCCGATGTTCAGGGAGCTTTCAAAGGCATCCGATCAAAATTTTCCATCCAGTCCGATCAACCAGCCGACCGATATCTTAATCCTCTGACGATGTCGGTCGGCTCATTTCCCACCATACACGCACCGAATATCGTACGAAAATTCGTTTCGTACGATATTATCTGTGCGTCTATGGCCACCTTTAGATCTACCAGGCAGCTGTTATCTTGTGTTAGGGAACTGTTATCTGGTTACCTTCCCATTGTTCTTTTGTTAGGCTGCTGGGTGGGGGAAAGGGAGGGGGTGATATCACTCCAACTTGCAGTACAGCTGTAAAGAGTGATTGAAGTTTATCAGAGCACAAGTCACATGACCAGGGGCAGCTGGGAAATTGACAAAATGTCTAGCCCCATGTCAGATTTCAAAATGAAATATTAAAAAATCTGTTTGCTCTTTTGAGAAATGGATTTCAGTGCAGAATTCTTCTGGAACAGCACTATTAACTGATGCATTTAAAAAAAAAAATGTTTTCCCATGACAGGATCCCTTTAAAGGATCAAGGAAAGCAACATTTTGATGGGTTGTTATTGCATTAGGCCTTTCTTTGACAATGAATAAACAATAAATAATTTTAGCAGCAATCCTCTGACTGAGATCCAGTTTTGTACCAGCCCAAATCTGTCTAATAGTAGATTGTTATTGGATACTGCTCCAGAGTACAATTTTGCAAACCCTCTTGGGTCAACATTGATTAATAGCTAAAAATCTAAATGATGGATTTTTATTTTTCACCTGAAAACGGCCCTCTTGGCACATCTTATGGAAGCTTTATAATTACATGAATTACTGTAAGTACCTGAGGTAGCACAGAAACTCCTGAAACAGTAAAATCCTTGTGCTTATGTAAATAAGTGAAGTCTTTTGCTGCCAGTAATGAAGCATACACACAGAAAGGAAGAAATCAGTCTTTTGAAATGCATTTGTTTTAGAGTATGAGTGTAGGTAATATGGCCACAAATATATAAAGTAGCAAATATAACATATTTTTAATTTATTGTACATACATATTTTAATGGTAATGGGGGTAAAACATCAGGGCACTATGTTATAAACACTGGGAAAATTTGCTCCTGGGCAGTAACCCATGGCAACCAGTGATTAGCTTTTTTTCAGCCAGCTGCTGGCCAACCAGCAATGAAAATTTAAACCAGGGGTAACAATTCTTGGGGGGTTGCCCCCCCATTCCGTCATCTTCCTATTGATGTGCATGCAGCACATAAGTGGGGGAAATGTTCTTACCACCCAAGTTAAACTTAAAAGTCAGATAAGAAATATCTGTAAAAGTAAGATACCACACCTTTTAATGGAAAATAGAAGGATATTAGATGTCAACAGGGAGATCTATTACCGTACAAAGGCACAAGACCGCAGGACAAGTTTTTCTGTACAGGTCATGAAACACTGAGGTGACATCTAATATCCTCACATTTTTATAGTAAAGCTGCTGCACATTGTTTCTTATCATTCTTGTTTCAATGAATCATACAACACAAAGCATATGAATACATTTTGTGTTTATTATCAGAGCAATACATACTTTTTGGACTACTGCAGTACCTGTCACAATTTGTATTTATAAATAATGCATTCATGATATGGCTACAAAATATATTTATCATTCTCGCACATTTTTATTCTCTCTCGGAATGTCATTTACATAAGTCTTTGACTCCATAATGATATCTCTCCTAACACTACTAACTATTCTTGATTTTTCTTTACTATGTTTAGTTAAAGGACAAGGCAACCCCATTAAAGACAACTCTTCAAAGTATTAGCCTACTTGCACTGAGGCTTCTTAGTCCTACAGATATCACTGTAAAACAGCCATCCATGTTAAAATATCCATTACGTGAGTGATTAAAAGTACCCATAATGCAGCAGTCTTAGACAAGACCAAGACTGGGATTCTGCTCAGAATAAGTCAAGACGAGATTAGCACATGTGCAGATGGCGCCGTGTCCAGCCATCAAGAAGGAAAAATTTGGTAAACGCACTTAAGTTATTTGGCGGCAATCTTTGTGAGGCTATGTGGGGGGAAATGCTGGCTGCGATAAAGAGCAGCAGAAGTTTTACTCAGCGAATGTTAAATAATAATAATAACCTCTATATGGAAATGCAACTGAATGGTAGAATCTGCTTTATCGACGTTTCCTTGTCCTTTAAGATTGTAAAACCATCAGTACAGGATCACTCAAATTATATAACTCCACTTCATTATTCATTTAAATGGTAGTTATTTAGTAATTAGCACACTTAAGGAGTATTAATATCCATGTGTCTCAGAATTCAACAGAAGTGAATTATAACTTTAATTAATGAAATATTTCAGCTTTCCAAACTTGTATGCAAGCTTCATTGTAAATACAACCCAACCCATATATTCTGTAATATTTAATTGAAGTACTCTCTTTACTTTAAAAAAAGCTTTCCCCACAAAACAAGAAATCCATCTGTAGCCTATAATCCATGTGCACTTGCCTTCTTTCGCCACACTTCCATTGGGAGCTCAGTGTCTCCTTGTAAATAACTCCACATACCCAACCAAAATGTCCCAGAGCAAATGACACTATAACTTACCATTACCTAAGTTCATCTTATTTAGTTTTAAAAAAAAGCTCATGCTATTATTTCGTTCCATGGAACACTTCTAAGTGTCTTATTGCTGTAGGACATTCAACGTGAGCTGTGTCTGTGCAACTGGCCCATCCAGATTTCATGTAATGCAAGCTGAGATAAATCCAAATGATAATGTTGAGTATAATGTACTGACACACCTTGCACCTGGAGCAGGGAGCTTTGCATTGTCATAGGAATGCCTGCTTTCCACTTGACAAACCAGTTTGACAGCAGCACAAATCATCCCTAACATTGCCTCAGCAAATTCATTTTAATAGTAGGTGGTGCATTTTAGCTACCTAAAACAACAAAATGGCAGAAAACCACATTTATCATCTTGTAGTTTTGTGATCATCACATGGCTTTCTTGCTGCTGTAAATGGTGGGTTACCATTAGTCAGGAAAAGAACATTTTGTGCCAACATATTGAGCAGCACATCATTCCTAGCTCCAATGGACTTTACAATGTGAGGTCCCTATTTCATAAACACACCATGGTCATCTGAAGCAGGAGCCAATTAACTTGCCTGTAGGTGGGAGGAAACTGGAGTACCTGGAGAAAACCTGGAGAAGGGAATGTACAAACGTCTTGTACATAGTGGGCAAGAGGTCTATGAGCATTATGCAACATTCAGATTAATAGAGCAGATAGCTGAACTGTGTGTGTAGCTGATCTGTAGTATCAAAGTAACAATTTGTTTTGAGAAACAGGTGAAATCCCTATCCTAACCACTAAATGGCAATATTGCCTTCTTAGATCTGTCTCCATGAAGGAGATAATGTGCATATTGTTTCAGAAGAAGACATTTCTGGAAGGGTTTGAGTTGTCACAGTAGGGAGCTTCCAAGTTTGGCAATGAAACTTACCTGCTGCTGATACACAGATAACTAAAAAGGACCATTAAATGCCCCACATCCTATCAGCCATGCAAAAAAACCTAGAAAATAAGAGAGTACTAGATCAAAGTGTAACCATTTCATAACATCTGGACACTATTTATACTTTATATGCCATATTTTTAAGTACACCTAAGGGATCTGTTATCTGCAAGCCCATTTTTTCCATTTTCTTTGTAATAATAAAACAGTACATTGTACTTGATCCAAATTAATATATAACTGATCCATATTGAAGGTAAAACAGTCCTAGTGGGTTTATTTCAGGTTTGAATGCTTTTTTTTTTAGAAGACTGGTAGACCTAGTAGGATCCCTTATCCAGAAAACCCCAAGTCCCAAGCATTCTGGATAACAGGTAATATAATTGTACTATAACAAACAATGGAATGTTTTGCTCACCACTAATTTTTAGAAACTTTACGCAGGGGGTGCAATGATGCTGTGCCCACAAAATTCATATAGACAAATACAAGAGGTCCTCTGCACACAGCCATGATCAATATATTAAGGACATTGAAACATTTTGTGCCATAAGCTTAAGGCACAATATGTCTCAATGTCCTTGATAATGGGTTGATGCAGAGGCCCTCTTGTATTTGTCTATATTTTTAAGTACTTTGTCTGAGGATTCTAGGAGAAGTAGTTTGTTAATAGATGGAAAGTCTCAGACTACTCTGTGAACTTCAAAACTTAAAAAGAAAGCCCCAACACTAAAGAACCAGATCAGTCTGTTAATGGAAGAGGTTTACTGCAGCATAAATGTGTCTATGCTAATGATTAGAGAGTCTCAGGGTCCGCTTCCTGCTCCAGCATCTGGAGTTGGTTTTCATGGAATCTCTCCTAGCATCTGGCGTGTCCTAACACTGGTTGCCTTGTTATGACATGGCAAATTGTTCTGCAGGGGTCATAGTTTGGTCTTCCATCACAACCGCAAGCTGTTTGCTTTTGCTTGCAAAGGGTGTAACCTGAATCCTTCCTGTGTGGAGATGTTTCAACAGTTAAATGGGAAAAAGGTAAAGAATGTCAAGGTGTCTGCTGCCAGAAACAGGTCAAACGCATGGAAGCACCCAGTGAAAATAAACACATAACACTTGCACTGGATATTCCATTAGCTGTTGAGTCTAGGATACAGTACTATAAAATCTGTGAGAGCGGGGGCAGAAGGTCCCAGAAACTCTAAAGGCTTTTGAAATAAGATCCCTTGTCCATTGTTTCCCTTTCATAGTTATTGTTGAAAACTTTCACCTGTGATCAAATGTTCTTTACTCTGAAGGACTAGTCCAGTTGGCAGACTGTGTAAAGCAAACTGAGACCTCCAGGGATTATTCAGTGAAACCCTTTTCAGAATGGGAATATATCACAGGAGGAAAAATATCATATCTGTAAACACTGAAAGATTAAATATTGATTTCAAAGAGGCTCAGAGGCATTAAAGGAGAACTAAACCCAAAAAATGAATATGGCTAAAAATGCTATTATTTTGTAGACTGAACGTATTGAACAGCCTAAGGGTTCAGCATCTCTATAGTATTGCAGGCCTTGAAAGTTGTCACATGAGTTTCCCATCAGGATTTTGTTAGGAGTGTCTGCGGCAAGCATATGATTAGTGTGCTCTGGGCAGCTTACAAGAAGCTAAGCTTAGGGGGTGTTGCAAATCATCAAGCAGAAAATTAGGTTTGTCAAATAAAGTCATGCTACAGGACTGATTTGTAAATTCGGATGCTAATTGTGCTATTTTCTGAGCTGCCATGTACCAATAATCTGAATTATTTACTAACTAGCCTTATATTGTGACATTTACTATATTGGGGCATCTTTGAAAGTACAGATCTTTACTGCTAAAGGGCTGGGTTGCCTTGGGCAGGTATGGAAGCCCAACACATTATTTATAACATGTTTTCCCTACTTCTTTCATTAAGCTTTATTTCTCCTTTAAAACAAACGAGCGTGTCTCTACCCGATATGCCCACCTTGAGGTGGGCGATATCGGCTGATCCGACCGTGGGCCCTAGGGCCCAATGATGGGATCATAATGAAGGGTAACAGGCAGCTGAATTGCTGGACCGCATAAATTAACAGATAGGGCCAAGATCCGACAGAATTTTTATTCCCAATCGATCGGCATCTGCCCAACTTTCGGCCAGATATCGATCAGGGAAACCCATCGGAGAGCTCCATGCACGAGTCAATAAGCTGCCAACTCTGTCTGTCAGCAGCTTTTATCGGCCCTTGTATGGCCACCTTTAGTTTCTTGTGGCTCAGTAATTCAGGTGCAGACTACTGAAGCAGCACTTTTAACTGATGCGTTTTAAAAAAAACATGTTTTCCCATGACAGTTTCCCTTTAATGAAACTCAAGGATTCTTCTTTGCAGGAACAAAGATAATAAATATATCAACTATATATATCAGTTTAGAAAAGTTACAGAGTCAGCGACCCCCCCCCACCCCCCCACCCCCGAGCTGCTTTAGAAAGACAAAAGAAAGTGAAAAATTAACAAGAATGGTAACACATAGAAAGTAGTTGGAAATATCTGAATTTCTGGTGAACTATCTAAAACCAGCTGAACTGAAAAAGTGTTGGAAGGTGAACAACCCCTTAAATTCTGAAATGCCTTGGATCTTATAGCAATGCACTTTGAGTTTTTAATCCACCAAAAGGAGTAGAGGTCAGTCATTGCTCTAGATGCAAGTGTGCAGGAGCACTAAAAGGTGAAATGCTTTTGCACTTGTGCCCAGAACAATTCTAAATATCTTTTATCTTAAAAACTGTATTACACAGTAAAAAGGCTCATTTACAAAGGGTATCCACCAAAATTTGAACACAATGAGTAAATATGAGCAGAGAAATAACTTTGTTACGTCACAGGCAACCTTTGCTGGAAACAAGTTTTTAAAAACACTCATGTCACACTCATTTATGTAGGAATGTACAGAGAATGAATCTTGAGGCAGGAAGAAAAGGTTACGCATCTCAGGAAAAATCACAGGAAAATGTAAAATGAAGTAATGATGTAAGCTGATGATTGACAAGGTAGAAGTATGAGAACAAAGCAGAGCTGCTGACAGTAAAGGGAGGAAAAGTAACACATCAAAGGGGATATTCACTTTTCGTATGATGTATACATTGATACTGGGATGAAAATTGCACTTGGTCTATTTATCTACTTATTGCCGTTTAAAGAACATGAAACTATTGATGCAAAATATGAAACATTTCTCAGAAAAAAGACTTAAACAAGAACCAATAAAATTAGAACATTAGAACGCTATTAGAAAATTTGAAGATTTCTTTGCAGAAAACAATAGTATTACCAAGCTAAAAATGATTCTGAAGAAGAACAAAATCAGTCCAAAAAGTAAGTATACATGTGATTTCAAAAGGGAATGGGCCAATGTCATTGGCTAGACAGAAGAGTAGTATATAAAGAACTATTGTACATTACGTCTATCATACTTTACTTTTGTCTAATGGAAATGATGAGAGATGAATATACAGGGCTAGCAATGGGGATTGCTGCATGGGATATTTAAAACACAATTGTATTTCCTGCTCATCCCCAGTGTTTTTGAACCAATGTGGATCTGGTTGGGCAGCATGCCACTACCCTTGCCTCCCTAGGCCCGGGCCTAGGTGACCTTTCCACAAATCTGGGCCTGTGAATATATAGTTACTAAACTACAGATTTAAGTTGACCCTCTTAGGGTAAGGCCACACGGGGAGATTTCGTGGAGATCTGTCGCCTGGCGACTAATCGCCACGATAAATCTCCCCGAATAGCTTGGTAGCTGTGCACACCCGCTACACAAAAAGTCGCCTGCGCTTATTCACGCGATTTATTGCGGCGATTAGTCGCCAGGCGACAGATGTCCCCGAAATGTCCCGTTGTGGCCTTACCGTTATAATAATATTGTCTTATATTGCTGTTTGCTGTTTCAGTCATGTTAAGCCTTCAATTATCTCAAGCTGTATGTCCACAGCCTTCCTTATCATCTAACAAATCCCTCCTGTAGTGTAGTTATCCCATTAGGACAAGAACACACACAGCAGATCCTCTACTTTCCTCCTCCTGCATTTTATTTCAGCTCAGTAATGTCTACCCCATATGTTTACTGGCAGAGTAAGGAGCTCAGTTTGGCAGTACAACTGTTTTTTATACAACCAAAACTTGCCTCCAAGCCGGGGATGAAAAAATAAGCACCTGCTTTAAGGCCACTGGGAGCAACATCCAAGGGGAGGAGCCACTGGTCGGGGATCATTGTTCTAAAGCAAAACAAGCAACATAGTTTGTGCAAATGCCTTTTTACAGTGAGAATTATGAAGTTGTAGAAATATCTCTCTGAAGCAGATATATAGCAGCAGATACATCACATCATTTGGACAGAATGATTTAATGCAAGTTAGAAATACAATGTAACTGATACACAATTCTCCAGTGATCCCCAACCAGTAGCTTGTGAGCAACATGTTGCTCATCGACCCCTTGGATGTTGCTCTCAATGGCCTCAAAGCAGGTGCTTATTTTTTAAATCCAGACTTGGTAGTATAATGATAAGTAGCGTCTCCTGTAGGCTGTCAGTCCACATAGGGGCCACCAAATGGCCAATCACAGCCCTTATTTGGCACCACAAGGGACTATTTTTATGCTTGCTTTGCTCAACAACTCTTTTTACATTTGAATGTGGCTCACGCGTAAAAAAATTTTGGGAACCTCTTCAATACTCTATACAATGTTAATGCAGAGACTGTCTGAATTATCCTTTACAGTCCAAAGGGATTTAATCCATATGTTTTGAAAAGCTCTATTGTACCTGCCAGTACAATAATTTCAGTATGGTTTTATGGTTCAGTATGAGTTTTGTTAATTCTTTGCTGATAACCAAGATAAATATATAAGGTCAGCAAGTAGCATAGATAGAGCTACTAGTTGGCAAATCAAATATCTTGAGAATAGAGTTATTTTCCTGCCACAGCTAGAAGCCACAGAGTTGTGCCCTAGAATTGTGTAACCATAAACATGTTTCTACTAATGAAATTATGATATGTCCAAAAGATCTGACACTTTTCTGATGCATTTTTTTATGGTTTCCATCTTCTCTGGGGCTGATTTACTGACCTCATTATTTTTCCAGCCCACCAAGTGAACTATTTTTTTTCCTTGGGCAAACATTTATTTCCATACCCTTCATTACTAATGCAGATGATGTTATGGAGTAGTAAACCTTCCTCAAACCATGAAACATCATTTAAAAAGATCCCCATCAATAATTTCCTCCTGTACAAAGAAATCCCAGTAACCATTCAACCCACAGGCTTCCTACAGTATGAGGTTATCATCAAATAAAAACATGTCAAGATTTAGCCTTTTCTCTTTGCTGGTGTTTTTTTAACATTGGATGAGAAACACAATGGGGCAAATTCACTAAAGCGCAAAGCGTCTAGCACTGGCGCTAATTCGCCAGCGTGACGTCATTTCGCAACTTTGCAAATTCACTAACACCGACCGGCGAATTTTCACTAGCGATGTAGATAGACATGCGCAACTTCGCACCCTTACGCCAGGCGAAGTGGCGCACTGACGAAGGATCGTAAATTCGCAAATTCACTAAGATGAACATTTTCCTGAACGTTAGCACTTACGCTAGACGTTACTTCTCCTGGTCAGACCAGGCAAGTTCAATACAATAGATAGGAGGTTAAAAAAAAATGTAAACGCCGGCGTATTTTAGCATAGAGGGTGATAGTCTGAAAAAGATCAATATTTTTTGGGGGGGTTACCCTCCTTCCCCCCTACATTTCCTAACATATGGCAACACAACTATACAGGGGGCACATGTAGAGCAATAGGACAACTTTATTTATTTTATTAAAGGTTTCCTGGGCTTGTGTAGTGGAATGTAGTGGCTGTAACATAAACTTCTATTATAACTTAAAGTTCCGGCCATATGCAAATTAGGCTTCGCTAGCGTAACAGCACTCTGCCTAGCGAAGTAACACTAGCGCAACTACGCTACCATTTGCCAACCTGAGCGTAAATTCGCACTTTAGTGAATTTGCGTAGCGCTGGCGAAAATTCGTCTGGCGAAGTGCGGCGAACGATAGCGAACGCTAGCGAAGCTAACGCTAGCGACATTTCGGATCTTAATGAATTTGCCCCAATGTGTGCCTTATACCTTAAGGCCTAAACAGAGGCACATTACAGAGTATAAAACCATTTTCAGATACTGAAAATACAGCATTTTTTCCAGAATTCCAAGATATTAGTAGCCCCCAAAGTAGCATGCCCCACAAATTACATGTGATTTACCAATACAGATTCCAACTAGCATCCACATAAAAGTAGCATTCACATTTTGTTTGGATCATTTGTGTTACAAAATGCATCAACAGTCAGCAATCAGCTTTAGCATGCAACTAATTAAACACAAGTCATTTCTGTAGACACAAGACACGAAGGGAGCCCTTTAAGTAACCTTCCCTCAAGGCAGGTGCTTAATTGCAGGGCATCCCTTTGTCTCAAGTGTGTGTTCATTAATGAGACAGAATAGTAAATGCTGAATTTCTTGCTGTCCCAAATAATCAGCCATGTTAACAGCCCCCCAGGTGCAATTACTGTTGCATAAACAGGTATTTCCAGATTCCCATAAATATAAACTGACATAACTGGAAGTAAATCGGGTTCCCATGATTGTCACTTGACACATGGAGGAAATACTGATTGTTATCACAAAAGTAATTATTATTTAAAATAAATGCAATCTCTTGTACTGTAACATGTTTGTTGTCCATAGGTATAGCCATAAAGTGCTAATGGAAACAAGAAAACCATTACATCCCTCCCCATACAGCATACAAAGATAACTAGCTACCAAAGAACCTTACTTCATTAGTTTTCTTTAAAAAAAATTAAACTTTTCGGTTTTAAAGGAAAACTATACCCCGAAAATGAATTTTTGAGCAACAGATAGTTTATATCAAATCAAGTGACATATTAAAGAATCTTACCTACCTGATATATATATTTAAGTAAATATTGCCCTTCTACATCTCTTGCGTTGAACCACCATTTCATGATGGTCTGTGTGCTGCCTCAGAGATCACCTGACCAGAAATATTTCAACTCTAACTGTAACAGGAAGAAGTGTGGAAGCAAAAGACACAACTCTGTCTGTTAATTGGCTCATGTGACCTAACTTTATAGTTTGTTTGGTATGTTTGTGTGCACCGTTGGATCCTAGGATCCCAGGAGGCTGTCCATATTTTTTAAAATGGCTATTTTCTATTTATGATTACCCAATGGCACATACTACTAAAAAAGTGTATTATTATGAAAATGGTTTATTTACATGAAGCAGGGTTTTACATATGAGCTGTTTTAGGCAATATCTGTTTATAGAGACCTACATTGTTCGGGGGGTATAGTTTTCCTTTAAGAACAAGAGGGAATATGTCTTAGTACATACTATTTTAAGAACCCCTAAATTAAAATTTTAATTGAATTGAATTAAAATTTTTGCAGCAATTTACATTTTTTTAGCACTAAAACTCCTGAATTTGAATAATGCTTTTCAAAAATTCTAATGTACCTGTACAATATTTATTAATTTGAAAAATCTGAATTTAAGCATCTGGCATCTAAAGGCTGTTCATGTAAAAGCTAATGGAGGCTGCCTTTGGCAAATTTAAAGCGTTTTTTCAAGTATTTACACACTGAAAATGTTAAATAGACTACAACTTTGAAGTAATTTTCCCAGTGTTATTCAATCACATTTTCTATATTCAACAAACAAAAAGCAAACATTAACATTTTTTGTTTGATTTTTTTTTATTCTAATTAAAAAAAACTGTAACATTACACACATTTTAATTTTGATTAATAGACCATCATGTCTGGGAAAATAAACTGGCCTAGGTTAGCTTTCAGCATGCTGGGCCACTGCCTTCCCCTACCTACCATTCAGATATAGCACATGAGCAGTATAGACACACTATATAAAAAGCAGTGCAAAACTAAACCACACTCACAGGACTTTAGTGAAAAACAAAAGTTGTGTTTATTACACAAAATTTATAGTTTTACTTGGGCATGTACATAAGAAGTCCAAGCAATACAGCAGGACAAGTTTTATCCGTGGATGCTTCTGATTTCTATCGATTTTGCCTCATCGCCTCAATTTAGTACTAAGACTAAGTACCCACCCCCAGTGCCTAGGGGTTGTCCTAGATTCTGCCCTGCCATTCACTCCTCATATCCAATCACTTATTAAATAATGTCACATCCACCTAAGCAACATATCCAAAAAAAAACCAAGACGCTGCCAAAATTCTTAATCACTCTCTCTCTCTTCATATCACATCTAGACTACTGTAAAGGTGGCCATACAAGGGCCAATAAAAGCTGCTGACAGACCAAGTCAGCATCTTATCGGCCTGTGTATACGGCCCTCTGACGGGATTTCCTGATCGATAGCTGGCCGAAAGTCGGACAGATGTTGATTGGGACTAAAAATCCTGTCCGATTGCGGCCACATCTGTTCGCTGATGCAGTCCCGTGATCCGACCGAAGCACTTCATAAGCACTTCATAACTCTGTCCCACCCTACATCTTTATATATTCACCCAACCGCTTACTATGCTGCTCTACCGACCTGCTACTTAACTCTTCTCTCATTACCTCCTCACATGCTCGCATTCAAGACTTTGCAAGGGCTGCAACCCTCCTCTGAGATTCACTCTCACGGTCTGTCTGACTTTTCTTCACTTTCTCAACTTTTCTGCTTTCAAGAAATCTCTTAAAACGCACTTATTTAGAGAAGCCTACCCTCACTCTGCTTAACTACCAAATGCAATACCACAAACAGTAACACATCTCTCCCCCACTTAATACAGATTTTGCCCACTCTCACACCTTGTGTATTATTCCCTTCCTCTTAGATTGTAAACTCTGTCTGCACAGGGCTTTTCTCACCTTTTGTACAGGTATTGATTTTTATGTATGTAACTCCATATGTTCTATGTATATAATTCATGTGATTTAGTTGTATAAACACATTGTAAGAAAACCTTACCCTGGTGGTCTAGTGGTGTGGCGGGGACGCCCGCCGCTCTGCTCTCCTTGCCGCCGGTCTTCCTAGTGCGCACGCGGCGCGCACTTCCGCATTTTAAAGGCGCATGCGCGCTGGCGTCATGACGTCAGCGCGCAATGGCGCCAACATTCAAATATTTAAAGGGGCATTTTTATAAAACTCATTGCCCGTGATAGGTTTTTTCCTGGTGCCTTGTACCTGTGCTGAAAAGCTTCTGTTTGATCCTGTTTGCTGTGTTTGACCCTGCCTGACTCTTGACGACACTGCTTTCTGTATCCTGACTCGATCCTGTTATCTGACCACCGATTTTGCCTCATCCCTATCTGATTGATTACCCGGTTTTGACCCTCGCCTGCCTGACGTTCCTTGCTGTCTGCCTGCCTCGATCCAGCCTGTTTAACCACGTATCTGCCTAACTCTTGCCTGTACCGTGACCTTCGGCCTCAATAGACTCTTTCTACAGTCGTGCCCCATTGCCAACCAGAACTCCCGCTCTGCACCTCTCGTTTAAGTCCAGGTGGCATCTGAGTAGCTGAGGGCTCCTCCCGAAGCCAAAGGCGGTCACACTACTGGTGAAGCACAAGCCGAGAACAGGTTGCTTGGCGTTTGTTCTGGTATTGGGTGCCGACCGTGACACACATTTACTTTACAGCACTACCAAATATGTTGGTGCTATATAAATACATGTTAATAATTATATACATATATATATACAAGCACATATAAATATACACCGACATTCATATATAAAACTAAGATACAAGTCCCACTTAAATGACAATTCCAGGCAGATAATTCCTCACACTCCTCACGCCTTAACAATCACAGTGAACAACCATTTCCATTGCTTCAGATAAAAATGCATTTCCTACCTCCAATATGAGAAATTACCTCTGCAATTTGTCTATAATGTTCTCCAATGTACTTTCTAAGCCTCATCTACAGGGAAAAAAAACCCAACTTTGCCTTTCTGTGTAGTTTGATTTTTCCATTCCTTGTACCAGATCTCTGGTCAAAAAAAGATGCCCATCCATCAAGCTCTATGTCCAAATCAAACTTACCTAACTGCTAATGAGCCAAAGAGAGATGGATGAAAACATCTCCAGTCCAGTTTGCCTGTGAATGGGAAAAAACTACATCTTGAAAAGTCCCTGGTCAGCAACCTGCAGTTGCATAGTCTATTATTATTATTATGTTAGAAGGCTCCAGCATATTTTTTTTTTCAAAACTAAAACACAATAGGTCCCAGTAATTATTAACAGAAATGAAAATGTTAAGGACAAAAATTATCACAATTTGACATGCTTCTACCCACAATTCCAGTGACATTACATGCAACACTGATGTTGTGCCCTTTACTAGGCAGTAAAAGAACCTACTTGAGTTTAATTTGGGTATTCACAGTATGTTCAGATTGCATCTGTGTCAATATGGGCCTTGTGTGAGGGTGGGTGTTGTTTTACATACCCTGTATTTACTGTTATTCAGTTAAATCAAAAATATAAAGGCATATTTACAAATGAATGTATTAATAGAGTTCAAGTGCACACTATTTTGCATCCATTTTAGCACTTTACACTTCCATCTGCATTTGTATATACAAAGTGAACCCTATACTCAGTGAGGTGTAATGTTCAAGGTTCCTTTGTGCCCATAATAATACAACACATCACACCTTGTGCCTCAGTTACAATAAATAGGTGTGAAGACATCTATAATTCACTATTGACTCCAAATTCTACAGTGGCTTGATATGAAAGCTTTCTGTATTGTGTTTTACAGACAGACATCTATACTCATTTTTGTACCTAGCGCTGAACCAGCAATTTGTGAATGAGGCCCAGACATGGGAATGCACTGTTTTATTCAGCAAAAATATGTATCATTCTTCCTAGTAACTGATAATAGGGATATTCCTTAAACAGATTATTTTCTTCCTTTATTTGTGACCCCAGAACTGGCATGATATCATCTGAATAACATCTTATCAACTGTGATGTTAGCAAATGTCAACAGACACACTAGGTAAATACACAGAGTGAATAAACTACGTTCCAAGCTGTCACTGAGAATGGGTCTCTTGACTTCTAAATAAAAGATCTGTTTGTATGTTTTTATCTTGGATTGACAAGGCTTGTGTTTGGATGACTCTAAAATACCTCCATCTGATTTTTTTTTAGTTTGCTTTGAGAGTTTGCATGCAGCAAGTTGTTGAGAATTATTAACATTTCTAAATGCTTTTCATTTTTGCTGCCTTTTTGTAGAGGAACTACTGTATATACTTTATAAACTCATGTTCAAAACTAATAGACAGATGTTTATGATTTTTTGCAAAAAACACACAAGCAAACCTGCTTCATAAGAGTAATGGCAGAGTGGAGAATGGAATGTTTTGCCGTTCAAGTGTTTCTAGCTTGCAGGAAGGCTGAAGGATGCTGAAAATGATCTCTGCAGAGACATCAATGTAATCTTGTTGACTATGCCACTTCAGTTGTGGGTCAAGAGATTATAGATTGAAAATATGGCATCTTATTTTTTTTTCTGACCCTCTCCTCTTATATTAATTTTCCATTCTGAATTCCATGTTCCCATTTGATTGCTAATATGAAGACTAATTGCAGATTGTCTAGGGGTCCCCAAAAGATGTTACCCATGAGCCACATTCCGATGTAAAAGAGTTGGGGAGCATGAAACATGTTCCTGGTTGGTGCTAAATAAGTGCTGTAATTGGTCTTTTGGTAGCCTACACCTGGTTTTTATGCAACCCAAAACTTGCCTCCACATGAGGAATGGAGCAACAACATCCAAGGTGAGTTTGTGATCAACACTGGTCTATGCAATACCAAAAGCTAATACCCCCTTTTAAGGACTTAGTTAACTTTCATTTAGTACTCTAAAGAGTGCAAATAAAACTAAATTATGGAAAGAACTGCTTACATGGATGATGCCATCTGATATTCACACATATTTGGTGCTCAAAAATTCTCAATGAGAAGTCTGTAGAACCCCATTAGGGTTGCCACCTTTAAAGATGAGTTAACTTTACGTATAATGTAGAGAATGATATTCTGAGACAATTTGCAATTGGTTTTCATTTTTTATTGTT
>CM044447.1:97900498-97922322 GCA_024363595.1 Xenopus borealis
CTCAGGACTTGGCTATTCGGGGAGGTTCGGGGGCTACAAGTCGCAGCGATAAGTCGCCAGACGACAAAATGTCCCCAAATCTCCCCGTCTGGCCTTAGCCTTAGGCTAAAAAAGAGCAAATGGAGAATGGTGTAGTTTTTTCTTTGTTTTTGCCATGCTATACATAGCCCTTAGCTAGAGTTGCCACTTTACTTTTGCAGGACATATAATTTCCTTATTGCTTGTTGTTGAAGAATGTTTGCATTGCAGGAGAAGTCATATACTGTATATATTATGAACAGATCCCTCCCTAGTAACAAAAGCCCCCCTCAACTGCCTGTCATTGCCCCTTTCCCTCCCAGCACTATGCATTAGTACAAAAAGATGCAGCAGAGTTCCCGGGCACTATTTTCTGCCCATTCGCATTCTCTTCTGGTCTCATCGCCAAAATTAAGCCCGCAGGTGCATGCACAGTTGAAGCTGATTCCTGACTAGGCCCAACTGTGCATGTTCCCGCAGAAGATGGTGCCAGGGAACTCCACTGCACTGCTCTACATTTTAGGGTCAGTTTGTTTTTCAGGGGTACCTTTTTGCACACAGTGTGGGGAGGAAGAAAAGCTATGGCAGGCAATTAAGGAGGAGGTTAAAAAAGACTAATTTCCAGTCTTTCTGCAGTGACCGCCCTGACAGCCCACACCCCAGGATAGCCATATATTTATTGTTTACTGTTAGCTGCAGCTTGTTCATAACTGGAATAACTGCATCATATAACGCCACATTAGGCTACAATAAAATGCATGTGACCCTATGCTATGGCCTCTCTGTGTTTCAGGTGTAGACAAGTTTGCCAGTAGCTTTTCTTACATGCAGGCCTGGACTGGCAATCTGTGGGTTCTGGCAAATGCCAGAGGGGCTGCTATAAGGTCCCATAGAAAGTCAGTGTTTAGTGGGCTGGTGGGGACTGTTTGGGCCTCTATGTGGGTTGATTGGGCCTCTGTGTACCTGAAATGCCAGGCCCTATTTTGATTCTCAGTCCAGTCCTGCTTACATGGGTCATGGCATGAAAAGATTTAGATTAAGACTAAATTAATTTTAGATTATTGTCCTTTTTGCCTTTAGATTAAAATGTTCAAAATTATAAGTCTAAGTTTATACATACTGTACAACTGAAATGTCTAATTGAATGAAATGCACCAATGAAAACAGGGATTATATTCAGCACATTGGATAACAGTATTTGGTTTTAAAGTAAAACTGAATGGTAAAAAAGTATATGGCTAAAAAAGTCATTTTATATACTGAAATTACTGCAGCAACCTAAAGGTTCTGTATAACAATAAAGATCCATGCCTTTTACGTTGTCTCAGGAGCTCACCAGCTTGGATTTTGTCAATGACACTGCACATACACTGCACTGCAGTGTTCTCTGGGGAGCTGTTCAAAAGCTAAGCTTAAGGTTATCACAATAATATCATAATAATAAGCTGATGATACAGGGCTGATTGTTGAATAATGGTGCTAATTGTACCATGTAATAATATTTGATTTATTAGTCAGTCTTCTATTGTGACATATAGGGGGTTATTTATCAAAAGTCAAATTTAAGAGCTATGTGAGGTTTTTTATACCTCAGATGAACTCACAACTCTTCTTTTTCCCAATTTAAGCAAAAACTGGAATCGGTGAATTTAAGTTGAACAACCTGAGAACTTGAATTGATTGAGTTTCCTGCTTAAATTGAGTTTTAAAAGGAACCCCACCAAAAAAACTCAAAATTCATTAAGGTTATTTATATATATAGTACATTGTAAGTCAGCAAGCTGCTAGTGACTTAAAGGCACAGATCTTCACTGCTAAAGAGCCATGGTTGTCCTGGTACAGGCCTAGTACAGAACCCCAAAACATGTGCAGCATTTAAACACTACTGATTTTCTAAACTTTAGTTCTCCTTTAACAAGATATGTATCACCAATTCTTCCAAACTGATTTTGGAGAGAGCTGCTGTTTCCAGATCATTAGAGCAGATGATAGACAAATGGCTAAAACACCATGTGAGCAGAGTAGAAAATACAGCAATAAGAATAATAGCTGATGGAAACCCACAATTTTCTCAGTGAGCTCTGCCAAAGGCTTTTCGGATTGTCCCACTTTGTAGCCTCGTGCAGTAGTTTACTTTCATTTGCTGTTTAAATTGCCTAGAAAACCAAAACTAATTGACCTCCCAAGATGTGGCCCTGAAGGAAGCTGGCTGACAAATTTTGCAGAGCAAATGTTTCATTGCTAGCAATAGCATACATTCATCCAAATGTCTGTGGCTGATATATATATATATGCCAGTATAAAGGGATATTCAAGCTTCTGTTCAACAAGAGTTTTGGTATTTCAACAAAGAATTATTTTACATATTTCACATGCAAGCAATATATTTGAAAATATATGTAGTGGAATATAGTGAGAGCACAGTGGTCATCCGTACAGGACCGGGCTTGCTAGCCGTGGTTTAGTTAATTGCATTTAATGCTCTGTGGCC
Source organism: Xenopus borealis (assembly GCA_024363595.1). Taxonomy (NCBI): domain Eukaryota; kingdom Metazoa; phylum Chordata; class Amphibia; order Anura; family Pipidae; genus Xenopus; species Xenopus borealis. Next base: position 97,903,008 of record CM044447.1, read on the forward strand.
TACAATTCTTAAAGGGACAGTAACACCAAAAAATTTAAGTGTTTTAAAGTAAAGAATATATCATGTAGTGTTGCCCTACGCTGTTAAAACTGATCTGTTTGCTTCAGAAACACTACTATAGTTCATATAAGCAAGCTGCTAAGTAGCAATGGAGGAAATTCAAAAATGGGTAAATGGCACAGGATAAGTAATGGATAACAGATAACATTATGTTCTACAGAGCTTATCTGCTGTGTAACTTGAGCCTTTTCTCCTTTGAATGGCTGCCCCTATTGCAACACAACAGCTTATTTATATAAACATTTGTAGTGCTTCTGAAGCAACCACTGCAGTTTTACCAGTGCAGGGCAACACTGCATTATATTTTTATTACTTTAAAACAATTTAATTTTTTGATGTTACTGGTCCTTTAATGGACTTCTGACATGTAGCATTAGTGGCCAAGTGCAAGTGTGTAGATCTAGTAATCCTGGTCTATGTCATTCATAGAGTTTCACCTCATCCCCTCAGAAATAGCTTTTAATTTTCTTTTGATGCCAAGTTGTAGGGGGTTAGTGAATTAACCAATCCAATGTCGTATAATCTTAGTTAGTTACACCCAGTAAAGAAGAGCTGGAGCCTATAGCTTATAGCATCTGTGACCGCAAGTGCAATTGTGGTGTCCTGTTAGTTGCACAATAAATCCTATTCATTAAAGATATTGCATGAAAAGGTGTTCCTTGCATTTCCATACAGTAATTCTTGGCACTGCTACCTTCAGCCTGTTCACAATTATGTAGAAGTGTGTATAATTATGCAGGGGAACCCTGGAGCAAAAGCGGCGGTAGCAGTAGGGTAATACCTAGTGTGGTCTGCATCAACAGACACATTATGGGGAAGATGTAACAAAATGTGAGTTTAGAGCTTAATAAATAAAAACACACCCACATTCTATTCATTCCTATGGGATTTTTTGAATTTTATTTATAAAATGTCATTAATTTTATTTATAATACTGTTCTAAAAATCCAATAGGAATCAATAGAATGTGGGCAAGTTTTTATTTATTAAGCTCTAAACTCACATTGTAATAAATCTGCCCCTAGATGTGCATTGAAAGACTCAGCTGCAACGCACACATCATTTTAAAGGCAAGCACCAAAGCTCAAAAGCAAGTGTCACAAGTGTCATTTTTGAAGCATTTGATTCAATTGCATCAAGCGCAACTCCCCCTGGTGACTGAAATGATGCTGGAATAAAGGGAACAAATGATTATGGATAAAAAAAAATGGAGGTTGTGTCCCTACTAGATGATGACATGTCTTTGGGTGGGTTAGGACCCATTGGTACAGGTGTCCGGTGACTTCCTAAGAGAAAGACTTGGCTTTGAAGTTAAGTAGTCTGAATTTGATGTAGATGTCATTCTAAAGATGTCCAAGAATTTGCCCCTGGAACGACACTGATTATACAGAGATGCATTCATGAAATGATTAGGAATTAGAAAGGCTAGAGTCTAGGACAGCTTTGTTTTTCCCTTTGGCAGCTTTTTGTTACATTGGACAAGTCACCTCTTCTGGTGTCTCATCATACTTATGTCGCTTATGATGACAGTTGTGATTCTTCCCAGGAGATGATAACCATTTAACGCTCATGAATATCTTGTAAATGATACCCTTATAAACAGTGATTAGTGATGTCATGGGACTCCTCAAGGGCCTGGTGCCTTGAGCAATGGTTGTCAAACATTTAGTTTAAACCCCAGTTGAAGTTAAGTTGTTGACTATGATCCCATCCAACTCTCAATAAAGCCAACCCTCCATAGCTCATCATATGACAAAAGATAGGAAAGATAGGAAAATCAGTATTTCTTTCAGTAAAAATAACTAGGACAGCAAATGCATATTCACCCAAATATCAACATAACTGACCTTCAAACTGGGCTTTTAGATGTGACTAGGAGAATACTGTATAAAGCTGTGTATTGTCTTGATTAGATTGTGCAAAAGGGTAAAAGTCTGGTGTAACAACCTGTATTATCTTAATGGAATTATGTTAAACAGCAATAAAAGTTTGTATATTACATTTTGCATTCGTTTTCATGTCATGAACTGTATGGCAGCTGAATTGCTCTCTTAGGGGTAGATTCATCAAAGAGTGAAGTCCACCACTAGAGGGAAATTCCACAGCTCTCAATTCATTTCTATGGGATTTTGCAAGGCATATTCATCAATGGGTGAAGTGAAAGTTCCCCCTTTGATGAATGCGCATTTAAAAATCCCATAGAAATGAATTGAGAGCTGTGGAATTTCCCTCTAGTGGCGGAACTTCACTCTTAACTTCACTCTTTGATGAATCTACCCCTTAGTCTCCTGGTTAAACCAATTATAGTGTAATATAAAATAATTTAGTTACATTAACTGGTTGTGAAAGTAATGTTGTTACATGTGGTACAGAGAAAAGCCAATCTTTAAAGGGGCAGTATAGCACTTTGTTCAACATGATTGCAATAAACAGGGCTTATGCTGAACAAACTTTTACCTATTGTTTTCTTACAAAAAAACTTCTTGAGTTAAACAATGCAAATGGGGAAACCGAAATGACTAATCTTTGGTCCTTTGGCAGATAACTAGATTCCCAGGTGCACATATCCCCCGCATAATGATCTTCTGCAAACAAAACAGTCACAACAAGCAAAGGGAGGGGATCATATACAGATAATCTAATTATCTACCTCCATGGACCAAACATGGAGTATCTTAAATTTCCTTGTTTGCCCTGTTTAGCTCAAGGTAAAGCAATGCCTCTTTAATAAACAAATAAAGTTAAAACAAAGCATGTTTCTTTGATCTGCCCATACAGTGCTTTGTGTATACATTTTATAGGACTAAAGAATATAATAACTCCCTGGCCTGCAGACATGATTTGCTAAAAGGCAATAAGGAATGTGTGAAAATTCAGTCAGGGTCTCCAGTTTATAGTTAGTATTATTGTGTGGCTGTACCCCTCCAAAAGAGTTGGTTGCAATTCACAGCTACGAACTCTACACCCCTTGTACTGGCTCCATTTTTTAACTTGGCTCTGACTTATACTAGAGGTAATTCATTGGAGTAGCAATTATAGGCAGTACTCTCAAGTAGATTTAGAAAAAAAAAGTACTTATTTGTCTGCCTCCAAAATTCAGTCTACTGTGGCGCCTGTGTTTGCCATATTTATGCTGATAAAAATGATAACAACTAGGAGTGAGCCAGTAAAAGGGGCTGAATGTGCTTTGAGCACCATGACAAGTGCAGCAGTGAAGCAGAATAGCACACAGCGTGGTTTCATTGAAACCTAACAACATTTCAAACAATTCAAAATGTCTACATTTTACAGCAATGGTAGGAAACAAACAAGGTTTGTCATTAAAGGGGTGGGTAATCTTTAAGTTAACTTTTATGGTTTTATTTACTAATCTCCAAATATTTCCTAATTTGTTTTATTAAAAAAAACCACAACCAAACTCTCATGCTCGATTTATTCATTAAATAACTCAGATCGGTAAAAAAACTGATAAAATTGAGTGGTTCGGTTTATTTGTCCTTTTTTTCCTGAGTTGCTCCACATTTTTCATGTTTTGGGGGGAAACTTAGAGCAAACCACGATAACTTCAAATTGAGCTAGTTGCCTTTCCCATTGACTTATACAGGACCTCGACAGGTCTGAGATGGTGGATTTTCAGATTAGGGCTTTTTGCAGCTTTGGGGTATAACAAATCTCAAACAATTTATGTTTTTGCCACACAAAGCCAACCAGATAAATTTTAGGTTTAGTAAATAACCCCTTAGTATGTTATAGAATGGCCAATTCTAAGCAACTTTTTAGTTAGTTTTCATTATTTAGTTTTTATAGTTTTATAATTATTTGCCTTTTTCTTCAGACTCTTTCAAGCTTATAAATGGGCATCCCTGACCCCATCTAAAAAGCAACTAAGGCTACAGTTTCCTCACGAAGTAACTTCGGCCGATTCCGGAAATCGCCGCGCGTGCACAGCGCTGGCGCTTTGTCATTTAAACTAGCGACGGACAGGGAGAAGGAAGTTCGGGGAGATTGTCGCCTGCTATTAAACGGCAGGCGACAGAATCTCTCCGAATCTCCTTGTCTGTCCCCAGCCTAATAGTTTTGAATTTACAGATTATAGCCTGGCCAACAGAAAATAATACATTTTGCACTTCTCCATAAATCTAAATAAGGCCTTGATATGAATGGTTTACATTATACTGATATCACAAAAGTACCATTGTACTTTTAAGGTTAAAAAACAGCATTGTTATGTTTATTGTACTTTCTTGTGCTACAAACAAAACAAGCTAAACATGCTAAACACTTTGCAGATGCCCATAGCATTAAAGTCCCATGTTAAAGGGAAACTGTCATGGGAAAACATGTTTTTTTTTTAAAACGCATCAGTTAACAGTGCTTCTCCAGTAGACTTCTACACTAAAATCCATTTCTCAAAAGAGCAAAAAGATTTTTTTATATTTCATTTTTGAAATCTGACATGGGACTAGCCATTTTGTCAATTTCCCAGCTGCCCCAGTCATGTGACTTGTGCCAGCACTTTAGGAGGGAACTGCTTTCTGGCAGGCTGTTGTTTTTCCTTCTCAATATAACTGAATAGTACACAGTGGGACATGGGTTTTACTATTGAATGCTGTTATAAGATCTACCAGGCAGCTGTTATCTTGTGTTTGGGAGCTGTTATCTGCTTACCTTCTCATTGTTCTTTTGTTAGGCTGCTGGGTGGGGGAAAGGGAGGGGGTGATATCACTCCAACTTGCAGTACACCAGAAAAGAGTGATTGATGTTTATCAGAGCACAATCACATGACTTGGAGCAGCTGAGAAATGGAGTTTAATGCAGAATTCTTCTGGAACAGCACTTTTAACTGATGCATTTTGAAAAAAAAAAATTCCCATGACAGAATCCCTTTAATTCTCTGAAGCTGTATGTTCCTGCATTAAAGTGAATAATAGTTCTTATACAGTAGGTATCTCTGTAAAGGAGAATGTGCCTTTTTGCCCAGGATAAAATGCATAGTGTGTACTGGTCAGCAAGTAAACTAAAACAGAGAGTTTTAAGCACAGAACATCTCTTTCTTAAATAGTTCCAAGTTTTAAGCCAGTAACCAGAGACAATAATGTAAATTGGTGGGGATATTTTAAATGTTTCATTATCTCTGAAGGATGGCTCAGGATCTATTTGAGTCCTCACTCCTATGTACATGGAGGTTAAAAGTTTCTCAGCCAAATCATCTGCATCTAAGTGAAATCATGAACATCGCTCCCAGTTCTAGTCCTGTTTGTTTGGCTTTAAAAAAAAAAAACATATATCAAAGTATAAAAAGTAATCTTTAGGCACTCCTTTGAAGGTCAAATTGGCCTATTTCAATTGCATAATGTTTAAACTCTACAAACATAATGGTTGGCGTTTTTCCACGAGAATTGTATTTTAACAAAGACTAATGTGTTAGTAAACTCAGTGCTAGCCTTCTGCTGTCACCATAAAAGGGGTGACAAATATAAAAGCAGAGACTGGATTATTGATGGAAGTGAAGTAAAGGAAACACAACTCTAATATAGGCCATGGTTTTCATTTAGTCACCCAGTCAACAGTAGAAATATAAAATGATGGACCCATGAAGAAAAAACAGCAGCTTAAGCCATGTATGAAGATCAATATTCCACACTGGCCTCACATGTCAAGAAAGACTCACGAGTAAGGCTGGTTTCACTCTTTCAGAAAAGTGGTCTGTAAGCATATATAAAAAGGAAAGGTTGAAGAGTCAGGCCTTAAAGGAGAACTAAACCCTAAAAATGAATATTGCTAAAAATGCCATATTTGACATACTGAACTTATTGCACAGCCTAAAGTTTCAGCTTGTCAATAGCAGCAATGATCCAGGACTTCAAACTTGTAACATGGGGTCACCATCTTGGAAAGTGTCTGTGACACTCACATGCTCACTGAGCTCTAAACAGCTGTTGAGAAGCTAAGCTTAGGGGTCATGGCAAATTTACAAGCAGAAAATGAGGTTGGCCTGTAATATAAGCTGATGGTACAAGGCTGATTATTAAATTATGATGCTAATTGCACTGCTTTCTGTGGTTCCATGTAGTAATTATCTGTATTAATTACTGATCAGCCTTATATTGTGACAATTCTATTCTATGTGTACTGTATATTGTGAGTGGGTCCCTAAGCTCAGTAAGTGACAGCAGCACAGATCATGGGGAGCTACTGTGGTCACACATTATCTATATTGATAAAGGGCTGTGGTTTCCTTGGACTGGTACACAATATAATACACTACATTTCTAGCCTTCTTCTTTAGTTAGGCTTTAGTTCTCCTTTAAAGATATGTGTTTGCAACCTGCAGTAAAAGCTAAGCAGGGTCTAACGAAATGTTTGATGACATGACAGTTTTAAGCACTTTCAGCAAAATCTGAAAAACTTTAAACTAAGCTACCACTAAGACCTCCCCAGATCTGTTGAGATGTTAAAACTGTTGGCCCATATACAGGCAGATAAGATGCACTGAATGAGACAAATCTGAAGCATAAATCTGTCCATCTATGACCAGCTTTACACCAGATAGTTGCATTTTAAACAGGCAAGTTGCTCTTGTTATTTTTATGTAAAGGTATGGGACCTATTATCCAGAATCATCGGGACCTGGGGCTTGCCGGATAATGGGTCTTTCCGTAATTTGGATTTCCACACTTTAAGACTACTAGAAAATCCTGTAAACATTAAATAGGCTGGTTTTGCTTCCAATAAGGATTAAGTATAGTTGGGATCAAGTACAAGCTACTGTTTAAAATTAAAATATTGGCTTATAAACAGTGATCTCCAACCAGTAGCTCGTGAGCAACATGTTGCTCTCCAACCCCTTGGATGTTGCTCCCAGTGGCCTCAAAGCAGGACCTTATTTTTGAATTCCAGGCTAGGAGGAAAGTTTTGGTTGTATAAAAACAAGGTGTACTGTCAAACAGAGCTTCAATGTAGGTTGACAATCCACATAGGGGCTACCAAATGGCCAATAACAGCACTTATTTGGCACCCCAAGAACATTTTTCATGATAGTGTTGCTCCCCAACTCCTTTTACTTCTGAATGTTGCTCACGGGTTCAAAAGGTTGTGGGGATCCCTGGCTTATATCATATAATGGAGTCTATGGGAGACAGGCTTTCTGTAATTCTGAACTTTCTTGATAACGAGTTTCCGGATAACGGGTCCCATACCTATACAACCTGCGTGGGTATCTTTACCACTTTCTAGTGGTATCGTTCTGCAAAATTAAAGGGGCAGTTAACCCCCTTGTTCTACATGAGTTCAATGAACAGGGCTTGTGCTGAACATAATTTTTGCCTATTGTATAAATCTATAAATATCTTTGATTTGAGTTATTTCTTGAGCTGAACAGCACAACAAGGGAAGCTTCTACATAGTTAGTACTTTCAAAGTAGATCTTTATTACCAGTGTACAGTTAATCCCCCTGCATAATGGACTCATGCAAACAAAACAGTCACAACACAAGGTGAAGGGGGAGGGGGTTCTAAACTGGTAGTCTAATTACCTCTCACAAGAACAAAATCAGTCCAATAATATGTAGTCGGGGTACACGGTTAAAATATGTATATATCCACGAATATTCACCTCTTTATTTTTATCATATCAGCTGATATTCGTGGATATATACTGACTGAGAAGTGGAGAAGTAAATAAGATATTCCTCAGCGTGAGTCATGTGATATTTAAAAAATAACTTGCTGGACTAGATATACAAAATTCCATGAGCAGGTTTAATTTGTTAGTCAAAGCATACTTTCAATGTTCAGTTTATAAGCACATGATAAAGACTTTCTTCCAAGTGTGTTTATGTGAGTTTGGAGTTCTGAGGCTGTTTGCCATCTGTATCCTCCCAACAAGCTTTTGGCAAGAAGACTTATCTCACCAAAAATCTTGGAAACTTGCTAAGAGCACTCAGAAAGGAAATGACTTTTCAGAAGAACGTGACATACAAAAAAGCTGAGAATGTTAAATAAAAATAACCATAACATTATTATAAATTGCATGTAAAATCAATGACTATATTAATAAATGTATTGATTTTCCACAGGATGAATTATTAAAGGCTGCATTTTACTAAATTACAACCATCCAAATCATCTGATAGAAATTAACATTTTTTTCACATCACATGATATTAATGGGATATTGTCATGGGAGAAAATGTTTTTTCAAAACACATCAGGTAATAGTGCTGCTCCAGCAGAATTGTGCACTGAAATCCATTTCTCAAAAGAGCAAACATATTTTTTTATATTTAATTTAGAGATCTGACATGGGTCTTAAAGGGGTGGTTCACCTTCAAATGAACTTTTAGTACATTGTAGAAGGGCCAATTCTAAGAAACTTTTCAATGGGTCTTCATTGTTTATTTTTCATCGTTTGTTTAATGATTTGCAGCTTTCAAATGGGGGTCACTGACACCATCTAAAAACAAATGCTCTGTAAGGCTACAAATGTATTGTTATTGCCACTTTTTATTACTTATCATTCTATTCAGTCCATCTCCTATTCATAGTCCCAGTCTCTTATTCAAATCAATGCAGGGTCGCTAGGGTAATTTGTTCCCTAGAAACCAAATTGCTGACACTGCAAACTAGAGAGCTGCTGAATAAAAAGCTAAATAACTATAAAACCACAAACAATAAAAAATGAAAACCAATGGCAAATTGTCTCAGAATATCCCTCTCTACGTTATACTAAAAGTTAACTCAAAGGTGAACAACCCCTTTAACAGTCAATTCCCCAGCTGCCCCAAGTCATGTGACTTGTGCTCTGATAAACTCCAGTGACTCTTTGCTGCTGTACTGCAAGCTGGAGTGATATCACCCCCTCCTTTCCTCCCAAACTGCCCATCAGCAGAAGAATGGGAAGGTAACCAGATAGCAGCTCCCTAACACAAGATAACAGCTGCCTGGTAGATCTAAGAACAACACTCAATAGTAAAAACCCATGTCCCACTGCGTTCCATTCTGTTACATTGAGAAGGAAAAACAACAGCCTGCCAGAAAGCAGTTCCCTCCTAAAGTGCTGGCACAAGTCACATGACCGGGGCAGCTGGGAAATTGACAAAATGTCTAGCCCCATATTAGATTTCAAAACTGAATATAAAAAAATCTGTTTGCACTTTTGAGAAATGGATTTCAGTGCAGAAGTCTACTGGAGCAGCACTATTAATGGATGCATTTAAAAAAAAAAAACATGTTTTCCCATGACAGTATCCCATAGTAGTGCCAGAATATAAACAAACATAATATAGATTTTATGCTGCATATTTTAGAATGTAATGTTATTATCTATCCATGTAGCATTTATAATGAGAAACATATCGGTGCACAGGAAGATTAAAGGAAAACTATACCCCAAAAATGAATTTTTGAGTAACAGATCAAATAAAGTGACATATTAAATAATCTTACCTTACTGGAATATATATTTAAGTAAATATTGCCCTTTTACATCTCTTGCCTTGAACCCCCATTTCATGATGGTCTGTGTGCTGCCTCAGAGATCACCTGACCAGAAATATTTAAACTCTAACTGTAAAGGGAAGAAGTGTTGAAGCAAAAGACAGAACTCTGTCTGTTAATTGGCTCGTGTGACCTAACTTTATAGTTTGTTTGGTATGTTTGTGTGCACCGTTGGATCCTAGGATCCCAGGAGGCTGTCCTTATTTTTTAAAATGGCTATTTTCTATTTATGATTACCCAATGGCCCATGCTGCTAAAAAGTATATTATTATGAAAATGGTTTATTTACATGAAGCAGGGTTTTACATATGAGTTGTTTGATGCAATATCTGTTTATAGAGACCTACGTTGTTCAGGGGGTATAGTTTTCCTTTAAGCAGTTTGACCAAGGTTATCGGTATTTGAAACAGTATTTAGGGCCTCAAGGATCATGACACACTAAGGGGCAGATTTACTAATGGTCGAATTACGAAGTGAAAAAACTTTGAAATTCGACCATCTATTTTTTTCTAAAGGCCATTTTCGATTGAATTGAAATTGTTCGAATGCATTGTTCGATTCAAACGATTTTCCGCAAAATCCTTCGAATTCTTCGGACTTTCAGAACAGGTTCTAGGAGGTCCCCCATAGGCTAAAATGGCAATTTGGCAGTTGTTCACCTTCCAAACACTTTTTTCTGTTCAGTTGTTTTCAAATTGTTCCCCAGAAATAAAGACTTTTTTAAATTACTTTCCATTATTTATCTTTTACTGTTTTTCCAAACTCTAAGTTTAAAGTTGAATGTTGGTGTCTGGTATTTGAGTCTGGCAGCTCAGTAATTCAGATGCAGACTCTAAATTGTTACAATTTTGCAATATTTAATTGATACATTTCACAGCAACATTTCTGGAGTATTAGCAACTATTGTATCAATTCTAACAGCTGCCTGTAATGAAACCCAGAGATTCTGCTCAGCAGGGACAAAGATAAGAAATATATCCATTAAATGTATCAGTTTAGAACAGTTGGGGGGGTCGGCGACCCCCCCTCCCAGAGCTGCTTTAGAAAGTGAAAAATTACGCTTTACACTTCAATATTAGAAAAATGGTTACAAATAGAAAATAGACAGTAATTGAAAAAGTCGTTATTTCTGGTGATCTATCTGAAAGGTGTACAACCCCTTTAAGGTGGTGAAGTGTTGAATTCGAAGGATTTTCAAGAGACAGTACTTCGAAGTCGAAGTTGCTTTTCTAAGTCGCTCGAAATTGCCTCACGAAGCAATTTAGAGAAACTTAGAAAAACACAGCGCCACGTGTGAATAGGCGCAGGTGATTATAGTTAGTGGGCGCGAGACATGGGCAAGCAATTCAGGGAGATTAGTCGCCCCAAAGAAGCTGTGATTAGTCACCAGGCGACTAATCTCCCTGAAATCGTCCCGTGTGGTCTAGCCCTAAAGGCATCCTGTCATGGGAAAACATGTTTTTTTCAAAACACATCAGTTAATAGTGCTATTCCAGCAGACTTCTGCATGGAAATCCGTTTCTCAAAAGAGCAAACAGATTTTTTATATTCAATTTTGAAATCTGACATGGGGCTAGACATTTTGTCAATTTCAAAGTCATGTGACTTGTGCCTGCACTTTAGGAGGGAACTGCTTTCTGGCAGGCTGTTGTTTTTTCTTTCTCAATGTAACTTAAAGGTAAACTGTCATGGGAAAACATGTTTTTTGTTTTTTTTTTAAAACGCATCAGTTAATAGTGCTGCTCCAGTAGACTTCTGCACTGAAATCCATTTCTCAAAAGAGAAAACAGATTTTTTTATATTCTGTTTTGAAATCTGACATGGGGCTAGCTAGCCATTTTGTCAATTTCCCAGCTGCCCCTGGTCATGTGACTTGTGCCAGCACTTTAGGACAGAACTGCTTTCTGGCAGGCTGTTGTTTTTCCTTCTCAATGTAACTGAATAGTATGCAGTGGGACATGGGTTTTACTATTGAGTGCTGTTTTTAGATCTACCAGGCAGCTGTTATCTTGTGTTAGGGAGCTGCTATCTGGTTACCTTCCCATTGTTCTGTTGTTAGGCTGCTGGGTGGGGAAAGGGAGGGTATGATATCACTCCAACTTGCAGTACAGCAGTAAAGAGTGACTGAAGTTTATCAGATCACAAGTCACATGACTTGGGGCAGCTGGGAAATTGACAATATGTCTAGCCCCATGTCAGATAAATGAAATATAAAAAAAATCTGTTAGCTCCTTTGAGAAATGGATTTCAGTGCAAAATTCTGCTGGAACAGCACTGTGTATTTTGAAAAAAAATAAAAAATTCCCATGGCAGTATCCCTAACTAACAAACGTAAACATACTTCAAATGTAAGCCTTATAACTTAAATTTGCAAATTTGTTCTCTTTGCAACTTTAATTACATTTCCTCCTAAGTATTTTTCAAGTATTATCTCATTCCAGGGTGTCTACAAATGCTCCTGGGTATGTACCATTAAGCTTCTTATTTTACAGCTGATACCCATATGCCCTTTAACATAATAGCCCAGATGTGAGCTAAGATCCTTTTGAATAGAATAAAAGTGATAATGGTCTCAACTGTCGCATTTCCCTTTTTTTTGACTTGTTGCTTTTCACACGAATGATAAAGGCAACCAAAATATATTTTCATGGTTACAATCCACATATTCTTCATGCTGTTTATCAAACATAACACATTTTTATTGTCGGAAGCATCCATTTCCTTTGTGATAAAACAGCCACTGCCTTCATAGTTTGGATAAGTCTAGAGTTCCTTTCCTCAGTTTACAAGTGTTCTCAGAAATGGATCCATGCAGGAAATTGCACATAGACAAATCTGAGTGAAACCTCTCCATACAGAATGGAGTGCTGCATTTATCATTTATAAAACTTTCAGAATAATAATAATCATATTTACTCAATAAACACAGATTTAAATACAAGTTTTTGTTGGCAAACTGAAAAATAGAAAGAACCCATTTTGACAGAAATTAAGCTGCACCTCCCACCTATTCAACGCCATATACCTGTGAGCTGAATAAAAACATTTTTTAATCAATAGAAAAATATAAATGAACCGAATACAGGACAAAAGTAAAAATAAATGATAGTTCCAGAAGAAATTAGAATGTTGGGGGCTTATTATCTGGGCTGGGCTGTAGTGTGCTTTAGTGTTTGACCCAGCCAGTCAGACGAAGAGAGAATAGCAGTTGGTTTGAGCTACATAAAATACAAAAAACTGCTTCTATACGGGGAATATTTTCAACACTCAAACAAAAGTAGTTTCATTTTTATTTGCTTTTCTTCCATTAATATTTTAAACTTTTTGGACATTATAGAGGTAAGAACATAGTGCCCATACTTCTTAGTATGAGGCTGACTACTTTATGACTACTTTGTGTTTTCTAAAAGCTTTTTATACACTAATCTCTAAAATGTTTGAATGATGCCTAGTACAGGGGAAAATCCTATGTCAAACATTACTTTAAATATCTCTCTGAGTACGATGAGTAAGCTTCGAGGCTGTTCCTATTGTTACTTTCTCATAGCCTCAGCAAACCATGTTTTCATAGTGGTTTCACATAAATGGGTTGTCATGCTACATGGAAAATTTGGGTGAAAATAATAAGAACAATGGGATATCCCTGTCTGTCCTCAGGCATCCTTCATGCACTGGTTGTTCTTGTATAACCCTGCTGATAGGATACAAAGTACACCAATGAATGAATAATTTATATCTAACACTCCCACTTCCTCTCTGCTACTCTTAAAGGAACAGTTCAGTGTAAAAATAAAAACTGGATAAATAGATAGGCTGTGCATAATAAAAAAGGTTCCTAATATAGTTGCTAAGCGAGAAATGTAATGTATAAAGGCTGGAGTGACTGAATGTCTAACATAACAGAAAAGAACACAACTTCTTGCTTTCAGCTCCCTAACGCTGAGTTAGTCAGTTACTTGAAGGGGGGGGCACATGGGACATAACTGTTCAGTGAGTTTGCAACTGATCCTCAGAATTCAGCTCAGATTCAAAAGCAACAGTTATGTCCCATGTGCCCCCCACCTCAAGTTACTGATTGGTTACTGCCTGATAACCAATCAGTGGAAACCAAGAGAGCTAAAAAACAAGAAGTTGTGTTCTGGCTATTTTGATAGACATCCCATCACTCAAGCCTTTATAGATTGCATTTTTGATAGAACAAGCTGTCTATGTACCCAGTTTTTTTTTCTACTGAACAATTGACACATGGTCATCTATACGGAAAGTCTCAGCCGATGGTTTGTCTCACTAATGTTTATTGATAATTACATACACTTTTTACATTTTACACTTTTTTTGTATTTCCAAGGAGTTTCTGGGAATCTTTAAAAAGAATATCCAATAGTCCAGTCCTGTATGGAATAGTATGGAAAGTGAGTAATCTCTTCTTGCTCTTGCAGTGTTTTAATCTAGGTTAGCTCATCCAAAAAGACAAGTGAGCTGCAAGAACACAATCTCAGTTTTCCAGTGGAGCAGTTTTTATTGCCTAGGTGTTTCCCCTTAGATGAAAAGTAATTTTGCTCTTATCCTTTTCCAGTCCCAGTAGAGGAACAGAAAACTCTGCAAAGAAGCCATGGCTCGAACAATTCTGAGAAGAGGTCTGTCATTCACTGCTACATGGGACAGATGGAGAGGAGCTTTTTTTTTTACTGTGAGTGTTATTTTAACCTTACAGAGCAGCCAAGATATCAGTTGTGATAAGGTTTTTGGTATTATTTACAGTTGCAGTGTAGAACAGTTTGTTATTATTGCTGTATTCCTTATGAGCGTAAGGAGCTTATGTACAATTAAAAACCATGGACAGTCTTATCTATGCAAATGTTAACTGGTAAGTGCAAACAGCAGGACACACATTACAACTGTGCAGACAGAGAAGGGTGTGTGCACCCAGTAGATATCACACAGAATTAGTTTGGGAGGAAGGAAGGAACTATCAAATACATACTTCAGTAGAAAGGAGACAAAGCGGAGGCATTGCCAATATAAGTCATATTACCAGGGTATAACGTTCAAACCATTTTTCCCTGTAGAGAATAAAATAATATAAATTATAAAATAATACATAAATATTGTACTTCCACTTCTAATTAGAAAATAACCCATTTCACAAAATATTATACTTCCACTAATTAACTAAAAAATAGCAAACCTCCTGCCATACTATTCTGGTATAGAAGTGGTGTGCAACAATCTCAATACAGAGTAATGTCAATGATTAGAGACACATTTCTCTCTCCCTAGATTCCCTGATTTGGAGAACACTAAAACATAATAACAGAACTTTTATTCACAGATCATTTAAAACCAGCATCAAAACAGAAACACTGTTAAAAGCGATTCACCGGGGTGAAAATGTAAGCAGGAAAAATTGTAGCAAGCTAGAATAACTAGGCAGTGGTTATTTGATTGTGCAATGTCATGTAATGTAGCCATCCAGTTGATACAAACAGAATTTAAAAAAAAGCAAAAGTAATAAAATAACATAATCCCAACCCTCCAGTATGTTTGCATCCTGCCCCACCTAAAGTAGCAGGTATTCAAGGACCCAAAAACATAGAAAGGTATGATAAACAGCCATACCCACTAGAAAGCATCCGTTCAATGATTATAAAACACAAACACATTTCTAAATTAATGAGATCAATTTAGGGAAATCAATGTTTTAAAGTTAATTGAATCAAGGCATTTACATTCTCTCTATTTGGAAGTTTGTTCCCTGCTGTTGATGTAAACCCAGTGGTTATAACCACTACCTTTTTACCTGAAATGCAAAACTAGAACTCACCATTGTCACAGTAAAATGCAGCTGTTACCTAATGACTTGTATGATACATTAGATAGCTTTAAGAAAGGGTTGGATGGCTTTTTAGCAAGTGAGGGAATACAGGGTTATGGAAGATAGCTCATTATACAAGTTGATCCAGGGACTGCAGTCAGGAAGGAATTTTTTCCACTCTGAGGCAAATTGGAGGGGCTTCACACGTTTTTTTTTTTTGCCTTCCTCTTGATCGACTAGCAGTAAGGCAGTCTAAAAAAAAAAAAAGTTAAAAGGTTGAACTTGATGGACGTGTGTCTTTTTTCAGCCTAACTTACTATGTTACTATGTAAGGTTTTTTAGGGACGTATTTAGCAAATGGTAAAAGTGAGAGTTTATCATTTGATAAAATCACAATACACTTTGAGAGTTATTTACCAAAATCCTAAATTTATCTCTTAATTAAAATAAAAAAAAACCTCGACCAAACTCCCATGCCTGATTTTGACCTTAATAACTTGAATAAATCGAATTTAGGAAAAAACTGATAAAATCGAGCAAAATCGATTCATACCATTTTTGTCTGAATTTTTTCTCGAATCGTTTGATTTTTTTTGTGTTTTTGCCCTAAAACCTGAAATGTATTAGATTATTGGGCTAAGCCTAGCACAAACTACAATATCTTGAAATTGGAATAGGGACATCTCCCACTGACTTATGCATGACGTTGACAGGTCTGAGATCGCGGATTTTTGGATTCAGGCTCTTTGCAGCATTGGGTTAAAATAAATCTCAACAAGTTTGAGTTCTTTAGTTTATTTAGTTTTTGCCCCAAAAAAGCCTGACCACATAACGAGGTTTAATCATTACCCCCTTAATGTATGGTGTGGTTGATGTTGTCTCATGGTAAAGTGCTGTGTAATTAGTGGACTCATTATTATAGTTAATAGTTTAAATACGGAAACTATTCCTATCTTGCTGTAAAATTACAGGTTCTAGAAGCATCTAATCCGGCACACGTCACTGATCTTATCTTCCAAAGTTAAGGCTCTTACACTTTGGAAAAGTGTAGTCAACTCAATTAAATTAAAGCTTTGGAAGAGCAGGAAAATGGGGCCTAGTGGAAATAAAAGAAGGTGGGGTGGCAGGTCCTCCTCCCACTAAGCTATACAGAGCATGCAATATTTCACATATGGTTATGAAACTAGACATCACTGAAGACTTCCTCTGGGCTTTGTTCACTAAGGGAAATGCTGGGGTACTCCTTTTTACTGGTAAGAGGGATTGGCGCTCTCCAAACTTCAACAAGAAAAAGAAAGATTACCGGCACTCAGGACTCCATGCAAGTGGGACAAACCCTGCTTATTTATTAGAATGTAACTATGTAACTCTGATGAATAATAATTAGCATACAATTCAACAGCAATAAAGCACTGAAAAACTGCAAAGTCCATAATTATTTAAGTATATGTGCATATCGATAGTCCATAGTTACTCCCTATTTAATTCGAGGTCCAGAAAGGTGCACAATCCATAAAGTCTAGTAACATAATCATATACAAAGTATATCCAAGTTAATCCTGTGGGCAACATTAAAAACAATGTATCACAATATAAAGGCTTAAAGCAGGGGTCCCCAAACACCGGTCCGCATCCCAGAACAGGGTTGTCAAAATAAATGTGGCTCGATGTATTGGACGACGTGACCAGAATTGGACACCGACCCCCTGGTCCTTCCAAAATATTTTGCCGCTACACTGGTCCCCAGACCAAAAAAGTTTGGGGACCCCTGGCTTAAAGCACTAACTTGTCCTATTCTATAAAAGAAACAATGTTACAGAGATTAAAATTACTTACTGTACCCTTGCAACATAACAATTAAATTCTCATACCTGCAGTATAATGAAAAGGCAAAAATATTAACTATTTTATAGATAACAGTCAAGATTGAATTCCACATTGAAATTGTGTTTGTAAAATCCAAACATTCTCTCTGTAATAACAGTTTCTTATTATCCTGTCATTGGGTTGAATTTAGGGGTGTGCCCCTGAAACTTTACATTCTAATAAACACACAGAGTGTGTCCCGCTTGCACGGAGTCCTGAGTGCAGGTAATCTTTCTTTTTGCTGATGCAGATTTAATAATCACATTGGTAGAGGACCACATCAGCGTGTTGATGTGACCCTCTCCCAGAATCAAACAAGCTAATATTCGAGTGTATTGCAAAAAATTGAATCAGAGGTTCTTAATTTCATTTCAATGACACTGAAAAGCTGTACATAGCCAAACTTTCCCCAGAGAGCCCAATGCATTTACTGATGGCCAACAAGTTCCAAACTTGTCAGAGCAGCCTGACCATATATCTGAATGCTTTACAACCACAAGGAGCTTGCAGTTCATTCTACTAACCTATCAGTCAGATAAATAGTTAACGGTGCTGCCTTGTGTTGTTCTCCCCATAGTTTAATGGGGGTTTTTTCCAGGTACTCTGGTTTCCTTCCATTTTACAAAAACATATAGGCACTTTCATTAGCTCTTGATAAAACTGACCATAGTATGTATTCAGGTCTGGATTGGGAGTCAAAATAGGCCCTGGCATTCCAAGTACACAGAGGCCCAAATAGTCCTCTACCAACCCACTAAATACTGTAGTGACTGTCTGTGGGATCTTACAGCAGCCCCTTTGGCATTTGCCAGAACCCGCAGATTGCCAGTCTGGGCCTGTGTGCATGACTTTGATATGAACTGTAGATTGTAAGCCCCAATGGAGTAAGTATTGTAAATAATGAACATTACCAATTATCACAATATAAATTTAGTTTTGTATGATATTATTTATATGCATGTGACTAGTTTATCCAATATATGAATAAAGAATAGAAATATTTAGTCATTGCTTTCATAACTGCATAAACATACTGGGAGAGCTTAAACTGGTAATAAAGTGCACAAAACAAATTATGGTGCACAGTTGCATAAAAACTAAGTATAGTGCCAAGCAGAGCCTCCTGTAGGTTACCAGTCCACATAGGGGCTACCAAATAGCCAATCTCAGCCCTTATTTGGCACCCCAAGAGACTTTTTCATGCTTGTGTTGCACCCCAACTCTTTTTACATTTGAATGTGGATCCCTGCCCTTATTCATGAACAAATTCAACATATATTGGTAAAAATGACAACCTATGGATATGTCAGGGGCCCTAAAATTTATTTGCTCTAGTGCTCAGTAACATTAAGTTATATCCCTTATTTGTACCTACTCCACTCCAGGCCTGGATTTGTGGCGAGGCCACAAAGGGTCTGGCTTAGGGCCGCAGTATATTAGGGCCCGATTTGCGCTCCAATACAGGCGCGCATACATGCTCACACCAGAGAAGGGTATGCGGCCAGTGCTGCTCCACTCCACTTCTCGGTTTAAAAAAGTGCGCAGAAAATATATTTTTTGTGCCCTGTCAAAAAAGTGAGAGCAAAAAAAGGCTAAATGTGCAATGTTGCTGTGGTGTGTAGTTCTACTTTTAAAACAAAAAATTTTAAAGTCCAATTAAATCATAAGTTATACATAGTGGTTGCACAGAGTATGTCTTTCTCATTGGTGTTATGTAATGTCATGTATGTAAATTGTACTGGTCATTATACCCCTTTAAAAGGATCGTGCAAAGGGGAGACCAACAGCCCAGTGCCGAGCCAAGCTGTCCAGTCACCCTAGGCAACCCCTCAGTGCCCGGGTACGCTCCCCTCCATGCGCACACATGCGCAGAGTGCTGGAGGGAAGATCGCCAGAGGGGTCTGGAGAGGGAGGGGAAAAAGAGGGGAAGGCACTGAAAGGGAAGGCAGGCAGGGCCGGTTTTAAGCACATTGGACCAATTTGGCCCAATTGGGCCCCGCACTTAATGGGGCCCCGCTCCAGTGCGAGCTCTGATTCCTATTCCCTTAATTGCCCAGTTGCCCAGCCTACCCCCAT
>CM044447.1:97924436-97934844 GCA_024363595.1 Xenopus borealis
GGGGGGGGGGGAAGCTGAGCATCAGTCTATACTCCTCTTATTAACCCACTCAGCCCCTAGTCAGAGGTGTGCCCGTGTGACAGGAATGGCTGAATTCTCATTAACTGCACCTTAGCAGCCCACATATTGTCACTTCTCACAACTGTCTGGAGGTCATTGGTGCAGCTGTTGGTCTTGTAATTACTTCCAACATCCATTTAATGCTGAATTGTTTCCAGAAAACGGTGCTGCCGAAGTACAAATAGTCATGTTTTGTTTATCTATGTGCAAACAACCCTCATATTTAGGGTAAAGTAGAGAAACAATAAACAGCTTGAAACAATAAACAGCTGCAGTTTGTCCTACCTTTACAGGATACTAATAATAATTGCTGCAGACTTGGAGCTACCATTTATTGGTTTCAAGAAACTGCCATAAGGGCCCTAGTGTCCAAAGTCGCCTGAAGTTTCCTCGTTAAGCATTTTCGGAAAACGAAGTGTTCGGAGTGCCATCCTGCTGGCGATTTACACTCTAGCCGACGGGGAGGCAGTTTGGGGAGATTAGTCGCCTGAAGAAGAAGTGATTTGTTGCTGGGCGACTAATCTCCCCTAGTAGCTTTTTGTGCCCCTGCCCTAAAGGATAATAATAATAACTGCTGCAGACTTGGAGCTACCATTTAGGGGTTCCAAGCAACTGCCATAGAGCAGTGCAAAGTAGCGGATATCACTGTAACGCTCCACAAAGTCACCAGTTGGCTGCAGAGGCAGAGCAACAGGAGCTCCAGTAGCATTAATGATTGTACGCTTTATTGAGCAGGGCTCACTTTGCCTCTTGGGTGGCCTGTAGTTGTTGGGGCTACTTGTCACCCGCAAGTTGTCACGACTACAAAACGCCAGAAGATACCATGCCCAAGGCAATACCGAGAATTGTCCCTGCAATTTGATTTTGCAATTTGAGTGTTTTAGGGCAGAGACAGGGCCGGATTTACATAGCAGGCGCCCCTAGGCCTGCTGATGTTTGTCGCCCTGTCCCCTCCCTTTTATTTTCTAAATTTTCATCATTGGGATGGACCAATGGGAATTGGCACAAAGGAAATTTAAATTTCTGAACCAATGTGGGTGTGGTTGGGCAGCATGCGCCTCCTAAAATCCTGCCACCCTAGTCCCGGGACTAGGTGGCCTCTCCACAAATCCAGGCCTGGGCAGAGACACATGTGGAGATTCGGGGAGATTATTTGCCCTGTGACAAATCGCCTCTTCTTCAGGCAACTAATCTCCTTGAACTGCCTTGAATCTAATGCTGGCCATAGACGTAACAATTACGATCTTTCTCTGAAAAGATCTTTCCATACATGCACTGAATATTATATTATCTGTGCGTCTATGGCCACCTTAAATTGCGGTGGCACTTGGAGCACTTCATTTTGCCTCATGAGGAAACTTCGGGTGACTCTGGAAAACGAAGTGCTCTGAGTGCCAATCCCAATGGCAATATAGATACTAGCCGACGGGAAGACAGTTCGGGGAGATTAGTCACCCGAAGGAGAGGTGATTTGTCACCAGGCAACTAATCTCCCTGAATTTTTAGGAGGGGCAATTCTAAGTTTATAATAGCAGGGATAATAGCACAGCAGTACCTGTAGTAGCACAGAGTAATAGCACATCAGTACCCATAGTAGCAGAAGAGTGGGGAGTAGCCTTTAGCATGTATTTATATATACTGTTGGTTAAGCTGCCCCACCCAAAGCTGTATTTCAGTACCGTAGGTACCAAACTTTTAACAGCCTGCCATCCCCCCTCCAAAATTGGTGCATGTACAGTACAGTTTTAATTTATACAAGGGGACACTTTTCTGTAAGTGTTATATTGTTTTACATATACAGGTAAAACATCCGTTATCGGGAAACCCAAATGTTTAAAAATTATTTCCTTTTTCTCTGTAATAATAAAACAGTAACATGTACTTGATTCCAACTAAGATATAATGAATCCTTATTGGAGGCAAAACCAGCCTATTTGGTTTATTTAATGTTTACATGATTTTAATGAAGATCCAAATTACAGAAACATCCGTTATCTGGAAAACCCCAGGCCCCAAGCAGTCTGGATAACAGGTCCCATACCTGTATAGACACCTGAGAGCTGACCACATAAAGCTGCCCCCTAGGCACAGGCCTAATGGTGCCTACTTATAAATACAACCCTGGCCCCACCCTGCCCAGCATATTCCTAAGTATTTCAAAAGTAAAGGGTAGTTGGGAGACAATGGAGTGGAACTGGGCTGAAAAATATAGGGGGGGCGTTGGGGGGGGGGCAATCCAGGAGACTCTCTCTGATAGCTATATATTATATGTAGATAGTGTTTCAAGTTTAAAAGCTGAATGTGTTTAGCAGTGATGGGTGAATCTGACTTGTTTCGCTTTGCCAAAAATTTTGCACATATTGATCTATTGGCTTTCAGAGAATTCCATTTTATATAAAAAAGGGACAGCTTAAAACACTACCAGGTACAGTAGCGATATAATTTATTGTGCATAAATGCAAAGACACGCTGCCACAAATCTTTCACTGGTGAATGAAAACCCATATGACCTGGATCTATTGATGATGAGCAGTTGCAGCTATTCTGACTTTGCACTGCATTGACTTAGCTGTCTTGTTCAGACAAGTTAAGAAATATTTGGAGTAATGGATCATGTGAATAGCAGTCACTCTCAGCTTCACTTTACAGGTATTAGTGGAATCCTGAAAAATGCCAAAACGCTTGTAAGTATTTCATTTGGGAGACGGGCTTAGAAAGCCATTGATGAAGCAAAGCTTTTTTATCCTGTAGCTCATTGTTCCTGTAGCTAATTAGGCATGCACCAAATAGGCATGTTGCGTGTTCAACTGAACCAAATCTGAACCCTTTAGGTCATGTGACTCTATAGTTCTGAAAAAATTAAGGTAACACTGCAGTTTAAAAAAAAAAGAAAATTCAAATATACAAATTGGGGTTCGTATTCAGTTCTATATTCAACTCTTTTGTGGAAGTTTTTGCATTCAAAACAGGGCATCCCTTCATCTAAGAGTATTTTTTATTTCGTGTTTAAATACTCCAAAGTCAAATTAACATGGATGGATGCTTCAAGCCACCACAAGTGCCACATGTTACCTATCCCGGCCCTAGTGACTCTATTAAATATGGGTGGACCCAACTGTAAGCGTGATTATGATCCAAAGAAAAATGACAGATTGAAGATGAAGCACATGGCTTTGCAGTGTGTTTGGCGTGACATTTATTTCATTTTTATGTGGAGAAAGAGGAGCACAATGTATATGGGCCTCATATGGAGCTGTGCATGGAGTATCCTCCCTGTGGATCTCATTATTGACTCTACGGCATCCAGTGGGTTAATTGCAGAAGCATTTTATTTTTGTTTTTCTCTAAATTAGCACCTTTTTTGTTTCCTAGGGTTTTAACATCTGGTTAAAGGAATGCAAGTTGTATCTTATTTCTTGTGAGCCTTGCCCATGGTAGTGCCTAATTATTTTCAGGTTGTTTGTGGAGATTCTCATTCATCCAGGTCATAGTATATCTGTAGAACAGTGATCCCCAACCAGTAGCTCGTGAGCAACATGTTGCTCCCCAACCCCTTGGATGTTGCTGTCAGTGACCTCAGAGCAGGTGCTTATTTTTGCATTCCTGGTTTGGAGACAAGTTTTGGTTCCATAAAAACCAGATGTAGTGCCAAACAGAGGCTCCTGTAGGCTGCAAATCCACATAGTGGCTGCCAATAGTCAATCACAACCCTTATCTGGCACCACCCAGGAACATTTTTCATGCTTGTGTTGCTCGCCAACTCTTATTACATCTGAATGTTGCTCACGGGTAAAAAAAGGTTGGGGATCCCTGCTATAGAAATAAGTCAAGTCAACTGGACTTGCTGTGTTTTTTCTTGAAGACGTTTCACCATTCATCCATCAGTCTCTCAATTGAGAAAGCCAGTGGGATGACTAGTGAATGTTTTCAAGAAAAAAACAAAGCAAGTCCAGTTGATTTGACTTATTTCTACAGATACTGGTTGGTACTGGGTATAATAAAGATTGTAAAAAAAATACAAATACACCAAAATAACAAACTGTATTATTCCTGGTGATTTGGGAGTCTAAATTAAAATTTTGCTTTTCTATGCTATCTAGTTGCTAAGGCAGTGATCCCCAACCAGTAGCTCGCGAGCAACATGTTGCTCTCCAACCCCTTTGGATGTTGCTCCCAGTGGCCTCAAAGCAGGTGCTTATTTTTGAATTACTGGCTTAGAGGCAAGTTTTGGTTGCATAAAAAACAGATGTCCTGCCAAACATTCTCTCCTGTAGGCTGCCAGTCCATATATGGGTTACCAAAAAACCAGTCAGAGCTCTTATTTGACATCCCCATGGACTTTTTCATGCTTGTGTTGCTCTCCAAGTCTTTTTTAAATTTAAATGTGGCTCACGAGCAAAAAAAGGTTGGGGGCCCCTGTGCTAAGGCATGGGATCCATTATCCAGATACTCATCCATATAGCTCCAAGTTATTGTATGGGCATCTTTGATAGAGTCC
The DNA here is from genome assembly GCA_024363595.1 of Xenopus borealis. NCBI lineage: Eukaryota > Metazoa > Chordata > Amphibia > Anura > Pipidae > Xenopus > Xenopus borealis. The sequence goes on from CM044447.1 coordinate 97,928,995, forward strand.
ATTTTAAGGAAATAATTTCCTTTTTTTTAGTGATTTCAGCAATTTTACAATGATCCTGAAGACCCCAGATCTCATGGATTCTGGGTGATAAGATGAATAGAAGAAACAGAAGTTTGCAGTAAAACAAGTAAACTGATTAGCCAATGTTTGGGTCCTGGGGTATTCTAGATAAGGGATCTTTCTATAATTTGTATCTCCATGCCTTGAGGGATCCCATACCTGTTCTGTAAAATTGTTACTGTCTTGCGGTATATATAGGAAAAAGTACAATTTTATCCAGAAGGTTTGATACAAACAATAGCATTTGGTAGAGAATGTATTGGTCACGTTTTTCTTTATTGTATTGATTTTTATACAAACACTTAAAAGTGTCATGTCTTCTTGGAATTGTTTACACTACCATAGAACCCATGATGGGGATTACACGTGTGACACGAATGGCAAGGAGGGACCTCGCAATTAAGTTAGTAATGGGAAGGCAGCACTTTGAAATAAGTTATGAATGGGAAGGCAGCACTTTGCACTAAGGAATGGGAAGGAGGGACCTCACCATGAAGTTATGAATGAGAATGAGGGACCTCACAATGAAGTTAAGAATGGGAAGGCACTTTGCACTAATGAATGGGAAGGTGGGACCTCGCAATGAAGTTATGAATGGGAAGGTGGGACCTAACAATGGAATTATGAATGGGAAGGCAGCAATTTGACATAAGTTATGAATGGGAAGGAGGGACCTCGCAATGAAGTTATTAATGGGAAGGAGAGTCCTCACAATGAATTTATGCATGCGAAGGAGGGACCTTGCAATGAAGTTATGAAAAGGAAGGCAGCACTTTGCACTAAGGTATGGAAAGGAGGGACCTTGCAAGGAAGTTATGAATGGGAAGGAGGTACCTTTCAATGAAGTTATGAATGGAAAGGCAGCACTTTGAACTAAGTTATGAATGGAAAGGAGGGTCGTCGAATTTAATTAAAAAATGTAAATGAGATACCTTGCAGTGAAGTTATGAAAGGGATGCCAACACTTTGCACTAAGGAATGGGAATTAGGGACCTCGCAATGAAGTTATGAATGAGAAGGCAGCACTTTGCACCCCAAACTTGCTCATATAGTTAAATGGGTACCAACATGTTGCACTATTTATTAAGATACCATTTACATTAAGAGTCCATTTGAGTTCATTCAAGGTATAAAAAACGCTAACATTCAACCTCTGATAAATAACCCCCTTACTGTATATGGCTTTTGCTACATGGTATTAGGAGTCATGAATGCCAGTACAGACAGAACAGAAAGACTGACACTGCTTTTAATAACAATTTACAAGTGACATCTTAAGCACTGAAACATTTTTCTATAGCACAAAACTCTTTAGAATAATATTTGTCTTTTAATTGTAGAAAAAAACAGTTTTTGGCTTCCATCCTATTCAACCTTGTGATAAATCTCGGTTAAATCATGATTACAATATAATAGTAGAGAATATTAGGAGAAAATAAGTTCATGGTTGGAACCCACTCAGCCAAGGTCCACAGGATTTATTTTGTTTCTCTTTACTCAGAGCGGTGCAGCTGAACTGTGTATAAAGGAAAGGATGTCTGCTAAACACATGGATCTAATCTGTTTCTCAGATGTTTTTGTATGGGAAACAGAGGCACCAAGAAAACACAATCACAGTTTTTTTGGTCTGACTCCTTTAGCTCACAGTTACTTTCTCAGAGAAGTTATGGATTGTGGGAAACTGCTACTGCTGTAAAGTGCTGACCCAGTGAGGCGAATTAGCAAGCGTTAGTTATAATGAGGCCTACAATGCTAAACATACAGAAGTGTAAAGGCTACAGCACGGGTATTTTTGTCTGCAAAATTTCTCAAAAGGGAAAAACAAACTGACACTATGCCAACTCTAAAATTGTTTCCCCGTTCAAGATAATGGGAAATGCAGAGCTCATGGTGCGTGTGATCGCCCAAAGATCCAGCAGCCTGGGATTCCTGAAGATGTTTCTTTAGAAGTCTCATACAAAATAGTGCTGCACTAGAATAGAGCCGACTGATGGATAAAGCAAACAGCCTTCACTATTCCAGAGATAAGCTATCAGCAGTACTGTAGGCCTGGCACAAGGGAGCAAGACCTTTCCTTTCATCCCAAAGATTTCTATCAATGCCCATAGCAGTGTTTATCAGTGTGTTTGTTTAATTGGCCTTTCGACAGTCTGCACCATTGACACTCTGTCTGCTCCCATTTTAGACCTGACTGCTCTGTCCAACTCACTGGGTGCCTCTGCCCTACTTGTATGATTGGATAAACCTATTCTCCCTTTCATGAAAACATTTGCTCCCAGGGAAGAACAGAAAGATAAAGAATTAAAATAAATACAAAATAAATTGAGTATCCAATCCTATTAAGATAATTGGATTTCCTGTCTCCAACATGCCAAAAGTTTATTTTCAGTGGAACTAAAATGGAAAATAAACCATGTTTATATAGATAGCCCTGAGATTTGGGGAGGCCACCTCAGAGATCCATGACCTGTATAAAAGCACTCATTTAGTATTCAGTGATTTATATTCTGCTTATGTTTTGCATTATTTCATATATATATATATATATATATATATATATATATATATATAAATAGCCACAATGGACAACGGCTCCATGCGGGCCGAAACGCGTTGATACACCATGTGTGAATAAACTACTTTGCTACACTACCAATTGATCCGCCGTGAGTGCTCTCTTTGGACTTGTGTGTATATATATATATATATTATCCGGAAACCCGCTATCCTGAAAACTCAGAATAACAAAATGGCCATCTCCCATGGAGGCTTGGGAACCACAATTACAGGGACTTAATAGAAACGAAAAAGTTTTGTTACAAAAAATCCAACTTTTTGAGGAAGAGCACTGTTTGCGTTAGAAACATTGGATTTTTTGTAATACAACTTTTTACTTTGTATTAAGTACCAGTGAGTGTGGTACTCCGTTTCTTTATTTATTTTATTTGACCAGCACCTGGGCAGTTAACTATATTTGTGCAGGGTTGTGCTCCTCTCTGCACCTATATTAGTTGCCCAAAACAAGAGGTGATTAGTCACCAGGTGACTAATCTCCCGGAATCGCCTGGTGTGGACTAACCCTTATGAAAATCCAAATTATGGAAAGATCTGTAATCTGGAGAACCCCTGAGCATTCTGGATAACAGGTCCCATACCTGTGCTTATAAGAGCTAGTCCACATGGGAAGATCAGGGAGATTAGTCGCCCGGCGACTAATCGCCGCTTCTTTGGGGCAACTAATCTCCCTGAATTGCTTACCCATGTCTCGCGCCCGCTAAAATGTAAAGTTGCCTGCGCCTATTCACACGCTTTGCTGCGTTTTTCTAAGTTGCTCGAAATTGCCTCACTTCCCATTAGGGTTGCCACCTTTTCTTGAAATACCGGCCTTCCTATATATTTATCTTTTCTCCCTATTAATAACATTGGGATCGACCATCAAAAATACCAGCCACTTTCCATGTGGACTAGCCCTTAGAGCTCTTCCAGACGAAGAGATTGCAGGGAGATTTGTAGCCTGCGACAAATCGCCGCGTGTTTGAAGCAACAAATCTCCCTGCATCTCTTCCCCCAGTCTTGCGCCCGCTTAAGTTAAAGTCGCGTGTGCCTATTCACGCGCGGCGCTTTTGAAAATAGCGCGAAAATGCATTGGCAAGCGTTTTGCTAAAGCGCCGCGTGTGAATAGGCACACGCGACTTTAACTTAAGCAGGCGCAAGACTGGGGGAAGAGATGCAGGGAGATTTGTTGCTTCAAACACGCAGCGATTTGTCGCAGGCTACAAATCTCCCTGCAATCTCTTCGTCTGGAAGAGCCCTTATGCTCTGTGCATCCACATACAGAGAGACAAATTACATTTGTTTATCTCTTACTATGCAAAGCATCTCTGTTATCTACTAGGCAAAATGGACCCTCCAGCTCTATTTGACCCTTGCCAGAAGCTTCCCCCACAACAAAGAAGTTTTTGTTTGTACAACTTATCAGAGCTTCCAAAGCAAACACACAGTCTTTACAATGCATCATATATAAAGCCCTTTTATTGTTGTTGGCTACCCTGGCTGTGTTTATGTTCCAGTGATGGAGCTTCAGCCCAGGGTATTCTATGCATTATTGTGTACAAACAAGAAGAGGGTCTCCTCCTAAATCTCAAGGTGATGCTTCTCCACCCTACAGCGAAGGCAACAGAAACAGAATAGTTTGCATTTTTGTAGCTCTGTAATCTATTAGCTATACTTTTTTTTTTTCTAAATTTCTATTGGCTTTGTGCAAAGAAAGATGGGGTTCAGGCTGGCAAATAAAAACTGGCTGAAAATACCTTCCCCTCCTGATCTGTTAAGGTGGCCATAGACACACAGATAATATTGTACAAAAATTTTTTCGTACGATAGTCAGTGAGTGTATGGTGGGAAATGAGCTGACCGATATCAGCAGAAGACTTGGTTGTCGGCTTGTCGATTGGGCTGGACTGAAAATTTGGATCGAGTGCCTTTGAAGGCACCAGAATATCAACCACAGTTTAGAGCTGAATCGTCAGATACAAGTAGAATTCTATTGTTTCTACCTGTATATCTGAAGATTCAGCTCTACACATATGTATTGTAATCAACGATCTTTCTTGGAAATATCTTTTTCCAAGAAAGATCGTAATCGTTACGTCTATGGCCAGCTTTAGAGTGATGGGGAGGTTCGTCTTTGGAAATGTAACTAAAATATGTATATGTTGTATATGCCTAGGAAGATACTTCCAATGGTTGCACTCACTCTGTATGGTGTGACTTTGTGCAATGGTGAGTTGGTTATTGCTGGAGCTCTCAAGTTTGATACTGACCAAGAAGAAAATGGACAGAATTATGGAGATTTTAAGGGTGGGAAAACGCAATAGCTCAGCGCTACTGTAACTCAACCAGCTTCTTTTAGTTTTAAAAACTGGAGTTTTAAATGTCAATTTCACAAATACAAATAGCCATACAAAAAAGCTGTTTCATGAATGTCTTATCCATAATAAGGATGGCATTTACATAGACAGACATATGTACAAGACATGTATTTGAAGAATTCCTTTATTTGTAGACTACAGTCTTAGAAAAAGGTCACAAAAACTGGTATGGTATGGTGGTTATATCTCAAGCCCACGTAGGGGGCTATACTACTGACTACCTCATGAGTTATTCATCCACATGCTTGATCAAATAGTTCCTACCCACCTGTTTTGCTGCAGGTTTGACTGTGTGCGATGAGAAGATGGGAAAAGATACAACCCTTCTCCCTTTGGGAAGTGGCCGGCTAGGAGATTTGTGGCCAACAATAAAAATGTACAACTGCGGGCGACAAATCTCCACTTTCCGTTGTAAATAACTGAAATTGGCTGAAGTAAAACCAACAAATCGCTTTGTTCTTCCGAAGTTGCCTCTGGGGGAAACTTCAGGAGACTTTGTGAAATGTTGGTTTTACCATCAATGATAAAACCAATGGAGATGCATTTTCAGGAGATCTCCCCGGTGGCCACTGCGCTTTTTAAACCAAATGTAGGAAAGAAGTTCCTAGAAAAATTGCAGGATTGTCAATTCAGATCTATTTTCACAGCAGTAGGGATGGGCCAATGTTTTCGCCTTGTTTTGTGGCGAAAATTACGCCAATAGGCTTGAATGACGTCAAGTGTAAAAAAAAAAATGTTTTTGACGCCCATAGACTTCAATATAATTCTATCATGTAAAAATAATAAATAAATAAAATTATTTCACATGATAGAATTATATTGAAGTATATATTTATTCACTTATTTATCATTATTCACG
>CM044447.1:97958568-97970902 GCA_024363595.1 Xenopus borealis
TTTTTTTTTTTTTTTTATTTAGGGTTAACTTCTCCTTTAAACACATACAAACTTTTCCATATATGCTGCATGCAGTTCATTACTGTAAGGGAGGTATATCCAAGTAAAGCTTGATAATATTTACATTTCTACGCACTTTATTCCCCAGAAAAGAGTAATTATAAGAAGTGCATTGGTAGCAGGTTCTTTATGCACCCATGTATACAGGCACATTGTTAAAAAAAAAAACAATAGTATATTTTAGGTTTTTCTGGATTAGATTTGCCAAAGATTTTTTAAAAATTAAGAAAAAATAAAAACAATCAATTGTTTTACAAGTAGAGAGTTCATTAATAGTCGTTTGGAAATCAGTGGCTAGTAAGCGCTTATTTTCCATGCTTAAAGTCTATAAAACTGCCATTCGCAGCCTTTACTGACGGCAGTAAAGTTACTGATTGAATGTCGCATAAGGGTCCAAATCGTTCATAAGAATCTTTAGCCCTCAAAGCGAAAGAATAAGTGGAGCAGTCTTCAAACTGAGTTAATGTGCAGGCCATTGGTAATGGCAACGCTTTTATTTCCCCTATCTTTTTCCACAGTACTTTTTTAACACTTGCATCCACTTTATGGACATATAAACAGTAGCTTTCAGCCGGAGCACAGTTCGGGTCGATCTTGCTAACAGTCCAAGACAGGGCAATTCCCTTTGGATTCTGGACTTGAGTCAGTCTCAGGTCAAGCTTTTGAGGAGGTTGAAGCTTCTCAGGTCCAGCATCACAATTTAGTGAGGTTGCCTGTATGACAAAGGAGAATTACAGCGCTAGGAAATAAGTTGGCACTATAGAAATACATGTTAATAATAAATGAAGGATATTATTATTATATGGGCAGAATGGCAGCTGTTGTCTTGGGTGAATTGCCACTGAAAAAGCCCCCTGCAGGCGATTGATGGACAAAATTGCTTATCAGTTTCAGGTTCCAAAAACGGAAAATGTTAGATTGAAGGCTGGAGCAAAAAGACTACAATTAAGTGACCTATATAGGCATGAAACGCATAAGGCATCTAACATTGGTATTATGATTCTCCCTGAGCTGCAGGTCTGGGGCATGTGCACCTCGAGTAGCATTGCCACCTTTTCTTCTTACCTTACATCAGCCTCTGGGTCAGTCCATAACGTTAAGCAGGGGTGGGTATATGACGTAAGGGGCAGGAAAATATGCAGGTTGGGTGGAACGAAGGTGGATGGGGCTGAAAATGTGAGGGGGAATGGGCAGACAGGGTAGGGAAATGGGTGGGGGAATGGGCAGACGTGTGGGTAGAAGGGAAGATTGGAAGTGGAGGGGGATAAGAGGAGGGAGGGATTTACAGGGCAATTTAACTTTACCAGCAAATACATTGCCAGTGATTTTGTTATACCGGTACCGGCCAGGTGGCAACACTAACCTGAACTCACTGTGTGATGTCTTAATTTCTCTACATTTTTGGATATACCAGTTCCTCTATTTTCCAAGAGTGTTATAAGCAAAACATACTGTACTCATTTAATCATTACTGAAATTATCACTGTGGAATGGTCACAAAGGAACTAAGTGGTAACGTTCCAAAGTTAAAGCCATTCAAACACGTTACTTGACAGATCACTTCATGTAAAAATATTTGTATCTGTATGTTAACTAGGTTTGCTTGTTATTGTGCTGAGCCAGAGACTACACAGGGGACTACACAATAGCAACATATGATTATCTTGCACATCCCGGCTGTGACTTATTCCTGCAAAAACATGATGCCAAAGAAAACCTTGGGAACTGTCACGGATCACTTTCTACAGTCATCACTATGAAAATGTCCCAATTGTTAAAATGTAAGTGGTCACAGTTTATGGTAATGTGCCTACGGATGTAATAACTTACCCTGGTGGTCTATTGGTGCAGAGGGTATGCCTGCCGCACCATCGGCGGGGAACCCCCCACTCTGCTCGTCTTCCTCCTGTGCACCGGTTCACGCTGGCATGATGACGTCAGCGTGCAATGGCGCAAAATTTAAAGGTACTTAAAGAGACATTTTGTATTTTTTTTCATTGCCTGTTATAAGTTTCCTCCTAGTGAGTTCCTGGTGCCTCTGTGCTGTTTAAAGCTTCTGTTATCTGATTATCTGTTGTGACCCCTGCCTGTTTGTGACCATCCTGACTTCTGAAATCCTGACCCTGCCTGGTAACCGACTTTTCTGTATCCAAATCCCTTCTGATTGATCTCCTGGTTTGAGCCTTGCCTGTCTGACTCCGCTTGTCACTGCCTGCACCAACCCAGCCTGATTTGACTAAGCTTTCTGTCTTCACTTTGTACTGTGCCCTTCTGCCCAAAAGACGTTCGTGCCCCTTTGGTCTTCCAGAACCCTTAGCTTGGCACCTCTCTTGGTGGCATCCAATTAGCCGAGGGCTCCTCCCTAGGTGAAAGGCAGCGGTTATAGGCTGAAGCAAGAGCTGAGACCAGGGTGCTTAGCATTGGTTCTGGATTTAGGGTGCCGACCGTGACAAAGGATTTGTGACATTTTACATTTTGATCACGTGAAAGACAGTGCCCTTAGTTTGTCATTTTTATATCTTTGACCCCATTTTACCTGAACATTTGAAGCATTGGTGCTTGACTTGGCCACTTCACTTTCATTGCATCCTGAAGCTTTCTTACTACATAACGTTTCCCTTGTATCTGGAGTAATTGGACAGTTATCCATAGGCTTTTGCTCTGGTGCTGAAATAAATACGATTGTTTCATTATTTTAAACATACTGATATAAAAGTAAAAAATTACCAACCATTTTATTATATTTAATTAAAAGGGGTGTTCACTTTCCAACATTTTTCAGTTCAGTTGTTTCCAGATTGTATGCCAGACATTCTATCATCTATCTATTTTTTCAGTAGAATTTGTGCTTTCTGATGTTGCACTCACAGTATAGAACATCATGTTACCAGAGCACATAATTAAGAGATGAATAAATTACCTTTATTACAGTGTTGATCTTCATCCTTTATCTCACCAGTCTTTGTTTTCTTACACTGAATAATAAAAAAAAAAACCTTTTGAGACAAAGTTATGGTTGGGGAAACCCAGATTCTGACCAGTTTAGCTATAGGGCCTTAGTGGTCGTCGCACAATAATAATGGAAACCCCTGGACACAAGTAAGAGGTGCAACATTGAACCCCTTTGAGCTCACCAGCGGGGCACTTGCACCCAGGGGTGTGATGCTCTTTGCACAGAGCCTAAAATTTTAAAAAAAATGCTACAGGAATTGCATCTGTAATCAAGAAATGCAATATCCAAAAAAGTGGCAAAATACAGAAATGGCGTATTTATTTTGTTGCTTTTTTTCTGTAATTATTTGACAGTAACCGGTACTTCATGAATTTTAAGTGACAGTCCGTTTCCACTGAAAATAAAGGGAATTTTTGAGTATTTTTATTGTTTGCCCTCTATGCCAATGATATAAACGGACAATACATTTACAGCAATATCATCATATTTTTGTGCAACAAAGTACATCTATGATGGGCATTAACATCTCATTGGGAGCTATTTCTGTTGTTAAACATAATGACTCACCCACTGCGCCACTGCTCTATTCTCAAACCCAGATACCATATTATTGACATTATCTTACATGCATGTGCAAAGGCGTAGGACCTAACTCCGGCACCTCAGCTTCTTTGCATATCCCAGAAGAATTGTTTTTACATGGATTTTTTACACTGTCTGACAATGCTGGAATATTTTGATCATAACAGGAGTGGTGTTCTTCTAATTTGATATCTGGTGCTGAAATGAAAAAATAACAAAATCAACAAAAAACTACCCAGGATGTTAGCGTGGTGTTTCACACATATTAAAATAGCTACCAAAAGAAAAATAAAGGAAAAGTTGTTAAACGTTTGTTGTTAAACCAAATTTGGTTGGAGGTCCTTTATTCAGTTTGCCTCTCTAGTGCTTACAGATATCCAAACACATCCAAATATCACAGAATACCCTAAATGGCTGTACATCCACCCATAGTTGGTAAAGTAGTGAGATGAATAAGGTACAAGGTATGTGTACAACCTATGGTTTAAATGGGATCTGCACAATGTTACATAGTAGCTGACCTTTCCCTTTAAAGGCAATAAAAACATAGATTACTTGTTCTATTATATGTATAAGATGATATTTTTTGACGCTGTTAAGATGAGAAGGGCACTTTTTTTAATTACCTTCTTTGCAATCTTTCTCTTCATCTTCAGTCAGATCAATTATACATTTGTTATCCTGTAAAAAGCAAATTATGGAGACTCTCTAACACAAAATTTTCATATGTAAAATGAAACGGCAATGTGTAGCCAACCATCGTCCATTGCGACCACTTTTCATTGGTCAAAGGGGGTATGAGGCTCCCACAATGTTCACAATAATCCAAGTACCAGAGCAACAAAAAAAACAAAATGCTGTTTTTGCAACATGATGACAGAAAACTATAGTGTAAAACATCCAGTCGGCATATCATTCCCATTGCATATAGCAATCAAAAGTCTAGCCCTCATTTGTAATAAAAAGGCACTAAGTTTGCCCAGCAGCAGTAACTTATAGCAACCAGTAAGAGGTTTGCTTTTAAAAGGGTTGCTCACCCTCCAAACACTTTTTTTCTGTTCAGTTGTTTTCAGAATGTTAATAAACAATTACTTTTTTCATTAGCTTTCCATGTATTATTAATTGTTTTCCCACATTTGAAATTTAAAGTTTAATGTTCCTGTCTCTGGGGTTTCAGTCTGGTAGCTCAGTGATCCAGGTGCGTTCTAAACGGTTACAATTTTCTACGTTTAATTGATATATATACATTTCTCAGCAGTATTTGTGGAACATTTCCAACTATTGTATCAATTCTGCCTTTAAAGAAAATCAGCAGGGACAAAGATAAAAAATATATCAGCTAAATGTATCAATTTAAATGGTCAAAGTGTCTACGACCCCACCCCCTCAGAGCTGCTTTAGAAGGTGAAATTGAATTTTCACTTTACAAAAATAGAAAATGAAAAGTAATTGAGAAAAAGTGAACTATCTGAAACTAACTGAACTTTAAAAAAAGTGTTTGTAAAGAAAATAGCTACCCATAAGCAACCCATTTAAACAGGTGGCCAGTAAAGGCGTCCAGCTGATTGGTTGCTATGGGTCACTGCAACTGGGCAAATTTAGCGTTTATATATTGCATAACCCCAAGTGTAGTAAAACAGTTCTATCATGATGAAGATGATCCTTATATTTCCCAGTTAACATTTGCATAAATATGGATACAACCTGAGCAGTTAAGTTTCATACATACTTTTAGATAACATTCCGTCTGACAGATAGATTCCTGTGCTGTAACTGGCAAATACACAGAGACCATGAGAGAGAGAGAAACAGAGAGTGTTAAAATGAAGCTTTAGAAAATGACAGAACTAATAATATTTGTAAGTATGTGGATAATACAAATCAGTGTACAAGGCACAAACCCATGCGACATATGCAATCCCAAAAGACAAATGTGTTATTGGGCTAGAGGAAATATTTTATACATTTAAAGAGCTGGCATATCTTTAGTTGTCGTTTTCCTGAAACTGTTAACAGATGAATGTGTTATATTTTTTGTGTATTCTTCATTCTACCTTCAATAAATATGACAAGGACTGTGGCCTAGAAGCATTTGCTTTGAATCAAATGCCCATATCTATATTTATATACATACATACAAAAAAATGTGCGTGTGTGTATAAGGGATGCACCAAATCCAGGATTTGGTCTGGTATTCGGCCAAGATTCAGCCATTTTTAGCAGGATTTGTCCGAATCCTTGTGCCTGGCCGAACCGAATCTGGATCATTAAAATCATGCGACTTTGTCACAAAACAAGGAAGTAAAAAAAAGTGTATTACGTGCGGGGCACTATTTTACCCTCCCCTTTGCTAATTTGCATATGCAAATTAGGGTTTGGATTCGGCCAAATTTTTCGCAACGGATTCGGGGGTTTGGCCGAATCCAAAATAGTGGATTCAGTGCATCCCTAGTGTGTGTATATATATATATATATATATATATATATATATATATTTTTTTTTTTTTATTTTAGAGTCCGTTTGAGAGTGCAGTGCATAACACAGTCCAGCAGTATTGTAGTGAAAATAAAAAGTACTGTGTGCTAAAATCATTAGTACATACCTAAAGTGTCTGACATTGCTGATGAATGCAACACACTGTATGAAAATAGTGAAGAACTTTCTTGTTTTGTGCTGTAATAAAATAAAACAAAATACATATGTATCTTTCGTTACACAAATAATTGATAGGTAGAAGGAGTATTTATTTAAAAAAACCTGTAACACCAGTTAATGAACATGACCAAAATGGCAATATCATATATAATAATAATCATACAGGTATAGGTTCCATTATCCGGAAACCCATTATCCAGAAATCTCCGAATTATGGAATGGCCATAGACTCCATTAAAATCAAATAATCCATTTCCTTTTTCTCTGTAAAAAGTAGCTTGTGCTTGATCTCAACTAAGATAATTAATCCTTATTGGAAGCAAAACTAGCTTTTTGGGTTTATTTAAGGTTAACATAATTTTGTAGTACACTTAGGGGCACATTTACTAAGGGCCGAAATGAATATTTGAATAAAATTTTAAAAATTTAAATTCGAATTTCGAAGTAATTTTGGGATACTTCGACTAGCCCAAAATTAGTTTTGAATTGAAAAATTCGAATTTCGAAGCACTGTCTCTTTATAAAACTTTGAATTCGACAATTTGCCGCCTTAAAGGAATTGTTCAGTATAAAAGTAAAAACTGGATAAATAAATAGGCTGTGCAAAATAAAAAATATTTTCAATATAGTTAGCCAATATAGCCAATATAGTTAGCCAAAACTTTAATCTATAAAGGCTGGAGTGACTTCAGGTCACTGACTAACTCAGATTTAGAGAGCTGAAAAGCAGTAAGTTGGATTCTGGCTATTATATTAGACATCCAGTCACTCCAGCCTTTATACCTTGAATTTTTCCATGACTAACTATATTAGAAACATTTTTTATTTTGCACAGCCTATCTATTTACCCAGTTTTTAATTTTACCCTGAACTGTTCCTTTAAAGCTGCAGAATAGCCATTGTAGCCTATGGGGTACCTCCTGGAATCTTTCCTGCAAAGTCCTGGAAAAATCTATATATATATTTTTTTTTTAATTAGTTCGATTCGAACAATGCAATTAAAAGATTTGAACTTGATTGAAAACGATCCGTTTTTGATCTAAAACCACCAAAAAATTTTTAGATTGGTTGAATTTCTAATTTTTTTTCTATTCGAAATTCGACCAATAGTAAATCTGCCCCTCAACGTATGAAGATTCAAATTACTGAAAGATTAATTTTCCTGAAAAACCCCAAGTCCGGAGCATTCTGGATAGCAGGTCTAACACTTAAAGGCTGGTTTATCAAATATAAGAATACTGAAGGATTCCCAAAAGTTCAGTAGTTTATCAGACCTGATAACTTTGGCATGCACATCTATGAACAGTTACACCTTTAGGGCAGAGGCACACTCTGCTGTTTGTGTACAAATCACTTCTTCTTCAAGCAACTTATCTCCCCGAACTGCCTTCCCGCCGGCTAGGAGTGCAATTCGTGTGCCATCCCACCGGCGGTTTACATTCTAGCTGACGGGAAGGCAGTTCTGGGAGATTAGTTACCCGAAGAAGAAGCTAATTGTCACTGGGCGACTAATCTCCCCAAATAACAGCATGTCTCTGCCCTTGAAGGGGATTCAACCCCTCCCGTGCTAACCCCCTCCCCTCCCATAGACTCCCCTCCCCTGCTCCCCCCCCGGCCTACCTCTCCCTCAAGGCAATTGCCCTTAAGTCGCTACTTACCCCTCCGTGCAGGTTCCCAGCTGCCATCTTCTACAACAACATCATCTTCCTTCTGTGTTTGGTGGTGCATGTGCAGTAGGATACATTTGCCGGTTTGTACTACTGTGCTGACGGAAGAAGACATTGCTGTAGAAGGTGGCGCCCGGGAACCTGCACGGAGGGGTAAGTAGATACTTAGGGGCATTTGCCTCAGGGGAGAGGTAAGCCGGGGGGAGCAGGGGAGGGGGGTTAGCGCTAGCGCGGGAGGGGTTGAATTCATATGCACCTGATGAAGTCAAGTGCGCCGAAACATGTCGTGCATGTTTTTCTGCAATTAACTACACAATATGACTTAAGAAGCATAATACAAGCTCTCCGGGTGATTTATTTTATTGGGGTTGAATTCCCCTTTAACAGAAGAAGAGTGCAAACTAATAACCTTTTATTATGACCAGTTTCTGTCTTTTGTCTTCTGTCGCTGGTGTCTGATATATTTGAGATTTTTGCAAGTGAATCTGTTGCAAACACTGTTTTAGGGGCTGGGATTGATGCATCCATTGATGGCAGTGTCTGATCAGATGCTACTTTGTCATTATCAGTAGTAACCTGCAAATAATCCAATCAAACAATTAAAAATTACAGTAATTACTGTTAACAAACACAGCATGTGCTTTTCAGTGCGGTGAATCAAACAGGTGGCATAGGACTTATCACTCAAAGCACACAACGTACTTCATTAGTTTGTGGGGATAACAATGCCTATTTACAGATTAAAGCAGTCATAAACTGCAGCTATTTAGTCACACAAACTGCAGTGATCTGAGCAATTCATTATAACCCAGTGCTGGAAGATGCAGAAAGGATTTGTGCCAAAATGCTCAAACAGAAAAAGTGAGCTGTAACAGGAACTACGTTGCCCAAAAAAATGTAAGACAAATTTAGTGGACCATTTATCAAGTCTCATTTTCATGGGTTTGAAGGTTTTTGAAACCACAAATAAAAGTATTTTCTCTAAAACCACAATAGTCATGTACTTTAGGACATCATGTCATTTAGTTCACCATACATTTAGTCATATACATCAGAATATAAAAAATACAAACAAAAAAATACAGTTCAGAAACACTACTATTGTTTATACTACTGAGCAGCTTGTTTATATGAACTATAGTAGTGTTTCTGAAGCAAACTGACCAGTTTTATCACTGCAGGGTAACACTGTATGATATTTCCATTACTTTAAATCACTTTCATTTTTGGTGTTAATGTTCCTTTAATAAAATAATTGAATAAATCGAATGGGGGAAAAAACCCTATAAAATCAAGCAACAACCAAAAAAAAATGTTTGATGTTTTTGGACATGTCTCCTGAATCGCTCGATTTTTGTAGGGTTTTTGCCCACAAACCCCAAATTTATAGGATTATCAGGCTAAACCCAGCACAAACCAAGATAACTTCCAGTTGGGATAGAGACATCTCCCACTGACTTAAGCTGGCCATAGACGCAACGATCCGATCGTACGAATCCTCGATTCGTACGATTTTCGGATCGTGTGTGGAGTGCTCCGACTTTTGTCGTGCCATGTCGATCGGTCGTTTGGTCGATCGGCCAGGTTAGAAAATTTTTGTCGGCTGGCGATAATATCTTTGCGTCTATTGCAGATCGTACGATTTTCAGTGGGAGACCGTCACTAGGTTTTTAATCGTACAACTTTCGTACGATCCTTGTCAGGGGCAGAACGTCAGCTGTCTGTGCTTTCTACTACTTTAGTTGATCTGAAGGTTAGTGACAGGTCGGGAGATGCAAAGATCCGATCGTTGAAATCATCTTACGATCGGATCTTTGCGTCTATGGCCAGCTTTATACAGGATCTCGACAGGTCTGAGATATTGGATTTTGGCAGCATCGAGGTATAATAAGGTATAAATCTCGAGAAAAAAAAAAAAATTTTCATGAAAAATTTTAGTTTTTGTCCCTAAAAACCCAACTATAAAAATTAGGTGTTTAAAAAACTATTAAAAAAAAGTGTGTTTTGCCCAGAAATGAAACAACAGTCAGGTTGAAAGATCAGATACTAATGTTGCAGCATAGAAATAAAAAAATTGTTTCAGTTCCTTACCTCTTCTTTATTCAAGTTTTTAATGGAATGTAATTTACTGTGTTGTTTTGATGCCTCTTTCTGAACACTCAATACAGATTTAATGCGTCTTTCCAGTTTTCTGGCTTTTCTCTGTAAAAACAAACATGACAACAGTGATTTCTGTCAGTGACAGAATAACGAGTATCACACGGAGTCATGGCAGCAATGAATTCACGTGTCAGCAGTATGCCAAACTTACAAGGTATCGAGCGATGTCATTCCCATGGTTTCCCATGCATTCAATAAGACGAACACGTTTACTAAGATCTTCCATTCTTTGATCAAAAGAGTCTTTGAAGAAGCTTTGTATGCGATTTTCAATTAGGCATTGAATCTGTGAAGCAAAATGAAAGTGATAAAGGATGAATGAATTTTGCCCACAGCAGATAAACATTTATTGATTCCTTAAACATTTAAAACTCTTGAAAAGGAAGAATCCAGTAATATATCCTCTGCAAATTAAGGTACAGATTGAGATCAGGATTAGGCTGGCAACAATATCCATACATTTTATTATTTAGAAATCTCTCTGCTTTTATTCTGCTGATCCAGCTGTAATGGTTACATTTGTATAGCAGTATACAAGGAGTCTACTCTCAGATTCATGCCCCCCTTTAGTGGTCAGATTATCCTTCATTTGTGTATCATCTCCAGAGCAGGGTCTTATTAATTACTGTGCATGGTTCTATTGTTTTAAGGTTATGGGGTTTTAGTGGAAGGTGAGAATCCCTTCAAAGTTCCTCCAAGCTTACACATGGCTCCCACACCACTGTTTTTCTGCCTTGTGTGAAAGGATATAAAACCCCCACCATGTTCTTTGCTCTGTATTCTGCCTCTTGTGAGTACAGAATCCGCAAAGATCGTGTCAATAAATTTCAGAAGCATTTTTGAGAAATTTGTCGCCCGCAGCTGACATCATCCCGTGTGCCATTGTCCTTACAGAGCATTTGTTTTTCAGATGGAGTCGGGGGTGACGGTTGCAAAGAGTCAGAAGAAAAAAGGTAAATAATTAAAAAACTATAACAAAAAAATGAAGACCAATTGAAAAGTTGCCACCCTATAACATACTAAAACTCAACGGTGAACCATCCCTTTAAATACATGAGAATAGCATACCTTTTCCAAAGTCACATTAATTTTTTCTGGCTCTGAGCAGCCATTGGTTGAAGCTTTGTTTCGTTTGCAGCATGAAATGTCATCGCTTTCCGAATGAACTCTCTTCCTTTGGCTAGCACCTTAATACATGAAACACACATTTTCTTGAAGACAATGGAGTAATCATAAAAGTTTGAAAAGATCAACACTCACATTTCCCCAAATAAAAAGCTAGGTTAAAAGCTAATATGAAAAGAAAGGTTAAAATATAGTGATCATACAGAAATTCTACATTGCTCTGCTTCCCCTGCATCGTATTTTTGCATTTTTATAAAAAAAAACTTTTTTCAAGATTTTTCCTGTATTTAAGAAAATTAGCAGCAAGCATGAAACAAAGCTTACCAACACTGGCATCACAATCGTTTGATAGATCTTGTGAGGTAGATTCATTAGGCATGTTCTGATCATGCGCTGTATTGAATGCGTTTTTTGATGGACCTTTAGTGTTCTCATTCACTACCACCTTGTCATTTATACAAGGTGGCTGTGCAAGATCGGAATTTTGAGACTGATCGTTTTTAGAAATGCTATGTTCGGTTATTCTTTCAGGAAAGCTGGTTACTTGCTGAAGTTCTTTAGATACTGAAGAATGTTGTAAGGGTTTCTTTGCAACAAATTCTGTATCTGGGCATGAAGTATCCGCTATTTGCTCTGTAAATCCAGAACTTGCATCAGCAGCCACTGTAGAAGTTGAAAAATGACCATGGCTCTTTTCACTTGCACCAGAAGGACCAAATGCTTCTTTGTAGGAATCTCCATTAGTCACTCTGTCAATTTGTGATAGTGCTATTGAAACGTTTAACTCGTTAGAGAAACAGTTATCATTAAGAGGTTCCAAAGAGTTGCTTAATTTAGAATCAGTTTTTTCGGGACAGTTTGTTCTGCTGCTTTTGTCCGATTGCTGAACTCCGTCGTTAGTTAACAATGAGGTCAGTCCTTCTGCCGTGATGCCTTCTTTAGCGCAGCCCTTTATCTTATTAAGAAAGGTCAACTGTTGCCGACAACTTGCACTCATAGTCTTTTTGGCTCTAAAGATCTTCTTCACTGAGGTATTTGTACAGTTAGCCATTTTGTACCTAAGAGGGGACAATGCATACTAAATTTAATGTTGATACAAAACGCCATTATATATATATATATATATATATA
>CM044447.1:97971696-97981696 GCA_024363595.1 Xenopus borealis
GGCTCTGTCACCGGATTTCCAATGGAAAATATTAAAAATAGGCACCCCAATATAAATACAGCCGAGTGTATGGCCAACCGTAAATATCTTTTTGTGATATCTTTGTGATATCCGTAAATATCTTTTGTGAGCTTGATGGTACTGGGTGACATGGTTTCACACATTCATGAGAAACAGCAATTAGGGCACCCATGCAATGATTTGCTGTAATTTCAATCAGGGTCAGACTGGGTTGACATGACACTGGGAAAAAACTTGGTGACCCACTCCTCGCCTGAGACTAACAATGCTGCCCCTTGCCTCCTCCGATCTCACACTCAAAGGAAAAGATATACGTGGGGGGATAGGGCAGATGTTCGATCTGTTAGTGTGTGGAGGGCCTCAACGAATGGACTATAGACTATTCTGGAAAACTTTGCGACTTTCGGCGCATGCACAGTAGATCTGAACTGGCAAATGCCTACTGCGCATGCACCGCCAAATGCCAGTGAATCCAGGAAGAAGACCGGGACAAGAGGGTGCCTGTGAACTCTGCTGGAGAGGACCTAGAAGGAGGGGTACAACTTAGGGGCATTTGCCCAGGGGACAGGTAGGCCAAGGGGAGGGGGCGATATTTTTGAACTTAGGTGGTTTACTTCTCCTTTAAGGATAGCTTGAATACACTGCCTATATTTTCTAAAGGCAGCTACTGGACTGCTGAAGGATTCACAGAACATGTCTCATACCTCCCAACTGTCCCTTTTTTGGAGGGACAGTCCCTCTTTTGACAGCTCAACCTGCAGTCCCTCATTTGTACTGAGAAGTCCCTCTTTTGTCTGCACTAAACAGCCAGAAAAAGAAACAAAGTTTCTAACTTAATTGGCTTTTGGCAGAGAGCCCAGAACAGCTAACAGGTGCAAATAAGATACTTAGTAACATTTTTGAGATAAGAAAATAAGTAATTGTAACAGGAGAAATATTTTCAAACTTTCATATTCTGCCAAATTTTGTAAAATGAACATGGTAATTAGGGGGTGTGGCCACAAAATGGGTGTGGTCGAAAAAATTTGCCAAGCTTCTTGCAAAAAAAAATTTTGTCCCTCTTTTTACTTCCAAAATGTTGGGAGGTATGATGTCTCGCGTTTTGGCCACTTTTAAGAAGGATTTCCAAATAAAAAGTTCCTATGAAACCGCTGTTACATAAAGTAGCACATTATCCTCTTCTCTACATGCTATTAACTATTTAACACAAGGTCTACGAACATGCTGCCCCATAAGGTGACTCGGGAACACTAAGCACAACGACGGCACTTACAGAGAATACGAAGCGACGCTAAACAGCCGTGACAACTTCCGGTGTTTGTATCCCGCCGCTGCCGCACTAGCTTTGCAAACTACAGGAAAGTTCCAATTAGCCTCACACGAGCTGCACTCGAATCTGCCATATCCTAGTGCTACCGGACCTACCTCAACGACTTCAGTCGTTCATCAATGTTTGTTTACAGAACTATTTTTCTCTCTACCAGTCAGGCGTCCTATCGAACATATCGAACTATCTCTCGCTCTCTATCCGAGTCCAACCAATTGGCATCGCTGCGCAAAACTTGCTTCGCTTAGCACAAGCGGATGGACACGCCCACAGTAACCTGAGGCGCAGCTGCCAGCCAATAAAAATACCGCTTTCACTTTCTCACTTGTGAAGCAAGTCGCTGTTTTATTTTGAGAGGGAAGCGACGTCTGCTTTGTTTCGGTCTTTTCGCTCCACCCTCCTTGATTAAATGTTACATTATTAGCAACCGTGCCATGGCTTCCCGAGATAGCAGGTTTATTAAACACAGCCATTTGCTGAATAAATCAATATTGATAAAGTCTTGTCATATGCACATGCGTGCTCCTGGCATGAAATGAGGGCTCACAGTAGGGTGGGGAAAGTATTTTGAGGCATGTTTACTAACGTTGGATATAACAGCTGGAGAGATTTCTGGAGATGTTCAGGCCCGGATTTGTGGAAAGGCCACCTAGGCCCGGGCCTAGGGTGACAGGATTTTAGGGGGGCGGCATGTTGCCCAACCACACCCACATTGGTTCAGAAACACTGGGGATACGCAGGAGATAGAATTGTTTATTAAATTTCCCATGTGCCAATCCCCATTGCTCCGGTCCTGATGATGAAAATTTTGGAATAAAGAGCAGAGTATGGGGTGATGAAAAGCAGTGGGCCTAGGGGCGCCCACTATGTAAATCCGGCCCTGGAGATGTTGCCTATATGGCAACCAATCAGCAATTAGATTTTAAACAGCCAATCAGATCTTTGCTTTAGAAAACAAAAGCAAAGATCTTATTGGTTGCTATTGCTCCAGAAATCTCTCCACATCAGGGTTGGCAGGTTTCTAGCCAAATTAGGCAAGTTTTAAAAATTAGTGGCGTTTTTTAAAAGTCCAAACCCTCCAATATACGGATTTGGGCTAGTTTTTAAAGTTGTTGCTTGTTTGTACTTTCAAAACCCACCCAATTATTGCAAATAATTAAGTGTGCAGTAGGGTTGCCACCTTTCTGTGGTGCTGAGACCACGGGGGGGGGGGGGGGGGGGGGGCAGGACAGTGATGTCAATGGGTGGGACTGCAATGTCAGTGGGAGTGGCTATGATGTCAAGGGGCGGGGAAAGGGCACAGCGATTGGCCGACCGTGGCGTCAATCAAGGGAATCCGGTTTTCCTTATTTGGAAAACCAGGCAGGAAGTTTTGACCTGGGCAGCCCTTCAAATTACCAAGCTGTCTGGGTCAAAACCGGACAGGTGTCAACCCATGGTGTGCAATAGTGATGTGCGGGTCGACCCGAAACCTGCGGGTCAGGCGGGTTCGGGCCGACCTCGCACTGCTATTCGTGGGTGGTGGACGGGTGCTAGGGTTGCCACATTTTTAGGAAAAAAATACCGGCCTTCCTATATGTTTAGCTTTTTTCCTATTCATAACATTGGGATCAACCAGCAAAAATACCGGCCAGGCCGGTAAAATACCGGCCAGGTGGCAACCCTAACGGGTGCAGGGTGCAGGTTGGGCTCTTCTCCTCCTCTCCCTTCCCGTCACCTTCAAATACTGGCTGCTGACTTCCAGTTTTATAGCTGTGTGCCCGCTCACCCAGCTTTTTTTTTATGTCATTGGCGGGACGGCCTTATAAAAGGCACGGGCTGAAGAAACTGAAGTGTTTGGTATGTAAATTTATGTATATGTATATATGTATGTGTAAATAAATAGAGAATCTAGCCCAACTTACAGGGCAATTGTAAAAATGTCCTCTTTAATGTAGAAAAATGTATGGAAAATTCCTCACACTTACTTGATTTGATAACCTTATTGTTTTACTTTATACACTAATGCCCTTTTTCAGTGTACAAAGTCAGCTATTTTTGGGCTACTTTTAAAATGTCTTTTGGCTACTTTTTGAATAGTTTTTTATATAAACCTGGCAACCAGATATTCCAGATATTTTTCTCCAATGTTAGTAAACATGCCCCTGTCTGTAGAGTATATTCTGCAGCAACATTTTCCTCTGGCGGAGAAGCCCCCGCACTGGTGTAACTGTAGAGGAAGCAGACATATTGATCATGGTGGGGGAGCAGAGTGCCCACAAACGAGGCTAAGGGCATTGTGGGTGACCCCTGATGCAAGGGAACTTTTTTGAAATTTTGCTTCTGTTGCAGGTCACCTGCACTTACGTGAAAAAAGTTTTTTGGTGGGGGTCTTAGATCCCCAATGTTACACCATGAGCTTTAAAATGCACCCTTGTAACCTGTCATTTATTTAAAGGGTGTAGCAAAAAAGGGAGGATATAAAGAATAGAAATGCAATTGAAGAATGATGCCAATTGTCCCTACATACATTCAGAGACTGCTTTATATATTATTAACACTACTATTATTATGAACATGTATTTATATAGTGCTTTATAGACCCCCCCCCCCCCCCCCCCCCCCCTTGTGCATACCTCACAACATTTTGGTAATAAAAAGAAGGACATAAAAACTGCACAACATTAGGGGCAGATTTATGAAATTCACGTGAATCGTACGACTTAATCGGATGATTGAATATGCAAATGTGGCCACTTTGATCATCGAATAACGCAAATTCAAATGATCGAATAGATCGAATGATCGGATATTCGATAATTCGACCATTTGATGAAGGACTTTAACTTTAAAATTTTATTCGACTGCCTACTTCGCCAGATTGAACCTACCGAATTGCAATAGAATTCTCAAATACCATTCGTCCGATCGAACGCCTCGATTGTTCGAATCGTATTAATTTTTCGAGCAATTGGAGAAAATAGTACGATTTTCTTGTGAAATCGAACGATCAGTATTCAATCGTACGATTTCATAGAGGAATCGAATATCAAGGAAAAAATTGCCTAAAACTCTTCGATAAGCATTCAATAGTCGAATGCTAATCGAATTTCGAATGAATTTGAGGATTTTTTAGGGAATAATAGAAAATAGTAAATAGTAAAAATAGTGAATTTTTTGACCACGCCCATTTTTGTGGCTATATTCCCTAGTTACCATGTTCATTATGTTCAAAGTTTGAACATATTTCTGTGAGTTTTTTTTCGGTTATTAGAGTTTTGTTAATGATGGTGAACTGTGAGTCTAACTTTTCCTAAGAAACCTGTTTATCTAAATTGTTACTTTTAACAAATACGTATTTGTGTATCTCAAAATTGTTACAAAAGTATCGTAGTTGCACCTGGTGGCTGTTCTACCAGCCTGTACAAATGCAGGAATGTGGGTTGAGCTGTCAAAAGTGGGACTGTCCCACTGTAAACAGGAGAGTTTGGAGGTATGCTGGTGTTTATATATGATGGAAGCAGAATGGCATCACCTCCACCTCATCACACCCAGAAGCAACTGCACATCACTTTACAGGAAATGTTGTCAACTGAAACTTAAATAGAACATAAACATAGTAAAACATATGTTTTTATAATATGGTATATCTAATATAAGTAATTAAAAAAAAAAAACACAACTGAACTGGCTAAAAAATGTTAATGAAGACATTTCCCTGCTTATCCAAGCAGCTTCTTCAGTTCAACTGACTGGTGTGGGGAGTTTTCAGCATATAGACTCTTCCAACAATCCAATCACAATGGCACATTGTAACTCTTCAGAGAGGTGACAACTGAAATTCACAATGGTGTTGATTCTGTGTAGTTACTGTGATCGGATTACCAATGTGTCATGCAACTCTTAGAAACAGATGTTACTCATGATAGTTGCATGAATGGATTTGTGAAGTGTTCTGAAACCGCAGGAGTACAGATGTTAGAACAGCATTGTATGTAGCAGACAGATGGTGTTGAAGACCCCCGCCTCTGTTCAGGGATAGTTTGTCCACCTTAACATGAATCGCCTCTTTCATGCCTCTTTCTAACCAGCGGTCTTCTTTATCCAAGATTTGGGCATTGCTATCTTCAAAAAGAGTGTCTGTTGTCTTTTAGGTGTAGAAAGACAGCGGAGTCTTGCCCTGTAGAGTTCTCCTTCCTATGCTGAGCCATTCGCTTGGTGAGCAGTTGTTTTGCCTCCCCAATGTACAGATCTGTGCACTCCTCACTACACTCAAAAAAATCAAAGGGCATCACAGACCCCATCTAAAAAGAAATTTTCTGTAAGGCTACAAATGTATTGTTATTGCTACTTTTTATTGCTCATCTTTCTATTATGGTCCTCTCATATTCCAGTCTCTTATTCAATTCTGTGCGTGGTTGCTATGGTAATTTGGACCCTAACAACCAGAGTGCTGAAATGGCAAACTGGAGAGCTGCTGAATAAAAAGTCCTGGAAAATCTAAAAAAAATATGAAAATCATTCAAATCATTCGATTCGATCGATACGATCAAACTATTTGAATTTGATCGAAAACATACCTATTCGATCAAAATAGGTCCTTTTTTATACTATATCACAATACTTATACCTTACCAATAATAACATAGCTAATTATAGATATAGTGAATAAAGTACCCCCTATTGTAAATTATAAGGATATTATAAGTTACCGCAGAGTTTCATGACCATATAAAAATGTTGTTTTTATCATGGAACTCCAAGGTTACTTCTAATATCCTCATATTATCCTCATATTACTTTAACTGGGGTTACTTTATTTATTATAATACACAAGTTTCAGTGAGTCATGTGACAGAACTCACCGTTTATAACTGATGACATATAAACTCACGTTTATAAGGCTATAATATTCGATATTCACGGCTTTTGTGTATTATAATAAAAATAACAGCTAATTTCTTTGTTCCGTTGTTAGTAAAATAAATAAGTTGTTGTAAAGGTTGTTAGTAAAATAAATAAGTGCAGGAAAAATATGTCCATATAAACTAATGAATATGATGCTAAATTATCTTTACTTATCCCCAAAAGGGTTATAAGGTTTTTTTAAAAGCGATATAAACAATAAAGAATATACAGAGAGGCATTTCAGACTCTACACCACAAGATGGCATCCTGGTATACATGTAGTCTAACAAGCACTACCAAATGGCCTGAGCTGAGTGTTTAGTGCTTTCATTTTTGGAAATTATTTTATAGATGTGATTATTATAATGAAATGAGATATACAGTAAGCATAATTTTAACTGGCTTTTGTATAATTAATGTTATACTCTAAAGCTGGCCACACATACATTGATAAACATTTAAAGAAATCTCACATGCAGTCACATATTATATATGTATAATATATATATATGTAATACACAAAAGCTGTGAATATCTTGTAAATTATATCCTTATAAACGGTGAGATCTGATGTCATCAGTTATAAACGGTGAGTTCTGATGTCATTTCTGTCACATGACTCAGTGAAACTTGTGTATTATAATAAATAATGTACCCCCAGTTGCAAAATATGAGGATATTAGAAGTTACCTCGGAGTTCCATGACCTTCCATGTCCATGACTCAAGCCGTCATATTTATATACATTTTTTTTCTTGATCACTCGCATAGTTACAAAAAACTGGAAAAGGAAAGTCTAAAATAGAGTAAGGCTAGAAATGCTGTATTTTGTTTACTAAACATAAACATGAACTTACTGCACCACAAGTCTAATCAAACAAATGATTTATGCTTTCAAAGTTGGGCACAGGGGGCTGTCATCTTGTAATTTTGTTATACATCTTTGCAAGACCAAGACTGTGCACATGCTCAGTGTGGCCTGGGCTGCTTAGGTATGGTCATAAATTACCAAAAAAGCACAAGTCAAATAATATCTGCCAGAAGCCGATACTGCAAGCCTGATTAATAATCAGAATATACAGACTGCACTGGGTCATGTGTTGTCATGTACTCTAATGTGGATTTTATAGTTTTTGTATTGTTTAATACAAACTTTCTCCAACTCTGCAGAACCAGTGGCTGCAGCAAAATATCCTCCAAATAGAATTCCAGTTTATCTGTTTAAATCTGGCTCCATGATCTTTGTCCCTGCAGATGGAGTTGGAAACAGTAAAGGTGATGTAAAGGCAAAAATAAAATCCAATACAAATCTCTACACAGTTGCGACTTCTCTACAAGGAAACAAAGCTGATGGATTTCTGAAAGGTTGGAAAGGCGGGGGCTCCCCCTTTTTCCTGCACGGCATTAAGGGACCGGCTGACAATTCCTATCCACAGAAGTAAATGGAGGGAGAATTTTACTGCATACAGTCAGGTTTCTTATAAAAACGGTACACATTTTTAAATTAAAGTATATTGGAGATAGATTTATTTTTCATTAAAGAAAGTGAAAATGGGATTTTTTTTTTTTGCCTTTACTTGCCCTTTAAATGCTTTTATTTGCACCACAAAACACTACATAAACGACAAAGCAAACATGTTATTGCAATTATTAATAAAATTTTGCATGGCGAGGTTGGGTCTTGTCTACACACTTTCCTTGACCTTCCCCAATCGCAAAAAGCACATGTATCTAAATTCCAATATAAAACAGAATATTTTATAAGTCAAAAAAAATTTGTATGGTTAAATATCCCCTCCCACCAATCATCCCAACCTCTTCTATTAACCTGCTTAGTTCACTGGCTTTCCAAGATGCCTTACAATTTTTCAATTCTTCAGTCTCTGTGTCCTGCTCCTGGTGGATAGTATGAGGCACATTTATTAAGGGTCCAATTGAATTTTCAAATAAAATAAAAAATTCGAATTTCAAAGTAATTTTGGGCTACTTCGACTATCGAATAGCCCAAAATTCGATTTGAATTGAAAAAATTTGAAAATTCGAATTTCAAAGTACTGGCCCTTTAAAAAAATTCAAAATTTGAATATTTGCCACTTTAAATCTGCAGAATTGCCATTGTAGCCTATGAGGGACCTCCTGGAAGCTTTCCTGAAATATTTTCCTGGTCCTGCCATCGAACAATTTGAATTTGAATGAAAACAGACCTATTTGATCGAAATAGGTCCATTTACAATCGAAAATGGCCCCCAAAAAAATTTGATGGTCGAACTTCAAATTTTTTTAATTCGAAATTCGACCAATAGTTAATCTGCCCCTACGTGTCTATCTGACAATTCCTCTGACATATACCATGAACTGACTCTGAATTCTGAAGATATTTCTTGTTGTCTCTGGGGAGATAATGTATGGACATATTTTATCCAGGTATTGAACACGTTTTCAGCCTGGTGTTCCCTATTAAAGGAATTGTTCAGTATAAAAATATAGTATTAAGTAGTATAGTAGTAAGTAGTATAAAAACTTGGTAAATAAGACAGGCAGTGCAAAGTAAAATAAGACAGGCAGTGCAAAGTAAAAAATGTTTTTAATATAGTTAGTTAGCCAAAAAGTTGGATTCTGGCTATTATATTAGACATCCAGTCACTCCAGTCTTTATAGTTTGCATTTTTCCCTGACTAACTATATTGGAAACATTTTTTATTTTGCACAGCCTATCTATTTATCCAGTTTTCATTTTTACACTGAACTATTCCTTTAAGAGTGGCCCTGAGCCAGTCCATATGGTATGCAAAATCAAGTTTTGATTTCACTAAGTCCAATGTTGGAGGTATGTCTGAGGTCATACCGTACAGGGTTGGTTCTCCTATAAGTAGCCAGCCTGACAGTGGGGCATAGGTTCAATCAAAATAAATCCACATTTCATATTGCTTGATTTTTTTTTTTTTATTCAGCAAGTCACAGTGTGAGAAATTTTAGGTGTTTTTGTGGGATGATGGGGATTCCTGTTTTTTTATATCTCAGCCAATAATTGTGTTTCTTGATGGCCCAGTACCAAACTACAAACATGACTTTGTGACACCCTGAACTGATAAATGTAAATATTGATCTTGCTCCATACCAGTTAGTAAATAGATGCATATACTGGTTTCCTGTTTTCTGTCTATGCACATTCACTAATGAAATCAGATAGATCCACAGGATGATTTGCTGTTTGATATTTAATACTGCGTACTGTAATCATGTACAGAAGGGAATTCCATTTTCAGTTTCGCTTTACTGTTTGTTGGTTTCTGAGAAAGCTCTACATTGGCATGAATCCAGTATTCTGTAATCCATGGTAAGCAACACCTTAGTTATGGCAATGACAATGGGGATTTTGTCGACTGTGAATAAGGAACAAAATTTAGCAAACTGTAAGCCAATTGGTAACCTATGTAAGATCCTGCCTAGAGGTGTGGTGCAGAGTGATTACATGTTTCCCAGAATAGTTTATTGTAGGTTCATCACTACAGTCAAACAGAAAATAAAGTAAAGTGCTGTGACTCAACATATCGGTAAGTGTGCTAGAAATCTGTTCTTGCATGTTTTGGTAGAATGGTGGTCTTTATATTTTCCCATATTTATGACATTACATGTTCCTTAGATTATATCCCCCCCCCCCCCCACTGGTTAATAATAAAAAAGAGGAATACACATTGTTTATGTAATATAGGATATGTTTAGTTTAGTATACCTGTTCATTTATCCACCTGTTCCACAAGCACAA
>CM044447.1:97983185-98026204 GCA_024363595.1 Xenopus borealis
TCTTGCTCTCGAAATGTTTTAAGATGGAACCTTTAATTCAATATTAATGGATATGCTACATCCCAATAGGTAATTGTGCACATTTGAATGGGAGCTGCCCAGCTGTTCCTCTCAGGGATGAAATCTCATCCATAGATAGACACAAATTTGTTTATCAAATTGTCACAAATCTTTAAAAGTGCATCAATGTCAAATGATTGTTTATGAACACCATACTTCTCAGAAATAGGTGAGGCCACGATTTACTTAAAAAGAAAAGAATGAAAGTACATTTTCTTTGTTATCAACAGCCATAGCTGATCAGTATGTAGGGATGTGAAAATTTAGACACCCTTACATATTATTGTCAGGCACATATCTAGTAATATGGACGCCATGTTCTTTTTTGGGACAGGAATTGTGAAAAATATGACCTGCAACAACACAATAGATTGTAGCATTCTGCATTGCATTGTACATGTACTGGTGTAGGATCTGTTATTTAGGACCTGGGGGTTTTCCGGATAACAGATATTTCTGTAATTTAGATCTTCATATCGTGTCTACTAAAAAAAAATATTTCAACATTAAATAAATCCAATAAGCATGTTTTGCCTTTTTAAGGATTAATGTTATCTTGGTTTGGATCAAGTACAAGGAAATGTTTAATTATAACATAGAAAAAGAAAGTCATTTTGAAAAATCTGAATTATTTGGATAAAATGGAGTCTATGGTAGACAAAAAACAAAAAGGTAAGACCTCACTCCAGGTGCTCAGTCAAACAGTGTCCCCACTGTAATACATCAAGAAGACGGCACATCTGGATGTGATTTATTGAAAAAAACTGCTGTGAACCGCCTAACGCGTTTCGGGAGTATATCCCTTAGTCGTAGGCTAACCTTTGACTAAGGGATATACTCAAAAAATGCGTTAGGCATTCACAGCAGTTTTTTCCAATAAATCACATTCAGATGTGCTGTCTTCTCGTGGAGTTTTTGATCTATGGGACACAGCCTTCCAGTAATTCCGAGCTTTCTGGATGATGAGTTTTTGTATTACGGATCCCATCCCTGTATATGTATAACGGATATGTAAACTGTGCAACTGCTACATAAATATTGTGATGTTTGGGGGATCACAGTAGGGGTTTTTCAGCAAACATGCAGGACGCTCCACATTAAAGGAAACTGTTGGTTTATTTTTGTTCAGTTCAAAATAAATCTCTCATTGACAAGCAATGGTATGAAAACAAAACAGCTTCAATTCAGTAGTTAATAAGAGCCCTGTACTTTCCCAGAAATTGCAGTGTCCATTCTGCCAGGAGTGAACAACTCCCTGGTCTTTTGGAAAGGAACTTTTCCTCAACTCCACAGTGAGTAACCACACGTGAAAACCAAACTTTTCTCTCTCTCTTTCACCTGCTGATCACCTCCATTAAACACCCCCTGGTTGTCCAACCCACCTCTGGATGGTGTCTCTTAAAGGAGTAGCTTCTTTAAAACCTAAAGAATGGGAATATATACCGGCCATCTATCAGACATCCTCTCCAGCTTATACAATATGTTATATGTTATAATTTAGTAGCTGTCCTAATATTATTCTATGATATTTGTGTGCCCCCGATGTGCACTCTTGCATATTCAGGATGTCTAAATTAAGTCTAGAAAACAAACCACATGTATTTAAGGGAGTCTTTGTTTTATTAATAACACCAACTAGACCCAATAACCTATTTATGGTTCTGGTGTTGCAGGTGTATTATGTATATTTTTATATTTATAAGTGCTTCTTGAGGGCAAAGCACTGTACAGCAAAACAATAAATTAGTACAGAAACAAAAGGGTCATTGCAATAATAAGTAACAATAAGCACATTATTAGAAATACAATTCACATAAATATAAAATATAATTACAATACAGATTAAGTGCTCAGTGTCAAGGAGACAAAAGGTTGGAAGACCCTACTCCATAGGGCTTACAGTCTAAATGGGAGGGTAACATACAGACACAATTCAGAGGGGTATTAAAGTGCTGTAGGTTGCAGCATGTGACACTGTCATATAAGTGCCAGTTCCCAGTTCAGGTGTTTGATATGGGAAACAGCAGTGGGGGTGTAACCAAGTGATTGCTCTGAGAGGAGAGAAGCGGAGGTTTTGGCCTGTTTAGTAATAAACAGAATAAAATCCTTCTATTCTCACTGTTTTAAAAAACTAAACATGCCTGGAAATCCAAAGAATAAATAAGACAGGAGTGTTATTATCTAAACATGATTCATTCTCTCTATTTAATAATGGTGAAAACAAATATTCTTTGGAGGCTTTATTCAAACTCAACCTTGTGAAAACTGCAGGAAGTTTCAAGTAGGTCACATGTGGAAACCTCTGGCCTAATAAATAAGAAAATAGCAAGGACAGAGGGACCAGGCCTGAAACAGTCATTATTAGATGGGCCTTTGGCTGCTTTGGGCTATGGCCATACACATCTGATTGCCTGTTTAGCCTTATACACCAGGCTGAGATCCTGTTAAAGTTTTGTTTGCGATTGTTCTGAAACACTGTAGCTGAAAGTGTGTAAATATTCTCCAATGCCATTTAATGTTGCACTTACTTGTTAAACTTGCTATATTTTATTGTATATTGATAATATATTTTACAGACAGTTAGGGGCACATTTACTAAGGGTTGAATTTCGAGGGTAAAATAACCCTCGAATTTAGGTCAAATTAAAACCCCTCGAAATAAAATTTCGAATTCGAGGGGTTTTTACGCAATTCAATTTATCGAGCGATGGAATAAACAAAATTCAATCAATCAATAAAATCGTTTGAATCAAACAATTGGAACGATTTTAAGCATCCGATCGAATTTTTTTTTTATTCGATCAAAGAAACTTGGAAAAATCCTATGGGAGCTTCCCATAGGGTTCTATAGCAATTCGGTAGGTTTAATCTGCCGAATTGTTATATTACATTTTTTTTTTTTTTTTTTTTTTAAAGGGCCAGTACTTTGACCAATTCGATTTGAATTTTGGGCTTTTCGATAGTCACAAGCCCAAAATTAAATTCGAAACTTGATTTTTTTAATTCGAATTTGATTCGAATTTTCACTTCAAATCAATTCGACCCTTAGTAAATGTACCCCTTAATATAAATTGGTTATTTTCTTATATATCAGACTTAGGTACTAGATAAATTGCAACATCTTATAGAGGAACTGTTGCTGTAGTCAGTAGAAGGAGGTCTGGAGGAAAAAAGGGGTCTCCATGGAATGCAGGTGCCCTCATCTTAGGAAGATGGTGTACAGTATAATGTATACTTGAAAGCAGCAATACATTTATATATACACACACACAAATTTATATAGCCAGTTGCTGTTAGTGTTTCTGAGTGGTAGACCACATCCTCCCTATGTTCCACAGGCAAGAGCAAGCATGTGATTTTTCCATTTTTTCTACAGGGGAGTTTCCACCATTTTTACACTTACACTTTTCATACCAACCTTGCACACGTACTTCCACTGCCCTTGAAAAGGCTAATTGTAAAGCTTATTTTTTATATGATCTGTAGAGGTATTTCTGATACCGGTAATTTCCACCACACTTGCCTCTGATAATCCAAACTGAAGCTTTCTTTGAGCCTCACCAGTGCAGGCAATTTACATTTAGCGGCCCATTTATTAAACCTCTATTTTTTTATTGGTTGAGGTTTTTAGAGGGAAACTCAAATTTTCCATGGGGAAAAAAAACTTGAATTTCTAGATATTTATCATAACCCAAAGCTGCTTAAAATGCAAATCCGAAAGTACTCCATCTCAAACCTGTCAAGGTCATGTAGAAGTCAATGGCAGATGACCTTGAAGTTGTCTGTTGACATCATGATCTGTCCTGGAAAATCGCCAAAATTTTGGGCTTTCGTCAGATAATTTCTCGCAGCGTAAACTTGATAAGATCAACTTTTATGAGCAGGGTTCATTTGAATTTGCAAAAACTTCAAAAAATGTTAATTTCGAAATTTATCATGTAGGGGCCGATTTATTAAGGGTCGACTTTCGAAGTGAAAAACCTTAGAAATTCGACCATCAAATTTTTTAAAGTGTTTTATTGATCAAAAACGAACTGTTTTCGATCAAATAGGTCAGTTTTCGATCAAATAAAAATTGTTCAAATCATTCAATTCAAACGAATTTCACCAAACAAATTTGATTTTCAGAAACACACCTTAAAGGTTCTAGGAGGTCCCCCATAGGCTAAAACAGCAATTTGGCAGGTTTAAGGTAGCGAAAGGTCGAATTGTAATTTTATAAAGAGACTGTACTTCGATTTTTAATGGTCGAATTTTAAAATTTGAATCGAATTTTTTTCAATGCAAATTTAATTTTGGCCTATTCGATTGTTGAAGTACCCAAAAATTACTTTGAAATTAGAATTTTCACTTTGACCCTTGATAAAACTGCCCCATACTATCTCTTTAAAAATTTTTATTCAACCATTCACTATCTAGAACCTGCCAAATTGTTGTATTAGCCTATGGGGGACCTCCTAGAACCTATATGGAGTCAAATGGTGGACTCTGAAAATTTTAAGGTTTTTTTGGGGGAAAACTTTGAATCGAATGTGCTAAAAATTTGAATCGATCGATTTGAATTCAATCGAATACAGACCTATTCGATAGAAAACAGACCTATTTGATCGAAAAAAATTCAAATTACTTTCAGTTGGTCTTTTTGAATTCTAATATAAATCTGCCCCTATGTCTCTCCAATTTTTTGAGAAAAATGATTGATAATTGAGTTAAAATTGTGGAAGGAAGTTTGTTCTGATTTTTTTTTCCTAAAAAAATGAGATTCGTTTGAGCTTTCGTAAATAAACCCCTTAGAGCCCTTACACATGGGTGTTTTAGCTTGCGCTCCCCTGCATTCTGTTTTGCTGCGTTCCGCCGGAGGGGAGCACAGAAATAGACGCACTCAATTCTTTTCAATGGGGCTGTAGGCGCCGAAGCAGGTTCAGACAAAACATACTGCATTTTTCCTGCGTTCGGTGTCTACATGCAGTTGTGTGAATATGGCCCCATTGAAAAGAATTGAGTGCGTCTATTCCTGCGCTCCCCTGTGGCTGAACGCAGGGGAGTGCAGGTTAAAACGCCTGTGTGTAAGGGCCCTTAGACTTCAATGTGTGTTGAGGGGCTGATTTAAGTGCTGATTGAACTGGGATGCTGGATTTCAAGCAGTTTAATCTGTTTTATACAAATATTCCAGTCATTGAGGAAAGCTTTAAAGGGACAGTAAACTCAAACATAAAGAGATTATTGTGCCATTTTGGGGTCATTATATTACACTGGAATCAGACATGATGAAAAAGGAACCATCTTGTTCAGTTCTGGGAAACTGTGCTTAAAGAAACAGTAACACTAAAAAATTTAAATGTATTAAAGGACTGGCAGTATAATGCACTGTTGCCATGTGCTGGCACAAATGAGTTATTTGCTTCAGAAAGAGCCAGATCAGCTGGGATTCTCGTTGGAGGATTATTTTGCATTTTAATACTTCTGTGGGTCCTGGAGAGCTGGGGTGAAGCAGAATTGCTTTAAGAATACAACCCTGATGTTGCTGAACAACATTTTCCAGCATGCCTTTACCTTGATATGTTAAAGTATACTAGGATTTATAGTCCAGAAACAACTCAGGAAAGTTAAGTTGATGAGTGTAATGAAGCAGGGTTTAATGTCCCTTTAAGAAATTACCACATTTATTAAAGGAGAACCAACCCCTTTTTATTAAAATCCCCTACCCCTCTACCCTACATAGAGAGACTGATACAATGTTTTCTCCTTGAAAATCCTGCCTATTATTAGATGGGTTTTACCCTAAAGTGAGCGTTTGTATATATATATGGGTTTACGGTCTGTGGAGATAATGTGGTTGTCAGGGGAATACCTGGTGTTTGTACTAAATTATACAGTATCAGCATTGCTTGGAAATCCCCTGCTAAAACTATTGTATCCTTCTAAATGTTCAGTAAACTGTTTCTAATAATCACACCATCTCTTCTACTTTGTTTAAATGAAAGGGTGTGCAGAGCTTATTGTGTTTATTTGGGCTTCACCCTGGTGGTTAGCGTGGGTGAGTCCTGGGAAGAACATCTCTATCCAGACTAGATATTGCTGGAAACTGTCCAAATGTTTATTTAGGGAAAGATTTGAGGACGATGCTTATTTTGTGCTCTAGATAATTGAGGAACTGCATGCTTCCTGTGACTATTGTCTGATACAAGTGCATGCATAGACTCTGGCACATCCACACTATTTGCATCTGTACAAGGTGTGTGTGTACCTGTGCTCAGTTCAAGTTGGTCTCTTGCTACAGCTTCTCACTGATTTACTGGCCTATAGTTTTGAGGCTGAGAATGGGATCCCTTTTTGAATAGCGGCACCACATTAGCAATTCGCCAGTCTCTCAGCACCATGCCAGACCTCAATGAATCCTGAAAAATGAGGTATAGAGGTTTGGCAATCACAGAGCTAAGTTCGCTAAGTAACCTGGGGTGAATCCCATCTGGCCCTGGACCTTTGTTTATCTTAACATTTTCTAGTCTCTTTTGAATTTCCTCATGTGTGAACCATGCATCATTGGATTTATTAGAATTGGGGCTATTAACAAGGAAACCTTCATTAGCTGGTTCCTCATTTGTGTATACTAATGAAAAGTATTCATTCAGAATCTGAGCTTTTTGCTTGTTCTCATCAACCAGCTGACCCCCCCTCTGATAATAAAGGTCCTACCCCTTCCTGTTTAATTTTTTTACTATTAATACTGTACATTTAAAAAATTATTTTGGATTCTTTTTACTGCTATATCCTTTTCCTTATCGATTTTAGCTTGCCTGATCGATTATTGCATGGCCTCCTTGTACCCTATAAATGATTTGGCTGTCCCAGCTAACTTGAAAGCCTTAAAAGCACGTCTTTTCTTACCCACCTCAACACCAACACTACTATTGAACCAACGTTCTTTGTTTACGAGCGGAATATACTGACATGTATATTTATTAAGCAGCATTTTAAAGAAATCCCATTTTTGTTCAGTGTTTGACCCTGTGAAAAGCATTTCCCACTTAATATGTTGCAGAGATGCCCTTATACTGTCAAAGTTTGCACGCCTGAAATTCAATGTTTTAGTTACTCCCTTATAGAGTTGCCTCTGCAACAAAATCTCAAAGGAGACCATGTTATGATCACTATTCCCCAAATGATCACCCACACAAATGCTTGAGATGAGCTCAGTATTATTAGTTATTACAAGATCCAAAAGAGAGTTATTCCTAGTAGGTTCTTGAACGAGCTGGGATAAAAAGTTGTCATTTAGCATATTTACAAACCTACTAGCTTTCTCTGTCTTGGCAACCCCATTACCCCAGTGAATGTCCGGATAATTGAAGTCACCCATAATATTAACTTGACCGAGTTGTGAAGCCTCTTCTATTTGTAAAAGTAGCTGGGCCTCATACTCGTCACTTATACAAGGTGGTTTATATCATACACCAATTAAAATTTTCTTTGTACCTTTTTGCCCAGTCAAAATCTCTACCCAGAGGGATTCCACACACTCTTTAGTGCATCGCTTTAATTCAGGCTTTATATACAAACACACTCCTCCCCCCTTTTTAATCCCTCCTAAAAAGGGAGTAACCATTTAAATTCACAGCCCAGTCACATGTTTCATCCCACCAGGTCTCAGTGCTACCAATTATATCATTATATTTAGAGCATGCAATTAATTCTAGGTCTCCCATTTTACCTGACAAACTTCATGCATTTGCCAGCATACAGCGGAGGTTATTACTTTTACTTTTTAAATGTGCATTACTTTGAGGGGAATTATATGTTAAATTAGTATTAGTCTGTTTTCCGTAACAGAGGAACCTCCTTAACTGGTAAACTGTATGCCCCCCTCACTCCTCCCCCATGACCCCTTACTAATCCCACTACCCCATCTACCCTAGCTTCCCCATAATTCTTTCTCTCACCCACCCCCCACTTGCCTAGTTTAAACACTCATCCAACCTCTTGGCCATTCTTTCCCCTAGCACAGTGGACCCCCTTCCATTGAGGTGCAATCCGTCACAACTGTATAGGTTGTACCTCAAGGTAAAATCAGCCCAGTGCTCTAGGAACCCAAACCCTTCCTTCCTACACCAAGACTTGAGCCACGCATTTAGCTCCCTAAGCTCCCGTTGTCTTCCTAAACTTGCACGTGGCACAGGCAAAATTTCCGAAAAAATGACATTGGAAGACCTTCCCTTAATCTTAGAGCCTAGAGCCCTGAACTCACTCTTTAAGGTCTTCCATCTACCATTTATCTTGTCATTAGGACCGATATGTACTAAGACAGTTGGGTCATGCCCAGCCCCACCCAATAATTTGTCTACCCGATCAACCACATGCCGAACCCTGGCACCAGGTAGACAGCAAACTGTTCTGTTGTAGTGATCCGGACGACATATTACCCTATCCACTTTCCTAATAATTGAATCCCCTACAAGCACAATCTGCTTAGGCCTGACTCTGCTCTCCTCCCCACCACTACTAGAGAAACTGGTCTGTTAGAGAGATCAGCCCCATCTAGAATTGCCAATCCAGAGTTCACACTCCCATCATCTTCACACAATCTGGCAAAGCTGTTGGGATGTATAAACCCAGGATCAGTCTCCCTTTTCCTTTTGCCCACCTTAGATTTTCTAACTGTCACCCAGCTAGCTGCCTCAACATCCTGCTACTGTTCTGTTCCCCCCAAACTATCTGATCCCGCTAGGTCCTGCTCAGTGAGCAAGAGACTCCTTTCAAGATTGTCAATCGACCGCAGTTGTGTTGTCATATGTTAGGAACCCTACAACAGGTAAAATATGCCAGCGATTTTTTGGGACTTAGAAATTTTTTTTTCAAACTTCTATCTATTGTATTGAACTTCACCAGGTCTGACCTGGCGAAGTAACGTCTAGCGTAAGTGCTAACATTCATCTTAGTGAATTTGCTTAAGTACGATCATTCGTCAGTGCGCAACTTCGCCTGGCGTTAGTGAAATTGCGAAGTTACAACGTCAGTAACGTCAGGCTTCCTTTCTTTACCTTCAGCATTTGAGTTCTAACTGGGAGCAGCAGGAGAAGCCAGGGTTCCTGACATTATGGCTGAATGGATAAAACAGAAATGCGTTCATATATATTTCATATATATTTTGATATACGTAGCTTACTGTGGAGGGATCAAATTTTAGACATCAAAGCAGGGCTTACAAACTAGTTGCTATGGGTCACTGAACTCAGGACCATGAGGGGACATCACACATCTGGGGGGGGGGGGGAATTGTTGTCCTGGGTTCTGTGAAATCTTTATCTGAAAGGGGGCCATGTTGCAAAACTTGTGCAGAGTGTGCCAGTTACTTAAATGTACCTGAAAACTTGCTATTTATTTAACTTCTGCAAAAACTGCCCTGATTTGCCTAGAACTATTTATATGAAGTACTTATTATATGAGTACTTATAGAGTACTATAGAGTAGCATCAGCTGTTTATATTGAGATCATATGAGTCTTCTACAAGAACTTTTTAGCAGTGGAATTCCCCACAGCAAAATCATTGGGCCCCTTAACTCCGGAAACAAGACATTTTCTATAAACATATATTTCAGCTGCTGATCATTCCCATTGGGCCCCCTACAGTTCCTGGCAGTGACTGTGTCCTTTTTAGTTGCTGTTCAGTAAAATGATTGTTAACATCATAGCTGGTGTTCAAGTTCAATCTTTTGTCCCAGAAAAGCCTACCTACCTGCTAGTTGATCATTATTGTAGCACGCACAAAAGATGGCCAGAAAATGTTGGAACTGTGTGCTTGTGTACATGGGAGGCCCCATATAAATAACCTTCATGGGGCCCCAAAGTTTCTGTCCCAGATCACACTAGCGCAAATCAGTACCTTTATTATAAAATTCAATAATGAAGAATTATCTATAATATGAATGATTGCTTTAAAGCCTAGAAAAATAACAAAAGGGTACGGGATACTGTAATCATATCACTTTGTATATTTTCACCCCTGTTTGGAGTGGGTCTCTGTGTCTCCCAAAGTTACAAAACCATATGAATTTGGTGCATCCCTATAAATGAATACAAGCTTTTGCTTGTTAAAATAAAAAAAAAAATCCTGATTCTGAAACATTGAGCTGACAGTGTTGAACACTAAAGCGTCTTCCAAAGACACTCCTTGCACTTCCCTGTATTTGCAATAGATGCCAATGCATCTGCCCACCTTTCTTGTCAAATCTTGCACCCATTAACACAGGGGAGCCCTGGAGCTACTGACATCTTCACTCAAGGGTTCATTTAGCAAGCTGCCTCAATAAACAGACTTTCGGATAAAGAACCGCACACAATTGTCATTTTGATGCCAGAACTGATGTTTTCCCCAACTCTGATCATTTTAAGCCCCCTTGCATCACCCCATGGCAGGCAGGAAAAAGGAAACATACCTTGGACCCAGAAACCTATGTGCTACATTGCTGATAATGCAGGTATGGGATCTTTTATCCAGAAACCTTGTTATCCCCATTATATAACCCATTAATCCTTATAATCCAATTTTTTTTAAATTGATATCCTTTTTTTCGTAATAATAAAGCAGTACCTTGTATTTGATCCAAACTAAGATATAATTAATCCTTATTGGAAGCAAGACCAGTCTGTTGGGTTTATTTAAATGATTCTCTAGTAGGCTTTAGGTATGAAGATCCAAATTTCGGAAAGATCCTTTATGAGGGGAAAACTCCATGTCCTGAGCATTCTGGATAAAAGGCCTCATTCCCGTATAATATGGGGGTAATATATTATATTTATACATAGGGGCTACGATTACATGTTTTTTCTGGAAATCTTCAGCACAACATATGGGTAGATGGTATTCATATATGTAAAATATTAACAGGCTCTAATGACAAGTCTAGTAAGGACAAATTTTAACGAGTACAAGTTTGATGAAGGTGAATAAATATGCCAATATAACAGAAATGTTTCAGGTTTCTGAATATGTCATTTACTTAATTCTGATAGTACTACCTAGATCTAAAACAAGCATGAAGAATGTCAATCTATACCATACCTCAGCCACTCTGTTCTGTATATATGTATTCCACCTATGATACCCCAACATACAGCACAGGCACACAAAACAATATTAGCAGTACTACCAAATTGGGTTTCATTTTCATTTTCATTATTTTTCATTATTTTTGATCGAATAAAAAAAATTATGGATAAAATAATTTGAATCGTTTGAGTTGAACGATTTTATCGCTTGAATTTTCTCTTGAATTCGATATTTGATATCCTCAAATTCGACGCTTAGTAAATCTGCCCCTTAGTGTCCCGAGTGCCATAACACTAGCGATTTTACATTTAAGCCAGCGTTATGGCTTGGGAAGGCAGGTCGGGATATTGTCGCCCAGACTAAGAGGCGATTAATCGCCAGGCGACTAAATCTCCCTGAATCTTGCCATGTGCCCTTACCCTTAAACACATAAGAGGTCAATTATGGATACATTTGCACTGTGGAAAGTGCAATTTTGAATGCAGTTCACTATGGGTTTTACCCATAATGCAACATTTTAGCCAATCCTGGCATAATTACATATAAAGATTTAAAGTTATAAAGATTTTATTATGTTATTTGCATTTTTCTTCTGACTCTTTCCAGCTTTCAAATGGGCGTCACTGATCCCATCTAAAAAACAAATCCTCTGTAAGGCTACAAATGTATTGGTATTGCTACTTTTTATTACACATCTTTCCTATTCAGACCTCTCCTATTCATATTCCAGTCTCTTATTCATATCCATGCATGGTTGCTAAAGTAATCTGGACGCTTGCAAACAGATTGCCGATACTGTAAACTGAATAGCTGCGAAATAAAAAGCGAAATAAGTAAAAAATGAAAACCAATAGCATATTTTCTCACAATATCACTTTCTGAATCATACTAAAATTTTAATTTAAAGATGAACAACCCTTTTAAACCCAACACTTGTTTTATATCTCCCTTTTAGCTTATGTCACAAAATGTCTTGCTATTTCTTCTTTTATATCAGTTCTGCCAGTTTCTGCACTAGCATTCGATCACGAAATTTTAAAAATTATTTTAACAAACTATAAAAACCATTAAAAACACATAACTTTCAACTTTCACTTTGCTAACAACATCATTCTCTTCTCACTCCTCATGTTTTCCCATTCACAACTCCAGGGCTTTTCCTCACAGCTCTAACATCTCATTAAATAGATCTTCCCAAAATATGGTTATTCCCAACCTGGAAATAAAGACTTTTTTGCATTTCCACAAACTGTTGAAAATCTAACGAACTTGTTTTCTATTATTAGCCAAGATTAACCAGTTTTACTGCTATTTAAAATATAGAATCTTATAAATGGGGCCCTGTGTAAAAGGGTCTATTTTATTCAGACATTAGCAGCTACTTTTCCTTTTTTGATGATAGAGTTCCTTTGACTTATATTTGTTTTCCACTCTTGTATAACATAGTTCCTCATTCTTTTGCTAGTTACTTTCACAGTACTCAGACATCACATGCTTGGAGTAGATGCGGTGTTTGATTTGATCTACAAAACAACACAACCTTATGCTGTTTCTAGTTAGATACAACCATCCTTATTTACCAATCTAAACTGGACAGAGCTTGTCCAGAAATAGACATTATGTTGTATGGATCAAGAACATGTTGGAACGCAATATGGTGAGGGTTTAAACTAAATTGTCAAAAAGTTTTAATTGATAGAGCTTGGTTTGCAACTGGCCAAAACCAAATCGTTATATTTTTTGTATCTATTGAGCACTACATCCTAGCATCATGTTATTATTTATTTATAAATTATTTGCATGCCCAGTCTTGAATAAGGCAAATCAGTGCTAGTACCACTGTGGATGTAGATTTTTTCATGTTCTTATCTTGTAAAATTCAGCACACATTGACATATTTTCAGAATATGGTCACATTGTGGACAGGAATTTTGCACTGTGAAAAGTTTTCACAACTTCAGAGACAACTTTGACTCATGGGACAGAATGTTTTTACTGGAAACGTTTTTTTGGCAATAAACTCTAAAACTAGAAACTATTCAACCACAGGAAAATCTGCCCCCCTAAAGTTAAAACACTACTTCAAAACATTATTTGGTACCACAGTTTTCCAGATAAGGTTACCGTGCTTTTCTCTGCAATGAATTCAAGTCTTTACACCCACATACTTGGAAAGCAGGATATCAGATCCAGGATACTGCCTGATGAGCTTGACTACTTACATTGCAGAGTAGTGAAAGTTGCATTCGTCTGTACTGAACTACATTCAGTACTAGGCAGACAATTCACACAAATGTAATTCAATGTAGAATTTGCAGTTACATCGGTGACAGCTCCAATGTGGGATAGCCTTGAACTTTATACACCCCCCAAGAACATTTAATGTGAATCATTAGTTATTTATTTTTTTTGCATTGTTTGCTCTTTTTTAATCAGAATGGAATTTGGGTTCTTTTAAGTATGAAAAGGGAAGTGAATGTTATTCCTACTAATGCAAAACTTCTCTATTCTCACAACCTGTTTATATTTAGTGAATTCCAGAGAGATGCAGTCATATTAACAGAAATTCTAATTTGTAAAGTCCAACCTGAGGGCAACATTCAGGTGTAAAAATATTTGGGGAGCAACATGAGCAGGAAAAATGTCCTGTGGGTGCCAAATAAGGGCTGTTATTGGTCATTAGGTAGTGCGTTTATAGACTGTCAGCCTACAGGAGGCTCTGTTTGGCAGTACACCTGGTTATTATACAAACACAGCTAGCCTCCAAGCCTGGAATTCAAAAATGAGCACCTGCTTTGGGGCCAGTGGGCGTA
Source organism: Xenopus borealis (assembly GCA_024363595.1). Taxonomy (NCBI): domain Eukaryota; kingdom Metazoa; phylum Chordata; class Amphibia; order Anura; family Pipidae; genus Xenopus; species Xenopus borealis. Next base: position 97,997,107 of record CM044447.1, read on the forward strand.
ACATCCAAGGTGTTGGTAAGCAAAATGTTGCTTGCAAGTTACTGGTTGGAGGATACAACATACCATAATAGAAGGAAGGAGGTAAAATAAAATTAGCTTTCTTCTGATTTTACATTGAAGCAAAAAATAATATGGATAAGGCAACATATTGTACCTATCACATGCTATAAAATTCCTCATTGTAGTGTATTACTTTATTAAGAAACACACACACAATGAGTTTTAAATGAATATGATCTCGGATTACATAAAATAATTAGCTTGATAATACACTGGGGAAATTTTATTAAGATTGAAGTAATCACATCTCTTTTTCAAACTCTAAGGTAGATAACACTAAATAAAAAAAAGAAAGTAAAAGCTTGTCATTTAAAGGACATGTTAAGACTTCATTTTCCTACCATGTATATAAGTTAGGCATATCTTCCCCATCCAAGCCACATCATTTGTACAGCTTTCACCCAACAGCCATTTTCCCTCTGACACATCATCAGTAGCATGACATCTGCAAACAGGACATTTATGATGTAAAGTTCATACAATGCAGAATGCAGCTTTACACAGGCACAACATAGTTTGATAAAAAGTTCTTATGGGGTTGAGCAGGCAGCGATCCTTCAGTTTTGCTGGCAATATCACCTGAAATGGTAATTTTAGTTGATGGACACATCGGGCATTTAAACGATCGTTTTGAGACAATCGTGGTCTCACGATAACCATTGGATCTTTCAAAAATCTTTACGTCTATGGCCAGCTTAAAGTGATACTGACACTAAAAAATGAATTTTAACATATGAATGTACATTAATTGTTACCTATAGGTCATGTTGATCATTTTTAGCTGAGAGGTTTGTTTTTGTATATAACTGTTAGCTGAAATTTCTAAGCCTGACTCTCTGACACCCTGACACTCTTACTTTGCCAACCTAACAGTCCCATCTCAGTCTGTTAGTTACAGTTTCTAATGATAACAGATGCCGGGTGCACAAATATGGCAGCCCCCTCATACAGGAACATGGGGGATCAGACAGGTAATGGAAAAGCATCACGCAAATACCTTATGGCAAAGTTAGAAGTAGCTTTCAAAGCCAGTTATTATAATAGAGGTAATAAAGAGTTTGACTTTAGGTGTCAGAATCTCTTTAAGGGGATGCTGCTGCCTTACTGTTAACCTTTTAATAACCAGAGTGGCAGGTTTCTAAAGATATCAAAGAGGCTGTTCACAGATTACATTTTTGTGGGGGGAGTTTACATGTCCCCACAAAGGAGCAGGATACACCTATTCTGCTAAGACTCTACAAAATTACTTGGGTTGGACAGAGTGATGGTTAAAAGAGGATGTTCCCCTTAAGTACTCTGGAATTTACTATTGCCATAGGCTTCGCTATACTGAGGACTACCCTTATAACATTGTGTTTAATATTCCAGTGATATCAACTGCCCACAAATATGCCCATTTTGATTTTCATTAAGAGGACTGCCATGATGGGTAACTTTTAGAATAGTAGAAACTGTGGTTTTATAAAACAAATAGCAATCATGGTCTTAATTTTTCATTTGACTTTATTATTAACTTTGCAGCATTTAGCTACTTATTTAATTAGCACCTGCCCTATGATTTTCATTAAGAGGACTGCCATGATGGATAATGTTTAGAATAGTAGAGACTGTGGTTTTATAAAAAAAAATAGCAATAATGGTCTTAATTTTTCATTTGACTTTATTATTAACTTTGCAGCATTTAGCTACTTATTTAATTAGCACCTGCCCTATGGTAAGAAAAATTCTGCCAGTACTGTGCTCTGTACCTTGCACCAGATTTTAAATCCAACATGAGGTGCAGAGAGCAGCACATAAATGCTTACTGAATAAGCACTAAGGGGTGATATTACATGTCCCTAGAGTAGTGATTGGCGAATAAATTCGGAAGGCGCACATTCACAGCAAATTTCTTCGCTTTGCCGCCAGTGAATACATTTGTGAAACTGCGGTGAAAATTCACCGGAAATAAATCTGCGGCATCAAAAAATGTGCCACACGTCAGAATAGTCTCGTCCATAAAAATTGTTGCACGTCAAAATTATTCGGAACCCCATTGGCTTTAATGCATTTGGACAAAATAGGCACCTGTATAAAAATTGTTGCAGGCCTCAAAATTGATGTGTATGATTATTTTGGCACCCTCTGACTTCAATGCGTTTCATGAAAGCACAGTAGGGGTCATTTATGAAGACCTCTAACCTAGTGATGGGCGAATTTGTTCCATTTTGCTACACCGAAACATTTGTGAGTTTAGAGCGAAATTCACAAATTTTTCTGTGAATCGAAACAGGACAAATTCGCCCATCACTACTGTGCTTTTATTGGCTCAGGGGGAGAGGCAGCAGGTTTTTGGCGATGAATGAATGATGAATATTTCATACTAAGAAAGACTAACTCTGAAAGACTGTATTCCTACTTGTCTCTCTCTCTCTTCCCTGTGGTTGATCAAATTTCTAGAGGTTCATTCTGTCTTGTCATCTCAGCTAAATTGAATTGAATGTGTAACAGACAAACTAAGTTAATGGTTTTTCATTTCCCTTTTGCAGAGCTGTTACTACAAACAAATAAACAAAATCTTGAGCTACCCACACTGGACACCTTAAAACATTTTTTAACAGTTGTATATATAGTCAGAAAGAGCAGTGCAGGGAATAGCAAGGAGTCGACAGATACAACTTTCAGTAGCAATTATGCTTCCAACTTTTTACGTTTTAAAATGTAGTGTAAATTAGAAAGCTACTTAAAATTAGATTTTCCTTCATCAATCAAAATGTTATTTTTCATTTTGGTTGAGATCCCCTTGAAAACTTGCCAAAGAACATGATTATGTTTATCAGACCCCATTTTTTCTGTAATCTTTGTTCATTATTATTGTAAAACATTTGTAAAAAATTATTGGAAAGCTTTATAGAATTTGCTGTGAGATTCTTTTAAGGTGAAAATACATGAAAACTCACCAAGTTACCTTATTTATGAGAACTCAAATCTTGAAAGCTCAATTGACTAAAAATGTGAATCACATTCTACTCATCATTTTCAATGGGTATAACAACTTTTAAATACATTTAAAAAATTGAATTGAAAAAATTCCTACGTTTTACCTGATGAACACTCATTTACTTCTACATGAATTTGACAGCTTTTGAGCTTAACATGTATTTCACATGTTTTGTACTTAAAGGAGAACCAAACCCTTAATTATAAAAACCCCTACATAGACCCCCCTGCTCCCCCCAGCCTAGGTGTTACCCTGCTTTACTTACCCCTCGGTGCAGATTCTGTGCAGCGGAGTTCACAGGCACCATCTTCTACTCTTCAGAAATCTTCAGTTCTTCTTCCGGCGCTACAACAATTTCCATCACTTTCAGTGCATGTGCAGTAGTTGTGAACCTGAACATTGCTCCAACTGAGCATGCGCCAATATGCTGCTCTATTCTTGAAAATTACTGAAGAGAAGAAGATGGCACCTGTGAACTTGACTGCACAGAATCTGCACCGAGGGGTAAGTAAAGAGGTAGGGGCATTTACCGGGGGTAACACTTAGGCTGGGGGGAGCGGGGATTATGTAGAGAAGGGGGTAGGGTTTTCTATAATTAAGTGTTTGGTTCTCCTTTAATAAATCTCAGGATTTTAAATATTAGAATCAAATTTGCATTTGTGAATTGTAGGGGGCAGCAATTTGATTTTTTTATGGTCAAAACTGTCAAATTTGAATAGGGAATTATCCAAACTCAATTTGAAAAAAATTTTTTTTCTAAATTTATCATACTCTGACACTTTAAGAATTCTACTATTCGCTATCTAAAACCTGCCAAATTCCTGTGTAAGTCTCTGTGGGACATTCACTAAGATCCGAAAAGTCGCCAGCGCAGGCTTCGCTAGCCTTCGCCGCACTTCGCCGCACTTCCCCAGGCGAATTTTCGCCAGCGCTACGCAAATTCACTAATGTGCGAATTTATGCTCAGGTCGGTGAACGGTAGCATATTTACTCTAGTGTTACTTCACTAGACATAGCGCAATTACGCTAGCAAAGCCTAATTTGCATACGGTGCGAATTACAAAATATAATAGAAGTGTATGTTACAGCCACTACACAAGCCCAGGAAACCTTTAATAAAAAAAAAATAAAGTTGTCCTATTGCCCTACATGTGCCCCCTATATAGTTGTGTTGCCATATGTCAGGAAATGTAGGGGGGAAGGAGGGTAACCCCCCCAAAAAATCGATCTTTTTCAGACTATCACCCACAATGGTAAAACACGCCACAGCGTTTTTTTGGGACTTAGAAATATTTTCCATTTTTTTTTCAACCTCCTATCTATTGTATTGAACTTCGCCTGGTCTGAGCAGGCGAAGTGAAGTCTAGCGTAAGTGGTAACGTCCAGCAAAAAGTTGATCTTAGCGAATTTGCGTAATTATGATCCTTCGCCAGTGCGCATCTTCGCCTGGCGTAAGGATGCGAAGTTGCGCAGGTCTATCTACTTCGCTAGAGTAAATTCGGCAGAACCGGTGTTAGTGAATTTGCGAAGTTACGATTTGACGTCACGCTGGTGAATTTGTGCTAGCGTTAGACGCTTCACGCTTTAGTGAATTTGCCCCAATGACAGAGGTCCAGTGGCCAATTTGGAGATGTTTGTAGCCTTCCTCTGAAGTTGATTCAGAGCGAAAACTCGAATCCAGGTGATCGAATTCGATTAGAGTTTTTGGGTCGTTTAAATTCGTCCAATTTTTTAAATATTCGATTTTATTAATACATTTTCCCAAGTTGAATTTTGAATTCAATAAAATTTAAGGGCGTTTAAAAAAAAAAAAACTCACATCAATTCGAAATTCAGCCCTTGATAAATGTGCCTCTAAGAGAAAAAAAAAGAATTTGAATTTAACCACTTATAAATGTGCCCCTCTATAACATATACGAGATTATGATTGTGCAGAAATTTTGTAATACATTCTAATAGTTTAGCGTCTAGGGGTAGAAGGATACAGGTCAGTAGTTAGAGACACAGAATGGTTCAAGTGTTGTAAGCTAAAAAGAGAAGAGACTTAACAGAGTTAGGGTGGCCATACATTGAAAGATCTGTATGACCTTCTGCAAGGTTAGGGATCCCTCCCCAATGAGCCCGCCTTGGGATCACAAAAATCAGCCAGATGTTAATTTATTGAAAATCCCATCCGAACAAGGACCGCATCGACTTGTTAATGCAGTCCTTACCCTGGCAGCCTGTATCTCAGGGGGCCTGGAAGGGGCTTTGTGGCAGGGGCAGGGGGGCCAGAGGGGTGCCCCTGAGACAGCATCCCCAGTGTCCCCCGATCCAACCCTGGGAGTATATGAAGTAAGAAAGCATAAGACAGATAAGATGACAAAGTGGTGCTCTTAAAAAAGAAATGGATCACTAATGAATAAGAGGGCCAGATTTCTAGTGAAGACTAAATCAAGAAGGTTAGGGTCTTTACAGGTAGCTATTTCTGTATGTAGTGAAAAACAAAGGAAGCTATAGGACACCAAAAGGGCAATTTGTATGACAGCACCTAGTGATAACCTGATATCCCAGAACACACACAATTCCAGCACACTGTCTCCTATTATTCTTTAGTGCAGCAGTACCATGTTGTCTCCACTACCTGCATAACACAGAACCCTCAATATGATGCATGAACATTATGTACTGCTAAAATCTCAGTATGTAATATGCTGTACAAAGAAGAATGCCAGAGAATGCTGGGAGAGGTGGCAAAGTGCTTCAGATGCACTATATGCACCTGTACCCAGGCCAGTGAGACGCATTAGAGTGGCATTTTAAATTAGTGATTGGGGTCACTGGAAGGTGTGGTGTTTATACTTGGAAGGGATCTCTTTGCTGCATTAAACCTACAATTAGTTGATGGTCTCATTACTACAGCACCAGTGCCTGCCACACAGCCTGTGTCTGCAATTTCACCACAAAGCAACACATCACTGGGCTGTGCAAAGAACTTTGTACACAAAGTTAAGTTGAGACCAGATGTAAAACCAGTACTCCAGAAATTGAGGCAATTGCCTTACTCTATAACGGAGACTGTCTCACAGGAACTACATAACTACAGAGCAACATGCCATGCAACAACCCAATCATCTCCAGCTGAATTATTACATGGCAGACAGATGCGCACTAAGTTACATGTTGCAGATGTCAAACTTCCACCAAAGACTATTCCTACAAAATCATCTACTGCTGACATTGTGAAACATCACCAAGCCAAATGCAAGGCTTATACTGACGCAAGAGAAATGCACTTTCAGCCTGGATCTTTGGTCAGAATTAAGAAACCAGGAATACTGAAACAAGGACAATCTAAATTTACTACACCACTTGAAGTGAGACGCCAGCGAGGACCATACACATATGAACTGTCTGATGGACGCATATGGAATGCAAATCGTCTTGCTCCTGCTAGATATGACTTTGGAGATGTTCCATATGATGAAGGACATTTCCCTACTCCTGATGCCAACTGCAATAGGGCAGAGGAAAGTGAACCTATAAGGCATACTGAGAGAATCAGGAAACTACCTGCATGGACCAAGGACTATGTCATGTAAAGAATGTATATATTGCTTTAAGATACATACGGTTTAATTGTTACTGTTTATATATTTGTCCAAATGCTTTCCTACTATAGGGGGAATATGTGGTGTTTATACAAATGGCCTGCAGGTGGCACTGTGCATACACAGGCCTTTCTATACAGCTTGAAAGTGAAAGTAAGACTTACTGCTGTTATGTAATGGCTGCATGAACCTGCTAATAAAGCACTGTTATACTCTCCTCATCCTCGGCTACCAAACACAACAGAAGGGTGTCTCAATATTGGAACTATCAAGTTTTTAGATTTTTGTTTTTCCCTTTAAACAGAGAAAATGAAAGGGACAAGTCTGAGAGCAGAGAGGAATGTGGCAGTGCAAGTAGCATAATAAGGTCTGCAAATAGCCAATAGGAATGAAAATGTACCTGTAAAGTAACAGAATAAAGAAAACATGCATGCATAACTCCTTGGTTCATGAAAGATTTACTTAAAGGAGAAGGAAAGGCTAGGAGAACTTATCGTGCCAAATGTTAGGCATCAGCCCAGGGTTATACCAGTGAGTACCATGGAGCGATCTACTTCCATCTAATTCCTTCTAATTTCCCAGGGAAATCGCATGCGAGGTAGAGCGGAATAGCCGATTTTTAAGTTAAAGTTCGGCTTTTCACTCTACTGCGCAAGCATGAAGGAGGAAGACGGAAGTATATCGCTCCATGGTGCTGACTGGTATGACCTTGGGCCGGTGCAGTTTTCTGCTGATAGGAGCTCCTGCCTACTGTGACAATAAATCTGTTGCAGTGCTGAATCTATATTCATAAATACAGTAATTTGTAGACAACTTAAAGGAGAAGGAAAGGCAATTTATATTGGTGGTGCCAAAAGTTGGGGGTGCCAAAAGTTAGGCACACCCAAGTGATTATATTTACTTACCTGACACCACGGAGCGATCCTTTTCCTTCTTCTTCGGTTTTTTAATTTCCCAGGGCAGACACATCTGCAGTAGAATTAAATATTCGACTTTTTCAGTTAAGTTTGGCTTTTCACTCGCTCATACGAAGCCTCGAGAAGACCGAGGAAGCAGGAAGAGGAGGCGGGATAGGAGGAGAGGTTTATTTTCAGATTCAAGATTTTTCCATGGTCGGGTTATAATAAATCATTAAAAATTCAATCAATTTTTGACTCAAAAATATCTTCAAAAAGTCAATGGAAAAATCACAAATGCTTTGATATTTCACACAATACTCATCATTCAACAAACAAACTATTGCAAATAAAGCAGTATCGGTTTACATACAGTGTTTTCTGCATTCCTGACCTTACACTGTGACTTGCCTTCCTGAGAAACAAACCGTGAAATCATACAAGGTGCTATGCTTTTACCGTTTCCAGTTACATTAAAGTGACACAGAAACACAATATATATAGAAAATCTTCCTTTCCCTTACAAAGTCTGTCATATTGTACAGGATAACTTCAGAACCAGAAAGCATTGTTACTGCATTGTACTTTGTTAAATAAATGCCTGATAAGGCATTTGAAGAAAATCTACATTGACTAGCAACTACACTAGACCAATAGAAACTAACTAACTAACTGTTGGTTACCCTGGGTTACTGGACCAGGACATTGTATCCATTCATTACTACTTTCACCATATGTTATGGCTCAGTTCTTACTGGTTCCTAGTTGCTGTGTGGTTCAGTATTATGGTTTCACTCTATGGCAACACAAAAGAGTTGATTTAGTGATGGATGTTCAACAATTATATCATACGCCATTAATTAAAGATACTTGCACCCAAAGGGACTCTTCTATAGTTGTGTTTGGAGCCAATGCATCTGTCCCTCCTCCTGTTCTAAATTGTGCCCAAATTGCCTATTGGTACAAGGAAACACTGGAGCTACTGCCACCTTCAATCTGGTGGTAATTTCATTGTTCCCACTCTGGGCTGCATTAATATGGAAAATATATGCAAAGAGTTTTCCTAAAGAATCATGCACAATCACAACTTTGATGGAATTTTCAAAGTTATTCCATCAGATTTAACTCTAATTGCATGAGTTGTAATACAGCACAATTGCATTAGTCAATTGTTCCTCATGGTCACAATTCTGGTTTTATTGCACTTTGCATTCTGCATTTGCATTTTAAAGTGATCCTTAAAAGTATATGTGCAGTTCTTTGAAAGATAGTTTGTTGGATTTTGTTTTCCTAAATTAAAAAAAAAGACATTTCTTTTTTTTATTACTCAGTCTATGTAGGCTTGAAATCTGTCTATATGTTTTATATGATTTTATAAGACTTTACAGCACGTTGCAAAACCTTTATAATGGTTGCTAGAGTTTACATAGGAAATAAAAAGCATTCTCATAAAAATTCCTGACCATAGTATAAAAGATCAACTACAATACTGGAACCGGATAATTGGGGGTCAAAGGCTTCCGTTTGTTTTTATCCAGTAATATAGAATATAAAACAGTAAAAGATGACTCAGACTGGATTAATACTAGGCAGTCGGGCATTGCCTTATGTCGTTTTTTGTGCTTTAGTGTAAGCATTGGATACAATTGATTTCAATTTTTAGTCCATATGATAAACAGCATATTTTAAAGGTCAGAACATATAATTAAATGTATGCCTATCAATGATAGGCAAGTCAGGAAAAACTCAACCTGTACCCAACCCTAACTCACAAAACCGTAACCCATTAACAAATTTCAACCCAAACCTGGCCAAAAGTATGGTAATAGTTACACAGGGGCAGATTTGCCTATTGTCTCTGATAAGTAATTTGCCACTTGGTATTTTCTTTGGACAGTAATTTTTATTTCAAGTTTGTCAAGTGATCTCAAAGATGTGTACATTATTTTATCAGTTAGTCCTAAAAAAAGTTATCTAGCAGAATGTAAGATCATTGTCCAATATGGCATCAGAATGGGAGGGTCAAACAGGTAAATACAGATAAGGGATACATTTGGGTGCTCACATAACCAAACAAATCAGGCAGGGGAGATATTTAGTCCATTAAAACAATAATTATTTGGAAGTAGCAACAACAGGTAGATGCTAGCCAATTTGGTTTAAAGGACCAGTAACATCAAAAAATGAAATTGTTTTAAAGTAATAAATATATAATGCAGTGTTGCCCTGCACTGGTAAAACTGCAGTGGTTGCTTCAGAAGCATGACTATTTTTTATATAAATAAGCTGCTGAGTAGTCATGGGGGCAGCCATTCAAAGTAGAAAAGGCTCAAGTTACACAGCAGATAGCAGATAAGCTCTGTAGAACATAATGTTATCTGTTATCCATTACTTATCCTGTGCCATATAGCCGTTTTTCAATTTCCGCCATTGCTACACAGCAGCTCATTTATATGAACTATAGTAGTGTTTTTGACACAAACAGGTCAGTTTTAACAGCGCAGGGCAACACTACATGATATTTTGTTTACTTTAAAACACTTTCGTTTTTTGGTGTTACTATTCCTTTAACAAAACAAACTTTTCATTTCTTATCTGGCCATGTTAGAAAGGAATATACAGAGCTGTCAATACAGACTGATAGCCACAGACAAACTTGGCAAGCTCTCCCCACGTGGACATAATTAATATAACGCAAGCAGATTTGCAATATTTGTGTTTTGGAAGGATATTATTATTATTTTTTGCACACACAGGCATGATTCTGATTGAATGATTGACCAAAAGTAGAATGCACTGAAATCTGCATTAAATGTTTGATCGGGGGAAAACCCTTAGGATTAAAATCTCACTACTTCCTGTAATTTTATTTACCTTGGATAACAATGTTCTCAGCCTGTATCAAAGGTGTGTTTATTTTACTTCTAGTTTCTATGTAGCCAGACTGATTGTTAATGTTAACGTAACTGCACTATCCAAGGACGTTTCATTATCAAAGTCACCATATCGTGGGATTAATAAACTACTCAAGCCCTTGCTTGTTCAGAGTCCACAAAATAACAACACAACATTTCAAATTCCTTCACGTTTCTGCATGCATTAAATCTGTCCTTGCCACATAAAAATATTCCCCAACAAATCTCTGATGCAAGTATTCATCAAGGCTTTAAGTGAGGTGTAGTTCACAGCAGTTTCTATAGCCCTCTTAGAGCTGTTCAACGTTCTGTCTTTTAACAATATAATCAGATTTCAATTGTAGCAACTTCTCCTAAAGACACAATCATCAGGACAATAGAGAATGTAGACCCTACAGCAGCTAGTGGGAAGGCAGGAGTGAAGCTGCACATTTATGCCAACAGCATAAACTAGTGATGCACCGAATCCAGGATTTGGTTCGGGATTCGGGCTTTTTCAGCAGGATTCGGATTAGACTAAATCCTTTTGCCCACCTGAACCGAATACGAATCCTAATTTGCATATGTAAATTAGGTTCACAGAGAGATCAAGTGACTTTTTGTTACAGAACAAGTAAAAATTGTTTCCCCATTCCTATCCCTAATTTGTATATGCAAATTAGGAATCAGATTTGGTTTGGTATTCGTCGTGAACCTTACGCAAAGGATTCAGGGGTTCGGTCAAACCCAAAATAGTTGATTCCATGCATGCCTACCATAAATATCACTGGATCACCCCTTGATGTCACCACCCATCCCACTGATATCAGAATCCACGCCCTTTGTCCACATTTAAATTAGGACATAGCAGAGCAGAAATTGTTAGACTTAGGATTGCCATCTTTTAGCCCAGTGGAGACCAAGCAGGGGGTTGGGCTGTGACATGGAAGGGGTGGGCAGTGATGTCATGGGCAGGGCCATGAAGTGGCATTTGGCGATTGGCTGATTGGAGTGTCAATCATAAGGAATCCTGCCCAGTTTTTCTACTTTGGAAAACTGGGCAGTTTTTCAAAATACTGGGCGGTCCAGGTCAAATCCGTACTGGCCGGTAAAAATGATCGTTAATGGCAATGTTATCAATAGGGAAAAAGATAAATATATAGGAAGGCCAGTATTTTCTTCCAGAAAAGGTGGCAACTCTAGTGTCAACTGATAACTTTGCTGCATGTGAATGCACACAAGTAGAATAGGTTCAAATAAATGAAGATGAGGCAGGGAGTGGATCTGCTTCTTTCAGCCAGAAGAAAATACAGAGGCTGAGAGCAGCAGCTTCAATGCTCCATTTGCCTGTTGCCTTAAACACTAGGAGCAAATTTACTAAAGGGTGAATTTTTGCATCTGAAGGATCCACCATACTTGCACAATTTGACAGACATTATTTTGCAGTGAATATGCGTATTTATCAAAATTTCAGGTATAACCTGGTGAAACAGACTGGTGAAAAGAGTTACAGATTGAAAATTTCACACTTTATTTCACACTATATTTACAGAGTAATGATCGTTAACCTGAGCGAAAATTTGCAGGCAAAACTTCTCTAGCACTGAGCTTTTCCCCTAGCGAATTGTCCGCTTTGCCTTTTAGTAAATTGGAGATGTCCCTGCAAATTGTCACTTTGGTGAATTTTCTCTAAAGAAAAAGCCCACTTCGCCCTTTAGAAAATATGCCACTTATATATATAAAAAAATGTTCCGACTCATATTTTATCAGGTTTGTCAAGCAAAATAAAATTTAATTACACTATATAAATGATTTGAATCTTGATTCCTTCAGTCTAGGAATTCATATTTATAGCAAGCAGGTAGCAGCCTTTTTGTGTGCACTATTATTAAAACAAGCCTTGCAACATCTTGTTTATACACCAAAATGGGAGACCTGATGTCCATCCCCATGCACTGGTTACAAAATTAAATGGTAAAGAGAGAGGGGGAATGTGGGGAGTGCAGTGAAATCTAGTAATTCCTGAATGGAAAGTGATAGTAATTTTCTGCCCCACCTCTGTGCCTAAGGCATAGAGGAGGGTCAGGCAATATTTAATTGACAGTTGAGATTTTTAAATGAGTTTACAACAGCTATGAGTGATTTCATAAAAAAAGAATTTGGATTTCATGTTTAATTTGAAAAGGACTTTTATTATACAGCTTTTTATGTCTGGGTGACAGGTCCCCTTTAAACTATTGATGTTTATTTTTCCTGAGAAAAGCAATATGTTATAACCACCCTAAAACATTGTGCCACTTTCTTTGCATGTCTTACTAGAGTGTAAGACATTTACCTCTCTTTCTCGTTGCTTTGTCGATGTTTAATTAATCTAACAAAGTTAGGATTTACTTTTTTTATTTCCATAAAAGGTGACAAAGCTGGAAATATGGCAGTCTCCACTCAGCAGTTTTATCACAAATAGGCTACTCTCATGTAGGGGGGAATGTAATAAAAGTCGTAAAGAGAAAAACAATTTGCACCAATAAGAATAAAATTGCACATCTCGCAAGGTAATATTGTTCTTTAAACTGTTATCGCATTGCGAATATTAATTACACACTGCAAATTTTAGTTGCGCACTCTTAAGAGGTTCTTGAAGGTATCATAATCTTTTGGAGCAAACATAACAACTTTTTCAGTAAGAAGTTTTATTACATTGACTGCACATTGGTGCAAGCTGAAAAATTCACAAATTTTGTTCCAATGTCGGAAGTGGTTGAAAACAGTTTCTGGGTTCGCAAAAGCTATATTAAATTCGCTCAAAGCAAAATTTGTTCGCGCAATTCTCATTGTGAATAGTTTTTCCGTTACCGACTTTTATTGTATTCCCCCAATAAACTATAATGTGTGTGTTTCAAAAGAAACATTGGAAGATTTCTCATGCCATATAGCACAACTTTCAAGCTGTTATTCAATCCACACCTAGAAACATAATTCCTCCTGTTATATAATACTGAGGTGAAAGCAGGAAAACCAGAATATGATCATTTTGTTGATGCAGAGCTAATTTGGGTTAATTTCTTAGTTAAATAAAATGACACACAATCTCAGAGCTGAAAGATTTTGAAACAGTTAGTACTATATAGTACAGGTAGTACATAGTACAAAAGTGCAAGAGCACTATGGGACTCAAACTTAAGCACTTGCAACCTGGGGGCTTACTGCACTCTGTATTTGCTGGATTAAAATTCTTGTGCAAGCCGTAGAATGCAGTTTATGCATTTTGTTCCATTATTTTCCTAACAGGAAACAGAACTGAGAAGCTTGTTGTTAACAGTACTGGTGTATAAATATGCACATGGGTGTTTCTGACAAACCAGTCTTACCAATGACCGAAAATCCTGTTCTGGCGTTAACAACCATTGCCATTAATAGTCCACTTATGTAAATGCTTAATTTATGAGGAAACAGCTTTATTGTGACAATGGGAAGCCAGCATAACTGCAGCAGGAAATTCCCCATTTTTAAAACTTTCAAAAATAAACAAAAATGTAATTTATTTTAAACATAGGTTCTACTCGCCATTGACTGTCACCTTCAATTACCACTACCAGAAAATAATATTGATATTCAGGAAATTGTGTTACAGATTGACACTTTCATTAATGTAATTAAACATGTCCATTTGTCTGAGTATGTCTGACAATTAGTTCCATTGTGGAAAAGAGATTCTGGTAACAACCAATGTTGTTCCTTTGTAAACAATACCTTTACTGTGGGGAGCAAACAGTCTCCATACCTAGTCAAGTGAAGAAATGCAGATGTTGTGCATACTCTGTATGACCCTTGGACAGACAATGCTGCTTTTTACTTAGACAAGATCCTGGAAGTCACAACTCCCTGCTTATCCCAGTAGAGAATGTTATACATGGGACTTAGGGTTGCCACCTTTTTTAAATTTTCTTACCGGCCGGCGGGGGGTGGGGCCAAAAGGGGCTTGCCGTGACGTCATAGGGGGCGTGTCGTGACATCAAAGGGGCGGAGCCACGCGATCGATCGGCTGAAGACTGCGAGAAAGGTAAGTTTTTCATTGGATTTAGGCAAGGCAAGGGCCATTTTTAAGGAGTATTACAAATTTACCGGCAGCTACATTGCCGGTAAATTTGTAATACCGGCCCTGGCCTTGGCTGGTGTTTTACCCTAATGGGACTCTCAGATATAGGCTGGAGGAAGAATTAACTACTCTGATGTAGGGAATCCGTGCAAATGATTGCACTTATCCCTGTAAGGGCAGAAGCACAGAGCCTGTGTGCGTGTGCTGTAAGCTGTTACCTAGCAACCAGCTATTCAGCGATCTCCACGCAACAGGAAGTGACACAGCAGCTAGTGAGTGGCTGGCAGGAAAAGAAGTCACAAAAGAAGAAAGCCTGGCATAGAGAACCGCATGGTGGACAGAGAAGCTGCCGGTGGCCCCAGAGAGCTGAGAGGCTACACCAAAAGTATTCATTTGGATCGGGCTAGCACAGGGAAGCCAGATACTGTGCCTGGAAAGACAGAGATTGAGAAAGGAATCCAGACTGGAGGAACAAACAACAGGAGATTCCCATCTGAGCATCCAAAGGTGCTGGTAATGGCACTATATGCCTGAATGTGCTGGATTCGCCTGAAGAGAGCTCTAAAGTTTATAAAGAGGATTTGTCCGTATCGTTGTTAAAGGGACAGTACCCAAAAGAGGCGCTGAAGAATAAAGAGACTCTTTTTAAAGGACTTTGCCTTTCTTAGTTAGGTAGACAACTTGGCACTAGCAAGTTAATTAGTGAGGCCCTATCACCACTGGTTAGTAGTGCTGTATGTACTAGTTGGCCAGTTATTTTAAACAATTAACTGTTTATTTGCAGGGCACAGTCATTTTGATGTTGCTTCAAAAAGTACAAATACAATCACTTTACAGTTTTTTAGTAGTTACTTGGATGGTATCTTGGCATAGGCAGGACATTAGTTACAACCAGTGGTAGTCTTCTCTTACAGGTTAACTATAACCAAGCTTAAAAAGAACTATATAGCAGATCTCTATCCCTGGAACCTGATCAACCCCTTCTGGCTGCTCTACTGACTACGCTGCCTACAGGCGGCCATACACAATCAGGCTTTAGCAGCCACTTAATGGAGAACTAACCCCTTAAAATTAATAGGGCTAATAAATGCCACGTTTTATATACTGAACTTAATACACCAGCCTAAAGTTTCAGCTTCTAAATAGCAGCAATGATCCAGGACTTCAAACTTGTCACAGGGAGTCACCATCTTGGAAAGTGTCTGCGACACTCACATGCTCAGTGGACTCTGAGCAGCTGTTGCGAAGCTAAGCTTAGGGGTTGTTGCAAATTATCAAGCAGAAAATTAGGTTTGTCTGCAATAAAATCTGATGTTATTGGGCAGAATATTAAATGCTGTTGCTAGTTGCACTGGATTCTTTGCTGCCATGTAATAATTATCTGTACTAATTACTAATCAGCCTTAAACTGTGACACATTTATTCTATGTGTACTGTATATTGTGAGTTGGTCCCTAAGCTCAGTAACTGACAGCAGCACAGAGCACGAGGAGTGAATCAACAGAAAAGAAGATGGGGAGCTAGTGGGGCATCTTTGGAGACACAGATCTTTACTGCTAAAGGGCTGTGTTTGCCTTCCATTGGCACAGAAGCCCAAAACATAATGTACAAAGTTTATAGCGTACTTTAGTTTAACGTTCCTTGTCCTTTAAGCTGGTATCTTATCTGCCCATGTATGGGCTTTCACTGACTGCCTATCCAATATATATCTGGTTGACAATTAGCCAGATATTAGCTAAGCAGGTTTAAAAATCCTATTGGTCGATATTGGTATGAGGGATTCTTCAAAGTAGCTTAATCATGCAAGGGGATGCTGAAATCGTTACCAGAGCTGCTATCACTTCATTTTCCATGATACTGTAATTTCTTTTACCTTTTACAAGAGTATCCTAATCTCACTAATTCATTTTATCTAATCTGTGACCACCAGTGACACCTCCTCAGTACAGGGCCGGATTTACATAGCGGGTGCCCCTAGGCTCTCTGACTCCACTCACTTTTATTTGTTAAAATTTTCATCATCGGGACGGAACTATGGGAATTGGCACAAGGGAAATTTAAATTTCTGAACCAATGTGGGTGTGGTTTGGCAGTATGCCGCCCCTTAAAATCCTGCCACCCTAGGCCCAGGCCTAGGTGTCCTCTCCACAAATCCGGGCCTGCTTCAGTACACAGGTGGTGTAAATGCCCCCTGAGCCTAAAGTATGACAGACTTGCACAAAACTGTATAAAAATGAAACATTAATACTTTAAAAAGAAACATTGGGTTTGATAGTATTCACCTGATATCAGGTACAAAGAATGTAATTAATTAGATACCAATAACAATAAGTCTAATGACCATCTGATATTGAATTATTTACAGCAACATACATTCAGTGTTATTAAGAGACAGTAAGATATGTTTTTACCAAACATTGCCTACTCTATCAGTGGTATATAAATAGAGTAGAGATTTAATTCTCTGTTTCCTGAGAAAGTTTTGCAACAACTTTCAGTTCTGCAGCTAGTATTGGGCTGGTAGTTGACAGATGAGCCCTGAAGGCTAACAGAGCAAGGGGCCTTTTGTACCATGATTCTCATTGATGACTTACAAAAAAAGATTGTAGACTGTTGTCCCTTGACGAAGAACTATTGCATTAAGAGGTTAGTGTCTCCTCCTATCAAGAGTTCTGTAGATCTATCTATCAATCATCTATCTATCTATCTATCCATCTATCCTATTCATTAAATTTAGTGACTATTCAACTAAACATACAATAAAAATCATAGTTCTCAGGATGTATACCCACTGGAATTTTTCAGGTACCTTAAGATGTTATGGGGGAATCCATATCTAATAATCATCACTAAAATTCCTTTGAATTGAAAATTCAGTGTGGATAGCAAAAGTTGGTGCTTGTTGTGGTGTTTTTAAGGCTAAGGCCAGACAGGGAGATTCGGGGGCATTTTATCGCCTGGCGACTTCTCGCCGCGACTTGTAGCCCCCGAACCTCCCGAATAGCCAAGTCCTGGGGCGCACCGGCGTTGCTTGAAAACGCGGGCGCCTATTCACACGGAGCGGCGCGCTTTTTGAAAAAAAAAAAGCGCCGCTCCGTGTGAATAGGCGCCCGCGTTTTCAAGCAACGCCGGTGCGCCCCAGGACTTGGCTATTCGGGGAGGTTCGGGGGCTACAAGTAGCGGCGAGAAGTCGCCAGGCGATAAAATGCCCCCGAATCTCCCTGTCTGGCCTTAGCCTTAGGGTAATAACACACCGGACAGCTTTATCGCTATCGCAGGCAACAAAACATCCCTTGTTTCCTAACCAACAGCTAACATTCAATTTGCCAGTGGTAAAATACATGTGATGTGAAACTGCACAAAATTTCCTTGCAAGGAAACTTCGGACGACTTTGGAAAGCTGGCATATCATGTATGGTTCACCATCAGTGATTTGAATGTTAGTCGGCAGAGGAAACAAGTTATGTTTTGTCGCCCATGAAAGCAAAGATGGCAAAACTTTCCATGTGCCATTACCCTTCCAGACCACAGCCATCAAATCATGGCATGTGATATAGCCCTGGAGAATAGACAGGATGCAAAGTAGTCATTAGCCAGAAATGCATGGGTGCTACCTATGTACACTGCTAATCATTTAATGTGAACACATTTTGGGAAGCATATAGTTCTCTAACTGGTTTCGAATCATATAATCACAAGTTTAAAAATTAAAACGTGTTGGTTTCTGCAAAGAAAATGAGGAAACTCTAGTGAGTACAAAAAAGCTGTGCTTCTCTTTCCTCCGCATAAGAGACAGTGAGCTGGTTGAAAGGACACCTTGAATTCACAGTCTTCCCTTTATTTGCAGCCATGAATTTTTTTAAAGAGATCCTGCCTTTTGCAACACATATTGTCTCCAACTCTTACGACATAAGAACATTTCTCGATCAGCTTCTTGAAACCCAAATCATATCCCTGGAATATTATGCTAGCTTGCTAAGTGAAAATGACACAGATGATCTTGCCCGGAAAATTGCTTTGATAGCTGTGGAAAAACCTGAAATCCGCCATAAATTGAGATTACTTCTCTGTGGACCTGAGATCGAAGACTCTGCACCAGAGCCAGCTGCAGTTAGTAAGTGCACCTACTAGCTTGAACATACCTGTTGTTAGTAGTGGCATTATCCAAAGGACCAGATTCAATTCAGTGAGAAAATGTTATCTCATGGTTTATCACATGAAAACTCATGGATGAGATTCAATTCAAAGAGGAAAAACTTTTCTCCAAATTTAATTCCAATTTTCCCATAGGCTTCCATGGAGTTTTCATGTGATAAAAACTCAAATATGTTTTTCTGAACTGAAAAGCATCTCAATTGAATCTCATCCATGAGTTTTCACATGATAAACCTTTTTATCATGGAATTCAATCTTCCCTGGTGTATACAGAACTGCAATGTGAGCAAAAAAGAGCAATATATATTTTTTGTGAATTTTTTTAAACTAATATAAGCAACAAATAGGTCTCAAACATAGGCAAAATATTTGGGAAGTCTTGTTTTGTTTTTCTTCTCATTGCACATGTTCTGTCCTAATAAAACCCTTCATTACATTTCAGGCATACCCATATAAAAGCAATATTGTATGAAGGTATAGCTCACTGGGCAGAATTATTTCCTTCACTATACGCACATGAGTTGGATATGCAATACTGCTTGACTTGTTTGGTTGTATAGACAAATACAATTTTCTGCCTTTCTCTGTTTGCAGGTATGGATTCTTGGCAGGAGGACCTACCATTACCCAGAAAGACTGTTTCCAACTCGTTCTCTAATAACTTTGTAGAAACACAGCCCATGCCACTGGAATATTTCCTTAATTCACTCGATGAAAACAATACGGATGATTTTGCATTGGATATTTCTTTAGAAATTCCAGAAAAACATGAAATCCTCCATACATGTTTGCCATTTATGGATGAACTAGAAGAAGAAAATATTTCCACTTCTATACCTTCATTTAGTAAGTACAACATCCAGGTTAAACAGATCCATTGTTATCCGTCATATTTTTAATCGTGACACTGTTTTGTCGCAACAATCTATATCAGTGCTGACCAACTGACAGCTCATGGGCTGACCCCCCCTTGTGTGGCCCCCTACATAAAAGTCTGGCTGCTGTGACAGTTTACCTTGTGTAATTGAAAAGGTATCAGAACTGAGATTAACTGGCAACTGTATTGATCACACCCCAGATTCATTCAGTGTCAAATACCTGCCCCATCTTCTCACAAGCGCTCCCTCCCAGGTAGCCAGGGGTTCTCCAACAAGGGTTGTTACATAAGAACCCAAAAAATGTTTTAGCCACAAATATATTTTGTGTCTCCTACTAAAGCAGGATATATGATTAAAAGAATGGGAAGAAATTATTTGTCATACTTAAATCAGATAAATAGGTAAACCCAGCTCTTTACCAATAACTACAACTGCAAAAGCAGATGATATCTGGGGTGGTCTTTTATGGGTGGATAGCATGTCTGCTGCAAATCCTGCTCTAAACTTCTGACTAATTCCCAAGTGGAAAATAACTATTTATGTATCAAGTACACTGGCAGACTCTTATTCATTTCAACTCCCTTGTCCTGAAGCAGAGGTGTGATGATTTTAACTGCTGCTATTGGGATTTATTGCATGTCTATGTTTAATGCAAGTATTTTTAAGACACATAGCTAAGCCCACTTTATTTCTCTTGATATACACAGCAAAATGTATTGAGACATATTGGAAATCCAAGTGGCAAAGAAGGCCTTTCTGTAACTGATTGACTACCTCATTCCTACCCCACGAGCCTAATACAATCCCACAGCCCCATCTACACCAGCATATCCATAATGCTCTAATTCCTCCTCTCTTACCTAGCTTAAACATTCCTCCAATCTCTTATCCATTCTTTCTGTTGGATGCAGAGCAATTGTGTTATATACACATTTGTCCTGGAGCTGCAACTACTATAAGTAACTAAGACTAAAGGTAGCCATACATGGGCCGAAATAAGCTGCCGACAGCATCTTATTGGGCAGTGTAGGGGCCCTGTGACTGGCTTCCCCCATCAATATCTGGCCAGAAATTTACCAGATGTCAGTTTAGCCATATTGAGGACCATTGTGTATCCGATCGTTGGGTCCTAGAGCCCATGATCGGATCAGCTCAATATTTCCAACCTCAACCCCATATCGAGGAGAGATCCACTCGTTTGGCAACCTCACCAAACAGCCAGCTTTTTTGTTAGCTTTCTATAAGAATAATGAATGTAAAATGGTGGATGCTAGATGCTGCAGTTAAAAAAAAAAGATAAAATTTTGGATGAATGTTCTGGCCTCCACCAATGATTATAAACATTATGGTACTAAAATGTGCTTACACACCCTTGCTACTTGGTTAAAAAAGTCCACATGGATCTTCTCCTGTCAGCTGGGCCCTACAGAAACAGATTTGCTAATGCTACAAAATAATTTCCCCCAATTTCAATGGAAATTGTTTCATAACTGGGTATATGATTGGTTAAGAATCTCTGAGATGACACAATAGTACATTTTGTAATAAAACTACCTGGGAAGTCAGGGCATTATGAGCTGTTGGATCTCCCCCCAAACCAATGTGAAAATAAATTGTACCTTTACATTTGCTTTAAAAATAGCGCAATATTTATTTACATATTTGCAGATTGTGTTGAAGACATTGGTAACAATGCGCCTGCCCTGTTTGCCAATTCTTAGTGTTCCCAAATCCGCTTATTCTGAACTCTTAAAGGAGTGGTTCAACTTCAAGTTTTGTTTCAATTATGTGTCCACAGTAGTGCTTTTCTCTTGCACATATATTTATTTAGGCATAGCAACCTACATTTTCATCTAGCTGTCATTAGTTTTGCAAAGTTTTTCCTTTAAACCCCTCCTTCTCTAGTTGTGCTTGCCTTTCCTACACATTACCTATTATTTTTCTTTCTTGATCTCTTTTCTGACTCTTCTTTGTACTTGTCATGGGTTAGCCATTGTTGCCTTTCTCCTAGTTACCTTCCGCTCCTGCCTCACTTCTATAATCCAAATCCTTATGGGCCAATGGCTCCTCCATACTCCTGATACCCCCAAGTGCCATTATTTCTTCCCACCCCATGTGCCATTCACAGCCTCATCATGTTTTTTTTCTCTTTTCCCTCACTTCTGTGTGTCATTGTCAGTTCCCTGTCTCTTTGTATGTGCATTATCTCCCCCACTTTCACGTGTATTAGTCCCACCTCTTACCCCTCTCCCATTGCTTCATTCTCTTCAACCCCAAGTGTCAATATCAACCTATCCAATCCCAGTAGTTCTGCTCATTACCATATGAAAGGGGTTGTTCACCTTCCAAACACTTTTTTCAGTTCAGATGGTATTGGATAATTCACCAGAAACAAAAAAATGTTTTCAGTTGGCTTCTACTTTCTATTTTTCACCGTTCTAATATTGTAGTTTTCATTATCCTTTTCCCCTTTTCATGTTCGCCTAGAGCAGCTCCGGAAGCGGTGTCACCGACTCTGTAAACTGTTGATACATTTAGTTGTCAAATTTCTTATCTTTGTCCCTGCTGAGTGGAATCCCTGAGATTCGTTAAAGTCAGGTTCAAAGGTAGGTGTGGATACAAACGCTCAGACAGGTCTGCTGCAAAGGTGCCTTTATTTTCTCATCAACACAAGGCACCTTTGCAGCAGACCTGTCTGAGCGTTTGTATCCACACCTACCTTTGAACCTGACTATATTGGATTTTGGATGGAAGCAAGGTGTTGGGATACTAAGGAAATAACCAAGGACTCCTTGTACCAGTATACCTTTTGAGATTCGTTAAAAGCAGCTGTTAGAATTGATATAATAATTGACACATATATTATCTGATTCCCTGCTGACTAGAATCCCTGATTTTCATTACAGGCAGCTGTTAGAATTGATACATTAATTGCTTATATTCGTACAGATACTGCTGAGAAATGTATCAACTAATGTAGCGGTGGGAACATTTCATAGATTCTACACATGGATTACAGAGATGCAGTCCTGAAACACCAGAGACAGGAACATTAAACTTTAAACTTAAAAATGGTCAAAAATAAAAAAAAATACAGCTATTGGGAAAAAAAATAGTCTTTATGTCTGGTGTATAATCTGAAACAACTAAAATGAAAAAGTGTTTGGTAGGTGAAGACCCTTTTAACTCTTTCCTCACCTCTAGCTGCCATGTGTCAGTCACAGCCCTATCCATGATTCCAGCTGCCATTTTCTACCCCTTACTAAACTTTCTCTCCCATCCCCATATATCCAGTCCTAGGGGCGGATTCTCTAAAGGGTGAATTGGCTGGCGTTTGCATCAGTTTTGCAGAAATCCCATCTGCAGAGACATCCCCAATTCACTAGTTGGACAATTTGCTAGCGAATCATTGCTGTAATTCGTTCGCACTGGCAAACGATTATGCAAATTTGATTGAACGCTACTTCTTTTGCCACAGTTTTGTCACATCAGACCAGGCTCACTGATAAAATGATGCTACATCTCCCTCTGTCTTATGTCAGTGACATCATATCATGAACAACGGAAATGCATTAAAGTTGTAAAAAATGCTGGCGACTTTTCTTTTTTTAAAGCGCCATTGTCTTCAAAAGTCCAAACTATTAAAGACTTATGTGTGAACAAAATGTTTTGACTAATTTAAGGAGCATTCCACATTTATATAAGGGTGGGCTCATGTCTAGGGCACTAGAGGGTCTCTTCTGTGTTTATTATGGCTGAATGGACAAAAGTGGCCACTTCAGGAATTTGCACCAACATTACTAATAAAGACGTCCTTTTCGACTTTTAGATACCCGCTACCAAAGTTTTGATAGGCAGAAATTAATGCTAGCCAAAATTCGCCCAGCTGCAGTAACGCTAGTGAAAATGTATGTGTAGAAATAAGTCAAATCAACTGGACTTGCTGTTTTCCTTTTCCTTGAAGGCATTTCACTAGCCATCCAACTGTCTTTCTCAATTCAGAAATTGAGAAAGCCAGTTGGATGACTAGTTAAACGTCAGGGCTGAACCCAGCCCGCTACGTCCCCCCCCCACCCATTGATTGCATGCGCACTAACAGCTGTGTCTGTGAGCAAGCGAATTCACTCTGATAGATGCATCCATGCATGTCACCTTCCCCTTACATAGGTGCAGTTGTGTCATAGCATTTATAACTCCACCTTCCCTCACTTAGGTGCACACGCATGGGCACAAGCTACAAGTCTCCAGACCTGACTGGGGAAGGCATCAGTAAAAGGTACATGCCGGCAGGGGCGTAACTATAGAGGAAGCAGACCCTGCAGCTACAGGGGGGCCCAGGGTACCCCCCCAAGCTTTGCGCCCTAGGCAAGTGCCTACTCTGCCTTTCCCCTAGTTCCGGAAAAACGTCTTCAAGGGGGGGAAAAACACAGTGATTTTACTTTTTTCTACAGAAGTTGCGCAAGGTATGGCAAAGCAGTTGCTGGTCGAAAATTTGCCAGTTATCGAATTCGCCCCATAGTCTCTTCCCTGTGTCCGCCATGTGCCAGTCTCCATCCCTCCTATAATGTCAGTCATAAGAGATTTTCCTCCCATGTGCCATTCCCCATATTTCACTCGGTGTCAGTGGCCTTCTTGGGTTCACCTGCTACTGCCCATGTTATCCCGCCGCTCCCGCCAAACACAGCCCTCATAAGGTGTCCAGTCCACGGGACAAACCCCATCGAAAAGAAGGAAGTTTATATACCCCCTATCCCCACTGCTGGTCTTTAACTGAGTGGACCCCTTATTGGAGTCCGCCCTGCAGCCGCTCCCTCTCACAGCTTGTATTGTAGGTCACTGGCACTCAGGTCGCTACCCCTCAGCCACCCCTGTTTAGGGACACAAGTGCAGAAAAGTGCTCCCTTTTGAGCATGCGCGCTGTATCCTCCTCGCTCTATTGTTGTGACTTGTTACATTGGTTCCAATGTGCGCTGCTGCCGGACCGCCAAGCTGCCTTCCCGCTGCTGCGTGACCGGTGAGTACGTCGTCACGCGAATAATTGTATTCATTATAGACAGAGACACTGGGACAAATGACTGCGTGAGATTGAACTCTGAGGGGAGGTATTATGTCACCTCCTGTGTTGGGGCAATGCTACGGGACCCTATTAATTTCCATACATGCAATAGTCTGAAATGAAGAAGGAGAGCGTGTACAGGGCAGGAGCCATGGTGGGTAAGTACCATATAGGGGGGGGGGGTGTCGATGTTGTACCTTTACGTTCCACAGTGGAAAGGCAGTTGTGGTTATTGTCATGTGAGGGTGTGCCCTGTGTGCCAGTGCATAATGTGCCAAGGCATAATGGAGAGCGAATGATGTACACGGGAGAGATGGACGCCCCCCCCCCCCCCCATATAATCGTCTTTTGTCGCCCTCCAAGTTCTTGTAAAGTACATACATAAACTGTGGGAGTCATAGTTCGTATCGGTCGGATGTCTCTCAGGCTATATTTGCTGGTCCCAGGGCACCTCCAGGGCTACACACCCAATAAGCTTATATGCCATAAGAGGGACCATTGCCTGTTACACGGGGAAATGTACAGTGTGACTGATTTGCCTAGTCCGAGGCAGCCCGGGCTGCGCCTAGTGATAGTTGTGCGTTCAGTGCTGGCTGCTGCTGATAACATGTCCTTGCTTTGTTGCAATACACGGAGCTTGCAGCAGGGAAGCGGCTGCGAGCGTTGCTGATGCTGGCCGGGCTCCAAGCGAAAGCGAAAGCAACTCCATGTGTGTGAGCGCTGGCAGGTGACCAAGCGACTCTCAGGGAGGGACACTGGAATCGCTTTCCCAGAAACGGCACGGCTTCCAATCACAGGGGAGAGGGTAGTTTGCTCCTATATGTACTACTCACCGTTGTCATGGCGTCACACCCTGCAGCAACATTCACTCACTGGCACCAGCTCAGTCTCTCAATCGCAAACACACTTGGGCTGTTGTATTCCTATATATGTATGTATGAATGTATATATATATATATATATATATTCAGTTTTATATAGACATATATTCAGTGCTTTATGTACAGCTCACTGATTGTATCATTACAGGAAAAGTTTATCCTTTCTTTCTGCTTCTCTTTGTTTTGTGACAGTTTTTTTTAATGAAAAGTTGTCATGGCGTAACTTTTACTTTGGATAAAACTTCTAGTGTAGTGTACAGAGCAATATCTGCGACTGGTCTTCATTTTATTTGTATTTGTAGTCCCTTCTTGAAGTTTCTAATTTCAGCACGTATTTGGTTGCTAGGGTCCAAATTACCTTAGCATCCAGGGAGTTGTTTAAATGAGAGACTGGTATACAAGTCAGAGAGGAAATGAAAAGGAGAGGAAATTAATGAAAAAATACAAAGAAACAATAACAATACAATTGTAGCCTTAGGGAAAGGCCAGACGGGGAGATTCAGGGGAGATATGTCGCCTGGCGACTTCTCGCCGTGACGAATCTCCCCGAATAGCTAGTCAGTGCTGCGCACTCGCTAGGCGTAAAGTCGCCTGCGCGCAGTGGCTCGATTTTAAAAGTCACTCAAAATTGCCTGAGGCAATTTTGAGCGACTTTTAAAATTGCGCCGCTGTGCGTGAACAAGCGCAGGCGACTTTACGCCTAGCGAGTGCGCAGCGCTGACTGGCTATTCGGGGAGATTCGGGGGAGATTCCTCGCGGCGAGAAGTCGTCAGGTGACAGATCTCCCCCGAATCTCCCCGTCTGGCCTTGCCCTTAGAGTAGGGGCACACGGGCAGATTTGGGGAGATTTAGTCGCCTGGTGACTAATTGCCTCTTCTTTGAGGGTCAATCTCCCTGAACTGCCTTCCCCTGCTACAATAAAAAATCATCAGCGGATTTCCAAGCGAAGATTGTTGCCACAAAGAAGAGGATATTTGTCACAGGGGGGACTAATCTCCCTGAATCGTGCCGTGTGCTTGAAGCCTTAAAAGGCATTTGTTTTTAGATGTCAGGGTTTGAAAGCTTTTAAGAGGCAAAAGCAAATTTTCTCCTCAGAAGGCTCCAACTTTGTCAGATTCACATCAAATACCCCCATGTCAGATTTCAAAATTAAATATAGAAACAAATGTGTTTTCCCTTTTGAGAAATGGATTTCAATATAGAATTCTGCTGGAGCAGTACTATTAAATGGGGTGGTTCACCTTCAAGTTAACTTTTAGTATATTGTAGAAGGGCCAATTCTTAGAAACTTTTCAATTGGTCTTCATTATTTATTATTCATAGTTTTTTAATGATTTGCGATTTTCTTCTGTTTCTTTACAGCTATCAAATGGGGGTCAGTGACACCATCTAAAAACAAATGCTCTGTAAGGCTACAAATGTATTGTTAATGCCACTTTTTATTACTTATCATTCTATTCAGTCCATCTCCTATTCATATTCCAGTCTCTTATTCAAATCGATGCAGGGGTGCTAGGGTAATTTGTACCTAGCCCCCCCCCCCCCGGCAAATGCTCCTAATTTTTTACTTACCCCTCCTGCAGATTTGGGCAGAGCCGGGCCAACCTGGCCAGCCGCCCTAGGAAACCTGACCGGTCACGGCACCGGCTGAGTGAGTGCTCAATTGTGCAGGCGAAAAACTGCATTCAAACATGCATGTGTGAAACTGCTTGTGCACATGCGCAGAAGCGCAATTGCGCACAGAATACCAGAGCCAGACAGGGAGAGATGGGACTGGACATGGAGTAGGTGACAGGAACGTACTTGGTGCCCCCCAGCTTTGAGTCCTAGGCACGTGTCTACTCTGCCTACCCCTTGGATCGGCTCTGGATTCGGGCCACAGGATTTCAAGGCAGCCATCTTCTTTCTTCAGTGTACTTTGGAAGTAGACAAGCGTTTTTGGCGCATGCGCAGTTGGAGTAAATTTTCCTGACTTTCAGCACATGCGCAGTGGTTCCAACTGTGCATGCACCAAAACTTCAGAAAAAGACAGAATAAAGAAGATGGCTTCTTGAACTCCCGTAGCCTGAGTCTGCATGAGGGTTAAGTAAACATCAAGGGCATTTGCCAGTGGGGGAGGTAGGCTGGGGGGAGGGACTGGGGTCTACACAGGGGAGGGTTCTTTTTCAATACAGTTTGGATCCTCCAGTAGCAAACAACTCAGGTGGTTTCGGGTGTCTCTCTACCAGCTGAAACACACCTAAAGAGCTCTACGTGCCCTAAGCTTTCACAATGCTTTCATTTTCATGGATAACTTCCATGAATGACAGCTAAAAAAGGCTCCTTTCTCCCCGGCTGCTCTCTTTATACCTTGCTATGCAACTGCCTATAATGCAACTTTATGCAGTAATCCAGTGTAAACGTGCTCACTGCCAGTTCTATGTGACACTTTTGTCCTTGATTTTTCAATAAAAGTATAACTTTTGCACTTGCTTCATAAATCACACATAATTTGCCATGGTTTTTATATGGGGAGAGGTAAAAAATGAAAGGAAAATGTGTGCAGACATCTAGGCTTGTATTTACAAACATGTACGTTATCTGTAAATATAATTGCTTATACATTCAATATCTGTCTGTACCTTGGTATTCTCCACACTGGTGGGTCTGACTTCAAACAGTGTAGCAGAAGCCAAATAAAGTACTGTTCACAATTGCAATAACATTTACAATTAACTTTAATGGGGTGGTTCTAAAAAGCAAATGCTCTATAAGGCTACATATATATTGTTGTTGCTACTTTTTATTACCCATCTTTCTCTTCCGGCCCTCTCCTATTTATATTTCAGTCTCATATTCAAATCATTGTATGGTTGCTAGGGTAATTTGCACCCTAGCAACCAGATTGCTGCCATTGCAGACTGGTGAGCTGCTGAATAACAAGCTAAATAACTCAAATCAGATTGTTTTAGAATATCACTCTCTACATGATACTAAAATGGAATTTAAAGGTGAACAACCCATTTAAAGCCACAATGATAGCTAGCTAGCTACATAGATGATAGATACAGTAAATAAATAGATGACAGATAGATATTAGATATTATTTGGTTTTACATCCCCTTTAAAATTATGCTGTTAAGAAGTGCAGGATTTTCAGACTATGGTGAGTTGTTTTTTTTAGTATGTAGTGTTATGCATTTAGTTACAAATGGTATGTTCTGATGTCAGGTTGTAATTCAGTGTTCAACAGAAAAAATTGCTAACTTGACTCAAGTGGCTATGTGGCAACTCTAATGCCAACATTTTGGTCAGAAGAGGGAAACTTGGGGACCACAAACTTGACCACCTCCACATTGAATCCCCAATGACACAAAGGCAACAAAACAATCCATTTACTGGGCCAGCGGGAACCAGGAAAAAGCCTGCGGGCCCCAGGACCACTACTGTGTAATTGTGGGGGTGGGGAGCCGCTGACCCCAGTCCTACATTGTTTGAACATATGCTGAAAGAAGCATCATTAAACAAACAATTTAGCAAGACAATTTAAACAGGTAAATATATAATAATAATAATATAGACAAATACAAGAGGTCCTCTGCACTCAACCCATTAACAATATATTTAAGACAT
>CM044447.1:98029224-98057130 GCA_024363595.1 Xenopus borealis
TTAAAAAAAAAAAAAAAAACCCTATAGTTTTAATTATGTTTACTTTTCAAAAATCTTAAGTTATGTTTTTGTGGAGTTCCCCTTTAACCTGCACCTGACTTGAGCCCACCCGCACCTGCCTTCTTCCCTGTATATATAGGCCCACTCCTCTCTGTCCATGACATCACAGAAGGGGTGGGGTGATCTAGTCTCTATATAAAGAAAGAAGCAGGAAGCAATAACGTCACAATAATATCATGATAGGTCTATTTAATATCCAGGTGTCCATATTCCAGTATATAGCTACATCCAGTGTATAGCCAACTGGTATTGTAGTTCTTTCCTGTGTATTTTCTTTACTTTTACAAAAATTTGCGCACAAAATATAGACAAATTTAACGCAGAATATGTTTTTGCAAGTTTATTAACCTGCGGTGAATGTAAATTTGCAAATTTTGTTGCACAAGAATATGTGTTTGCCAGTTCTCGCACCCACTGAAAATAACGCTACGTACACATTAACGCTTGTTTACTAAACAGGGAAATGTGTGAAAGACAAAATCAACGCCAGAATATTCGCAACATTTTACCGCCATCTATATAGTGGCATTAACTTATTTTTTGGCCAGAAAATTTTCAATGGGAGTTTAATTCTCATTAAACTGATTTAAATGATACAAAGAGATAACTGGTATGATTTCTTGTTCATATGATTCTATTGGCAGAAGGGTGTGTGAGTGGATGGATGAAGTATGGGTTTATATGATGCAGACATGTTTGATTGCTGTCACTCTGGTAATGTTGTTGGATGGTATAATCATCAGTCAATAAAGTGTATGGGGGGAATTCACAAAAGTGTCGGGAAGGAAAAAATGTCTTTAAAATGTCGTAGCAACAGACGACAAATTCACAGAGCATTTCCCGCCAATTTTCCGTCATATACGACACTTTTGAAACAGTGTGGTGAAAAGTGGGCGTGGTTTTTTCGGTGCCACTTTCCCCGACATTTTTATGAATTACTCTTAGACTCATTTTTTTTTGCCAAATTGTCTTTTAAAATGTCTTTAAAATGTCTTGTAAAATGTCGTCTGTACGATGAAAAGATATACGACATTTTAGAAAATTGTCGGACTTACGAGACATTCAAAGATGTAACATCTGCCTTTGTGAATTTGCCGTTTGTACGAGATTTTACAAATTTGTTGACCGCCACTTCTGGGTAACTTATTTTACCGACACTTTTGTGAATTCCCCCCTATGAGTTTTGAAGATGCATTTCTGGCCATAAATGTCACAGTAAAAATGGCCATAATTAACGCCATTATTAACGCATAAAACAAGACTATTTTCTAAAATAAATATTTGCAAACATAATTTGTTGCCAGAAAATTCGGAACTCGCTAAAATTACCGCTAACGTAAGCTGGTTAGCTAACGTAGTTACCGCAAGTGATCGCAATGACTTCTGAGCACATCGCTGTTTAGTAAACTTAGTCGCTGCTAATATTCTGGCGGAAAAATATTCTCAGCGATAACTTATGGTCAAATTTACCGCACTTTAGTAAACGGACCCCTTAACCTTCAAATGAAGGATTAAACTTAGAGCACTTCATGTAGTCATATTGCCTCTTTAATGTTTCACTATACAGAGTAGGAAGCCTAGGTACTTTCTCAACTGCTGTATTTCCTGCACAATTTGAGGAATTGAAAGAAAAACACATTACATCCAAAGGCTAAAAGGGTTCTGCCTCTGTTTTAGAATAGAATATGTCAATATGTCTAGCCCCATGTCAGATTTCAAAATGAAATATAAAGACATCTGTTTGCTCTTTTGAGAAATGGATTTCAGTGCAGAATTCAGTTGGAGCAGCACTATTAACTGATGCATTTTGAAAAACTTTTTTTCCCATGACAGTATCCCTTTAAGTATATAAATAAAAATATCTAAATAGTTGGCCATTACAACATAGCACTTTTGTGACGTTTTTGTTCCCAGCAACACTACATTTTGTTTCTTTTGTCTTAAGTCTGGCACAAGTATTGTTACACTGATTAATAGCCCCGTTTAGATAAGCAAACTAAATTACATAAGACATAAAGGGGGCAATGTAATAAAATCGTTAACAGAAAGGAAAGTGCAGATTCTCATTTTGCAGTGTAATATTCTTCATTAGACTGCCATTGCTTTGGTGAATTGCACAAAGGACACTTTTGAAGAAGGCATGCCTTTTGTGGGAAGCATAACTTTTACAGGTTGAACTGTACAGTGGCACAAATGATAACCTTTCTTCTGCAATTAAACACTTTGCAACGAAGATGTTAAATCTGAGCAAAGGAAGATCTGTTTGCATGAAAACATATATTTTCTCATTTTCCGTTGATGACATCTATTAAATTCACCCGGAACGGTTTTGTGTGCAGTATAAAGATATGTTGTTAATGTTAGTCTCAATAACTTGTTCAACTTTGTTGAGGCAAGGAATGACGTGGGAGAGTACAAAACAGTCCCGTCATCCATTGCATTCGATTTCAGCCCTTGCCAAGGGCCCATAATTCAACATTGAGGCCTCAGTAGCTGGAGATCTGCCACTAAGCAAACAAACAATGTGATCCCTGTGCTGATGCCCGTTTGTGCCCCTACACATGCTGCCTGGTGTAAGCAGTCCGCTGAATACTACTCACTAAACCAGCTTGCTGGGGGCAGGATTCTCATTGCATAGTTTGGAGTTCCTCCCTCCCATATTACATGGCGGAAATGTCTATTCTGTTGTCTTATTAGAAAGCTTTTTTTCTTTTTATATATCAAGCAAGCAGATTTTCTGGCATGGCAAGATATGCTAAACAATACACACCTTGTTAGCTAAGCAGAAAGGTATTTCATAGCATAATACATAACGCCCACATCAACATGTTTTGTTCCTTCTTGATTTCATAGATAATGTTTTTTATTTTAACAAAAAGGGATTAAAAAGTATTTCCTCATCGGCCCCTTTTATCGTATTGGATAAGGTGCGCTGCTTACCCAGGTCTAGTTACCCATAGTAACCAGATGTGTTTTTACTGACCAATAAATGCTAGACCAGCAGCAAACTTTACAGCTATTTTTACTATATTTGCAACGAAACTCTGGGGGTTATTGATTAGAGCCCGAATCCAAGACTATAAAATCTGAATTTTTATTGGAAAAAAACAAGAAAAACATACTATTTGGATTTTCACTCGATTTGTTTTGTGTTTGTCTCTGATCCAGTTATTTTCAGGGTTGGACTGGCCCAGCGGGATTCCGGGAAAAAACCCGGTGGACCCCGACGCTCATGGGCTCCCTTCGGGCCAGACCCCTAATTGTGAGCTATTAAAAAGTAAAAAAAAGTGCGTTAGCACCGCTGTGCTGTCTGTGCATGCGTGCAGGTGCTGCCTGTGCATGTGCGCTGTCTGCCCGCACCGTCGCAGCAAGGGGGCAGCCGGCCAGAGGGGGCCCTGGACAGCAGTCTTGGTGGGCCTCAGTCCAACCCTGATAACATTGTGCTTTTTAAATAATAATTAAGCTCCACTTGTGGATTGTACATGTGTAGGATCCCTTATCCGGAAACCCGTTATCTGTAAAGTTCCGAATTACGGAAAGGCCGCTTCCCATAGACTCCATTTTATCAAAGTAATCTAAATTATTTGGTATGATTTCGGTTTTCTCTGTAAAAATTAAACATTACCTTGTACTAATCCAAACTAAGATATCATGAATCCTTATTTGAGGCAAAACCAGCCTGTTGGGTTTATTTAATGTTTACATGATTTTCTAGTAGACTTAAGGTATGAAGATCCAAATTACTTAAAGATCCGTTATCTGGAAAACCTCAGGACCCAAGTATTCTGGATAACAGGTCCCATACCTGTAGTCTGGTTGGACTTTTTTTTTTATTTAAATAAATTCGTATTTTGATCAATATTGCCCCTCAGTGCTCTGTGCTTGTTGCATGAAAGAACGAACGCTCCTCTCCTAGAGTTCATTGTATCATTGGTCTCTCCTATTGTATATATGTGTCCGGTTAAGACAAAATGGGAGTGGCACTACTTTTTAGTGAACAGAAAGCAGGACAATATTTGTATCTCTCTTGTATGACCAGTGAGTAATGAAATAAATAACTACAGCTTATCATCATACTGATCATCTGTGCAAAGGGCCACCGTGGAGGAGGTGGCACCACACAGTTTAACTGATCAGACTTTATTCCTACACGTTATAAAAAAAAATCTCAAAAAAACCTTACATGAAGCTGTGGTTTATTTTGCTTTTTATAAAGACACTTCCTTCTAAAGAGAGAAGTAGCTACTTGTTTTGTAGCTGCAAATACATGCTTCTTTGCAAATATCAAATCTCATCCCTTTTCAGTCTTTCATAAATACAATAACACCCATGTATATGTTTATATACCTAGGGGCTGATTTACAAACAGGTTCTAAATTGCCAGTAGCAGCTAGTCAGATTTTTTTTTTCTGACTGTTTCAAGGTAATTGGTGATTGGTTGCAACTGGCAGTTGGAATTGTGTAGTTCAGTACCTATGTTAGTAAAAAGCCCCATATAAGGTACAGAGTCCATTCATACTTCAACCATTCGCCATCTAAAAACCTGTTTTAGCCTATGGGGACCTTCTAGAACCTTTTTGGGAGCACATTTACTAAGGGGCAGGTTTACTAAGGGTCGAAGTGAATTTTCAAATTGAATTTGAATTTTTCTATCGAATAGCCCAAAATTCGATTCAAATTGAAAAAATTTTAATTTTGAAGTACTGTCCCTTTAAAAAACTTCAAATTTGACCATCGCCACCTTAAACCTGCCGAATTGCCACTATAGCCTATGGCAATTTGGCAAAGTTTTTTTAAAGGGAAATCGTTTAAATTGCTTGTATCCAATGATGCATTCAAGAGATTTCAGTTCAATCAAAAATGGACCTATTTAATCAAAATCAGTCAATTTTCAATGGAAAATTACCCCCCCCCCCAAAAAAAATTTGTTGGTTGAATTTCGGTTTTTTTCACTTCAAAATTCAACCATTAGTAAATCTGCCCCAAAGGGTCAAAGTGAATTTTTAAATCACTTTTGAATCCCATAGCCCAAAATTCGATTCGAATAGAAAAATAAATTAAAATTCTAATTTCAAAGTTCGAATTTGCCACTTCGCCACCGTAAAGGAAAACTGTCATGGGAAAACATGTTTTCTTTTTTTTTAAAATGCATCAGTTAATAGTGCTGCTCCAGTAGACTTCTGCACTGAAATCCATTTCTCAAAAGAGCAAACAGATTTTTTTAAATTCAGTTTTGAAATCTGACATGGGGCTAGACATATTGTCAATTTTCCAGCTGCCCCTGGTCATGTGACTTGTGCCAGCACTTTAGGAGGGAACTGCTTTCTGGCAGGTTTTTGTTTTTCCTTCTCAATGTAACTGAATAGTAAGTACACAGTGGGACATGGGTTTTTACTATTGAGTGCTGCTAGATCTACCATGCAGCTGTTATCTTGTGTTCGGGAGCTGTTATCTGGTTACCTTCCCATTGTTCTTTTGTTAGGCTGCTGGGTGGGGAAAAGGGAGGGAGTGATATCACTCCAACTTGCAGTACAGCAGTAAAGAGCGATTGAAGTTTATCAGAGCACAAGTCACATGACTTTGGGCAGCTGGGAAATTGACAAAATGTCTAGCCCCATGTCAGATTTCAAAACTAAATATAAAAAAAAAAAATCTGTTTTCAGACTGGATTTCAGTGCAGAATTCTTCTGGATCATCACTTTTACCTGATGCATTTTGAAAAAATTTTTTTTCCCGTGACAGGATCCCTTTAAAGCTGAATTGCCATTGTAGCCTATGGGGGATCTCCTGGAACCTTTCCTGAAAATTTTTCTAAGTCTGGGAAATTTAAAGTTGTTTTTAAAAAAACGTTCCAATCAAATGACACATTCGAATGATTCAAATGATTTATATCCGATCGAAAACAGACCTATTAATTTTTGAGCGATAATGGCCCCCCAAAAAAATTAGATGGTCGAATTTCGAAGTTTAAAAACAATTAGTAAATCTGCCTCTACAGGTCTAATTGAATTTTTGAATAGAATTTGAATTTTTTAAATTCTAATTTCGGCGTAATTTTGGGCTACTTCGACTATCGAATAGCCCAAATTTTGATTCCAATTAAAAAAAATTTGAAAATTAAAATTTTGAAGGACTGTCTCTTTAAAAAAATTCAAATTCGACTATTTGCCATCTTAAACCTGCTGAATTGCCGTTTTAGCCTCTGGGGGCCCTCCCATAGCTTTAACAAAGTTTTGGAAATTTTTTTTAAATTGTTCGATTCGAACAATTCGAATTTGATCGAATACGGACCTAAAAAAAACCACCAAAACAAAATTAGAATTTTGATTTTTTTTTTTCTATTCGAAATTTAACCAATAGTTAATCTGCCCTTTGGAGTCAATTGGTGGACTTTGAAAATCGAAAAGTTTTTTTTTTTTTAACTTTGTATCAAATTCGAGCAAATGAGCTATTACTTTGATTCGTATGATTCTATTTCAGTAAAAAATGGACCTATTCAATCAAGTAAAAACTTTTTTGAAATTTGACCCTTGATAAATCTGCCCCTAAATATGTGATAGTGATGTGCGAATCAGGATTTTCCCCACCAACACCCGTCACCCTCCCTCCCACACCATCTCCCACCCAAACCCGACTTCTGGGTTCCTTTTAAACACCCACCACACCGATGATGTCACAAAAGGGGCGGGTCAAGCAGGCGCGCATCTACAAAAAGTGAAGTCGAAAGCCAGCAGTTGGGGGTGCGAGGTCGACCTGAACCCGCCACCACGTGTATTGGGGTGGGCTGTATATCACTAATATGCGATAGAATTACTAATTCTAACCAACATTTTAATTCAGCTTATTTTTTTTTCTTTTGACTCTTTCTTCTGACTCTTTCCAGCTTTCAAATTGGGGGTCACTGACCCCATCTAAAAATCAAATGATCTGTTAAGGCCCCCATACACGGGCCAATAAAAACTGCCAGCAGCTTATTGGCCCTGTGTGGGGCCATCAAACGGGCTTCCTTGATTGATATTTGGCTGAAGATCTCGATAGGGCAGTTTAAAAACCCCGTCCGATTGCAGCCACATCTGTGCGTCCCACGATCTGTCCACCTGTATCTCCTCCAGTCTCTTATTCATATCAATGCTTGGTTGCTGGGGTAATTTGGACACTCGATTGCTAAAATTGGAAACTGGAGATCTGCTGAATAAAAAGCTAAATAACTCAAAAACGACAAATAATAATAAATAAAAGCTAATTGCAAATTGTCTCAGAATATCACTCTCTACACCCCACTAAAGGTCAGTGTACAAGTAAACAAGCCCTTTAAGTTCTACAGTAGAGACAATATCCTGTACTTGATATGAGGGTGGAAGGTTCTCCCGCATTCCAAAAGCAAAAGAGGCAGGGTAATTGGCTCCTTTTAAATTAAGATAATATGTTTTTGTTTAGTGAGTAAATGTAAATGTTAATTTAGTGGGTAATGTTAGAAAAAGTTCTGGTCTAAATGCCTATAGCAACTCATCAGCAGGTAGCATTTAATGGGGCCCTGTTTGAAAGCAACTTATTGTTTGCTTAAAGCTCCCCATAGACGCAACGATCTTTCGCTCCCGAACGACCGATTTTGGTGAAGTCCGACCAATCTGTCAAATTATCGTGCGGTTAATGGGATACAAACGATCGTTCATCTTACGATTTTTCATCCGACATTGGTCTGATGATTGATCGGCCAGGTTAGAAAATCTTTATCGGTCCCCATGCAATCTACATATGTTTGCAGGGCCAAGCAGGCTGCGATCCTTCAGTTTTGCTGGCAATATCGCCTGAAATGGTCTTTTTAGTTGATGGACACATCTGACATTAAACGATCGTTTTGAGACAATCGTGGTCTCAAGATAACCATTGGATCTTTCAAAAATCTTTGCGTCTATGGCCAGCTATAGGTTACTAAGGGTAAGGGCACATGGCAATATTCGGGGTGATTTAGTCACCTGCCAACTACAACTTCTTCTGGGAGACAATATCCCCGATCTGCCTTTCTGTGCCTTCCCGTCTGCTTGAATCACTAGTCACTAGTGGTATGGCACTCATTGCGTTTTGTTTTCCAAAGTCTCCCGAAGTTGCCTCACGAGGAAACTTCAGGCAACTTCGTAAAACGAAGCGATGCGAGTGCCATACCATTAGCGACTTTTCATTGAAGCAGGCGGGAAGGTAGATTGTGGGGATTGTCGCCCAGAAGAAAAGGCGATTAGTCTGCAGGTGACTAAATCTCCCTGAATCTGCCCGTGTGTCACTACCCTTAAACTTTGCACCTTTTATTGCATTCCTTCATTAGACTGTAAGCTGTTCAGGTGCATTCAGCAGCAAAAAGTTTGAATTTAATTGTAAAATGCTGCATAATGCTTTAGTAATCATTGAGATATTTGTGTTCATTATTCTGTCTACAATAAGTGCATATTAAATGCTTGATGTTAATCAGCCAGACTATAGTCATATCACCCCCTTTGATTCAAACGTCTCTTATAATGTTTACTATTGTATAAAAAAACACATTTCTGAAAAAGGGAAGTCACTTCTTAACCTAAACCACAGTATACAACTCTCAGCCATGCAGATCAGGGCCTGTGCACATGCTTTCCGGCACTCTCTTAATAAACTTTCCATATAATCTAAAACTGCTATAAACAACCAAAGTTGTAAAAGTTCCTAATAGCCAATATATTATATTACAAGGCACTCTACTTGGTAAACTTTACACGTTAGTTAATGTTTATGCTCCCTCTTACAGTACAAAAAACATTTTTTCATCCATAATTACTCAGATAAGTAAACTAGCTCAAGGTATCATTATATTAATGGGAGATTTTAATATGGTAATGTCTGCTACTCTGGACAAAACTCCATCATCTCGAATTCATATTCACAAACCCCCAGCAACACTCTCCAAATCTCTAAAATTTTTAGATGGTAGATGCTTGGCGTTCCTTACATCCCTCTACAAGAAACTACACCTTTTTTTCTTATCCACACCGTATAGACTACTTTTTTACTCACAATTATGGAAGCAGCTATATTCCCTATCACATGGTCAGACCATGCAGCCATAGGGATAACTATGATATACCAACCAACTTTAGGTCCTAGAACCAGCTGGCGATTAAATGAAGCATTGTCGTCAAGTCCAAATATTATCGAAAACATTGCTAATGATCTAGAACAATATTTCCTTAATAACCTTGACCCAGGTTTGTCAATGGGTATCATATGTGCCGCCCACAAAGCAACCGTTAGAGGCTCTTTTATAAAGCTCGGTTCAAGACAAAAAAAAAATTTGTGAACAAACAACCACGGACCTCACTGCAGAGTTAAATCGCCTAGAAAGTTTGAACAAACAAAACTCTAACCCATACCTTATTAAAAAAATACAGGCCACCCAATCTATTCTCACTAAACATCTAATGGACGAAGCCGAAAAGTCTTGATGGGCCAAACAAAACCTTTTTATTTTATAGGGATAAGCCAGAAACAATGCTCGCCAGGAAACTAAACAATTATTCACAATTACCGAAGATTACCACTATGCGAAATAGTCAAGGTCAATTATCCTCATTTCCTCAGGATATCTTGCAAATATTTAATGATTTTTACAGGGAATTATATGGAAACATACAACAAAAGAATGCTTGTAAGATAGATTCAGAGGCTTTCTTAGCACAGTTAGACCTCCCAAAATTGATCCAACTAGATTAAGAAACCTTAAAAGCAGAAATCACAACAGATGAAGTAGAGTGGGCCTTTAAACACATGAATGCTAAATCAATCCCAGGCCCGGATCGTTTTCCCCTGGCATACTATAAGAAATATGCAGCGTTACTTATACCTCACTTGACTGCAGTCTTTAATAAAATATTAGAAGGCCACTCTATCCCATCAGAAATGCTAAAAACAACGATTTGTTTGTTACCTAAACCCAAGAAGGATCACACAGATCCGCAAAACTTTAGACCAATATCTATACTTAGGGGCAAATGTACAAAATTCACGTGAAATGATCGAAGTTCGATCGAATTCGATTGAATACCGATCGTACAAATTTTTCATAAAATTGTATATTCAAATTTGGCCTCTTCGATCATCGAATATCGAATAGATCGAATGATCGGATATTCGATAATTCAATCATTCGATGATCGAAGGTATCAAAATTTTATTTAGAAAGTTATTCGACTGCCTACTTCGCCATATTGAACCTACAGAATTGTAATAGAAGCCTATGGGAAGCTCACCATAGGTTATGTTAATTCAAAAACCTTACAAAGTATAATCTTGTTATTGGACCTAAAAAAAGTATTGGTCACATATATATATATTGCCTTCCGATCATTTGGAATTAAGGGAAAATTCATCAATATGATGAGTGCTCTATTCAAACCCCACAGCTAAAATTAAATGCATGAGCCTCCTTTATCCTAACTTTCCAATTTTACGAGGAACACGCCAGGGTTGTCCTCTCTCACCGTTAATTTTTGCATTGGCAGTAGAACCCTTGGCCCAATTAATCAGACAAGACCAGAATATCAGTGGAGTCCGAATTAAAGATATAGAATTTAAAGTGAGCCTGTATGCGGGTGATATCTGCTTAACTATAACCAAACCTCAGACATCTCTCCCTGATTTGTTCACCTTATTAGATAAACTGAAGATTAGGCCTACCCAATTTATTAATGTATTATAAAGTTGCAAGAATCTCCCAGACCACACAATGGCACCTACCACAAAGTGAAAACCGATGGGTACAATTAGAAGCACTATTAGCACACTCTACTGACTTAACATTCTATTTGTGGATGGATAAAACACAAATTAAATCTATCCCAGTAACTAGCTCAGTGTTAAAACATACTATCAAAACATGGCATGATACTTTACATAAATTCCAATCTGGGGAGACCCATAGCATTCTGACTCCATTGCATATTAATCCGTTATTTCTCCCAAGCTATGCTACTCCTGCATTCCAATGGTGGAAAGAAAATGGCATTAATAGAGTAAAGGATATGCTATTATCCACAGGGATCAAGTCACTGGAATATCTACAATTTACTAAAACATTTTCCGGAAAAGGAAATATACAGATATTCGCAAGTGGCTCACTATATTAAATCGATACATACATCCCTCAAGAATCGACCACCTACATTATTAGAAACATGGTCCCAACAGGCAGGAAGAGTAAAAGGAACTATTTCTGTAATATATAAACATCTAACATCAACGAATACTGAAGGTCACTTAAAATATATGGCAGATTGGGAGACAGATTTAGGACGCTCAATTCCTCAGCAAGAATGGAATTTAATTTGGAAAACCGTCTCAAAAATCTCTCCCAATACAGCTATAAAAGAGTCAGCTTACAAAGTGATGATGCACTGGTACATTACCCCAGCTCGAAAACATAAATTTGATCCTAACTCCTCTTAATACCTGTTTTCGAGGATGCCCAGAAACAAGAGATTACATTCATATTTGGTGGACATGTCCCATAGCTGTTACATACTGGAAAAAAGTTTTTCAAATAATTGGAGCTGTATTTAACAAAGCTATTAGGGCTCCTACACACGGGTGTTTTGGACCTGCGCTCCCCTGCGTTGCGTTTGGCTGCGTTCAGCCGCAGGGGAGCGCAGGTCTAGACGCACCTCATTTTGTTCAATGAAGTTGTACCCACGAGACGCGTGTAAGTGCCGAACGCAGATTCAGACGCAACATGCTGCATTTTTCCTGCGTTTGGCGCCTACATGCGTTCGCGTGAGTACAGCCCCATTGAAAATAATTGAGTGTGTCTATACCTGTGCTCCCCTGCGGCTGAACGCAGCAAAATGGAACGCAGGGGAGCGCAGGTAAAAACGCCCTTCTAGCTCGGCCAACTAAAGAACAAAAACCCAGAATGTTCTGACGGGGCAAATTCTAGCAGTAGCAAGAGCTAATTTAGCAAAGCATTGGCTCCAAAAGACTATAGATGTTCAAGGAATGGTAGAAAGAATTAACCAAACACAGAATCTGTTATATTTAACGGCTTTATTGGCAGACACAGATGAAAAACATGCACAAATCTGGTCTCCATGGAACAGATTTATACAATCGTGAGAGACTAATAACAGTAAAAGCCTGGTATCAATGAAAGGAAGAACACTGGTAAAAGCAATTTAAAGTTGTTGACATCCCATACTCCTCCCGACAAGATAGTTACACTGAAAGAAATGCATGTTATATCATCTTTAATTGAATACATTAACGAAAAATAAATGAGATTATTAAATAAACTGCTATCATCAATGACCTTCAATAGTGTATCTGATCATTTGTGAGGCAAATTCAGCCCAGTGCAAGAACCCATAGCAACCAGTCGGCAACCTTTCAACTCTCTATTGTGATTGGTTACTATGGTTTTACTCCACTGGTACAAATCTGCCCAGTGTTTGTGTTTGTTTGAACCACATAAAGGTTTATTTTTTTCAGATTGCAATTGTAGTCTGGTAGTTTGCTATGTTTATTCTCTATGGGATAGAAAGAATAAAAAGCCAGAGAAGAAAAAAATTGTGAGAAACAAAAGGGTGAAAAAAAAAATAACAATAATAACTAACATATAGGGGCAGATTTAATAAGGGTCGAATTTGAGGCTTAATTAACCCTCAAATTCGACCATCAAATTTGTATCGAATTAAAACCCCTCAAATTCGAATTTCGGAGTTTTAACGCAATTCGATTTATCGAACGGTCGAATATGAAAAATTCGATTGATAAAATCAATCAAAAAAACTTGGGAAACTCCTATGGGAGCTTCCCATAGGGTTATATAGCAATTCCGTAGGTTTAATCTGCCGAATTGTTGTATCAAATTTTTCTTAAAGGGCCAGTACTTCGACTATCGAATTCGAATTTTTGAATCTAGCAAATTCTAATTGAATTTTGGCCTATTCGATAGTCAAATTTTGCAAATTTGATGGTCGAAGTAGTCCAAAAAATTTTGAAATTAGAATTTTTTCAATTCGAATCCTTCACACAAATTTAGTAAATCTGCCCCATAGTAGTAGTGTTTTACATGCCTTTAACATTGGTGGGGAAGGAATGTCCAGTCAAGAAGCTGAAATGGACATACTATACCCTTGTTCATATGAGAAGTTGTCCATAGTCTGTTTTAGCCTGCAATGTCTGGCACCTATTACAGGCTCTGCTGTAGCAGATAATTTGCAGTTGGACTCCAGTGACATGAGATCTTTTTGTTGAAGAGACCACTGAAGAAAACAGTTAGGAGAGTACATGTAAGTATAAAGGAGAACTCTACCGATAATGGGATTTTTGTGTAAATAAAGGAAATGGAATTTGAAACAGCTACACATTAATGTAACAT
The DNA here is from genome assembly GCA_024363595.1 of Xenopus borealis. Lineage (NCBI taxonomy): Eukaryota > Metazoa > Chordata > Amphibia > Anura > Pipidae > Xenopus > Xenopus borealis. The sequence continues at coordinate 98,042,678 of CM044447.1, forward strand.
TTTCAGTGGTTTTAAAGTTTGTCATCTTAAGTGTCATCTTCAGTGTACGCTGGAAGGTTGCTTAGAATTTTATTTTCTTTCATTATTGCAAAAGCACATTTTGGCAGGTGATCCCTAATTCTTGGGGGCAGCAACCCTCTGATAGTAGCTTTGGTACCACTTCAACGAATACTCTTTATTACCAGTATATCTGTTTGTGGGCTTGATGTATAAGAAACTGTCGTTTTGCTCAGAAGAGGAATCTTGAACAGGAAGTAAAGTAGAGAAGAAATCACTAACTGTGCTGTTTACTTTAGTTCATGCTTGCAGGGTTTTCAAACCCATACCCAAACATAGACACCATTTGCATAGTCTCTGCGCTGAATGACTTTCATCACATGCTCTACCATAGGCTGATAGTTTCCTTCAGACTTTTTCTTTCAGCTGTGTGAGAATGACATGGAGATATGGGGTGGAGGAACAATGGAGTAAATGGTCTAGGGCTGTTTTCCCCAACCAGTTGCTCTCCAACCCCTTGGATGCTGCCCCCAGTGGCCTCAAAGCAGGTGCTTATTTTTTAATTCCAGGCTTGGAAGTTTTGGTTGCATAAAAAACAGCTATACTTCCATAAGGGGCCAGACAACATAGGGGTTATCAAATAGCCAATCACAATACTTATTTGGCACACCCAAGGACCTTTTTTTATGCTGTTGTTGCTCCCTAACTCTTTTTACACTTGAATCTGGCTCACAGTTAAAAAAAAAAAAAGTGGGGGGCCTCCAGTTTAGGGAGTAATGTTTGGCATTCGTATCGCAATTGATCTTTGCCTTTTGCAAACTTTGCTGGCCTCATGATTCAGAGAGATATGAGATATATGAGAATGATCTCTGACCTATTTATGTATGGGCCAACCAACAAATGGAACAGCAGTGCACTATAAGAAGCCTATGAGTAAGTGCCACAGTAGGCACAAAACGCATCAGGTTGTCCTCTGTATATCCTAATAAATATTTAGAATTTTTATCTTATTTTTGGTCTTTACATTTGGAGAAAACTCACAGTTTTTGCTGTTTTGAACCTTATGCACCAGTGGACTGGGGTGAGCTGTGAGTTTTTTTTCTACCCTTATTATTTGTATTGGATATTTGCTTTTGACTAATAATGGTACCGTTATTGGCACTGTGCACTATACTCTGGTTTATTGGCAGATACAGCTTTCAGACCTGCCCAGTTTCTGAACGGACCATTAAATTAACCATAGGTGTATTTATAATCATAAGGTTTGATATGATTTCATATGACGTACAGTGGTGTGAAAAACTATTTGCCCCCTTCCTGATTTCTTATTCTTTTGCATGTTTGTCACACTTAAATGTTTCTGCTCATCAAAAACCGTTAACTATTAGTCAAAGATAACATAATTGAACACAAAATGCAGTTTTTAAATGAAGGTTTACGTTATTAAGGGAGAAAAAAAACTCCAAATCTACATGGGCCTGTTTGAAAAAGTGATTGCCCCCCTTGTTAAAAATAACTAAGAACAAAATGAATTGAGATCTATCAGTCTGGTAAAGGTTATAAAGCCATTTCTAAAGCTTTGGGACTCCAGCGAACCACAGTGAGAGCCATTATCCACAAATGGCAAAAACATGGAACAGTGGTGAACCTTCCCAGGAGTGGCCGGCCGACCAAAATTACCCCAAGAGCGCAGAGACAACTCATCCGAGAGGCCACAAAAGACCCCAGGACAACATCTAAAGAACTGCAGGCCTCACTTGCCTCAATTAAGGTCAGTGTTCACGACTCCACCATAAGAAAGAGACTGGGCAAAAACGGCCTGCATGGCAGATTTCCAAAGCCCAAACCACTTTTAAGCAAAAAGAACATTAAGGCTCGTCTCAATTTTGCTAAAAAAACATCTCAATGATTGCCAAGACTTTTGGGAAAATACCATGTGGACCGACGAGACAAAAGTTTAACTTTTTGGAAGGTGCACGTCCCGTTACATCTGGCGTAAAAGTAACACAGCATTTCAGAAAAAGAACATCATACCAACAGTAAAATATGGTGGTGGTAGTGTGATGGTCTGGGGTTGTTTTGCTGCTTCAGGACCTGGAAGGCTTGCTGTGATAGATGGAACCATGAATTCTACTGTCTACCAAAAAATCCTGAAGGAGAATGTCCGGCCATCTGTTCGTCAACTCAAGCTGAAGCGATCTTGGGTGCTGCAGCAGGACAATGACCCAAAACACACCAGCAAATCCACCTCTGAATGGCTGAAGAAAAACAAAATGAAGACTTTGGAGTGGCCTAGTCAAAGTCCTGACCTGAATCCTATTGAGATGTTGTGGCATGACCTTAAAAAGGCGGTTCATGCTAGAAAACCCTCAAATAAAGCTGAAATACAACAATTCTGCAAAGATGAGTGGGCCAAAATTCCTCCAGAGCGCTGTAAAAGACTCGTTGCAAGTTATCGCAAACGCTTGATTACAGTTATTGCTGCTAAGGGTGGCCCAACAAGTTATTAGGTTCAGGGGGCAATTACTTTTTCACACAGGTTTGGATTTTGTTTCTCCCTAAATAATAAAAACCCTCATTTAAAAACTGCATTTTGTGTTTACTTGTGTTTACTTGTGTTATCTTTTACGAATAGTTAAATGTGTTTGATGATCAGAAACATTTTGTGTGACAAACATGCAAAAGAATAAGAAATCAGGAAGGGGGCAAATAGTTTTTCACACCACTGTATATATATGTATATATATATTATTGTTATGTGTGTGGCTAAGACTGCTGAGAGGAATAAATGTATCAGGCTCCTACACTTTCCAAATGATACATAGCTTCTGGGGTTATTTATCAAGCTCTGAAAAAATTCGAAAAATTCTTGTTTTTTAAATTAGGCTTTTTTTAAAATAACAAATTTGTCGGAATTTATTAAACCCCAAGGATGAAAAACCAGCATCTCAAACCTGCCGAGGTTGCACGTAAGTAAATGGGAGAAGTTGCATAGATTTTTTGATGTGCGATGGGTTTCATACAATTCCACGATATTATTGGAGCGTTCGGGAGATAAATCAGAAAAATTCATGGTTTTCAGAAAAGAAATCCAAAAAAAATCGTGCTTTAACGAGCAAAGAAAATTTTCGGGAAAATGTTATAATAAATAAGCCTAAAAAAAGGGGCAAGGATTTCCTCAGAGCTTCTAAAAGAAAATACAGAGATCAATTCGGAGCTTAATAAATATTCCTCTTCATTGGGAGGTGTGGTTTTTAATGTAATTTTTTTTCTTTATAGTCATGTAACCCCCCCCCCCGTCTCATTGTTTATGACTTTCAGTTCCAGTGGCTACTGTCAATGACTCTAACTTATATATAACACAACAAATGGCAGCTCAAAGAGCTGCTGCACAAAAATCTCAAAATGTGTTGCCAAGTTCCCACAAGACGTATTATTAATCAAAACTATTCACTGCAAGTCACTAGTGTCATCGTTTGCTGTTTACAACGTGTTTATTATTTTTTCATAAACAAGTCAATAATGAAGCAGTACGTAAACAAAATTCCAAAAAATTAATGTACAAGCACAAAGATTCAATAGCAAATTATGCTCTTCATGTACAAACCAAGAACAATAAAGATCTAACAAAAGATACTAGTGTCATCATTAAAGGGGAATTCAACCCTGCCGGCACTAAACTCACCCCAAAGGTCAATTTCTCAAAAGAGCAAACAGAATTTTTAATATTTAATTTTGAAATCTGACTTTGAGCTAGACAGTCAATTTCCCAGATGCCCCAAGTCATGTGACTTGTGCTCTGATAAACTTCTGTCACTCTTTACTGCTGTACTGCAAACTGGAGTGATATCACCCCTCCCTCCCCCACTAGGGTTGTCACCGTTTCTTTAAAAAAAAACCTGTCTTCCTATATATTTAGCTTTTTTCCCATGAATACCATTGTGATCAGCCATCAAAAATACTGTTCAGGCTGGTAAAAAAACGGCCAGGTGGCATCCCTACTCCCCTCTCCAGCAGCTTAACAACAGAACAATGGGAAGGTAACCAGATAACAGCTTCCTAACACAAGATAACAGCTGCCTGGTAGATCTAAGAAACCATGTCCCACTGTGACTACTTCAGTTACATTGAGAAGGAAAAACAACAGCCTGCCAGAAAGCAGTTCCCTCCTAAAGTGCTGGCACAAGTCACATGACATGGGGCAGCTGGGAAATTGACAAAATGTCTAGATTTCAAAATTGAATATTAAAAAATATGTTTGCTCTTTTGAGAAATGGATTTCAGTGCAGAAGTCTAATGGAGTAGCACTATTAACTGATGTTTAAAAAAAAAAAAAAAAAAAAACATGTTTCCCATGACAGTATCTGCTTAATAAAACATTTCTGCATTAGTTTAGAAGTCTCTCAAGTATAATCGATTGCTGAAGAGTCACAGTATTAGAAACACAAGGCACAGGGGTGAATATGACTTGGCATAATCTAATTGCAGTTCATTTGTAATATTATGCAATGCATACATGTTAATTATACATTTGCTATCATAACATTATATCATCCTCATTTTTCTTATGAGCCAGTAGCATAGTTCAGTTTAAAAGTAACCCTGTATTTTCCAGTTTGATTCATGCTTAGTACTGGTGTTTTTGTTGAAATATTTACACCTCCTTTTTCATCTGCAGAGGAAAATATGTCAACGATGGATCTGGGCACTATAGACATGAGTGCACTGAACTGGAGTTTAGAGCCAGAATTGGATGCGGAAGCACTGTCCACTTCAGGTGAATTGCCTTCAAAACAAGGAACACTTTCCTATGAATCATAGGAACCTGTCAGTATCACTTTAATGAAATCTGATCAGTATGATACTGCAGAAATAGTTTTCTTGCTGTTGGCAAGGCAGAAGGAACTGATAAGGCCTTATTAAACTACTTACTTTCACCTTGTGAAAAGCAGCTGCAATTCACTTATTATTTATAAAAGAATGTCTGTCTTCCAGTGCATAAACTTGCATAATGGTCTTTTGATTTGTTTTGTTTTAGATATTGAAAGGTGGTTGCTTGATGGCCCTTTGGAGTTTGAACTTGAAGATGACTGCAACAATATTAGTGATAATGATGAAGAGTATGATAAAATCGGTGAGAATCTATTATTGCACCAGACCTAAAATCTCTGGTTATAGGGTTTAAGTTAACTTTTAGTATGTTATAGACTGTCCTATTCTTAGCAGCGCTTCTGCTGGTCTTCATAATTGTCTTTGCCTTCCTCTTCTTCCTCTTTCCAGCTTGCAATATAAATTGATATTTGGTGGAAGATTTCTCCACTGGCTAAAATACACTGTCCTATGCAGCCATAAAAATAATAGCTCTGTGAGGCTAGAATTAAATAGTTATTGTTATTTGTATTTTGTATTATCTTTGTATTAAGGCCTCTCCTATTCATCTTTTAGCCAGTCATTTAAACAACTGCTTGGTTGATAGGGTACATTTTACCCTACCAACCAGATAGTTTTAAAAATTCCATACTGGAGAGCAAAAAACTAAATATTTTAAAACCAAAAAAATGAAAAGTAAAAGCCAGTTTAAATTGTCTTAAAATGTCACTCCCTAGATCATACTGAAAGTAAGTTTAGAAGTGAAGTACCCCTTTGAATGGCTGTCATTCCTATGCAGGAAGTAAAACAATGCTAGTTGTTAGAGGGTTTACATGGAAATCTCAAATGAAAAAAGGAAAAAAAAATCATAATGTATGCAATTACATTTTAAAGAATATGGATTGAGATGTTCTTAACTACAGCTGAAACTTGAGAGAGCATGTTGCATAGATTGCTTGTCTGGCCTCTTTATTGCTTGTGGCTCTCTGAAAATCTTTTAGGCTAGCAGTGGTATAAACATGGATTATCTCAGAATTCCAATTAACTGTTGACCTATATATGTTGATAAAGGCCCCAATGTGGGCCGAAACATCGGATGCATGAGTGATCAATAAAATATTTTGCAACATTTGAATTTGGAGTGTGAGTCCATCTATAAGAATTATATATATATATACTTTGAGAAAGGCCCCGGAGGGAGGGGCCGAAACGTCAGTCCACAGTTCCTAAATAAATATAACTTTAATTATTTTAAGACCTGAGAGTGCCGACCTTCTTTTTGGTGCATATATATATATATATATAGAATGAAGTTCCAATCCGCACTCACAGGTCTTATATTGGTGAACAAAATTTTATTGTAAAAAAACAGCTGCCGTTTTTTTTCACCAATATAAGACTTGTGAGTGCGGATTGGAACTTTCTTCTACATCACACCGTTTAAAGACCTGCACCTGCACCTGCTATATATATAGCTAGCCTAACACATTTTTTTGTAATGTTTTAGCAAGAATATGCAACTATATTTTTGGTGAAGATAATCAGATGGATAGTTTATTGGGTAAGTGCCTACAAAATTAATCTCCATTCTTTGATTCAGCCTTGGTCTCTCTTAACTCTATCATTAATATTCTCACTAGAGTGTGCAATAAAACCTGAGCTTGGTAGTCATTGCACAAACCGTGCTAAATGTGACTTGTGAGGAGCAGGAGATGCAGTTTTTTACACAATGATAGGTAACAGCACAGCTCCCTTTTCCATTTTTGTTCATATGCCATATAGCCATATGTACATGCACAATGCACCCACATCAATGTACTCCATAGGGATTAGACATCTTCCCTCATCCTACTGAGGAGCATATTCTAGTCACTGGCACAGATTAGAGGGCAAACCAGTGGAGTAAGGAAATTTGGGGGCTTCTTCAGTTACATAGCTGATATTTCTCCATCTACGTGCAGAACCCCAATGACATTATTAAGAAACATGAGCAAAATAAAGATATTTCTTTAACACAGGCTTTTTATCCTCTCAAAAGAGCACATTCACAAGGCACAAAAAGCTAAGAAAATAAATAAACACAACCGATTTTAAGAGCTTAAAATATTTCCTGCTCCACGCAAGTAGAATTCCTAAGGGAATTACCAAAGGGATTTCTGTAGAACAGAGAAAACTCCCACATTTAGAGACCCAAACAGTTCATATTGATGTCATCTTTTCCAGGGAATTTGAGAATTTTGTGGATTCTATATATAAATTGCATGAAGCAACAATAAGCTCTAAGTAAAGGTTATTAGACAAATGTGCTTCTATCTGGACCAACGCCCAGAAACCATGTTTATTAAAAAGTAGATTAAAGTTGGTATGTATCCAAGAGGAGCAGGTGGGGGCATTAATTCAGTTTCTTCCTCTTATCCTGAGTAGGGAAATAATAAACAAGTTTCAGCTATTTGCTACAGAAATTTAGAAGTAAAGGTATGTGACCTGTTATCCAGAATACTGGGGACCTGGGTTTCTTTGGATAATTGATCTTTCCATAATTTGGATCTTCATACCTTAAGTCTGCTAGAAGACCATTTAAAATTAAATAAACCCAATAGGCTTGTTTTGCCTCCAATAAGGCTTAATTTTATCTTAGTTTATATCAAGTGCAAGATACTTTTTATTATTACAGAGAAATGGCTTTTAAAAATCTGAATTATTTGAATAAAATGGGGTCTATGGGAAACATTCTTCCAGTTATTCTGAGCTTTCTGGGTGTTTGTATAACAAATGCCATACCTGTATATGTATTGATTATTTGGATAAAATGTAGTCTATGAGATACGGTTTTCCCATAATTCAAAGCTTTCTGGATAATGGGTTTCCGGATCCCATGCCTGTAAAACCTTCTATTTTCTCGCCAACCATTTAGTGGTATATACTGCATGTATTCAACTGTACAGCTTTAGAAACCCATCAGTATTAGGAAATGCAAATAATTTTTTATAGCTGTTAACTCACTCTTGTTCAGCTTGCTTATTAGGCACAAATATATACACAATATATAACATACAATGAATTGGATGTAAAATTGGAATTATGGTCAGATTTTCATTATCTTTTCCACAACAATCACTGAAATCATGTTCTTCCACATGAAAATTATATTAAATGTGGCATAAAGAAAATATAAATTGGTCAAGGCAGGAATTCTGTGTACCGTGCTGAATTATTTAGAAAAATAATGTATCTGCTTGTAGTTTTTTTTCACAAATAACATAAATATTGGCATTTCTTTTATTTATTTTGTAATACCTTTCATGAAGCATCAATTGCTATTTCTTTAATTTAAAGAAGGAGACTTGTCTTCAGGGAATCATGCAGAAGCTTCCACCAATGAAACTGACTGTACATCAAAGGAATCAAAAAGAAAACGAAGTGAGTAATTGTCTTTACCTAAAATAATTTTTGGATGAAATCCATGTGGCAAAGTCTCAGGGAAGGAAGCATACTGAATTAATGCATTCCCATAAATCACTCCACAGGTGTTGTAGGTCTCTTGTGAACATGTATCAGCAAAATAAAATGTAAACTCATGATGCCTATGAACAATGCTTAAAAATGAAGGCTTCCATTTTGAGCATGTTGTTCATGTGTGCCACAAGCCCTTTGGAGCCAATTGGCCAATTTGTGATTTTCTTTTCTGGAGAATGAATAAAGCACCATTTATGTCTTTTATGAACTCTCCATATGTTAACTGTATTACTTTTACTATTACAGAAGCCAGACCAGTGATAACAAAGCGAAAGAGGATTAAACGAGGCAAGTTGCTGAGTGAGTACTGATAACAGTGAGACATATCATTTGTGCAAATTGGATGTTTGCTTGGCTTTTCCTGCTTTGTGGATTATTGTTCACTCCTTAGGGCTGGACCACACGGGAAGATTCAGGGAGATTAGTCGCCTGGCGACTAATTGCCGTTTCTTTGGGGCGACTAATCTCCCTGAATGGCTTGCCCGTGTCTCACGCCCGCTAAACTGTAAATCGGCTGCGCCTATTTCACACGTGGTGCTGCGGCAATTTTCAGCGACTTAGCGATGCGTGTGAAATAGGTGCAGGTGACTTACAGTTTAGCGGGTGCGAGAAAAGGGCAAGCATTTCAGGGAGATTAGTCACCCCAAAGAAGCGCCGATTAGTCGCCAGGCGACTAATTTCCCTGAAATCTTCCCGTGTGGTCTAACCCTTAGGGTGGAGACAATCAGGGAGATTATTCAACCGGTGACAAATCTTCTCTCCTTTGGCGACTAATCTCCCCAAAAATGCCTTCCTGCCAGGAAGAATATGAATCGCTGTCAGGATGACATACGAATTGCTTTGGATCAGCCGAAGTGTCCTTGGGAGGCATTTCAGGGAGATTAGTCCCATAATTGACATAATTAATGACTAACCAAAGTGAAGGATTTAACATTTAGTATGTATGATCTTTTACAGCAACACCAACAGTCCCTCAGTGTATGGAGGCAACAGAAGTACAGCATAGCACAGACAGTCAGCCAGTATCAAAAACTTTCAGTGCACCAGGAGGATCAGTTTTGTCTTCAGGTATGTCAAAGAAGTGTATTTAATAGAAGGCAGTATTGAGATCTGTTATTTGGGATAGGGTTGCTATGCCAATGCCATTTCCAAACACCAGCAGTCCTATGCCACATAACAAATAGCCCCTAAACAGCTTTAATTATTATTTAGGATTCATCTGTATCTGAAAACCAATGTTTTTAGCAATCAATGGCAGGCCCACTAAAAGATGGGTGGAACAACCAGCGTATTTCTCATGATATCCTAGTAACTCAGAGACTAAGCACATGTATCATCATGTTACAGCAGGGCCATTTTATGTATACAGTCACTTCAGGGAGAAAGTCTGCAATAAACATAGGATTGTCAACAAACAGCTGCTTTCCATTCACCTAAACGCAAAACGCATTGATAAACACTGACAATAAGCAGGTCTTTCATTCTCCAAGAGAGTCTTTGGGTTTTTGGTGATGCCTACTTTCCCCTTTAAGTGAATCTGAAGCAGCTGCCAACAACGAAGGGTGTTTGAACCTGTGAGGTTCAAATTGCCCTAAGAATGACATTTGTTTGACAGCCTTGAGGCTCCAAAGACAAATGCCACTATATGTATAATAACTGTAGCTGTAGCTTTTCAGTTTTTTCTGTACTGTAGTCATACAGGATTCAGAAACATACATATCTATGCATTTGTCTATGCATTTGCAAAATTACCAGTATGGACAGAATATTTTTGCTACATTCAATTGTTGTGAAATAGTAACACTTTCCTTTAACTCCATGTAGTACCTATAATCCAGGTTGGAAACTGTGTGAATGTGGAACCTGGTACTATTCTTGGTAATTTCCTACCTGGATTCACATCCCAGCACATCATCAGTTTGCCTCCTGGAACCAACATCATTTTCTACACAGGTTGGTGGAACTCTCAACTTTTATTTTGATTGGAAACACAATAATATGAAATAACGGGAAACTATGCTTTCATTCACAAGAGTCACAATTGGACAATATAATCTAAAGAATAAGAATTTGTGTGTATACCTGATTAACCAGAACATTCTGTCTCATTTGGATCCACACTGCAACCATTGAAAATGAAATATTTTTGATGCATGGCAATAAATAATGGTATCTTGGTTTTCAGCACCTTCAGCAGTGTCCCCACCACCGCAAGCCCAACCTGTACCTCCAGTTCCAACAGTTGCCATTTCAGGTAAGCATTATAAGGAAGTACTGGAATTTGTTGTTGTTCAGGCTCATGACCCTATAGCCCTTCCTTAAAATACAGAAGCACTGCTAATTCATGGTTGACTGTGTTCTTTATAGAAATCCCAACAGTTCCTACAAGCATCCCTTGTTCCCCCGACAAGAACTGTTCCTTTAGTCCATTTACTCCTGCAGCAACTGATTTGCCTAATTCCCCCGAAGCAACAGCCATTAGTCAGTACCCTCTGAAAGGTAATTACCTCTTTATTATATTATGGTTTTTGGAAGGGGGGGGGGCGGTCTGCTGTAATATTTCAGTATTTCATGCATATTGGGTTCTGGTCTCAAGCTCTAATCATTTTTACTTGGCAAGAGTAAAGTCAGTGTAATAAAAATAGCCTAGTGGAAGTAGCATTAATAGAAATTACCCTAAAAAGGAATCAAAAGGATTTTTGCCAAACAGCCTTTTGATGACAGCGTGTAAAACTGAATGATAATGATCCAGTTTGTGTCTTTGTTATAAATTGCCACAATATACATCCACACTACTAACCAAAATGTACAAAAACTATTTTTTCTGCTTCCTCATAGAATACAGTTGGATTTTGTTTATATGTGATTGGGTTTAACAGCAGTTCAGTGGATTACATAAAAACATTCTATTATGTCCAGTGCTGCTGGTTTCTTAGAATTTCCAACAAACCTTGTGCTAGATAACCAGAACTATGTACGATACATGAGCTTGTCTCTCTTGTCCTCAGCATCTGACTGTCTCAAGTCAGGTCTTAAAAGTAATAACTATCCTAAAGGAGGTTTATGATAAAGCTTCTTCAGCTCTGTTTGCCTTAGTTTAAATTGATTTGATTTTGTTATTACAGATTTGTAAATAATTTATTTTTCTGTTTTTCTTCAAGAAAATGAAACTGTTACCGCACAGTCACTAGCACCTATGGAGAATTCTTATGCAGAGAAAGAAAAAAATAGTAAGTTGTAATCTGCTTTTTCATCAAACACTGTATACTACAGTATACCTTGAAAGACTCTGTTAATTAAGATTCCTTTATTTAATACAGAAAAATAAATACTGTAATCAAGTAAATTTGTGCTGATTTTTGTTAGTTCTACTTTGCATTGTCTACAAATACATATATTAAAATATATACAAGTATGGAACCTGTTATCCATAATTCTAAGGACCTGTGGTCTTTTAGTAATTTGGATCGCCAGGCCTTAAGTCTAGTAAAAAATAATGTAAACATTTAATATACCCAATAGGATTGTTTTGTCTCCATTAAAAATTATATTTTAGTTGGTATCAAGGATACCGTTTTATTATTACAGAGAAAAGGAAATCCATTTTAAAAATGTGAATTATTTGATTAAAATTGCATCTATGGCAGAGAAACTTCCTGTAATTTGTAGTTTTCTGGATAACAGGTTTCTGGATAACGGACCCCATACCTGTATTTAAATGCATGCATGTATTATATGCATAAAGACATCTTTCTTAGACATAAAAGTGTTTCAGGTTATAATAAAACAACATTTTTTATTTACTTTATTAATAAAATTGATAGATAATCAACTGCACCTTCCCCAGCATTAACATTATTTTGCAATTGGTTTAGTATTAAAAATATAGAAAGGGTTGAAGCATCTTGCCCATCATGAAATATCCCACAAGTAATGCCTTTAGTTGGCCATACAGGGGTCACTGCCTATACAGTCTGATCCTCTGACCTGCAATCATACTAGTGCCTGGAAATATTGTAGTAAGCCAATCACTTACTCATGATGCCATACTGTATTATGTGTAATCAGGAAAAGTATAACCTTAAAACTTCCCTTTGGCCCAGAAAGACCAAACTATCTTGATCTAAGCACCTGACAATATCATGAATCTTTCCATTCTAGTGTTTTGTAATATATTTCTTGTATTTCAGAATATGTGGACTTGTTCAAAGCTGTGTTGACAGAGAAGTATAAGAACTACTTGGCCTTGCAAAAAGATTTACTGTATACTGACATTGCACTTGTAAGAAGCAAGATTGACCCCAAAGTTGGGAAAGGTACTTGTAAAACAGGGGAGAAGGAACTTGTGATTTATGATTTAGATGAGCGGGAAAAGGAAGCAGTGGACCCTTTCAGTCTTTTTGCAGATAAAGAAAGAAAAGATATGGAGACAAGTATAATTGCACTACTGGGACAATCAGGAATGGGGAAAAGTGTCCTTGTAAAAAAAATTTGTCAAGACTGGTCCAATGGGAAATATTCACAGTTCAGTCTGGTGATCTTTTTTGAATGGAGCGCTCTTGCTTCTTGTAAAAAGCAATGCAGCTTGAAAGACATGCTTTTTGAATTGTCTTCTTGCCCACAAGAGAGGAATGTTGAAATCTACCAGTATATACTGAGAAACCCGGAGAAAGTCCTGCTTATATTTGATGGAGTTGATGAGTTTCATGACTCAGAGGGTCTGATGCAGGCTTCTTTCACTGCATCCCCTACAAAAACCCATAAAATAAAGGAATTATTCACTGGCCTTTTCCAAAAGAAGCTGCTACGAGGGTGCACCATGCTTATCACTGCAAGACCAAGAGATAAATTTAACCAGTACCTAACGAAGGTGGACCAGATTGTAGAAATGACTGGATTTTCTCAGCAACAGGTGGAATGGTACGTCAAGGAATACTTTAAGAGGCTTCCAGATTTTACTAACGTGCTAAAATGGATGAGAGAACATGAATATATATTCAGATATTGTTATATCCCCTTTATGTGTAGGATAATGTGTCTGTTTGCTGAAACTAATTTTAAGGTTGAGAGAGTGGAATCTCATTCTTCTTTAGCAGAATTTATGTTGACCGTACTGCAGAAAAACCAAGATATTGCAGACTTAGGTTCCTCTGGCTTTTCATCCGATGAGAACTCCAACAATGAAGATGATATAAATTCTGCTAACGGAGTTAGTAGCAAACCTGAACTTCAAGCAAAAAAACACCATATAAACAATGGAACCTCACTGGTTCAGCACTTTCAGACTGCCCAGTGTCTCATGGAACATATAACAGATAAGCATTTTGTCAGGTACGTTTCACTGGAGCCCAAAAAGAAACGAAATCATGATAATTACTGTGATATGGTAAGAAGGTGCTTGGTTGGCCTTTTATTTCGCAAAGACAAAAAGACTGATCTGCTGAAAATCATTCTCAAAAAACAAAAGAAAGCTACTGACTACTTCAAGACAATACAGCCGGAAACACTTTGTCCACAAAGACTACTTGAACTCTGTCACTGTGTCTACGAGACACGTGACTTTAGTCTCAGTCAACACACAGCTGAAAAATTTTGTGATGAGCTTTCATTTGCGGGTACCAGACTTACACCCCCAGATGTATATGTATTAAAATGCCTCTTGAAACATTCAAACAGAAAAATATCGTTGGACCTGAGGAGAACAGGAATTGATCAACAAGGATTGAAGGAATTGATGAAACTGAAAAAGATTAAGTCATTCAGGTTAGTTTAGTACCTATAAACAATAATACTTAGCACTGCGTTCAGCACTCCCTGGTTCCAAAACCTATGATATTAGATATTTTATATATATATATAGAGAGACAGAGAGAGAGAGACAGAGAGAGAGTATGGGCACTCACCACTCCAGTAGGTAATTAGCTGAGCGCTAACCAAAAATTTTATGAAAGCACTCACAGCACTCACCATCCAGCATGTATCAATGAATCATTTATTGGTGCATGGTGTTCATTGATATATGGTGGATGGCGAGTGCTATGAGTGCATTCATGGACTATATATATATATAT
>CM044447.1:98058789-98074411 GCA_024363595.1 Xenopus borealis
ACCACAATTTTGATATAGCACCCACTTGGACGAGACAGAGTGCGGATACACACTTGGACTATATATATATATCTATATATCTATATCTATATATCTATATATCTATATATCTATATCTATATATATATATATACTGTATCCCATTTACTTTGAGATTTGGTGACTTCCATATTTCTGAACAGACTTTAAAAGCCTAATACATTGGTGGGTGGTTAAATCACTAACTTTTATCACCAGAACAGTTCTCGTGCTTGGAAGCAAACTGCATTAGTATTTTTGTATCTATAACTTAGCACAATACTACCATCTTACCAGTGGAATAACTAGATGGTACTGGGCCCCACAGCTAATTCAATTTAGGGCCCAGCGATGTTCACAGGAGCCATCTTCTCTTCTAAGCGATTCTTCCTGGATCTGACGGCAATGGGCGCATGTGCAGTAGGACGCTGGTACTATGCGCACAAAGTTCACGGAGTTTACCGACTGAACTTCATGAACTTTTGGTGCATGCACAGTAGTACCAGCGTCCTACTGCACATGCACCGCTGACAGAGCCGGATCCAGGAATAAGAGAAGAATCGGTTAGAAGAGAAGATGGCCCCTGTGAACATCGCTGGAGGGGACCTGCATGAAGGGGTAAGTAGGGACTTAGGGGCAATAGCCCGGGGGAGAGGTAGGCGGGGGGGTGGGGGTTTGAGTTAGTGCCAGGGGGTTTCATTCCTCTTTAAGGGAAATGAAAAGTAAATGGGGGTACATGTATTCATCCCTTACACCTTTATTTTATTAACTTTTGAAACCATTAAACAGAAATGGTAGGTATTTTACCATCAGCTGAAAAAGATCTGCAATATATCCATTTAGAAGGGGAAAATAAGCTTTCATTGGAGGCAGGACTACTGATTATAATGTATATCTGCTCTTGCATCTGTCAGTCAGCAAGTGTGGGAGTTATTTATTTGAAAATGTTAGTAGCACAATCTCCATAATCTGATTTTAGTCAGTTCATTCAGCCTTGTATGGCAGGTTAGAAAATAGAAGTCACATTATCTGCATCAGGTCTAGTAACCTATAACAACCAGTCACATTTGCTTTCAACCAGATCACCTGCACTTCCTGATCTTCCTGTTCTTCAACCAAAGCTTCTTTGTCTTTTCAAATGCAGCCTACAGTTATGTACCCACACCCCTTGGTTTTCCCCTTATCATGATCTTAATTTAATTCTTGCCAAGAGCAGGTACAACATTTTCTAATAGTGTGGTGAATAAGTAGCTATGAAAAACACAAGTTTTCAGTAACATAGGTCTTCTTACTTTTCCACTTTTTGTTTTGCGTATTGTAGTTCTCATGTTACTTGTGTTTCCCTGCACAAACTAGCTGAAACAGGAAGGAAGTGGCTGTATTTATTTTATTTGTTTGCATTTGAGATTCAAATACACCATTAGACCTATATTTTATTGAATCTAAGATTACATAGGAAGTATTAAAGGAAAACTATACCATGAAAATGAATTTTTGAGAGATATCAATTCAAGTGACATATTAAAGAATCTTACGTACCTGGTATATATATATTTAAGTAAGTATTGCCCTTTTACATCTCTTGCCTTGAACCACCATTTCATTATGGTCTGTGTGCTGCCTCAGAGATCACCTGACCAGAAATATTTCAACTCTAACTGTAACAGGAAGAAGCAAAAGACACAACTCTGTCTGTTCATTGGCTCGTGTGACCTAACTTTATAGTTTGTTTGGTATGTTTGTGTGCACCGTTGGATCCTAGGATCCTAGGAGGCTGTCCTTATTTTTTAAAATGGCAATTTTCTATTTATGATTACCCAATGGCACATGCAACTGAAAAAGTATATTATTATGAAAATTGTTTATTTACATGAAGCAGGGTTTTAGATATGAGTTGTGAGACCTTAGGGGCCCCTTACAACAATTTCCAAATGCTAACAAACCCTTGGGCTTATGTTCCACAATCAGAGCAGGAAGCATAGGGCAGGCAGAAAATAAGGACACACACAGGAAGCATAGGGCAGACAGAGTATGGCACATACAAGGAGTATGGAGCAGGCAGAGTATGGTACACACAGGGAGCATGGGGCAGGCAGAGTATGGCACACACAGGGAGCAAAGGGCAGGCAGAGTATGGCACACACAGGGAGCATGGGGCAGACAGAGTATGGCACACAAGGAGTATGGGGCAGGCAGAGTATGGCACACACAGGAAGCATGGGACAGGCAGAGAATGCCACACACAGGGAGCATGGGACAGGCAGGGTATGGGACACACATGGAGCATAGGACAGGCAGAATAGAGCAGGAGACAGGGACACTTATCAGGACCACTCTAAGATGAGGTATGAACAAGTGAACAATGTAGGCAGTATCAGTCTGGGTCTGAGGTGTGAACAGTACAGGGCTTTAGGGTGTGAACAATGTGGGGGGGATAACGTGAACAATACAGGATCCTATAGTCTGAATTTGAGGTGTAACCAATGCAGGGACCAGTTAATCTCAGTGATACCTTTTAAATCATACACAAGGTAAGTAGACACAGCAGACAAACTTTTATGTGGGGGGGGCACACAAAGGTGGCTCATGGGCCACGTGCCAGTTGGACAGCACTGCCATATATCATATCAATATTATGTTTGTTCTAATAAGCTTTACGTTCCCTGTTTCAGGGCATCTCTCAGTGACACAGTCAGACTCTGGAAGACATTACAAAATGAGAATAACCTTAAACTCTTAAAGCTGTGCGTTATGAAGTTCAGAATTGATCCATTCACAGCAGAAAGCATGAAAGACATCATTGATCTCACAGCCGTTGTCAACATCCAGAATGAAATTTGCAGTTGGTGAGTCATTTTGCAACTGTGTATTATTGGCATATACCATTTAAAGGAATATCACATACTGTTAATTTCTCCTGATTCACCTACTGTGCATTCGTTACAGATACTAGTTATATTATAGATCGGGGTCCCCAACTTTTTCTGCTCGTGAGCCACATTTAAATTTAAAAAAGAGTTGGAGAGCAACACAAGCATGAAAAAGTCCATGTGGATGTCAAATAAGAGCTCTGATTGGCTTTTTGGTAACCCCTATGTGGACTGTCAGCCTACAGGAGAGAATATTTGGCAGGACATCTGTTTTTTATTCAACCAAAACTTGTCTCTAAGCCAGTAATTCAAAAATAATCACCTGCTCTGAGGCCACTGGGAGCAACATCCAAGGGGTTGGAGAGCAACATGTTGCTCGCGAGCTACTGGTTGGGGGTCACTGTTCTAGATGGTAAGTGTGAGTATTACTCACCCTGGTGGTCTAGTGGTGCGGCGGGGACGCCCGCCGCGCCATCGGCGGGGACGCCCGCCCGCCGCTCCTTCCCCCCTGCTGCCAGGCTCCATAGTGCGCGCGCGGCGCGCACTTCCGTTTCTTAAAGGCGCATGCGCGCTGACGTCATGACGTCAGCGCGCAATGGCGCCAAATTCAAATATTTAAAGGGGCATTTGTATTAAACTCATTGCCCGTGATAGGTTTTGTTCCTGGTGCCTGTATCTGTGCTATTAAGCTTCCTGTTTGTTCCTGATTCCTGTTTTGACCCTGCCTGGCTTTTGACTATTCTGATTATCTGTATCCTGACCTGTGCCTGTTATTGACTACTGATTCTGCCTCATCCTTCTGATTGATTCCCGGTTTTGACCCCTGCCTGCCTGACGATCCAAGTTATCTGCCTGCCACGACCCTGCCAGTTTGACCTTGAATTTGCCTATTCCATCTGTACTGTGACCATCGGCCTTAACAGACACTATCTACAGTCGTGCCCCATTGCTAGCCAGAACTCCTGCTCTGCACCTCTCGTATAAGTCCAGGTGGCATCTGAGTAGCTGAGGGCTCCTCCCGAAGCCAAAGGCGGCCACACTACTGGTGAAGCACGAGCCGAGACCAGGGTGCTTATCACTTGTTCTGGTATTGGGTGCCGACCGTGACAGTAAGCTCTTTTGAGCAGGATCCTCTTTTTACTTTGTTGTATTTATGTATGTAACCTCTATTATACTTAATAATAATAACAATAATAATTGTAATGTTAATATACTGCCTCTTTAAGTTAAAGTTAAAATAATGTTTTGAAGAATTACTAGATTGAGTATCCTGTAGGATTCAGGTTAAAGGAACAGTAACATCAAAAATTATTGTAAAAAAAATTTGTTAGAATATAACAAAAAAAACACCAAGACAAATTAAAATTTTAAATTGCAAAGCCTTTATTAAGAAATAACTTACTAAAACTCCACTTCCGCTACTCTTGAGAAAGGTAACCGTCCATAGTGCGGTGCTTGATTTCACCTCCCTGGCTATGTCTCCTATTGTACTGACAGCAGGAAAATGAAGGAAGAGCTGAAGTGTGCGGCTCCTTCTATAGGGAGTCTGTTATGCTCCCTTGCACCCACAGCCTGCCCCTATCCTTGAGCAGAGCCTGCTTAGCAAGAGTGCTCCAGGGTTGGTAGCAGTGCAGGTGGCAGGGCTCACAGACATCGCTGATTTTCTCTACATCCCCTCTGGGCACGTCAGTGCAGGAGGAGTGAGTCCAGAAGGGGCAAGTGAGTCCAGAAGGGACAGTAGCTCCTGATCTGGGGGGACATTCTGAGAGATAGCGCTCTGAAATTGAGGGCCACAGTACACCTGGATGAGCTGCAACAAGCCCAGAGAAAGAAGTGGTCTTCCCGGCATGATGAGCCAACACACTGAGACAAAAACTGGTACACCCTAAGGATCCAGCTCCTAAAGGAAAACAAAGCAATGTGGTATACACCGATCTATACATTGGGGAGACAAATAGTGATGGGCAAATGTATTTGTGACAAATTCCCGCAATTTGCAAAACAGCAGCAAAATTTCACCTGGCGACGTCTTGTTTTGCATCCAAAAATGCAAAAAAAAAGACGCGGCTGCGTTTCGCGAATTCGCAAAGTGAAACGCCACCAATTTGCCCATCACTAGAGACAAAACAACTGCTCATGGAGCGAATGGATCAGCATAGGAGGGTGAACTCTACAGGACAAAACTCAGCAAATCTTGGATAAAGAAGACTGCTGGTTTGAAAGAGGTGTTAAAGGACTTCAACCCAAAAAATTACTTTTTGCCTAATAAAAGAAAACACAATTATAAGGAACTTTCCAAAATGAATGTATTAAAAATTGTTGGTGCTTTAAAAGTTATTTGTAAATGTAATTCCTATTGAAAGCAGCATTTGTATAATTCCTGGTTGTTACATTTTAAACAATGTTGCAAAATCCAGTCTCTTAAAAACCATAGAAAATGTGTAATGAATGTTTATTGCAAAGCTACTTAGAATCATGATTTCTTGTATTAGGCAAAAAATTATTTTTGGGGTTGACATGTCCTTAAAGGCAGAGAAACCATCCCTGAACATATCCATTCATGCAACTTTTACAAGTAACACCTGTGTCTAGGAGTTGCATGACACATTGGTAATCCTATCACAGTAACTACACAGAATCAACACCTCTGTGAATTTCAGATGTCCCCTCTCTGAAAAGTTACAATGCGCCTTTGTGATTGGATTGTTGGAACAGTCTATATGCCCAGTCAGTGAAATTTCTCAGCAAGTCCATTTGTTTTGAGTTGTGTTAGATATGTTCCATTCAGTACTAGGCAGCTTAATGTAAATCTATGCTGAGCAACCTTTTAAGCAACCATATATTTTTGCACTTAGTATTACAGCAAGGACCATCGTTTTTTTTTTTTATTAAGGCCCTACATAAATAAGTCCCTGCTGTTACATACATACATATATATAGATAGATATAGCAGCATTGTATATTTGTGTAGGGACAGCCACTTCATTATCTTCTTTTATGCTATTTTTACCTTCTCTACTTTTCTATTTTTTATTTGTTTCTTGTTTATTCTCCTTTCTTTCTCTCCTCTTTCCTATGTTTCCCCTTCTGTCTTTCCCTCCATCTTCAAGTCTTTTCTTCTTTTGTGAGCTTCTCTAACATGTTTTTCTTTAACCCAGTTTTTAGCTTCTTTTTTTTCTCTCATTCTTCCCTTAAACCTCCCCCACACACACACTTCACTTTCCCCTGTCCTCCCTCTTTTCTTCACCCTCTTCATTTTATGTTTTCCTCTTTTATTACCTTCCACAATTCACTACCAGTTTTTTTTACAGCCTGACACATTTTCTATTCACTTTACACTTTATGCTTAATACTGAGCACTTTTCCATCCATCATCCAGTACTCTTCTGATATTCCATATTTTCCATATCTCCTTGTCACGGTCGGCACCCAACACCAGAACCAATTCCAAGCACCCTGGTATCGGCTTGCCAGTAGTGTGACTGCCTTTGGCTTCAGAAGGAGCCCTCAGCTACTCAGATGCCACCTGGACTTAAATGAGGAGTGCAAGGGAAAGGTTCTGGATAGGCAGAGGGACACGAATGTTGGTAAAGTCTTTAAGGCCAAAGGTCATGGTACAAACAGGAACAAGCAGATTCGTGGTCAAACAGGCTGGGTCGAGGCAGGCGGACAGCTTGGGTAGTCAGGCAGATAAAAGGTCAAACCAGGTGATCAAACAGATGGAGTGAGGCAGAATCAGAGTCAATAACAGGCAGGAGTCAAAACCAGGAGATGAATCAGGAGGATAAGGCAGAATCAAGTCGGTAACAGGCACGGGTCAGATTTCAGAGGTCAGAGTGGTCAATTAGCCAGGCAGGGTTAAACACAGGAGATCAGGATAACAGAAGCTAAATAGCACAAGGTTACAAGGCACCAGGTAAAACCTATCACGGGCAAAGGACACAGTCAAAAGGCCCCTTTAAATACTCATAGGGCTCTGCATCATTGAGTGCTGGCATCATTACGCCAGCGCGACTGTGCATATAAAGATCACAGAGTTCACCGGCACAATGCAGGAAGAGGAAATCGGCGTGGCGGGCTTCCCTGCCGTCCCCCCACTAGACCACCAGCTATTTTCCTCACACTCCCTAAGAATTCCAGTAGTTCAATATATTTCCCCATTTAACGGGAACAAACAGACACAGTTACTAATATGCTTGGAGGAGTCAAACTCTATTTTGTTCAGTGCAGTGGTGTAACTAGATGTTACTGGGTCCCACAGCAAATTAATTGTAGGGCCCCCAACATTACCAGAGGTTGTCCTTTTTTACCAATATATGTTGATATTGCTCATTAATTAGGGCCTCATGAGGCCCCTATACCGCCTGGGCCCCCCTGCAGCTGTAAGGTCTGCTTCTTCTGTAGTCACACCCCTGGTTCAGTGGCATGGTAGTGCTCAGTGCTGTTCATCAATAAATCATTGCTCCACAGTGTATATTGCATGCAGGGAAAGATTATTCAGAAAATATTTTATGTACTGGAACCTTGAAAGAGAAGTAGCTAATTGGTAAAAAAATTTGTGTTGGTAAATTAATCCCTTGATCCCCATTTTGAAGACCTTTTCCTTCTCCCTTTTGCTCCAGTTCTTTCCCTTATGCTCTCCCCTGCTCCTTCCTTCCCCATGTATTTCTTTGTGAACTGAACCTGGCCCATCAAATTGTATCTTTACTTTCTTAGGTAGTTTGGGTTATTTTTCACCATTGGTATGTCTTTGCAAACAATTAAACATTCCAACTTATAAAACGCAAGCAACTTTTTTAAGTGACAGTTTTGAGTCTTTGAATGACAATTTAGGTGGCTCTTACCAGTGCAGTGCAGATCCATTAGTGTGCCCTAGAAAATGTGCCCCCTTTGGTTGCAGAAATGATTTCTCCTTCAGTGTTGTCCTGCTTTGAATCCTATGCCCTAATGATGTTTGTATAGTTGTTTGTTATGTTATTTTTTATTATTGTTATATTAATTATTGTGTAAAGTACAACCAATACAATTACCGGCGTGTATGGAGGAACACCAATTTTATTATTTTGCGTTTCTTGCAGCCTTCAAGAATCAGCTGATGGGATCAATGAAATTCCTGCCATCAAAACAATTAAAAAGATCATATTTAGGTAAGACTATATTTACCATACTCATTTTATTTTTGAAATGTCTGCATGTTGATAAGAAATAAACTCCTCCTCGTCTCATACATTACGGCATAAATCTGGAAACCAGTTATCTTTCCTTTTTTTCTCTGTAATAAAAACAATGATAGTAATTATAATTATTATTATAATAATTATAATAATAAAACAGTATCTTTTACTTGATGGTAACTAAGCTGTATGAATTCATACAACACATTTATGTAGGAGTTTATTTACTAAAATACGAAATTTATCTCATATTTTATTTAAAAAAAAAAACCATGACCAAACTCCTATGGATGATTTTAGCTGATTGACTAATAAAAAAAACTTGTTTTGATCGGATTGTGGAAAAACTCAATAAAATCAAGCGAAAACCCGAATACACTCAAATCTTTTGGGCTTTTTCCCCCAATAGCTTGAATATTTCTGCTTTTTTCCAGAATTGCTCGAATTTTTTTTGCCAGAAAACTCAGAAAAAAGTCTGATTTTCAGGTTAAAACAAGCATAGGCCATGAAAAGTCAAATTGAGATAGGTGCCTCTTCCATTGACTTACAGTATACATGACCTCGACAGTTCTGAGATGGTGGATTTTCGGATTCTGGCTTTTTGCAGCATAGGGGTATTATAAATCTCAAAAAAAAAATTGTGTTTTTTTTCCTGTAAAAATGTGAGCTTTCTAGTGAAAACAACTCAAATTTTGCAAGATTTTAACATTCGGCTTTTAATATAGAGCCCCCATAATGTTTAAATGATTTACAGCAAACTTAAGGTATGGTGATCCAAAATATGCAAATATCCCTTCTGTGGAGAACCCCAGGTCCCAAGCATATCCGATCTGATAAAAGATCCTATACCAGTACTGTTAAAGGGATACTGTTGTGTGAGAAAAATCTTTTTTTTTTTCAAAATGCATCAGTAAATACTGCCGCTCCAGCAGAATTCTGCATTGAAATCCATTTCTCAAAAGAGCAAACAGATTTTTTATATTTCGTTTTGAAATCTGACATGGCTAGACATATTGTCAATTTCCCAGCTGTCCAAAGTCACGTGACTTGTGCTCTGATAAACTTCAATCACTCTTTACGGCTGTACTGCAAGTTGGAGTGATATCACCCCCCCAGCAGCCTAACAACAGAACAATGGGAAGGTAACCAGATAACAGCTCCCTAATACAAGATAACAGCTGCCTGGTAGATCTAAGAACAGCACTCAATAGTAAAAACCCACATCCCTCATTTGAGGAGCTCCGCAAATTACCGTATAGGGGAACCAGATACACCACTAAAGCCTCACCACTTATGAAAGCCACCATCAAGGCCTGGCATATTGTAGGAAGGCTATATACACGCCCATCGCAATCCTGTTCAGTATTTTCCCCACTATGGGGTAACCCAAACTTAAAACATCTCTCAAGACTACCAGACCCACAAGTCTGGGCTGGGTATAATATAAAATATGTTGCGGATCTAACATCCGAAGGTAAACTTCCAAGCTTTCAAGAACTGAAGGATAAATTCTCCCTCCCTAATCATATGTTTTTCAGATACCTGCAGCTCAGGCATGCTTGGGAAACCCAATTCCAATCAAGTGTGGTGGACACGGCTCCAAGTAACCTAGAGACTAGCATACACAATGTGGATCTAACTAAACCACTATCCCACTTCTATGCCCAAATGTCTAGAGTAGGGAACACTAAACTGAATAAATTGAAAACCTCCTGGCAGCGCAATATACCAGAGATTACAGATGAGCATTGGGAAGATATATTAGATAGTGCTCTTGTAGGGGTAATCAGTAGCAAAGATAAAATGACACAACTGAATTATTTACATCGCATATACATTACCCCACAAAGGCTACATAAAATGAATCCTCTTATAAGTCAGAACTGCCCCAGATGTCATCATTCCCCGGCTGATTTCTTTCATATGACTTGGGACTGTCCAATAATTAGATCATTCTGGAAATCAATAACTCAGCTGATACTTGGTAGAACAGAGTTATTTCTTCCCCTGGAGCCTAAGGTATTACTGCTCAATCAAATGGAGGATGTCTCCCCGAGCCGTGCTCACCGCACACTAGCAACTGTGCTTTGTATGTATGCCAAGAAAATGATTGCCATGCACTGGAAATCCAGGCTGGGGCCAACTGTTAAAAATTGGGTACAACTAGTAGAGAAATCTATACCCTTGTACAAACTCACATATATGAGAAGAGGTTGTCCGAATAAGTTTAATAAGATCTGGGATATATGGATTGGAGATGATCCTATTGAAGGCTCTCCTAACTGCACATAACCAACACATATGTAAGAGCTGGTTTTAGGCAGGAGAAAACCAGATTGATGGATGCCTGCTCCCCAGCCCCCCCCCCCTCCCCAGTTGTGCTCCGGGAGATGGGGAAGGGAATGGTGGGAAAAAGCCTACACTCAACGCTAATAAATGTGACGGGGTGAATAAAAGTAATAACAAGGAAGAATACGGGTTGGGATAGTCTATATGGTAATATTTTCTATTTCCTCCAAATGGAGATAACCCCAGCAGATTATTGCTCATCATAATACGTTTTTGAAACTAAAATAATGAGAATGACACCATTTGTTATTTGTTTTACTTATTCTTTATTTGAAAGTTACTGAACATGCAACAATCTCATGATAAGCGATATCTTTCACTGACTGTATAACGCATAACATGTACAACTGTAATGCCAAATAAAGGAATTGTTAAAAAAAAAAAAACCCACATCCCACTGTGTTCCATTCAGTTACACTGAGAAGAAAAAACAACAGCCTGCCAGTAAGCAGTTCCCTCCTAAAGTGCTGGCACAAGTCACATGACCAGGGTCAGCTGGGAAATTGACAAAATGTCTAGCCCCATGTCAGATTTCAAAACTGAATATAAAAAAATCTGTTTGCTCTTTTGAGAAATGGATTTCAGTGCAGAAGTCTACTGGAGTAGCACTATTAACTGATGTGTTTTGAAAAAAAAACTGTTTTCCCATGACGGTATCCCTTTCACCTTTTTATAGTTGGGAAACAAATATTCACCAACAATAAATTTATGTTCCCTGCACCTTACTAGTACTTGATATTGTTCTTGTTTGAGCTCTCACCTGTTGAGCAAAATATGGGTGATGGGCCAGCGAGGGAACTTGCAGTGCAGTTAGTTAAATAATTTAAATAAGCAGGGTGGTCTTTAGCCCCACAGATTGCTTAATAAGATATATAAACCTATATCTTTATATTCTGATCTCTTATATTTTGGTTCTAGACTTGGGAAGAGCCAAGGACAAAGTGGATTCATGAAGCTTGTTGACATTCTTCCACAGCTGCCAACTCTCCAACATTTAGAGTAAGTAATATTATTATTTTTACAGTATCCCATTACATAAATAAGAAATAATGCTTGTTGTATTATCCGCCACTTAATTGCTGTTTTGTAATTAAGGATCAGCCTTATGTCATTCAGTAAGGCAAACCTATACCTTGCCTGCATTACACCATCTAGTAGTTATAGATTTAAACCAACTGTATTTGCTGAGTAATCTTGAAAAAGTTTCGCTACTAATTTGATCACAGCACAGGTCATCTGACTGCTAGGGAATTCCCGTTCACTGCCGTTGAACTAAATAAGCTGCTTGTATGGGTGATGAAACACTCAGAAAGTCTAGTTTAGACTTATCACTACTTGATACTGTATATTGGGACCTGGATGAATAAAAATCATTATAGACGTGACTGCATTAGTGAATTAGATTTGATTCATGCACCTACTCTATGTAAAAAGTGTATGTGAGAATAAGTTTATTTTGTTTATATGATACAATAACTGTCCTTTTTCTGTGCATCCTGCAGTTTACATTCTCTTATTGAGAATCATATTGGTGATAAAGCGGTTGCAAAGCTGGCTGAGAAATTCCCCGAAATGCTGTCCCTTGAAACACTGGAGTAAGTGTCTAGAAATGAGCTTTAATACTAAACCAATAAGTGCAGTACTGGGTATCACTATTATGGTGGTATTTGTGAAACTAAAATGTCATTTCAGTTAACTGTTAGTATGGGTTTAACTTGGCCTTCATTAAACAACACATTTAGGGAGAGCAAAGATTACCCCATGGCTGTTACAAATTAATACTGCACATTAACACTTACAATCATTTTACTCCATCTGCAGAAAGAAAATGTAAGCTCAAGTTAAATATGCTCAATTTGTGTTTGCTTTTCCTACAGCCTATCACAAAACAACATAACTGATGTTGGAGCAGCACAACTAGCTGCAGCTCTCCCTTCATTGGGCTCCTTACACACACTTAGGTAAGTCAAGGTATTCCATGTATTCTGCACAACATTTGCACAGAGGATTCTCTTCTGGTTAAAAATTGAAAGGGACTGAAAGGAGAAATAAAGCCTATCTAAAGAAGTAGCTAGAAATGTACATTATGTTTTGTGCTTCTGTACCAGACCAAGGCCACCAAGGCCCTTTAGCAGTAAAGATCTGTGTCTCCAAAAATGCCCCAGTAGCTCCCCATCTTCTTTTCTGCTGATTCACTGCACATAGAATAGAAATGTCACAATATAAGGATTATTGGTAATTAATACAGATAATAACTACATGGAATCACAGAAACCAGTGCAATTAGCATCAGAATTAAATAGTTAGCCCTGTAGCATCAGTTTATATTACAGACCAATCTCATTTTCTGCTGGATAATTTGTGATGACCCCCTAAGCTTAGCTTCTCAACAGCTGCTCAGAGCCCACTGACACTTTCCAGGATGGTGACCCCCTGTTCAGGTCTGAACTGAGAATTAAAATAGGCCCTGGCATTTCAGGTACACAGAGGCCCAATACACCCACAAAGAGGCCCAAACAGCCCCCACCAGCCGACTAAATACTGATTTTCTATGGCACCTTATAGCAGCCCCCAGTCTGGGCCTGCCCATGTGACAAGTTTAAAGTCCTGGATCATTGCTGCTATTGATAAGCTGAAACTTTAGGCTGGTTCTTTATAGAAAATGTGGTATTTTTAGCCACATTCATTTTTAGGATTTAGTTCTCCTTTAATAGAAGGCGATTTGATGTTTAGTCTCAACAAGAATACACAGTGCTGAGAATGGTTGAGAAAGGTTTCAAATTTATTTCCTAAGCAGAAGAACATTAGAGCAGCCCTTTCTTTCTCCTGACAGCTTCCTTGACTGCTTCGTAGCCAAATGGTCAGAAACTGACCAGCAGGTTGTGCTGTTGTAACAAAATTCATTCATATTAACAGTACATGTATCCCTTAATATCTTGGAATAAAAAAAATAATGTCAATTACAAAAGCGCTTATGATAGTACCCTCATCAATTTTATATTCACTTATTTTAAAGGTTTACTTATCCTTGAAAGGCAGCTGTTATAGCTGATACAATAGTTGCTAATACTCCAGAGATGCTGCTCAGAAATGTATCAACTATTGTAGCAAATTGTAACAGTTCCGAATCTGCACCTGAATTACTGAGCTGCCAGACTGTCACGAGCGATCTCCGCTCCTTACCTTTAGCGAGCGCTCGTCGGCTTTCTTCATCCAGGCGCGGCGCATGATCCAAGATGGCAGCGCCCAGGACTCCACGTGGGCGCAAGGACGCCGGAGCGCCGGCGCAGTGACGCCATGCACTGTGGTGCCAAATTCAAATATAAAAGCACGCCGGTGACTCAGGTTCAAGGCCCGAGTATAATGTCAGCGGGGGCCTCCGGCACCGACGGGAGGGGTGTAGTCAGGATCTAGGAGGAAGTCCTATTCCAGCGAGTTCAGGCGAAGTACAATTCAGGGGAAATCCAAAGAGAGGTCAAAGTCCAGGCAACAGGTTACAGAAGGCAGGCAGCAAAGATTCGAGGTCAGGAACAGGCAAAGGGTCAGTAACAGGAATCACAAGCAAGAAGAGAGACCCAGGAACACTATGTAAAATAGAGCTATACTCAGGCATTGAACCTGGGTCTCCGGCTTGCTTTTATATTTGAATTTGGCGCCACAGCGCGTGACGTCACTGCGCCGGCGCTCCGGCGTCCTTGCACCCACGTGGAGTCCTGGGCGCCGCCATCTTGGATCCTGCGCCGCGATGAAGAAAGGCGACGAGCGCTCGCTAAAGGTAAGGAGCGACGAGTGCTCGTGACACAGACAAACACCAGAGACACGAACATTCAACTTTAAACTTCAGTTATGATAAGTGATATAAAATGGAATTGAAGAAAGTCTTTATTTCTGGTGCACATCTGAAACCAACTCAACTGTAATAAAGTGTTTGGATGGTGAACAACCACTTTAAAGGAACAGCAACACCAAAAAATTTAAGTGTTTGGAATTCAACCCCTCCGGGCGCTTACATCTCCCCCCCACCCTCCTGTAGGCCCCCTCCCTCCTCGCCCCCAGGCTATTGCCCCTAAGTTGCTACTTACCCCTCTGTGTAGGTCCCCTACAGCGAAGTTCACAGGGGCCATCTTCTCTTCCAACCGCTTCTTCCTGGATAGGGCTCCGTCGGCGGCGCATGTGAACTTTGTGAGTATGCGCAGTAGTACCAGCATCCTACTGCGCATGCGCCGCCGGATCCAGGAAGAAGCGGTTGGAAGAGAAGATGGAAGCCCAGGGGGAGGGGATGTGAGGGGTTAGCGCCAGGGGGTTGAATTCCCCTTTAAAGTAATGAAAATATCATGTACAGTTGCTTCTGAAACACTATAGTTCATATAAACAAGCTGCTGAGTTTCAATGGCAGAAGTTTAAAAAAGGCTATATGGCACAGGTTAAATAGTGGATAAGAGATAACATTATGTTGTACAGAGCTTATCTGCTGTCGACTGTGTAACTTGAGCCTTTTCTCCTTTGAATGGCTGCCCCCATGGCTACACAATAGCTTATTTACTGTATATAAACAATAGTAGTGTTTCTAGTGCAGGGCAACACGGCATTATATTGTATTACTTTAAAAACCATTTCATTTTTTGATGTTAAGACCGAGTCGGCAGCTTATTGGCCCGTGTGTGGGGCCCTCCAATGTGCTTCCCCGATCGATATCTGGCCGAAAGTCAGACGGATCTTGATCGGACAGGTTTAAAAATCCCAAAATAAGACTCTTTTCTCCTGCGTTGTGATCCGATCATTGGGCACTAGGGCCCACAATTGGATCAGCTCGATATCACCCACCTTAATGTGGGGATATCGGGGAGAGATCTGCTCCTTTTGGCGACATTGCCAAAAAAGATCTTCCCCTGTGTATGACCAGCTTTACTGGTACTTTAAAGGTTTTCCCACCTCCTGGTGAACATAAAATGTGAACATATAATATACATATGAAAGAAGTACGTGTTTCACCCATAATTTTTGTTAATGTCACAGAAATGGTTTAAATGAAAATAATTATTTTTTTTAATTTTCAGTTTATTCAACAATTTCATCCAGGATGAAGGAGCCGAGAAATTTGCTGAGATACTTCCTGAAATGTCTTCCCTGGAAAAGTTACAGTAAGTGTGCCATTGGCTTAATATTTTTATTTAATATTGACTATCACTACAGGGCAAGGGTGCAAATATA
>CM044447.1:98075992-98104236 GCA_024363595.1 Xenopus borealis
AAAAAGGCCCCAAGGGGGGCCGAAACGTTGGACACGTAAATTCATGCCAATAAAAGTGATATGAAAATGATTTCCGTTCCTGCCCTTAATTTGCATATGCAAATTAGGGTTCACAAGGAATTGGACAAATCCAAATCCTGCTGAAAAAAGCCAAATCATGGGCAGATCCCGAACCAAATCCTGGATTGGGTGCATCCCTAATATGCGTGTGTGTATAATGAAATGTCCATATGCTTTGTTCATACTGTGAGAACTGTAAATATATACAGACTCAACCCAAGCAAGTCTCACTTTGATTCCCAAAACTTAGAACTCTCTGTGGTTCTGATTCACTAATAGTAATTTATTAAAGGGGGTTCCTAATCAAAATTGGATCAGAATACTTACAGTCCTACTAGAAGAAACTCTTTAAAGAATGAGTAGGATGATATGTGGGGCTCCAGCAGCTTTGCTGTTGATGAGGTCTGATGATGATGGGTCTGAAGAACTCAGTTCTAATAGATGTGCCAATAGATGTGTTTCATACTCAAATTGTAGAGGCACACTATAATGCAATAATCCCACAATTAAAGGAACAGTAACACCAAAAAATGAAAGTGTTTAAGTAAAGAAAATATCATGTAGTGTTGCCCTGCACTTTTAAAACTGATCTATTTGCTTCAGACACAATACTGTAGTTCAAATAAACAAGCTGCTGTGTAGCAATGGCGGAAACTGAAAAATGGCTATATGGCACGGGATAAGTAATGGATAACAGATAACATTATGTTGTACAGAGTTATCTGCTATCTGCTGTGTAATTTGAGCCTTTTCTCCTTTGAATGGCTGCCCCCATGGCTACACAGCAGTTTATTTATATAAACAATAGTAGTGTTTCTGAAGCAAAACACTGTTTCTGAAGCAAACACTGCAGTTTTACCAGTGCAGGGCAACACTGCATTATATTTTTATTACTTTAAAACAATTTCATTTGTTGATGTTACTGGTCCTTTAATTACATGTGGTTTAATCTGATTTTATATCTGATTATATATTCCTTTCCCTCACTTATAAGATGAGCACTCTCCTGTTTGTGGGGTTCTGTCTCTCTCTTGTGGGCTAATTTTTTCTGGTAGTTTACTTAATCTTCCCCTATGAGGCTCCTTGCATTAAAGGACCAGTAACATCAACAAATGAGTGAAATTAATTGGTATTTTGCTGAATATACCTTTATCCTATTGTTTTCATCATGAAAAATCAATATTTTTTGTTATTTCTTGAGCTAAACAGGGAAACTGAAGTAACTCCGTGTTTGATCCTTGATAGGTAGATTATTAGATTACTGTTGTACAGCTTCTCCCTTCCTCTTCTGTTGTGTCCGTTTTGCTATCAAGACTTCATTATGTAGGGGGAATATCCATAAACTGGTAATCTGATTACAGATTAGTACTAATTTATACCGCATGCACTAGTGATGTGTGTGCTGGCCCGATACCCGCAGGACCCATGGATTCAGGCTGACTGCAGCATGCCATTTGCGGGTCACGGATGGGTTCAGGTTGAGCTCTTCAGCCTACTCTACCCACTTGCGACCTTACACTTCCAGCTTCCTGTTTTATAGGCCCATGTGCTCGCCCCGCCCCATATGTGACATCATCCGCGGGTCGACGCAGGTTTATAAATAGAGGACGCAGGTCGAGGTTTTTTCAACACACACATCACTAGCATGCACTCATGTGTAGGCCTATGTTTAATTACGAGTAATTATTTGCAAGCATCATGTAAATAACCTTCTAACTGTGTTAATGTTGCCTTTTGTGATTTCTTTATCTCTCTTCATAGATACTCACTTGCGAAATATACATTTAGAGATCTCTAACTAAAGTATTGCCTTTCTTCCATCTTCAGTTTAGCATACAACAAGATTAGTGATGTTGGAGCCCGGAACATTACCGAGAGTCTTAAGAAATGTCCCAAAATGAAGAGCTTGATGTACGTATTTGCATGTAGAAAATGGATAAATATCAACTCTTTGTTACAGTTGGAAATCATAGTCAGGGATTAGCTTTGACTGATTGGATATGACCAGAGCAATGACATCAGTGTCTGCATGATAAGGGATAGGAGGAAACCAGAACCAATCAGTGCCCTTGATGCACAACTAATGAACACTCTGATAGTTGTCTCACTGTCTGTTTTCACTGGACTAGGTGTGAGAAGAAATGACATAAATATCATAGGCTCGCCACCTCCGTTTCAGCTTGATAGCATTCCTGAGACTATAACAATTACTGTGTTTTAGTACTCCATCCTCATTGCTAGTGTTCCCCCTAAATGCTTTTGTTCTAATTCTGTTAGAACTGAAATGAACACATTAGTGAGTGCACATTGACACTCTGCACAAAGGTACTAACATAAACATACTTCTTTGCAACTTGTGCTGAGAGCCTGTATGCCCACCCAGACTTATCGGAGCAATCATGCATGGAAGAAAGGAAACCCTAAAATGAATGGTAGCCTGGACCTCATGGTAATTTCACATGTTGTGTACATAGCCATGACACACACACACACACATAAAGTTGATAGCAAATGCTGTTATTACACCACGTTCCAAAAAGGGTTGCCACCTGGCCAGTATTTTACCGGCTTGGTCGGTAAAAACAATGCTTGATGCCAATGTTATTAATAGGACAAAACTGCAAAAATAGAGGAAGGCCGGTATTTTTTTTGCAGAAAAGGTGGCAACCCTAGTTCCAAACTAATTCAGTTAGAAAACCATATACAGGTATGGGATCTATTAAAAAATCTTGTAAACATTATAAAAATCCAATAGGCTGGTTTTGCTTCCAATAATGATCAATTATATCTTATTTGGGATCAAGTACAATGTACTGTTTTATTATTACAGAGAAAAAGGAAATCATTTAAGAAATTTGGATTATTTCATTATAATGGAATCTATGGGAGACAGCAATTCTGTAATTCGGAGCTTTCTGGATAAGGGATCCAATACCTGTACCAATTGCAGTGGCCAAACTGAATGCTAGTTTGCGTCCATATTGGTGTGTTGCACACAGTGTGCTAAATACGTGGTATTTATCTCAGTATTCCAACTGCTGTCGTTTCCTTTTTTGATTATAACATTGCAACTCAAACCCTAACTAAATAATGCAGATTTTACCCTCTAGTGTTCAAGCTGCAGAATGCAGATTAGAAACAGATTATAGTCGCTATTTAATGTTAATGTGTCACCAAAGGCAACAATACTGGTTTTAAAAATTGAGGGCATATAAAAAGACTCAAAACTGATACATTTGGGGGCAGTTTTATCAAAAATCAAATTTTTTTTTAAAACTAATAAATTCCATGTACTCCCAACCAAAGTGGGAGGTTATTTATAAAAAAAAACCTCAAACATCTAATATTCGAATACAAACAACCTAAAAATTTTAATCGAATTTGAATCGAGTTTTTCCTCCGAAAAAAAACCTTGAATTTCAAGAAGGCCATTAACATCTTCAAATGTTTCTACTGACCTCTGTCACTGACTTTATAAATTAACTCGGCAGGTTTTAGGTGGCAAATATTCGAATTAGAACTGTTTCCAGGGGTGAGGTGTGATAAATCTCACATTCGAATTCGTGGTGATGATTTAAAATTCACATTTGTGAGTTTAGTCCAAAAGTTTTTTTAAAAATTCGAATTTACCATTGAACCTTAATAATGATGCCCCCATTGATGTTACAATTGTTGCAATTTGCCTGCAGCAAGTTTTTGTTCTTTCTTGAGGGAATTGGCTTGTTTAGACAGCAACCTATGGGTCTGTAAACACACCAGCTAAGCCTCTCTAAAGATGGCCGTACACAGAGAGAACCACTTGTCAATGTCGCCAAATTAGCAGATCTCTCCCCAATATGCCCACATTGAGGTAGCGGATATTGGGCTGGTCTGATCGTGGGCCCTAGGGCTCAATGATCGGATCATAACGATGGGTAAATGAGACGTCGGATTGCGGAACTGAGACCGCTCCAGCTCACCATTCCAGTCCCTGTTCCCTGGCCAGGTGCTCATTCCTCAGCATCCCCACTGCAATGACACCAAAAACTCCACTTCTGGAAGGGATCTTTTAACGTGGACCCGTCACCCCAAAAAAATATTCAAAATCATATTTCATCACATTAGTCAAGCAAAATGAACATTAATTACACTATATAAATTATTTGGATCTTGTTTTCTTCAGTCTCGGAATTCATAATTGTAGCAAGTAGGCAGGAGCCATTTTGTGGACACTGTTATTAAGACAAGCCTTGCATCATCTCAGAATCTTGTTTGTGCACCAGAATGGGGGACCCAATGTCTGTCCCCATGTCCTGCCTACACAATTAAATGGTTTAGAGAACTGGGGGAATGTGTGGGGAGCAGTGAAATCTAGGAAGTGCTGAATGGAAAGTGAAAGTAATTATCTGCCCCGCCTCTATGCCTAAGGCATAGAGGAGTGTCAGACAATATTTGAAGGACAACTGAGATTTTTAAATGAGCTTAAAACATCTATGAATGCTTTAATAAAAATTTGAAATTGGATTTCATGTTTGATATGAAAAGGACTTTTATTATACAGAAGTTTGTGTCTGGGTGACGGGTCCACTTTAAAGATTTCGGACATATCAATGAATAGATGCGGTCCGTGATCCGACAGGATTTTTAGTCCTGTCCGATGGACAACTGGCAACTTTTGGCCAGATATGGGGAAGCCCATCTGAAGGACCCACACACGAGGCCATGTATGGCCACCTTTACTTGTATCCTCCTACTACAGTTTTACTCGGGTCATTCTCTGCCCATTTATGATCAGCCAGTTTAGAACATACTGTATGATCATCTGGGTATGTGGGAGAGACCATTTAACAAATAATCCTGCAGATACTGGCGTTTAAGGATATTTGTCCCGACTGCAACACAACCAAAAGGAAGTGAATTTGTGCCAATTCTCCCTGCTGCTCCATCTGCCAGGGATATGACTATAAAGATTCTCAATCATCCAGGTCATGGCATACTAAAACAAGTAACTCAAAACAACTGGACTTGCTGAGAAATTTCAATGAAGACGTTTCACTGCTCATCTGAGCAGCTTCTTATGTTCAAGTGACTGGTGTAGGGGAGTTCTCAACTCCTCCAACAATCCAATCACAACAGCACATTGTTGATTCTGTGTAGTTACTATGATAGGATTACCAATGTGTCATGCAACTCCTAGACACAGGTATTACTTGTGAGAGTTGCATGAATGGATGTGTGAAGAGTTCTGAAACCGCCACGGTACAGATGTTATAATAAAGAAGAATGTTGGCTAAAGAAGGCCTCTGGTTTGAAAGAGGTGATTCATGTAAAGGTGGAGAAACTATCCCTGAACAGAGGCGGGGGCCTTCGACACCACCTGGCTGCTAC
This sequence comes from Xenopus borealis, assembly GCA_024363595.1. Classification (NCBI taxonomy): domain Eukaryota; kingdom Metazoa; phylum Chordata; class Amphibia; order Anura; family Pipidae; genus Xenopus; species Xenopus borealis. The sequence goes on from CM044447.1 coordinate 98,081,420, forward strand.
ATACAATGCTGTTCTCACATCTGTACCCCGATGGTTTCAGAACTATTCACACATCCATTTATGCAACTCTCACAAGTAACATCTGTTTGTAGGAGTTGCATGACACATTAGTAATCCTATCACAGTAACTACAGAGAATCAGCACCTCTGTGAATTTCAGATGTCCCCTCTCTGAAGAGTTACAGTCTGCCGTTGTGGTTGGATTGTTGGAAGAGTTTATATGCCGAGAACTCCTCTACATCAGTCAGTTGAACTGAAGAAGCTGCTCGGATGAGCAGTGAAAGTGCAGTTTTTTGAGCTACTTTAGATATGCTAGTGATATATTTTATCAGGGCTGTGGCAGGCCCCAGGCCCATGGAGGTATGGGCCCAGGTGTGACCCCCCCACACATACAGTAATTATACCACTGATCAAATAAACAAAACAAGAGGAAATTGCCTATACATGTGTATGATCCCTCATATTGTATCTCTCTGTTCGACCCACAAGGTGATAAGTTGGAATATGATATGGTGCATAACATGTATTACTACTTTAAGGTTCATGGCACAATTTGCCCCTTGCCAATTATTTAAAAGGGAAATACATGACAGCAGTGGAACTGGTTCAAGTGAATGTGCTTGTGACCTTTACGTTTCAATAGAAATCTACTAGTGTAGTACTAATGGAATACATCCTAATGTTTCTTGCTTGTTGTGCTGGTTCTGGATCTGTGCTAAATACATTGAAATCTCTCACATATTAATTATGTTTTATAAATATTTTGTAGGATATACAGTTCAGCGATTCCTCATAATATTTTGCATCATCTTCAACAGCAGGACCCAAGGATCAGTTGCCAGTCATTTGGCTGAAGGTAATAAACATATATGTCAAGTTTCTTCTTTTCTGCTGATTCACTCCACATGCTCTTTACAGCTGTCACTTAGGGAATCACTTACAATATACTGTGTAGAATAGAAAAGTCACAATACAAGGCTGATTAGCAATTCATTTAGATTCTAATTATATGGCAGCTCAGACACCAGTGCATTCTGCATCAGCCCTGTATCATCAGCTTCCATGACATGTTTTCAGACTAGGTTTAGTTCAGACTAGGATCAAGGTTAACCCATTAGCCAGCTTTCTGGTAGGTTTCCAGCATTTGTCCCCTGGAAAATTGTGACTGTTGGTTGGTTCACACCTCGATTATTGTTATAGAAACTGCACTAATGGGCTTGGCAACCACTTAAAGGAGAACTAAACCTTAAAAATGAATAGGGCTAAAAATGCCATGTTTTATATACTGAACTTGTTTCACCAGCCTAAAGTTTCAGCTTGTCAATAGCAGCAATGATCCAGGACTTCAGACTTGTCACAGGGGGTCACCATCTTGGAATGTGTCTGTGACACTCACACGCTCAGTGGGCTCTGAGCAGCAGTTTAGAAGCTAAGCTTAGGGGCTGTTGCAAATTATCAAGCAGAAAATAAGGTTCCCCTGTAATATAAGCTGATGCTACAGGGCTGATTATTACATTTTGATACTGGTTGCACTGGTTTCTGTGCTGCCATAGTAATTATCTGTATTAATTACTAATCAGCCTTATATTGTGACATTTCTATTCTATGTGTACTGTATATTGTGAGTGGGTCCCTAAGCTCAGTAAGTGACAGCAGCACAGATCATGTGAATCAGTGAATCAGCAGAAAAGAAGATGGGGAGCTACTGGGGCAACTACTGGGGAGACACAGATCTTTACTGCTAAAGGGCTGTGGTTGCCTTGGGCTGGTACACAAGCACAAAACATCATGTACAACATTTCTAGCTACTTCTTTAGTTAGGCTTTACTTCGCCTTTAAATACTTTTGGAATTACATGTTCTGTGTGAAAATAAGATTATGTTTATGTTTTCTTAAAGTGACCAAAGGAAAGGAGAATGAGAATTTGGAGAAAGCCAGTATGATAATCGCTTATCTGTGAGCTGTTTGCATGATGGAGTTTGCACCGTCGAAAAGAACGAGGGAGATATTGAGAGAAGGATGCACTGGAAACCATAATGCCAAAGCAAAGACAACAAGAAACCTTTTCTTCTTCCAACAGGAAATGAGCTCCACTGAATATACTAAACTTGCACTAATAAAATCGTCGCCTTTCTACTGTAATTAAATCAGTTCATTACCCTATGTCTTCCAAAAGCATGGAAACAAATGCGTGGCACCTTAGCTTAGAGTCCTGTGTGGGTCCATTTTTTGGGACCTGTACCCAACCAGTACCCGCAACCTGCAATCTGCGACCCGCAATCCGCAGTCTTACCCGATTGGACCCCCGAACCGCAAATACCTTATCCGCAACCCGGACCCGCGACCATCAAGAATCAGGAAGTGCTGTCGTTGTAAACCTGAAGTGACATCAGCGGAAGTAGATGTGCTCAGAAAAAAGGAGTATGGAGAAGAACCGCGTCCCAACCCTCAACCCACAGAACCACCGACTCGCTTCTATACCCGCATCTGGAACTTCTACATGCAACCTGCAGGATTTTGTGGGTAACCCGCAGGTACCCGACCCGCTGCAGGACTCTACCTTAGCTACTCTGCATTTTATTGCACTTATTTTACCTTGTAACCAAAGCTGATTTGATTGTCTCTATGTAGTATTCCCTCTAATCATTGTGTGAGCACACTAGCGCACAAACCACATTGTGAAGCACAAAACATTTTGTATGCAAACTCAGGCAGGAGAGTCCAGTTTCAGTTCTGTGAAAGAACAAGATGCACTGATAAATCATGTGTATGCAGAATTAGGTTTTTATTAAATGTATTAGATTGCACTATGAATATTCGCTCTGGGTTTTACCCTACTATGCACTGTATGGTCTCCTATCAGGTCCCTTTCAGATAATGTTTTATACTATAAATATGTAAATAATGGAGTTTATTGCAATCATAATGCTAGGTAAAGTCTGCCTTGAAAGGTCAACCTAGTGTACTGTTTGTACAGTTTCAATGTGACTTACTGTAAGATATCACAATGTTGTATAAAACCCTGTTCTCTTGCACTAGAACTTGCTTTTTTTCTGTAAAATAGTGAAGAGCCAAATAGAGGAGCGCTCTGCTGTCTGCTGCTAAACTCTCCGCATTTCACACTAATCTTGTTCAGTAACAGGAAAGTCACCAGGCAGATCAAGGACTTTGACAAATCAGGGAAAATATCACATACTGATGGAGTGGGAAATAATGAAACCCAAGTGTAGTAGATTTCCATCCATTTGTTCATAGTAGCAACTAATGAGCAAGTAACAATAGGAGAAAAAATACAATAACACAAGTTGTTCCTTATTTTGGGGCTTCCAACAGGTTCATGTGCTTAGCTACGCCTGTCTAGAATTACATTTCTCTAATGTTTACTGGGGTTTTTTTTTATTAACAAGAAAGCAAGCTTGTCAGGTCTCATTATTAAGAATAAATAGTGCAATAAGATGCATTAAGTGAACTGTTAGGCTTAAAGTACTATCACTGTAATCACTGTGAGGGGATTATTAACAAGCAATCCAATCCAAATGGGAGTTGTATGCTGATGTCACAGAAGAGATTTACATCCTCTATAAGGATTCCAACTGTGCCATTTCTATTTGCAACTTGATAAAGATCCCAAAATCCACCAAGATGATATTTTTTTGTACATGCACTAAATAAAGAAGAAATATGCACTGGAAATTCTGAAGTGCTGATTTTTTTTTTTTACTTTATATATATATATATATATATATATATATATATATTCCCACAGTACTAGCACTCAGACCATCCTTAGCCAGTGGTGCTCGATCAATAAAGGTAATATATTGTCACGAAGGATCCGCACTCACTGATTCCAGGTGAAATAGAGATGTTTTTATTTTATACAAAAGACATATTTATCCTATTGGATAAACATGTCTTTTGTATAAAATAAAAACATCTCTATTTCACCTGGAATCAGTGAGTGCGGATCCTTCGTGACAATATATATATATATATGTTTTCACAAGCAGCCGCACTCCAATCCGGATTTATGTTTTATTTGTGGGTGCAGGTTCAAAGTAATCTACTTATTGTCTGTACAGAACCGCACTCCAGACGTCTTTGTATCATGAATCAAATCACTTTTATTAGCATGTGTTTCTAACGTTTCAGCCCCCCTTGAAAAAGGCCCCAAGGGGGGCCGAAACCTTGGAAACACATGCTAATAAAAGTGATTTGATTCATGATACCAAGACGTCTGGAGTGCGGTTCTGTACTAACTATATATATATATAATGCATTGTGCTTTTTCAGTTTAGGAGTATTTCTTGAGGGGGATATATATACAAAAAACAAGAAAATTCCCCGGCACTCCAACCTTTAACCCCTAAGCGAGAATTTGCACAACTGAACTGCAACTAACAAAAAAGACACTTTTAGTTACAAAGTTTGTACAAAATATGCATAAGCTGACGCGCCCCGTATATATATATATATATATATATATATATATCCCCTCAAGAAATACTACTAAACTGAAAAAGCACAATGCATATTCAAAACTTAAAGAAATTTGACTTAAACTCTTTCTGATCATACACACTTTCTGCTGAAGAGTTATAACCACTTATTGTGTACAGGTATGTATTAATGATCACAATTTTATTTTATAAACAACATATTTGCTTTGCTTTATTAATAAAGAGATTGGCTTTACTGTATTGCTTTTACAGATGAAACATGGAGCAGGGTCCGGCTAACAAATATATGCAAATGTTTAATAGAAGAATTTTACAGAATAGTGCTATAACACAGAATACTCCCTAAAATTCCAATGGATGCTTTTCATCGGCAAAAAGTCCTGTACAGGTATGGGACCTATTATCCAGAATGCTCGGGACCCGGCATTTTCTGGATAATGGGTGATCTGTGATTTGGTTCTTCATACGTTAAGGGGCAGATTTACTAAATTCACATGTATTCACATGAAGGATTCGAAAATTCGATCGAATTTTCAAAAACATTCGAATTTGAATATGCAAATTAGGCAAATTTGACAATCGAATATTCAAATTTCAATGATTCGAATATTCAAATTTAATTTTATTCGAATATTAGAAAATTCAATGGTTGAATACTTCCCCTTTAAATTCGATCACCAACTTCGCCAGATTAAACCTACCGAAATGGGGATTATTCCCTAAGATTGAATAGGAAAAATTTGATTGATCGTTTAAAAATCTTTCGAAAATTCGATTCAATCAAAATCGATCGAATTTCCCTATTCGATCGATTGAATTGCGCTAAAAAAAAAATTCGAATTTTTTTAATTCCCCACTATTTCCTGGTCGAATTTCGAATTTATTTGCCATTCAAAATTCGACCCTTAGTAAATCTGCCCCTAAATCTACTAGAAAATCATGTAAACAATACAACTGTTTTACATCCAATAAGGATTAATTATATATTAGTTTGAGTCAAGTATAAGCTGTTTTATTGTTACAGAGAAAATGGAAATCATTTTTAAAAATTTGGATTATTTGGATAAAGTGGATTCCACGGAGCTTTCTGGATAATGATTGGTTTCTGGATAACGAATCCCATACCTGTGCTACAAACAGTTTTCTGGTGCATGTTTAGCTCTTTAAATTATTTTCCTATTCATAGTAATAATAAGCTGCTTACTCATTATCATTTGGAATCAAAGAAACATAGGTAGATTCACTTGGAAGATCAATAGAATTTAAAAAAGGATGTGGGAGGCTCATAAAAAGGGAGCTTGTGTTTCTGCTGTTTGCCAGGCTAAAATGAAGAAAATAAAAAACATTAGGAGGCAGGCCATGCACCCTCTGACTAATGGACTGTATAATGGAACTAACCCCCAGCCTAACCCTTGTCACACCTGAGTATTTCTGTGCCTCACCATCCCCATAAATGTGGATACAAATGTAAGAGGTGGAGCAGGGCAAAGCAGATTATTATTTTAAATAACAATACATGAAACCGCAACTAAAAAATGTGGAAATCCCAGTTGGCTGAATCAGTTCTAATACTGATAAACATGGGTTGAAAATGAAACTCAAAACAGCCTGCTCAATCAGTTTTTGCCTGGAGACAAGATTATCTGCAGAAATCGCAGCTAGAGTTCATGGATTCATTGGGGAATGTGAATCAAAGAGTGAAATACAGCACAGGTATTATTCTACGCCAGTGATGGGCGAATTTATTGTCTTTTGGACATGTGCGTCGGTTCTGGATGCGGGTGTCCGTTTTGTGGCAGCGTTTAGCAAATTCTTCGCCGTTCTACAAAAATTCGTGAAACGCCACCGATTCGCCCATCACTCTCTATTTTCACTTCCATTCACTGATAAATATGCCTCTCAAAACCCCATACAAGTACAGGTTGTTATCCGGAATGCTTGGGACCTGGGGTTTTCCAGATAATGGATCTCTCTGTATTTTTTATATTCATACCTTAAGGGGCAGATTTACTAAGGGCCGAATTTTCGAGGGCGACCCTTCTACGATTTTTTAATTAAAATTCGATAAAACCGTAGTAAAATTCGATGGATTTTGGCCACTATTCGATTTCTCGATAAAATCGTATGACCGATTTTACGAACAGATCGTAAAAAAAGTTTGATTGTTCGAAAAAATTGTACGAATCGGACTGTTCGATCGTATGATTGGTAATCGAACTTAAACCATAGAAAAGAAGCCTATGGGGGGGTGTTTCCCATAGGCTTCTATTGCAATTCGGTAGGTTCAAGGAGGCAGTCAAAGAAAATTTTAAAGGGGAAGTACTTTGATTATCGAATGGTTGAATGATCGAATATTCGATAAAATCGTACGATCCGAAGTTGATCGAACTTCGAATCCTTCACATGAATTTAGTAAATGGGCCCCTAAGTCTACTTGGAAATCATGTAAATATAAAATAAAAACCATTTGGCTGGGTTTGCTTCCAATAAAGATTAATTATATCTTAGTTGGGATCACATACAAGTAGGGATGCACCGAATCCACTTTTTGAGATTCGGACTAATACCCGAATAATGAACCAAATCAGAATTTGCATATGCAAATTAGAGGCGGGAAAAGAAAAAGTGGAAAATGTTTTTATTACTTCGTTTTGTGACAAAAAACCACGTGCTTTCCCTCCCTATATGCAATAAGGCTTCTGATTTGGTTTGGCCAGGCACAAGGATTCAGCCGAATCCTGGCCAAATCCCAAACTGAATCCTGGATTCGGTGCATCCCTACATACAAGGTACTGTTTTATTATTATAAAGAAAAATCATTTTTACATTTTTTTATTATTTGCATAAAATTGAACCTATGGGAGATGGCCTTTCTGTTATTCAGAACTCTCTTGTGGATAATGGATCCCATACCTGTAAATGAAAAGTGATGACATTTTCCTCTGGAAAACGGCGTCATGCTGTAATTCACTTTTTGATAAATAAGTTCATAGGGTTGGGTTAGATTATTATGATTGAAAATGAGAAACACCTCCAATAATCTCTGCACTTTATCTGCTGTAGAATGAATGGGTGTTAAAGTGATGTAAGATTAAAAGTGGGCTCAGTGATGCACAGATTATTCGGTGTGTATCTTCTAAATGTTTTTTCTGACATAGGCTGTTCTGATTCGGCCTATTGTATGTTCAACACAAGTCCTATTCACTGAGCAAATATTTTAAATGGGGTATACAGTGGAGGCCCCAACTCTGGCATCTTTAAAGGAATTGTTCAGTATAAAAATAAAAACTGGGTAAATAGATAGGCTGTGCAAAATAAAAAATGTTTTCAATATAGTCAGTTAGCCAAAATGTAATGTATAAAGGCTGGAGTGACTGTAAGTCTAACATAATGGCCAGACCACTACTTCCTGCTTTTCAGCTCTCTTGGTTTACACTGACTGGTTACCCTGGTTACCAGGCAGTATCCAATCAGTGACTAGAGGGAGGGCCACACTGGTCATAACTGTTGCTTTTGAATCTGAGCTGAATGCTGAGGATCAATTGCAAACTCACTGAACAGTTATGTCCCATGTGGCCCCCCTTCAAGTCGCTGACTAACTCTGATTTAGAGAGCTGAAAAGCAGGATTCTGGCTATTATATTAGACATCCAGTCACTCCAGCCTTTATAGTTTGCATTTTTCCCTGACTAACTATATTAGAAACATTTTTTATTTTGCACAGCCTATCTATTTACCCAGTTTTTAATTTTACCCTGAACTGTTCCTTTAAATCATTTCTCCAATAATGACCCAGTTCTGCCAGAAAATAGTTGAAAATAAGAAATGTTATGGTATTAACATATGAATGTTTTCTTGCAGCACAGTAAGCTGAAAATGTCACTGCATTTTGTTTCACACAGAAATGTAGAAATGAACTGAGCAAAATGAATGGCACCTTTAAGAAAGTGTATGAAATATTTTGATTTCCAGCAGGCAACTCTGCTTTACTTTGAAAGTACATTAACCTTTAATGAGTGGCAGGAGACTGCACCATAAGAAGCACATATTAAAGCAGTTTGAATTGTCTGAGTGCACCATACTGAACATGCAGCAAAGGAAAGGGGAGAAGTATCTGAGAGGGTGAGACAAATTACATGGCCAATTACAAGGCTAAATTCTGATGGCCTGAATGGTCAGTGTAGGGCTGCCGCCATTGTATGAATTGAAATCTGGACAAAGGGAATGGGCCTGTGATGTCTGTGGCTGGGGTGGTGACATTTGGGGGCAGGCCAATGATGTATGGGGAAGAGCTATGATATCAAATGTTGCACAGTTAGGGGGAAATTCGCCTGGTTGTTCAGCCCACAGAGGTTTTGGATTGGAGAGTCCCTTCAAAAACCAGTTCAAAACCAAACAGTTGGCAACCCTAGGTTAGTGACGCCCAGTGCTAGGCCAAGTAGGCTGGGCGCTAAGGGCAACCCGGCCGACTAGATCGACCCTTCCTGATGCGCACACACAAGCGTGTGTGCATGCACAGAAGAGCGCAACAGCCAGGAAGAAAATTGCTGTATGGAAACGAGGGTCTGAACTAGAGGCAAGGCGAAAGAAGAGGTACACCCCCGCGCCCCTCCACCTAGGCACGTGCCTCTTCTGCCTACCCCTAGTCCCGGCCCTGGTGACGCCTTTCAAAACCTCTTTCCCATGAAGTTAACATAACCCATTGGATTTATATATATCTCAAGGGAGGAGGCTTTGATGGGTTTTTGTGGTTCCCCTTGGTGTCTCCATATTTGTCTCCATCCCTTACAACCCCAGGGAGCATGCTTGTGCTACCTGTTTCAGGTCTGTATGCCCAAAAGAGACATCACTGCCAAGCCCTAGTTAGGGTTGCCACCTGGCCGTTTTTTTTACCGGACTGGCCGGTAAAAATTGTGGTTGGTTTTTCCAGAAAAAGTGGCAACCCTAGTCCTAGTGCATTATTACCAATAGTGATGGGCGAATCGCCGGCAAAAAAAAAAACAGATGCAAGGGTCCGTTTTTTGGTGCATTTCCACCAACAAATTTTCGCTGGCGTATTTCCATCAAGAATTTTCGCTGGCGTCCAAAACGAGACACCGGCACTGTTTCATGAATTTTTCGCTGTTTCGCTGGAAATTCGCTGATTTTTCGGCGAAGCGAAATGGGACAAATTCGCTCGTCACTAATTACTAACAGAAGCAGCTCAAAACAACTGAAAACCTGACTTGGACAGCTACAGGAACTGACTCCTGGTTAACTTCCTGGGTCTCCTACCATAGAAAAGGAGGCTCTATGGTAGGAGCCCCAGGGAGATGTCACACAGGTTGACAAAGAAAAACTAATAAAGCCTTTCTATACATAATCCTTGTGAATAATGTCTTGTTAAGGACAATGACTGAAGCACACTTCATAAAGTACTTGGGAATAGTTAAAGGAATTGTTCAGTATAAAAATAAAAACTGGGTAAAAAGGTTGTTTAAAATGTGTCTAATATAGTTAGTTAGGCAAAAATGTAATGTATAAAGGCTGGAGTGACTGGATGTGTAACATAATAGCCAGAACACTACTTCCTGCTTTTCAGCTCTCTTGCTTTCCACTGATTGGTTACCAGACAGTAACCAATCAGTCACTTGAGTGAGGCACATGGGCCATAACTATTGCTTGCGGAGGATCATTTGCAAACTCACTGAACAGTAGCCGCTGACTAGAGAGTTATCATCCAGTCACTCCAGCCTATCTATTTACCCAGTTTTTATTTTTACACTGAACTGTTCCTTTAAAGAAAAAAATACTGGTCTACAATTGTAAAAAGATATTTAAAAAGAACTTTAGTTGAGAAAAGGCATTATTAAAAGCTGGAGCGGATTGTAAAAGAAGGGTGGTCTAAGCTGTCAGTAAAGATGTAGAAAGTGTATTCAAGGCAATAGGAAGCACTTGATCTCCAAAGGGATTGCTTCCAAATATTAAAGGAGAAGGAAAGTTAAAATCATTGTCAGGGAGCCAAATATTAAGCCGTAATAACAATCACTCACCTGATACATCTGACAAGTGTTTCTGTTAGCAAAAACAACTGCCCCAGCCCAAGGTACTTCTGCAGGAGAACCACATCACCGTCCTCTTTGCTTCTTCCCAGAGGGTGCACATGCGCAGTGAAAGGCCAAACTTTAAGGAAAACCTTGTTTTTCACTGCACAAGCGCTGTGCCAGGGCCCAAGAAGATCAGAATGTGGTGCTCGCACAGTACAACCCTGGGCAGGTGCAGTTTTTAACTGCCCTGGGAATCAGGTAAGCTATTATGATAACCCCCCAATGATTTTAGCTTCTCCTTTAAAACTACAGTGTCAATAGTTTTGTTATTTTTAAGGTCTAAAAATGATACAGGTTTTGAGATATGAGGTCATCTCTTTGTGGTCCGGTGCCGGTAAGCAGTGTTTATTTTACGTTTTCCCGAATATTATGCCATATTTTTTTTTTTATTTCCCAGCAAAAGTTTAATATTATGTTCTGAATGGAATAGCAAAGTTCTGTACTCTAAACAGTGAGAAAGAAGAAATGACGGAAACCTGATTTTGTCAATTTCAAATGTATTCAGCGGTAGGTCGGTTTATGTAAGAGCAGTTTGTAAGTTGTTTAAAGATAGTGCAAAGTTTATTGTTGGCCACGGCTGTACAATGCTTTTCCACATGGTATAGGGAAAGTGTGGGGATCATACCTTTGTATCAGGGATCCCCAAACTTGTGAGCCAATGAGCAACATTCAGATGTAAAAGGAGCAATGCTAGAATTAGAAATGTTCTTAGGGTGCCAGACAAGGGCTGTGAGTGGCCATTTGGTAGCCCTTATGTGGACTGTCAACCTACAGGAGGCTCTGTTTGGCAGTACTCTTGGTTTTTATGCAACAAAAACTTGTCTCCAAATCAGTAATTCAAAAATAAGAACTTGGTGTGCAACATCCAAGGGGTTGGAGAGCAACATGTTGCTCACGAGCTATTAGCTGGGGATCACTGCGTTATATTATATAAATATGATATATATTTATAAAATAGGGAATGTCATTTTCTAAAGAACACAAAAGAGCACATTTACAGTATAAACACCTGGGCAGTAAACCATGACAATCAGATGGTTCAACCTGCAGCTGGCTGGTTTATAAATGAGCTCCGCGGAGTACATTACACAACTGTACAAACAAGTTGTGCGGTTGTATTGTAAATAGGTAACTTGCATTACCAGTGGGTTCTATATATGCTATTTGTTTATGCAGTGTCAAACTGGACCCCTGGCCCAAACCTGCTTTTGGCACTGCCCGTACCTACTCACCCCCTGGCCCGCAGTCACAAAAAGGAAAAAAGGCAGGTCCAGGGGCTGCAGTGTCTAATGTATCCGTGGGGCCCTGAGCCCCCAGTCCAACCCTGTGTTTATGGGTAAACAACAGGGATATAGAACAGTTGGGGTGGTAAAACATCAAAGCAAGGAACACATCTGTCCTTATCCTGTAAAGACTGGTTTCTATAAACTGTAGATAAAAGGATCATCATTTTCAGTTGCTAATCAGAAGACATACTGTCTCTCTGTACTCTGCCTCTCTATCTTTTTGATTCACTTAAACCTGTATCTACCAGTTATGCTGTAACTTGTTTCTCTGACACAGCAATAAATATACATTACTTTTCCTATAAATTACTATGAGCCTAGACCAGTGATTTTCAACCTTGTGCCTCCAGCTGTTAAGAAACTACAAGTCCCACAATGCATTTGCCTGACTGTGGCTGTCAGACTCCTTCATTGCATTGTGGGACTTGTAGTTCCTTAACAGCTGGAGGCACAAGGTTGAAAATCACTGCCCTAGACACACAATCGAGTCGGCACTTGTTTTAGTGGTTGCACAATACTGCTTAAAGTAAAACCAAACCCCCTAATTTGTATCCCCCTTCTCTAAATAGACCCTCCAGCCTACCTGGTACCCTGGTCAATTGCCCCTAACTTTCTACTTACTCCTCCTTGCAGGTCCTGTCCAGCGGAGTTCAGTCTTCTTCCTGTAGTGGCTGGGCTTTTCGGTGCATGTGCAGTTGGAGTAATCTTCCGGTGCGGATCCGCACCGGAAGATTACTGCGCATGCGCCAAAAGTCACAGAAATTTCTGAAACATTTTCGTGGCTTTCAGCGCATGCACAGTAGATCTGCACTGGAAGATTACTCCAACTGTGCATGTGCCCGAAAACTCAGGCCACTACAGGAAGACCGAATGAGACAAGATGGCTGCTATGAACTCCGCTGGACAAGACCTGCAAGGAAGGGCAAGTAGAAAGTTAGGGATACCAAGTGGGGGGGGGGGGGGGGGGGGGGGTGTGAAGAGGGCCTATTTAGGGAAGGGGAAACAAATTAGGGGGTTTGGTTCTCCTTTAAATTGGTAAGTGGTAGCCAAAGCGTATTCCGACACATGCTGGTTACTATACACCAAGGAGTATTCTGCTGGAAGGAAAAATATACACAAACGTCTAATTTGGAGATAAATTAATCTTAAAACAGCAAGGAAAATGAATGCAGTAACAACAAATGGCAGAAAATATTTTATAGAAACTATTGTAATCATTTATGGAACAATTATCTGGGGACTGTTTTTACAGTGGATCCCTGTGTTCACCAAAGACTATTCTGGTTTATAGATTAGGAAATATAAATTTCACATATGTGTAATCCCACACAAAACGTAGCAAGATACCTCTTGTGAGTGAATGGGGCCTGTCCCCTTTTGTGCCGATTAGGAAGACACATGTTTGGACTAACTGGAACTGGAGGGTTAAAATATCCTTCAACGTTAGAGACATTTTCAAGCATTGCAGGCAACTCCTCGAAAAATGGCAAAGCCATTCAAATGATAAACTAATGTGTTAAAGTTATTGCTGGTGTGCGGATAAAGGAGATTTTGAATCCAACTTTGAGGCCCTTAAACGGGCCGTTGTAAGCTATTATACAATATCCTATGACACAACACTGAGGTACACACGGCTTCATATATTACCCATTGCTGTTTCTGTTTTAGCAGATGCTCCATATTCTCACATTTACCAGTTTGTGGCAGAACATTAACAGGAGGGGAGACCAGTACATAAGGCAGGTCCATTATAAAAGTTAATTCTGTCCATGAAACGCTGAACATAAGTAAATAATATATACATTTTGCAGAAAGGCGGCATATGCGTTAAGCTCAGTTTCTTCTTGCTAACATGCTTGTTTCATAGTATGAGACTCTCCGGCCTCCGCCTCTTCATTGTTCTGCCCGGGACTCTCTTCATGTCACACAATAGGCATTAAACCTAGCAATGAAAGATTTTAGAAAAAAGGTGTTAATACAGTGTAACAATTACTTCTTATTTTTCCTTACTTCGTTGACACAGTGTGGCTGCCATTAAGGGCAAGGCCAGACAGGAAGATTCATCACCTGGCGACTAATCTCCCTGAACTGCGATCATTCATTAATCAGCTGGAAGCGATTTGGGGAGATTTGTCACCCCAAAAAAAGAGATTAGTCGCCAGGTGACAAATCTCCCCGAATCTTCCTGTCTGGCCTTACCCTTAAGGGGTAGTTCCCTGTGTTTTACTTTTAGTATGTTACAGATTGTCCTAGTAGCTTTGCAGTTGGTCTTCATTATTTATTTTAGGTTTTTTTATTGTTTGCCTTCCTCATTTGCCTCTTCCCAGCTTTCAAATGGGGGTCACTGACCCTGGCAGCCAACAAAAAAACTATTGCTCTGTGAGGCTACAATATTATTATTATTTTTTATTACTTATCTTGCTGTTCATTCCTATTTTGCTTCTGCTCTCCTGTGCCTGGTTGCTAGGGTATATAAGACCCTAGTAACCAGATAGCTGCTGAAATACCAAAACTGGAGAGTTGCTGAAACACAAAACACAAAGAGCATTTGCAAAGTGTCTCAGAATGTCCCCCTGTCACTGTCTATATCATGCAGCTGTAGCATGTCACACTCACCTAAAGAATTCACAGAAGAAATGTTCTCTTCATACAGTAAGCAACACCTATAGACAACACCTACTGTATAATTTCAGGAATGATAAACATGAGAGAAAAGTTGGCGTTAAGGTGCCAGTCTCAGTGGATGCATGTAGAATGTTGCTAATAATCAAGCAACATGGCAGAGATCAAAAAGAGAACCTAGAAAGGTAGAATCTAAAGGGTCTGCAGTGACATAGGGCACATAAAGGGTTAAACCAGGGCCGCTTTAATAATGCAAATGGTGGGGCACCTGCCCAGGGCCCACTGTCCCAGGGGGCCCACTGCGCTGGGTGACCAGGCGAGAGATGCCAGGAGGGAGACGGAGGGAGGAGACGCGCACCCTGAGGAAGACGCCAGGAGGGGAACAGGGAGGGAGGAAACTGGAGGGAGGGGACGCACATAGGGAGGGAGGGGACGCACACAGGGAGCGAGGGGACGCACACAGGGAGCGAGGGGACGCACACAGGGAGCGAGGGGACGCACACAGGGAGGAAGACGGAAGGAGGGAGGAAGATGGAGTGAGGTGAGGGGACGCACAAAGGGAGGAAGGGGGATACACATGGAGGGCAGAAACACAGGGAGGGGAGGCAAAAACGGATTGGGCGGGGGGCCCACTAACAATTATATACAAAAACAAACCTCTCAGCAAAAAATTATCAACATGACCTATAGGTAACAATTAATGTACATTCATATGTTAAATTTCATTTTTTAGTCTCAGTATCACTTTAAAACGGCCCTGGGTTAAAAAATGTGTTGCAATTACATAAATCAGTGTTATAATAGGATTAAAATATTAAAAATTCCTTTGTAAACAAGTGATATGTATAACAACCAAAATATTTACATTCCTGAGGCCAGTTACATAATTATACACACTAATATGGAACTATTTAACACAGTCATGACTGTACCAGGGAGCTGCAGGACACTGCATGAGGCTATTTGCATAATGCACCACACAGGGTGCAAATAAAATGCCTAAATACAGCCTTCTTTTGCACTTGGCATGCTGCATTGTTAACAAGATCTATAATGTGCAATAAGCCCAAAAAAAGGTGTAAGCTTTTATTAAATAAAAGCACACCTACGCTGCTGGTCATTTAACGTTAAGGCTTTCTTCGCTGTGC
Organism: Xenopus borealis; assembly: GCA_024363595.1. Lineage (NCBI taxonomy): Eukaryota > Metazoa > Chordata > Amphibia > Anura > Pipidae > Xenopus > Xenopus borealis. Next base: position 98,097,021 of record CM044447.1, read on the forward strand.
TTTATCGTTAAGGCTTTCTTCGCTGTGCTTTATCGTTAAGGCTTTCTTCGCTGTGCTTTATCGTTAAGGCTTTCTTCGCTGTGCTTTATCGTTAAGGCTTTCTTCGCTGTGCTTTATCGTTAAGGCTTTCTTCGCTGTGCTTTATCGTTAAGGCTTTCTTCGCTGTGCTTTATCGTTAAGGCTTTCTTCGCTGTGCTTTATCGTTAAGGCTTTCTTCGCTGTGCTTTATCGTTAAGGCTTTCTTCGCTGTGCTTTATCGTTAAGGCTTTCTTCGCTGTGCTTTATCGTTAAGGCTTTCTTCGCTGTGCTTTATCGTTAAGGCTTTCTTCGCTGTGGTTTATGCTTGGCAAGTACTTTTTTCCTTAGATCACAGCAGAGGCTTCTTTGGAGGTTCAGAAAGCCAAAGCATAAGCAATAATGTCACTGAATTAATAATGAGTACTGTGCAATGACATTAATGTCTGAATTTGTTCCTTTTTGCAGTAAGCCTTACTTAGCATCTTGACCAAGGACAAGGTCAATAACAAGGGTTTTTTTTTTTTTTAAAGCTATCTTTATAAAGCTAAATATTTTGAGTTATAACTAGAATTAAAATGCTTTTATGGTGTATTTGTGCCTGAAAATCATGTTTAAAGGTTGCCATACTTGAGCTGCCAACTTGGCCCGAACTGACTGGGGAAAGCAAAAATAAATATACTCATGCATTTAGATTAAAATCCATTAGACCCCACTAAAAAGCCTAATGCGTTTCTTGCGTACCCAGCACTAATCATAGGCAACTTACAGGGGCCTGACTTAAACATGACCAACAGATACATAGATAACTGATAACTCCCCTGATTTTCCCAGAAGTTACCTGGTTTTGGACTCCCTCCCCTGATTCCTCACGATATTCTCCTGAATTTTCCAGATTCTCTAGCCATATTCAATGTGCACAAACTCAGAAGCACTAGTAAGCAATGTCAGTGGAGGAAGTTACACACACAGTAAACCTTTAGCAACTTTACACATCTGTGCCTTTGAGCAGTGATCTCACAGGAATCTGTCAAATTCAGCAGTATTCCAATACACTAGGAAACCAAATAAAATATAATGGCAGTAACCTGTCACCTCTGGTGACAGATTTGGCCAAAAACATTCTGCATCAGCAGCTAAAGCAGTTCAATGATAACATGGGCGCTTTCAGAAATAGGGAAAACCGCCAGGTCAAGCTGATCAGTCCGCATTAACAGCCTAATGAAATAACCTCTGCATTATCTCAAGTAAATAGAATCTTCTCTTTATCCTCAGCACTGCAGTGTTATGTATTCAGAGACAACCCCGAGAGGTTCCTCTCTACTAGATGCTGCTGCCAATTCAAACAGCTGTTAATTCACAGCCCAGAACTGTGACCAAGCAGCAGTTATGCAACTTAGCTAATATGCATGAATTTAGCCAGTTGCTCTGAATGTGACAATTCATATAACAAGCAGGCACATTTTTCCAGAGTACCATAACCTTCTTTGTTATGCGTGTGGATCTTAACAGGGAAAATGACTACATTGTCTTTCCACTGAACAATTGTGTATGCGGGGTTTACACGGAGCAGTGCTGTCACTTATCTTGCACTAGTATAAAGAAATAACACAGCTAGTGGTATAGCTGCTGTACATGTGATATACATGAACTGATGGATTTGGCCGTTTCTCACTGTAATCGCAGTAGTACGTCAAACAAGGGACACAAGGCAGATTTTCTTGAGATTAAACCCGCAAAGAAAGGCAACAAAAGGGCTCACCAGATTTCACCTACAGCCACAGCCAGATTTGGGGTAATCCAAAGGGTTCCCTTACATTAGGAAGCAGTGCCTGGCCACCTCCCATACCTCCAGCAGTTCCCCCTGGTAAAGTATGACGATAAAGGAAATGCTACTGTGTTAGTCCCTTGCAATTAAGAGACAAATTGCTTTGAAAACAATATTTGAGTTCCATTGGGATGGAAGATATTGATATCAGAATAGGAAAGATGAGGTTGCACTAGAAACTGGAGGAAAAGGCTCAGCACTGGGTATCAAAAAGAAGAGTGTGGGATTGAGGAGGGATTAGATATCAGATTTGATATCATGAGGCCTTGTTTTCTGAAACAAATGGCATCTTGTGACTCTAAATATATCAAATAGACAGGCTCAGTGGAGCTTTAGGACCCTGTGCTGCCCTGAGGTCATTTTTTCGCGTTGAAGTTGGTTGACAGGCCCCTTTGCTAGTTTGTGCTCTCTGCAGTGGAAAGATTAAAATTGTGATATAAGCACTTTAAGTTTGCAGGGGTTGCCATTTATTTAAGTCACCCATAGTAACTTGAGGGCTGCTGCCGCTTGAGGTGAGTTTTTCCAACTCTTCATATGGCAGCAGCACCCCTGAACATGCTGGTAAAAGATGGCAGCAATAATGAGGAGACGCACAAGTCTCAGCATCTGTCTGAGAATAAAGTAAACGGTGCCTTGCTGTCATTTGGGCTGCAAAAGCCTAGAATTCCAACTTCTCTGTCTGCCCCCGGAAACTTACCCTGGAATAAGCCTGTACTGGCTGTTGATGCCACAATATGAATGCATAACAATTAATACGATTATCAGCAACAACATATTCCACAGAGCCTTAAAATAAATGAGTATACAGTTGTGCTCATAAGTTTACACACCCTGGCAGAATTTATGATTTCTTAACCATTTTTCATAGATTATGAATGGTAACACAAAAACGTTTCTTTCACTCATGGTTAGTGGTTAGCTGAAGCCGTTTATTGTCAAACAACTGTGTTTACTCTTTTTAAATCACAATCACTACACAAACTACCCAAATAACCCTGATTAAATGTTTACATACCCTGGTGATTTGGCCTGATAACATGCACACAACTTGGCACAAAAGGGTTAGAATGGTTATTAGGGCTCATCCAGACGCGAAGATTCGGGGAGATGTGTTGCCTGGCGACTAAGCACCTCTACTTTGGGGCGACAAATCTCCCTGAATGGCTTGCTCCTATCTCGTGCCCGCTAGCGCTAAAGTCGCCTGCGGCTATTCACACGGGGCGATATGTTTTTCAAAGTCGCTCGAAATTGCTTCACGGATATTTTGGGGATGTGTGAGCTACAAAGGCACAGGGAATTTGGTCAGAATTGATTGCAAAATTAATGCAGTAAGTTATCAAAAAAATATTGGAGGAAAATTTGCACTCATCAGCCCAGAAGCTGGGGCGTACTTGGATGTTCCAACATGACAATGATCCAAAACACAAGGCCAAGTTGACCTGTTATTGGCTACAGCAAAATAAAGTGAAGGTTCTGGAGTGGCCATCTCAGTCTCCTGACCTCAATATCATTGAGCCACTCTGGAGAGACCTCAGACGTGCAGTTCATGCAAGACAGCCCAAGAATTTTGGGGAACTAGAGGCTTTTTGCCAGGAGGAATGGGCAGCTTTACCATCTGAGAAGATAAAGAGCCTCATCCACAACTACCACAAAAGACTTCAAGCTGTCATTGATGTTAAAGGGGGCAATACATGGTATTAAGAACTGGGGTATGTGAACGTTTGATCAGGGTCATTTGGGTAGTTTGTGTAGTGATTATGATTTAAAAAGAGTAAACAGTTATTTGACAAATTGCTTCAGCCAACCACTAACCATGAGTGAAAGAAAAGTTTTTGTGTTATTCTTATTCTCTGAAAAATGGTAAAGAAATATGGGATACCTGAATGAAATTAGCATACACTGGACAACAAAGGGATCTGGCAAAGCTCTCACCATGACTATTTTTCAATCAACTGGTTGTACAACTATTGACCAAAAGGTCTAGGCAGGGCTACCACAGAGGGAGGGGGGATATAAGCAGGGCTTTTGTGCAAGGGCAGGAATATTATTGATCAGAAGGGTGGCCGAGCTCTGTAGGTAAGCTACATAAACTGTGTACATGCCTGATTGGGCTTGACACAAACCAGTTCGGCTGCCTGGGCTGCCCCATCAAGAGTTTAGGAGAAACAAGGTATAAGGTGCGGGAGTGGATGTGTGTACTTTCCAACAGTGGAATGGCTGGTTAATTGGGCGCCACAACAATATTATTGGGGCCCTAAACCAAGGGCCCATCAGGGCTGTGCCACCAAGGGTCCTGCTAGTGACTCCTACATGCACAAAGCATCGCCAAGGTTTTCACCCAGTATCCGACTGAACCCTGAATGTTAGTACCGTGCACTCGAATTCATGGGGGCAGGAAGTACACAGAGGCCCAAACATCTCCCACCAGGCCACTTAATAGTCACTTTCTATGGCGTCTTACAGCAGCCCCTCTAAGGGCTCATCCAGTCAAGCAGATTCGTGGAGATTAGTCGCCTGGTGACAAAACGCCACGTCTTTGAGGCACCTAATCTCCCTGAATAGCTTGTTAGCGATGCGCACCCGCTAGATGTAGTCACCTGCGCTTATTCAACACGCAGCGGCGGGATATTCAAAGTCGCCAGGCAATTTTCAGCGACTTTGAAAATCGCGCCGCTGCGTGTGAATAAGCGCAGGCTATTCGGGGAGATTCGACGCGACAATAAGTCGCCAGGCAACAAATCTCCCCTTAAACTCCCTGTCTGGCCTTACCCTAACACTTGCCAGAACCCACAGATTGACCGTCCAGGCTAGAGTTGCTACCTGGCCGGTATTTTTGATGGCTGATCCCAATGTTATTAATAGGGAAGAAAAAAAAAAAGATAAATACGTAGGAAGGCCAGTATTTTTTTCAAGAAAAGGTGGCAACCCTAGTCCAGGCCTGCATAGGGGTCATACGTAAATAACTTGCCCAGGGCCCAGAGTTTGCGATAGTGACCCTTGGAAGTGCCCACCCCCCTCAAGTGGTCATGGACTTGTGCGAGTCCCTTGAATTCCCGGCAGCCATTGCCACCTAAGAACAAACATATCATGGCAGGTGTCAGTTTTCCACACTTTGCGGCACCCTCGCTGCTAAACGCCACCTGTTACCTAGGCCTTAACCAGATAGAGCCATTCAGTCGGTGGCTGAACTGCGCATATGCCGATTCTGTAAACAACCCCCAATATGTGATGATCCCAGGATCCCCCCCCCCCCCCCCCCCCACACGAGAGGCCTATGGTACAATCTAGGGTATAGCGAGTGCAACCGGGTCACTGTACCTCAGCCGAGTCCATCGCGCACTGAGCCGGCCGCATGTCCTGTCCGCAGCAGCCCGGCCCCCGGAGGACATATTGGAGCAAAGTCAGCAAACACACGCCTGCCTTGGCCAATTGCCTCTCCCAGACCTCCATTCTGACACACTCGTATACCCGCCACTTGCTTTATTCCAGGTATCCGTCCAGCTCGTTCTCGGCTTCGTAGAGCAGGGACGCGGGGTCAGAAAGAACTCCCAGTTCCGCCAAAGCCTGGTCCATATCCTCGGGAAGAAAGACGATGCCCACGTTGAGGGCGATATACTCCATCAGGAAGGCATAATAGAGGATGAGCACGTTCACAAAGAACAATCCCACGTAAAACATATAGGGCGACTCATGCAGTGCGGCTGCGGGGGAATCCAGAGGTGCAGATAACATGCACTCACCCGCCACGGGCTGGGGGCTCAGATCGGGCCGGGGCGTCGGTAGTGCGGGACTCCAGGCTTTGCACGGCTGCGGTTAATGAGAGTCGGGCGCTAGTGGGAGTGCAGGGGGTGAAGAGCAAGCAGCAAGGGATTGACACACATACAGGAGAAGAAGCAGCAGCACTCACTGCAGTGGGACAACGCGATGTTTACTCCCACTTATTAGCCTTACACGGCTATGCAATATGTTATACACAATCCACGCAATACACAGCATGGCCAGTGGGAGGAGACAAGGGGGTTGCCACAAACACCAATAACATGACAATCTTAAAGAAGTCATGTGTATATACATACGGCATCAGGGGCATAACTACAGAGGAAGCAGACCCTGCGGCTGCAGGGGGGCCCGGAAGTATAGGGGCCCGGCGAGGCCCTAATTCATATACAATTTCAAGAAATATTGCTAAAACAGGTCAATCTCTAGATATTTTGGGGGTAGGATTGCCACCTTTAATTGAAAAAAATACCAGCCTTCCTATGTAATTATCTTTTTTTCCTATTAATAACATTGGGATCAACCATCAAAAATACCGGCCAGGCCGGTAAAATACCAGCTAGGTGGCAACCCTATTTGGGGGCCTGAAAAATAATTTGCTGTGGGGCCCAGTAACATCTAGTTAGGAAATTGCACAGTATCATATTATATATATCTACACGCACACAAGCCTAAGGTCACCTGATGAGCATATCTTTCCTTAACTCAGTGATATCTGGCACTAGGGACCAAAGATTGCATCAGCATGTCAGGAGTACATGTGTTTGGTGAAAGGACTGCATCATCAAACTGGTTTTAAAACTTGATTTTTAAACCTGCCCGATTGACATCTGTCTGCAGCTTTTATCAGCCTGTGTATGACCACCTTTTGGGGGCCAGAATTATAAACCTACCCACCGACTACTGATCACTGCTTTTTGGTGTATTTGTCACACATGAGAGGCAATTTCGCACAGGCATCAAAAATGCCCTATGTTCCATTACCCTAATGGTCATGCGTTGTGCGTGCAAGCAAGCGCACACATGCACTGTGTTCTATGAGCCCTGGGCCTTTCTTTGGGCCTGTAGCGATGGAAAAGCAACCACAGGGTACCAGCCCAGTCCGGCATAGTGAAGGGAGGTTGGGCAGGTGGGAGGACATGGAGCCAGTGGGCCCACTGCAGCGTTGACTCTGGCACAGGATATTGAATCCTGACATATAGAATAATAATCTTGTGACTTTACTTAAAGGTGAATTCAATCCTAAATTTAAAAAAAAACCCTACCCCCCCTTCCCCACCAAGACTCCCCCTACCTCCTCACCACAGCCTAAGTGGTACCCAGGGCAAATGCCCCTAACATTTTACTTACCCCCTCAGTGCAGATTCAGGCATCGAACTTCACAGGTGCCATCTTCTACAAGTGGAAGTCCCAGTGAGTAGAAAGAAAATGAATAACTTTTTGTTCGCTTGCACAACTAACAAGGCGACAAATGGGCATTGGTTGCAATGGTCTTGTTTAAAAAAACAATGAACACATGAATAAATTGTCCAATAAGGGTAATTTGAGGTACTACTGGCAAATGGTATCAAGCTGCACCGCCATCGGGGGGGGGGG
>CM044447.1:98106880-98136644 GCA_024363595.1 Xenopus borealis
ATGCCACTGTCCAGGTCGTTGCACCCTTTAAACAACTTTAAAATCATTTTTCTGGCCAGCGAACTTTTTTGCGGCGGTTCGCGCCATCCCTAGTAATAATGCAGCGCTATACTGTTCACCTTCTAACACTTTTTTCAGTTCAGTTGGTTTCGTATAGTTCACCAGAAGTAAAGACTTTTTTCAATTTCACCTTTTTAAAGTTGCTGGGGGGGGTTCACCATATCTCTAAATTGTTCTAAATTGATACATTTAGTTGATACATTTATACATAATTACATATTATTTATATCCCAGAGTTTCATGAAAGGCAGCTGTTAGAATTGATACAATAGTTGATAATACTCCACCGATGCTGCTAAGAATTGTGAAAAAGAAATGTTGCAGACTTGTAACTAAGCTGCCAGACTGAACACTGAAAGACAGAAGCCTTAACACTTTAAAATTCGAATTTGGAAACATGGTAAAATATAAAAAAAAATGGAAAGCAATTGAAAAATCTTTATTTATGGAGAACAGGCTGAAAACAAACCAACTGAAAAAAGTGTTTGGAAGGTGAACAACCCCTTTAAAGGAGAAGTAAAGCTTAACCAAAGAAGTAGCTAGAAATGTTGTACATAATTTTTTGTGCTTCTGTACCAGCCCAAGGCAACCTCAGCCCTTTAGCAGTGAAGATCTGTGTCTCCAAAGATGCCCCAGTAGCTCCCCATCTTCTTTATTAATACAGATAATTACTACATGGCAGCACAGAAAGTTACCCCCAACCAAAGGTGCGGTCTGATAGAGCCCCGCATTCCGGTTGGGGATAACAGTACTTTTTTTTTTTTTTTAAATGCCCCCTCCAGTGCAGGCAAATGACAGAGGACTTGCATAGCATTTATGCGCGTGTGACGTCACGTGCATGCGCATAGTGAAAACTGGTCACTATTTGGGGCCGCTTTTCTTAATGCGCACGAGTGTCCACTGTCATGGCGGCTCGCATCGGGAGCTCCCTCCTGGTGCGAGTTTGCTTGTGCTGGCACGGGGCATTTTGAAAAAAAAAAAAGGCACTGTTATCCCCAACCGGAATGTGGGCTCTATCAGCCCACACCTTTGGTTGAGGGTAACTTTTTTTTTTAGCAATAGGTGCCCTTTAAGGGCCCTTACACACTATTGTTTCTTACCTGCACTCCCCTGTGTTCCGTTTGGCTGCGCAGGTTTAGACGCACTCCATTAGTTTCAATGGCATTGTACCCACGAGACGCGTGTAAGTGCCGAACGCAGGTTCAGACGCGACATGCTGCATCTGAACCTGAGTTCGGCACTTACACGTGTCTCGTCAGCCCTGTAGCATCATCTTATATTACAGGCCAACCTCATTTTCTGCAAGATAATTACTGATGACCCCCAAAATTAACTTCTTAACAGCTGCTCAGAGGCCACAGAGCATCTGAGTGCCACAGACACTTTCTAAGATGGTGACCCCCTGTGACAAGTTTGAAGTCCTAGATCATTGTTGCTATTAACAAACTGAAAATTTAGGCTGGTACAATTAGGGTTGCCACCTTTTCTTAAAAAAAAATACCGGCCTTCCTATATATTTAGCTTTTTTTCCTATTAATAACATTGGGATCAGCCATCAAAAATACCGGTCAGGCCAGGTGGCAACCCTAGGTAAAATATGTTCACTATACAGTGTCGGACTGGGACACCAGGGGCCCACCCAAAAACCTTAGACCAGGGGCCCACCATAAAACCTTAGACCAGGGGGCCACACTCAGTACTAATATTCTTCATCTCCTCAATCAAACTCTATTCTCATAGTTTGTTTTCTTTACAGACTATAGTCAATTATTCCATCTATTTAGCCTCTTTTTTCTCATAGAAATAGGGAATGGCCATGAAATAGGCCAAACGTTTAGCAGCATGAGGGCCCACTGACACCTTGGCCCACCGGGAGTTTTCCTGGTATTCTGGTGGGCCAGTCTGACACTGTCACTATATAAAATATGGCATTTATAGCCATGTTAATTTGTAGGGTTTAGTTCTCCTTTAAGTCTCCTAGCCCCACTTACCCCATGCATAACTGCACTGGCTGTCTTGAACTGTAATTTACTTGCCATAATTTCTAGGTTAGTAAACAGAAAGGCATTTCATTTTCAAGATTTGGCTCCTGCTGCATCAGTTTATAACGTGGGTAACAGTCTCCCCATGGCTTATTGCCAATGAACCTACGAATAGTTTTCAAATAAAACCATGGAACCTTCTCATGTCAGAATAAAATAAAGGCCCAATATTACTTTAGTCAATTTCACCCAATTATCTTCTTGTTTACAAAAATAAAATCACTGGGACTTCAGTACTAAACCACCAAAAAGTTTAAATTAATTTTACGTGGCCCTGCTTTTAATTAAAAACCTTTATTTGGTCAAACTGGGACAAATTGTTTTGATTACAGCAGCTACCGTCAGTAACTCAAATCAATATCTTTTAGTTTTTTGTTCTGAGGAAATATTTCTAGCAAAGGCTCCAGTGACAGATACTGGACTATGGAAGGAAAAACCAAACAAAACAACAAAGTGAGTTTTTTTTTTAATTCTAGTGCGTAGATAAAATAACGACTTTGTTTTGACCAAATATTTTACTATTGGTTCCCTGACAAACATGGGAGCTGTAAAGAAAAGATAAAGCGAGAGAATGGCCTCAGCCACCTCTGAGTAGTTGATGTTTATGTACCACTGACATACGCTGTCATTTCTTGTCACGCCCCCAAGGCGTGCAGCGTCACTGCGTTTAGGCACCCGTAGTAGTGACGCCACAGTCTCGCAAGATGAGATTTGTGACGTTGCTATTAGCTGTCCGGCAGAAGCCAAAGAGCTGAATGATAACGGTGTTGCGGGACGTTTAAGCATAGATCTGGGACTGCGGACTTTACCGAGACTGTCGGACGGTATGGGGGCCGGTTTTACGAAGCAGCCGACCTACTGGCTGTGCTAAGATTGAGCTAACTAGGAAGGGACATTAGAAAAAAAGCAATGTTCGGGAGGTCGAAAAGCTGGGTGAGCGGTGGCTCCGGACGCTCTAGTGTCCACTCTCTGGACCGGCTCAAGTAAGTGACAACACTGAGCCCACACACACTGGGGCACCTGCTGGAGCTGTGGGTTGTTGTTTCACGACCGCAAAGTCACTGTATCCCCTGTCGCACAGACAATGGCTTCACATGAGACCCCCCAGTTGTTTGTTCCCTGGAATTCAGCAACAGCCTGCATCATGTTAATAGTAGTTGTTCCATTGTAGCTACACACACTGCCAGCTCCACTGGATGGAGCATACAACCACAAGTTCACAAATTACAAGGCAGCCGGCTGCTGATCTGTCACAGGAGATGTCTGGCACTTGGAAGTCTGCAAACTTTAAGGGTTTTCTGCCTCTTGATACCAGGGCTGGGCCATTGATAACAAGATAAGTGCAAATGAAGTACAAGCTCTGGCCTAGCACTGCTGGAAGAGTTTATACTGTATAAGGCAGTTTGAGGACAGTGATAATAACACTGCTGCTGCAACTTTGTTATCTTTACTGTGGTCAAACTACCTGATTGAAACACTTGAATTAGTAGTTGTGTGTGATGGTACTTCAGTTGTATTAGGAGTTTCTATATCTGACTGGGTTCCATCACCTGGCCGGTATTTTACCAGCCTAGCCAGTATTTTTGATGGTTGATCCCAATGTTATTAATAGGAAAAAAAGTTAAATATAGAGGACAGCCGGTATTTTTTTTCAAGAAAAGGTGACAACCCTATCACGGGTTACCTGACAGCAGGGTCAGACTGTGGTGTGTGAGGCTTACCATGGCTGCTACCCCTGGGGCCCCCACTTGCCACCCACACAACAACTGCCTACTAGGGTTGCCACCTTTTCTTTAAAAAAAATATCTGTCTTCCTGTATATTTACTTTTTTTTCCTATTAATAACATTGGGATCAACCATGAAAAATACCAGCCAGGCCGGCAAAATACCGACCAGTTGGCAACCCTACCGTCTACCCCCATGTGCACCTTGTACTATACTTTTGCTGTGATTGGGGGAGCAATGTCATAGTGCAGGGTTTTTTTCCCGCTTGCCCATTATCAGGCTGGACATCCAATATCCTGCTTTAAAGGAGAAGGAAACCCTTTCGGTGCAACCCCCCCCCCCCCCGTAAACCCTTCATTAAAATAACCCTACCCTCCGTAGGCCCCCCCCCTTCCCGCTCAATAGGTTTTACCCTGGTCAAATGCCCTAACTGTTTAATCACTCATCGTGGCAGTTTCAGGCATCGGAGTTCAAGGCAGCCATCTTCTTTGGTCACAAATAAAGGCCGCTCCAACTCGACCCCCCTAGGCTTATGTCCTCCAGTTCATCCTCTCCGTATCCAGGTGCTCAGTCCCCAGCCCCTCAGCTGTAACTTGTTAGAGAATAAAATTGTCTGGACGGCACTCCGGATAAAATTGAATAAAGAATTTATTCCATCAGAGAAGGAACAACACCTTGCGTGTTTCGGGAAACAATTCCCTTAATCATAGGCAATTCAATTTTATCCGGAGTGCCGTCCAGACAATTTTATTCTCCATCTTCTTTGGTCATCTTTGTCTACTGAACAGCTTTTCGGCTCATGCGCATTTGGAGCAATTACCTGGTTCTGGACAACTGCACATGCGCCAAAACTCACGGAAATTGCAGAGGACCTGGAAGAAGACACAAATATTACCGAAGAAGATGGCTACCTTGAACTCTGATGCCTGAAACTGCCATGAAGAGTGGGTAAAAAATTAAGGGCATTTGCCCAGGGTAAGAGCTACACTGGGGGGAGCTATGGGCGGGGGGGTAGGAGTTTTTTTAATGAGGGATTTAGTTCTCCTTTAAGGTTTTTTATTGGTTCAGATTGGTCTGCTCTTTCAAGCTTTTCAAGGTGGGGTGCAGTTAAAGCAAGCAAAGTACTGATCATACATAATCAAATCCACTCTTATTAAGCAAACAAAGCTGCTGCATTAATAGTTCAGAGCTTTATGTTATTTGGTAGAGTTTGGACTTATAGTATATAGCAACAGCAACTTTGGATTTGTAGAGTTAGGTACATTGCATTAAAGGGGTTGTTCACCTTCCAAACACGTTTTGCTGTTCAGTTGTTTTCAGATTGTTTTCCATATATAAGGACTTTTTTCAATTACTTTCCATTATTTATCTTTTACTGTTTTTCCAAAATCTAAGTTTAAAGTTGAATGTTGGTGTCTGGCGTTTGAGTCTGGCGACTCAGTAATTCAGGTGCAAACTCTAAATTGTTACAATTTTGCAACATTTAATTGATACATTTCACAGCAACATCTCTGGAGTATTAGCAACTATTGTATCAATAGTAATGAACCCAGAGATTCTGCTCAGCAGGGACAAAAGATAAGAAATGTATCCATTAAATGTATCAGTTCCTCCAAGAGCTGCTTTAGAAGGTGAAAAATTATACTTTACACTTCAATATTAGGAAAACGGTTACAAATAGAAAGTAACTGGAAAAAGTCGTTATTTCTGGTGATCTATATGAAAACAACTAGTTGTTTGAAGGTGGACAACCCCTCTAAGTTACTTTGTGAATATAAGGGTAAAATGTGAATTGTTGTTAGCGATGCCGAGCAATGTGCTCTTTTTTTCTCTTAAGCCAGAGCTACCCAAACTTTGTTCAGGTGGCCGGAAATTCCTGAAGTTGTAGTAGACTGACTGTCATCACTGGTTTCACCTGTTGAGCTGAACCACCTTCTCTCTGGCCTTTGCAGTGCTGTCAAGCCACTAATGCACTCAACCATTTATGGAGCAAACAGAAAATCTGCTAGGCATACACACATTTCAGAACATTCTTAGACCCACCCTAAACTCTACACACAGTTTTAAACACTTCAAGTAAATCATTGTTTTTTGAGTTTGCATTCTGCAAGGATGAATAGAGAACTTAAAAAAAAAAAAAAAACCACACAGGTGTCTGCGTTGATGCTTGTAAATATGACACTTAATGTTTTTGAAAGTTAGCATGAATTGCTTTTGGAAAACTGTAGCAAGCTGGTTAACTGTGCTACAGAGATCATGTGTCGAGTAACACAAGCATAATAGTCTATCTCAGGGATCCCCAACCTTTTGAACCCGTGAGCAACATTCAGAAGTAAAAGGAGTTGGAGAGCAACACCAGCGTGAAAAATGTTCTTGGGGTGCCAAATAAGTCCTGTGATTGGCCATTTGGTAGCCCCTATGTGGCTTGTCAACTTACACTGAGGCTCTGTTTGGCAGTGCACCTGCTTTTTATACAACCAACACTTGCCTCCAAGCCTGGAATTGTAAATTAAGTGCCTGCTTTGAGGCCACTGGGAACAACATCCAAGGGGTTGGAGAGCAACATGTTGCTCACGAGCTACTGGATGGGGATCACTGGTCTATCGGTTTCCATTATCACTGGCATGTAAGAGTTTATTTCAGTGGAATTATTTTTGCTTGGTGTTTCAGTGTGTAGCTAAGGGCCATGTGGAATACGGCTACACACAGCATCTGGCTAATCCGACTAACATATTTGTCACCACAAGAGAATCTTGACTAAGCTGCTTTTGCAGCTACAATGGTCATTGAGGCTTTTGGCAGAGAAGGATAGTGGAAAGCTCTCCCCCCCCCCCCCTTAACATCTCTGTGGAGCCCAACACTGGCATACCTCCCAAAATTTCGAAAATAGAAATAGGGACAAATAGATTTGCTGAAAATGTGTTGACCATGCCCATTTTTGTGGCCACAACCCCTAATTACCATGTTAATTTTACAAACTTTTTCACTTTCTGTGAAAAATTTGCAGGTTATGAAAGTTTCACATTTCTGTGGTTTTTATGTGTTATTACAGTTTTGCTAATGCAGGCGAATACGTTCATGGGAAAAAATAATCCGTTAATAGTGCTGCTCCAGCAGAATTCTGCATTGAAATCCATTTCTCAAAAGAGAAAACATATTTTTTTATATTTCATTTTGAAATCTGACATGGGGCTAGACATATTTTCAATTTCCCAGCTGCTCCAAATCATGTGACTTGTGCTCTGATAAACTTCAATCACTATTTACTGCTGTACTGCAAATTGGAGTGATATCAACCCCCCCCCCAGCAGCCTAACAACAGAACAATGGGAAGGTAACCGGATAACAGCTCCCTAACACAAGATAACAGCTGCCTGGTAGATCTAAGAACAGCATTCAATAGTAAAAACCCATGTCCCACTGCGTTCCATTCAGTTATATTGAGAAGGAAAAACAACAGCCTGCCAGAAAGCAGTTCCCTCCTAAGGTGCTGGCACAAGTCACATGACATGGGGCAGCTGGGAAATTGCCCCATGTCAGATTTCAAAACTGAATATAAAAAAATCAGTTTTCTCTTTTCAGATTCAGTACAGAATTCTGCTGGAGTAGCACTATTAACTGATGCGTTTTGGGAAAAAAACATGTTTTCCCATGACAGTATGCCTTTAAGCTTCATGTTAAATCATTAAATTGCTTCTTTACTTATCTTAAATTGTTACAAAAGTATCCAAGTGCACCTGCCACTTGTTCTGGGTTCTCTGCCAAAGGCCAATTAAGTTAGAAATTTTGTATCTTTTTCTTGCTGCTCATTGCAGGAGATCAAAGAGTAAGTTGGGACAATTGAGTAACAATCTGAGACTGCGAGTTGAGCTGTCATAATCTGGACTGTCCGTGAAAAATGGGACGGTTGGGAGGTGTGCACTGGATTAATGCTTACTGATATATTGGCAAATATGGCCACATATCAAGTGATTCATAAAGTGTGCAGCTGTTAATTGTGAAGAAGAAAGTTGTGAGGAAATGAGGTCTGGAAGTTCAGTGCTTGCTGCATGGCCGTTATTTGTGAACAGAGCCTCGGCTAGCATCTAACTGCAAAGATTGAAATATGTGGCCTGCGATTGTACACTAAAAGCTAAGAACGGGAAATCTTGGTTTATGCATTTAAAGGGGCTGTTCACCTTAAAAGAATAATAACCTCAAACAGGGTTGCCCTGCACTGGTAAAACCACTGTGTTTGCTTCAGAAACACTACTATTGTTTATATAAACTTAAATTTTTTGGTGTTACTGTTCCTTTAAAGCTAACTCTTAGTATGTTATAGAATGGCTAATTCTAAGAAAATTTTCAATGGGCCTTAATTTTTTATTTTTATAGTTTTTGAATTATTTGCTTTCTTCTGACTCTTTCCAATATTTAAATAGAGGTCACCGACTCTGCTCTGTAAGGTTACACATTTATTGTTATTGCTAATTTTCATTAGTCCTCTTTCTGTTCAGGCCCTCCCCAGTCATATTCCAGTCTGTTATTCAAATCAGTGCATGGTTGCTAGGTAATTTGCACCCTATCAACCAAAATGGCTGAAATTACAAACTGAAGATCTTGTGGATAAAAAGTTAAATAACTGAAAACCACAAATAATAAAAAAAGAAAAACTATTGCAAAATATCACTCTACATCATGCTAAAATTTAATTTAAAGGTGAACAACCTCCTTTAAGTAAAACTGAACAGTTGTATGTATTGAACTTTGAGTGATGTTCAGCAAACGGTACGATTGGGCCAGCATATGACTTTGTTTGGAGCCGGGTTTACTCACATAGGTAGGGAGCAAGTGACAACACCTCTTGCGGCTATAGTGCTGAAAGTCTTCCAGGCTCATTACAGGTTGAACCATACACATTTATATTAGGTGACAGGGGGAATTTATCTTTAATTCTGGCAGAAATGTAGATGGATGGAAGGAAGTGCCATTGCATGATGATTTCCTTTCTACGAAGCATTAATGAGGAATTATCATTAAAAGAAACAATGTGATAAGAGTTAATCTCATACATATTACAATTTAGGTACTGTTTCTGAAATAATTGTTACTTTTCACTATCCCATTCTTAGCAACTGGTTATGACTGTGGGCTCTAATTTTTTTCTTAAAAAATGTACAATGTAGGTACAGTGATGACAGTTATGTTGAAAGGGTAGTTCACCTTTATATTAACTTTTTGTACAATTTAGAGTTTAAAGGGATCCTGTCATGGGAAAAAAATTTTTTCAAAATGTATCAGTTAATAGTGCTGTTCCAGAAGAATTTTGCATTGAAATCCATTTCTCAAAAGAGCAAACAGATTTTTTTATATTTCATTTTGAAATCTGACATGGGGCTAGACATATTGTCAATTTCCCAGCTGCCCCAAGTCATGTAATTGTGCTCTGATAAACTTCAATCAGTCTTTACTGCTGTACTGCAAGTTGGAGTGAAATCACCCCCTCCCTTTCCCTCACCCAGCAGTCTAACAAAAGAACAATGGGAAGGTAAACAGATAACGGCTCCCTAACACAAGATAACAGCTGCCTGGTAGATCTAAGAACAGCACTCAATAGTAAAACCCATGTCCCACTACGTACTATTCAGTTACATTGAGAAAGAAAAACAACAGCCTGCCAGAAAGCAGTTCCCTCCTGAAGTGCTGGCACAAGTCACATGACTGGGGCAGCTGGGAAATTGACAAAATGGCTAGCCCCATGTCAGATTTCAAAACTGAATATAAAAAAATCTGTTCGCTCTTTTGAGAAATGGATTTCAGTGTAGAAGTCTATTGGAGCAGCACTATTAACTGATGCATTTAAAAAAAACATGTTTTCCCATGACAGTTTCCCTTTAATATTCTTAGACAATTTGCAGTTTGTCTTTTTTGGTTTGGTTTTTATATTTTTTTCCATGTATTTAGCTTTTAGTTCAATATTTCCCCAGTTAGGACTTTTAGTAGCAGTCTGGTTTCTGGGTTCTTAATTACCCTAGCAACCAGGGAGTGTGAGCTAGTGCCAGGAATATGAACAGGAGAGGGCCTACATAGAAAGATATGTAATAAATGAAAACAATAGCATTGTAGCCTCACAGAGCAATCATTATTGGCTTCCTTTGAAAGCTTAAAAGAATCGGACGAGGAAGGCAAATCATTCAAAAACGATTAAAAAAAATTATGAAAACAAATTGCAAAGTGGCTAGGAATATGGCATTCTATAACATACTAAAAATTAATTGAAGGTGAACCACCCTTTAAAAGTCATAGGTGAAATATACACTTGAGCAGATAGAGGTTAAATAGTAATACAATATTAAATTCGAGAAATATCTTGTAACACCATTCATACTATGTGGTAAAAAAGCAATTGTGGATTTGGGTTTTAAGTAGAGAAAATGTACAAGTGTATTTCAAAACCAGTTTTTTTGAAAATAAGTAAATGGTAAAAAGAGTACATATGATAACCGAAGCTGCTTCCAATCTCCATTCTGTATGGATTTTTTTGATAATGGGGGGGGTGTATATTCAGGGTATATAATTTATGTGGATTTATTGGAAGGTGTTTTCATCATTGCCATTGATTTAATCAGTTTGATAAAATAACCGAATGCTTTTAAGGGCCCTTACACACGGGAGTTTTTACCTGCGCTCCCCTTCGTTCCGTTTTTCTGTGTTCAGCTGCAGGGGAGCGCAGGTATAGACACACACGATTATTTTCAATGGGGCTGTACTCACGTGAACGCATGTAGCCGCTGAACGCAGGAAAAATGCAGCATGTTGCGTCTGAACCTGCGTTCGACGCCTACATGCGTTCACGTGAGTACAGCCCCATTGAAAATAATTGAGTGTGTCTATACCTGCGCTCCCCTGCTGCTGAGCGCAGCAAAACGGAGCACAGGTAAAAACGCCCGTGTGTAAGGGCCCTTAGAATTCCAAAATTTAAGACAGTGTTGGGTCATGCTTTTAAAATATCCGTTGTTTTCAGATATTCACCTGAAATAAAGACTTTTTTCGATTGCTTTCCATCTTCTATTTCTTACTTTTTTTTTTTTTACAAAAAGTTGAATGTTCCTGTGTCTCAATCTGGCAGCTCAGTAATCCAGGATCAGTGTGAACTGTCACAATTGGCAACATAAATTGATGCATTTCTCAGCAGCATCTGTGGAATATTCGCAACTATAAAGCTGCCTTTAAAGGAGTTGTTCACCTTTAAATTTACTTTTAGTATAAAGTGTTCTTCTGAGTCAGTTTGCGATTGGATTTCATTTTTTATTATTTGTCGTTGTCAGGTTCTTTATCTTATTAATCAGCAGCTCTCTAGTTTGCAATTTCAGATACAGGGTTGTTAGGAGCCAAATACTTTAGCAACCATGAATTAAGCTGAATATGAGACTGGAATATGAATAGGAGTGCCTGAATAGAACAAGGAGTAATAAAAAGTAGCAATAATGATACATTTGTAGCTTTACAGAGCATTTGTTTCTAAGATGGGTTCATTGACTTCCTTTTGAAAGATGGAAAGAGTCAGAAGACAAAAAACTATAAAAAAAAGTATAATGAAATTGAAAAGTTGCTTAGAATTGGCCATTCTATAACATACGAAAAGTTAACCTGGAGGTGAACCACCCCTTTAATGAAACACACAGCTTCGGCTCAACGGGACCGAAATGTATCCGCTAATGTATCAAATTCAAACAATTTATAGAGTCGGTGACCCCCCCTCCCAGAGCTGCCGAGCAGGACACACAAGGTTGGGGAAACAACACTGGTTGTAGTTAACCTGCGTTTTTCTAAGTTGCTCACGAGGCAATTTTCAACCACTTAGGAAAACATGGGCAAGCAATTCAGGGAGATTAGTCACCCCAAAGAGGCAGTGATTAGTCGCCAGGCGATTGCTCATCCTGAATCTTCCCGTGAGGTCTAGCCCTAAAAGTTGTTTAAAAGTTACACTCACACTTTTGTACAGAGAAAAAAGCCAATCTAGTCCCCCTTAGTTGCCAGCATGGTCCAAGTTTCAGTGGGGTTAACTACGACCAGTGTTCAACCTCGTGTGTCCTGCTTGGCTCCTAGGGATGACGTCACACCTCTGGCCTTACGCGTTTCATCTGTTCCGACTTCCTCTGAGGCTTCAATGTCAATTGTGTCAACTAATATGGCTGTGCTGAACATATTTTAAAGGAATTGTTCAGTATAAAAATAAAAAACTGGATAAATAGACTGTGCAAAAAAATGTTTCTAATATAATTATTTAGTTAACCAAAAATGTAATGTATAAAGGCTGGAGTAGACTCCAGTAGACTGTAGACTCTGGACAGGGCACCAAGTCTATACATTATAGTGGCGAGTCACATGTTAAATCATAGGTATTTACTGAAATACCCTTTTTCACTGATTGACCTGACCCACAAGAATGGTAACTGTGACCTGCTCAAAGTTATGAGACTTTTCATTATTTCCCAGACTGTCTGCTATGTTATAGAGATTCTGTCATGATTTTCATGGTTTACTTTTTTACTGAATTGCACGATGTACATTTTAATTTTATTCTTCAACCAGTACATTTTTAAGTTGTAATATTGTTGTCTAGGTAGCCGTCTCAGGTTATTGTACCTCTATGCTTTGTTGGGGTCAGGCTTAGGTGTTTTACTGTTGAGTGCTGTCCTCATATCTACCACTAATGCAATGGTGGAGCATTGGAGCATTTTTAGCAATGCAGGTATCCGGGATAAAGTCCTGCAGCGGGTTGGGTACCTGCAAAAACCTGTGGTACACTGTGGGTTGTGGTAGAAGTTCGGGGTTTTGCGGATCGTGGGTCTTCTCAATAGCAATTTTTACTCAATTTTTCTGATTACTCCTACTTCCGATGATGTCACTTCCGGTTACAATGACAGAACTTCCTGATTCTTGATGGTCAGCATGTTGAGCGTCCATGTTGCGGCTAATGTACTTGCGAGTCGGGTAGCGGGTCCAGGCGGGTAAGAATGCATGTCGTGGGTCCCGGTTGCAGATTGCAGGGTACGGGTTGCAAAAAATGGACCCGTGCAGGACTCTAGTCTGCTGGGGGGGTTGTTTGATATCAATCCAGCTTGCAAGTGCAGCAGTGAGAGACTGAAGTTTATTAGAGCACAAGTCACATGGCTAAAAGCACTTGTGAAACTAACAACATGTCTAGCCCCACATCAAATTTAATAATTAAGTATCAAAAACCTGTTGGCTGTTTTGAAAAACTGATTTCAGTGCATAATTTTGCAACAGGTCCATTTCAAAGTTATTGCTAAGAAGCCTTAATATTTAAATAATGTATATAAATCCACTCTTTCTTTCATGTTGAGTATATTCAGTGATGTACAAATTTCCACTTTATCATTAAATCTTATTGTAAAAACAAGGGTTGTTTTCTAAATGTACTCAGAATAAACACGGAGCCACTAGTCCTACAGCACAAATGACCGTTATTCTGATTTGTTTATAAGCTTTTGTAGATGTACACTGGAGGCTTGTCTGAGATAACTTTAAATTGTGCACAGAAAAAAAAAATCTTGCTGGTATGATAAAATGGCAGTGATTGCAAGTAGGCAGCAATCTCAGGATTTCTCTTGTTTGACATAGCTGCTTTTTCAATAGTTTTTCAAAAGCCTTTGCTTCAAAGAATCCACTGACATTTGTGATGGTTGTAGTTGTGCTGGCCTGGGGTCTGAGGTTGGTGATTACAATTATTTGAGGAGTGCCTAACAAACTGCCACCCCCTGTGATTATCCCGCTAAAATTTCTGCCTTCTCCTGCCTATTCTTGTCTTAGTAGTCGTTTGACCACCAGAGTCCTTATGATATAATAGAACCCATACCTGTATACGTTTACTAAAGAGTTGGAACATTTCAAAGCAACTTTACAACTGACCAACCTTATTGCTTTGTGCAATTAGTCTTCTAATTCCACCTCTTTCCAGACTACAATTGAAATAGTCTGTCAGTGACCCCAGCAATAGTTTAATTTTTGTTGTAAATTTTTTAGCTGCCTCCAAAATTGTCCTTTTGTTGCTAGGTGATTTAAACCACTGCAATCAGTGAACAGTTTGTATGAGAGCCAAAGACCAGAACAATTAAAAAATAATTTTACATCTACGAAGAATAAAAAAACAGCCTCTTTAAGACAAATATAGGGGCAAATTCACGAAGCATCTAACGCTAGCGCTTATTTGCCAGCGTGACATCATTTCACAACTTTGCCAAGTGTCCCTGGCGAAAATTCGCTAGCGAAGTAGATAGACTAGCGCAACTTCACACCCTTATGCCAGATGAAGTTGCACACTGATGAAGGCACATAACGACTCTAATTCACTAAGATGACCATTTTACTGAACGTTACCTCTTGCGCTACACTTTACTTCACCAGTCCAGACCTGGCGAAGTTCAATACAATAAATCAGTGGTTCTCAACCTGGGGGTCGGGACCTCTTTGGGGGCCGAACAACACTTTCACAGGGGTCCCTTAAGGGGTTCCAGGAGCAGGTTCATCTCCCCACTAGCCCTGGGGCAAGGTTGTAGCTCTCCGGGTGTTGGTGCTGGGAGTTGTAGTTCAGTAACCTGTGTAGGGAAGCCAGTTGCACTACAACTTTCTATATGCCCTTAGTAGGGACTGCCATACAGCTCTCCCTGCCCATTTAAAATTTGTAAAACTAACATGGTAATTGGGGTGGTGCCACAAAATGGGTGTGGCAAAAATTATTTGCTACACTACGCACGGAAAACTAACCTTTATGCAGCCACGCTGTCTCCTGTACTTTCCTAACAATCTGCTCTGGGCTGGCAACGAAAATATTTAAATATTTTATGGTTGGGATCACCGCAACATGAGGAACTGTATTAAAGAGTCGCAGCATTAGGAAGAAGGAGAGCCACTGCAACAGATAGAAGTTTGAAAAAAAAAAACTTGAAATTTTTTCTAAGTCCCAAAAATACGCTGGCGTCTTTAATTTTTTTAGGGTGATAGTCTGAAAAATAGCATAATTTTTTGGGGGGTTACCCTCCTTCCCCCCTACATTTCCTACATTTGGCAACTCAACTATACAGGGGGCACATGTTTAGGTCAATAGGACACATTTATTTTATTTATTAAAGGTTTCCTGGGCTTGTGTAGTGTAAAGTAGTGGCTGTAACATATACTTCTATTATACTTTCAATTTCGCACAGTATGCAAATTAGGCATCGCTAGCGTAAATGCACTTTGCCTGATGAAGTAATGGTAGCGCAACTTCGCTTATGTTCGCCGCCCTGACCGCAAATTTGCAATTTAGTGAATTTGCATAGCCCTGGCAAAACAACGCCTGTGAACGCTAGCAGTGAATGCTAGCGAAGCCCTCGCTAGCGCAACTTCACAGGTTAGTGGATTTGTCCCATAAAGAGAAAGTAATTTGTTATATAAAGGCAAGTTAGTGTCAAAATATAAAAAAAAATAAAAAATTTTCAATTTCTGAATTAGTAACTTTTTCTTTCTGCATAAAATAACTATTTGGAAATAGTATCTCCAGACATTCTTTACGATTGGCATTCTCAATATTTCCTTGACAAAAGCGTAGCAGAGTTGCAATATTTCTGTTGTTTACATCTCTACTGCTTCGAGTGGCCTAAAGAGTTTCATATTTAAACTTCAAATGGATAAACTGGATGAGTAAACTGATGCAAATTCGAATAAACTCCTCTTGCACCCACCCTTCATTTTAGTTGTAAAGATTCTAAAAAAGCATAACAATCACTGACCTTCATTTTTCTCCCCCTCTATGTTTTAGGTATATGTATCACATTCTAACAAAGAATACTACCGTCACTGACTTGAATCGTAATTTATTAGTGGAGACGATCCGATCGATCACAGAGATTCTTCTGTGGGGTGATCAGAATGACAGCTCTGTATTCGAGTAAGTGCAATAGCCTTAATAATAATGCAAAAAACTTCTGCTTTCCTGTGTTTTAGGCCAGCAGATAGACAGAGTCTTAGGCTAAGGCCAGACGGGGAGATTCGGGGGCATTTTGTCGCCTGGCGACTTCTCGCCTGGCGAGGCAATTTGGAGCGATTTCAAAAAGCGCGCCGCTCCGTGTGGATACGCGCCGGCGTTTTCAAGCAACGCCGGTGCGCTTGGGTACTTTGCTATTCGGGGAGGTTCGGGGGCTACAAGTAGCGGCGAGAAGTCGCGAGGAGACAAAATGCCCCCGAATCTCCCCGTCTGGCCTAGCCCTTAGGGGCAGAGTTTGTAAATATGGCATTGTGGAATCCATAGGAATTCTAAGCATTTTCCCCAGTTATTAGGAAATTTTTTAAAGGGGTTGTTCACCTTCCTAACAGTTCAGTTGTATTGAGATCGTTGACCAGAAATAAAGACTTTTTTCCAGTTGCTTTCAGTGTTTTATTTTTTTACCATTTTTCCCCCAAATATAAGTTTGAAGCTTAATTTTTCTCTCCCCCCATAGTTGTCTGGCACCTCAGTGATTCAGGTGCAGATTCTGAACAGCAACAACTATTGTATTAATTCTAACAACTGCCTTTGATGAAAGAAAAGAATTCAGCTCAGCAGGTCCAAAGATAAAGAAATATATAATTTAGAACAGTTTGCAGACTTGATGGCCCCCCCTGAGCTGCTTTACAATAGACCTAAGAAGATGAAAATGATGATAAAGGATAAGTAAACCTTTGAAATAAGTGAATGTAAAATTCACAAGCTATTAAAGGTACTTATACAACCGCACCAACTGCTGATCACTTTCCAACCATTCTGACCACCAAGTAGTCAATGAAGTTGTCCGGAGATAGAAAGACGGTTTTGCTGTACTTCTGCTTATGAAAAAAATACAAACCTTTCTCAAAACTTTCCTAACTAGAAGAGCATCAGAGCAGCCCTGTTGCAACAAAATGCATTCACAGTACATGTATCCCTTAATAGCTTGGAATTAAAATAAATAAATCAATGTAAATTAAAAAAAAGTTATTAGAATAGCAACCTTTATATTCACTTATTTTAAAGGTTTACTTATCCTCTAGCACATGAGTGCCCATACATTACTAATATAGGGTCTATTAAGTGATATTGCCCCATTATGATCAACATCTACTGTATAATGGCATTAACATTGTGTTCCATGGAAAATATTATCTTAAATAGTATACTGATTTATGAGGGAATTTATGCCGCATTAGAAAGCAACTATTTCTTATGCAGCCTTAACAGAATAAATATCTGAGTAAAAAATAAATGAAATAGAAGGGTCATTTTGTCAAGCAATTTGTTGACCGTGTCTTGAGATCTACTGATCACCAACTAAAGTTCTACTGGCAGATCCCCATCTACCTTTTGGACACCCCTGCTTTATCATATATTAATTTGGGCATGGCATGCAGCAATACTGTTCAGGAAATTGTCCAGGAGGAAGTCAGCGCCTACATTGTGCTCACACTAAATAGTTTTAATGCTTCTGGTTCAATAAGTCATGTATCACAAGTGGCCACTGGTTTCTAGCCTTGTTTCCTACTGGTTTGTATGTATGCATTGATATTACTACTTATGATTAACTTTTTTCGGATTACTGTTTTAGCTTCTTTTTGGAAAAGAACATGTTTGTCTTCTTCTTGAACATATTACGGCAGAAGTCGGGCCGATATGTCTGTGGGCAACTTCTCCAGTCACTGAACATGTTATTTGAGAATATAAATCACGAGACTTCTTTGTGTGAGTACATCAACTTAACATTTATCCTACAAATGATTAAACCATTTAAGGCACATTAAAAACGTACATGATCTTATTCAGACATTGGCGATACACATCTCTCTGTATGGGCTTGGTGTTCTTTTATGGGAATCTAAAACACACTGGGTTATTCTCTTTTTGTTGGTGTATGTAATTGCACTTTTAAAAGAAAATCAACAGAATTTTAGGATCTCATTAACATAACTCCCTTGAGCATCGTAAGCTAAAGATAATTTATAAAAGTTTATGGATATCTTTGAATATATACATGTTGAGCATATGAATGGAGTAGTCTTTCTACCAAACTATACAGTGCAGCGCATTTACAGGTATGGGATCCATTATCCAGAAACCCGTTATACAGAAAGCTCCGATTTTTTTTTTTTTTTTGTAATAATAAAATAGTTGATTGTATTTGATCCAAACTAAAATAAAATAAATACTTATTGGAAGCAAAACCAGCCTATTGGGTTTATTTATTGTTTGCATGATTTTTTTTTCAGAAGACTTAAGGTGTGAAGGTCCAAAATACAGAAAGATTTGTTATCCAGAAAACCCCCAGGTCCCGATCATTCTGGATAACAGGTCCCATACCTTAGAGAGATGAACAAAGTATTTTGGAGAGTGACTTTGAATCTTTCAATCGAACTTCCAATTCACAAATCGGAGTCAAGTGGGAGAAGCTAGGCCATGTAAATAAAAGAAAACATAATTCTAAGTCACTTTTCAATATAGATTTATTAGTTATCCGTGCTTTTAAAGTTGTTTGTAAAAACAATTGCTATTGAATGCAACATTTGCTTAAAGGGGTGGTTATAGAGTGACCCATCTGAAGCAACTTTTCTATTGGTCTTTATTTTTTTTATATAGTTTTTTTTTTATAATTTTTTCATTATTTTCCACCTTCTTCTGACTCTTTCTTGCTTTCAAATGGGATTTCTTTTATAAGGCAAAAATGGGTTGACTTTCAATTTAAAATAACTGAGGCCCCTGCATCCAAGTATAAAAACTATTGATATTTTTGGTAGTGTGCATTTACCAACTATTTGAAGTTATTAAATGTATGTTGAACATACATTTATTGTGAACTGTAAAGAAAACATGGGCTATAATAATGCATGTCTTGTCACCCATAGGGATGCTAACATATTACTTTACTTTTAATTGGATCTTAAAGTGATACTGACACTAAAAAACTGCTTTTTAAAATATGATTGTACATGTAAAGTTACCTATAGGTCATGTTGATCATTTCTTGCTGAGAGATCTGTTTTTGTAAGTAATGGTTAGTTGTAGTAACTAACCCTGACTGTCCCATCTGAGCCTCTCCGTTAGAGTTTCTAATGCTAACAGACTCCCGCTGCACCAATATGGCAGCCCCCTCATAGACAAACACTGGGAATCAGATAGGCAATGTAAAAAACATTGGGCAAAATCTTTATGGCAAAATTATAAGTAGCATGGAAGGCCAATATTAAGATAGATACGAAAAAGGTATACTTTCTGGTGTCAATATCTCTTTAAAGGGTATTTCTTCTTTTTCCAACAGACTATCTACTGTCTAATAACCACGTGAACTCAATCATCGTCCACAAATTTGACTTTTCCGATGAAGAGATTATGGGTTATTATATTTGCTTTTTAAAAACCCTTTCTGTGAAACTTAACAATCACACAGTCCATTTCTTTTACAATGAGGTATGTAATTCTCTAATATGAAAATGCTACGGTTTCCAGTATGTGTCCTTTTCTGTGCATGTAGCACTCGACAGTTCTTAAAAAAAATCATGCAAAAAACATAGTTAAAGCCCATTGTTTTGGTTTGGAAGAAAAACAGAAATGTTTGTGGAACTACAGGTGATGGCCCCTGTTCTCAGATATGCTGTCCAGCCACCCATCAGGTGCAAATTTTTAAAAAGTAACGTGTAATAAACCATTTTCACCAATAAAACCACTAGTTAACTGTTTGGGCCGCCCTAGGAACAAAAGAGGTTATTAGGAGATTGTCAGCAGTCTGTGAACTACAATACTTTACTAGTTGGTTTTAATGGAAATTTATTAAAAAGACACAGATATTTTAAGTCCATATGATGGAAGCTATATTTTGCCAAAGCAGTCTGACTGCCCATTGGGCCAAACCAAACTATTATACCATATAATTGGTGAACCAAGAGGAGGTAGCAATAATAGGTATACCAGCTGTAGGTCCCCAAAAGTGGTTATTGTGGGTCATACCTAATATATGTGGTTCCATGCATGAAGAGGAGCAGAACAAGGGGTCAGCAAAAGCAAGTATAGAGGAAAGGTAAGATTGCTGTAAAATGGCTATGACCACAAAGGGGTTCTGTAGATTCACTTTCTTATTAACCCATATATGAAAAAAAACATTAAGCATAAGGATAAGACGCTTGGCCTACTAATAAAACAACAAAAGAAATACCCCAAAAAGTAAAGCAAGCATTTTATGATGTTGGTGATGATTCATATATGGTTTTTGGAAGCAGTCTTTGAATAGTTCATATCAATTGTCCCTTGGTGTACCAGTCTTTGAAAAGTGTGTCTGGAGAGAAATAGTTAGGGCCCCCATATGGGGGTTAACTTTAAATTTGGTATGGTGGCTTACCACTTTTATGGTCATAAAATTGTAAACCTGCTTTTATAAATTGCATGCACTTGCATAGCGAATTACTTGTGAAACAGGGGACCAGGGAATGTGTGTTGTTCAGTTCCCTGTCTTGTTTTTGTAAGTTTGTAGTTTAGTTAACCAGATCACTTGCAGACCCCCGGACTGCACACTTGGACTGCAATCAGTCTTGGCAGTGCATTAACCACTATACTGTGCATCACTTATTAGCCCTTGTAAGTTACCCGTTTAGATTGTAAGCTCTGTGGGGCAGGTTCTTCTGCCTCTTGTTTCTCTTGGCACTTAACTGTATACAATTACATTTAATATTATTTATTATTGTGTTTTTGCTTATCTGCTTTATTAATGCATTGATGAATGTACTGTGCTACCGATTTGCATATGTGTACACATACGGATATACTACTACTTATTGCACAGGACCACAGGTATATACTGCTTGGTCCCTGTGTGGAGACTCTAGGGTAAAAAAAGAAAACATTAAATTGTGTTTTGTTTTTATAATGCAAAAAAAGAAACGTAAATAATTTTTTCCCCATCTTCTACATGCTTTAGTCATAGCTGTATATTTGCTTTTTCAGCACACCAACGATTTTGCTCTGTACACAGAGGCTATCAAATTTTTCAACCATCCAGAGCATATGGTCAGAATTGCAGTGCGTAACATTACTCTGAATATCTACAAAGGTAAGTGTGTTTATATTAAAGCTCATAAATTGATGGGGGCATTTAAAGCTTCACAAAGACAATTGTAAGATAACGTGTGCCTGGATTTTCTTTATATATCTACAAACATAAGTGTGTTTACGCTATATTAAACTGCTACTTAGCCAGATGGGGTATTTAAAGTACTTGATTTGTAAGTACAGCAGAAAAATATTCACCCTAAACTGGGAAACAGCTTTGTTTTTTTCTCAGCACTATAAGGGTAGGGACAGACAGGGAGAAGGAAATTCGGGGAGATTGTCGCATGCTAAAAACGCCAGGCGACAGAATCTCCCCGAATCTCCCTGTCTGTCCCTACCCTTAACTGCAATAGCATAGCTGTACAGCAGAGGGCACTGTTGTATTATAGTAACATTTTGCAGCTATCTGCAGATTTGTGAACTGGAACTAGACAGGTTTAATGTGCCAAGTCTCTCCTGTTGTATTGTCTAAATATACATGTTCCTACAAAGGTCTTACCTGAATGTAAAATAATATCTGCTCATGCCTCAAAAATCACTTATATTTTTCTAATACATGTCTATTACTTCAGAGCAAATTTTATTTCTTTTTGTGCAGTGCTGAAAATATGAACTTGATCTATATTCAATGTCTTCCAGTAATTCCTGTCTCTGAAACCTATTGTGCATAAACAGTTGTAACCAAACATTCACAAGTAACATAAATTGATCAACGCAGAGACAGAACATTCTTTCTAGATTCTGTTGTGCCATGGCAGTAACCAAGACATTTTAATGTATAAGAATGATCCCGAAGTACTACGGAAATGTGCATTGGATTTTATATTAAGAAACAGAAAATAAGTATCTCTCCAGTTTTCCCCTTTAAAAATAGCAATAGCCATTCTTTTTAAGTGTAAACAAAAAATAGGCAACAGCTGTTTGTTACAAAATGCTTTCATGTAGGCCCTAAATGAATGCACAGACTCAAATATGTAATATGTAGAATATACACTGATTATTTGTGTGATCTATATCTTGCTGCAGATGATTTAAACTAAGCCTTTATTACAAACAGTCATTAAAATGTAATTTTATACAAGACTGGCAGAAACAAATGTTCTGGCCTTCTCATAGTTTATTTTTTCCAGTTCTTCTTGCGACTGGCTATACTTTAATTTGTGATTTATATTGCTAAAGTTCATCAATCTTCTCTGTTGCTGATCTTATTTACTTTTTTTTTTTCTTCTTTCTCTTGCTTTCTTCCACTGCTGAACTTCCCGTGCCATAACAGTGTCATGTAAGTGTTACAACTAATTTCATACTGCTTTGTTTATGTATTTTTCTTCCAAATATTGGAACCTGCCAGTTTAAATTTGAAAAACTGTTATTTTTATAAACTTTTAGAATGGGCAACCGCTGCTTACAATGCAGTGGTGGCAGGCGATACAGATGCAGGATTTATGTACTTCGTGCAGATGCTACATGCACAGCAATTCTGTATATTGTTATAGCTGTACCTCTCTGTTCATACACAATGAATCACTGGTGGTATGTCATACAATCTAGAAATATGTGGAAAATTTGTTTTGAGGAGATATTTGATGGTTTAGTGTATTGCATGCAGTGCTGTATTCAATTACAGTCGTATGAAAAAGTTTGGGAACCCCTCTCAGCCCACATAATAATTTACTTCACTTTCAACAAAGATAAGTGGTATGTCTTTCATTTCCCAGGAACATCTGAGTACTGGGATGTTTTCTGAACACAGATGTGTGAAGCGGTATTCAGTTGTATGAAATTAAATCCAATGTGAAAAACTAGCTGTGCAAAAATGTGGGTACCCTTGTAAGTTTGCTTATTTGAATGCATGTAATTGCTCCATACTGATTACTGGCAACACCAAATTGGTAGGATTAGCTTGTTAAGCCTTATAGGCAGGTGTATCCAATCATGAGAAAGGGTATTTAAGATGGCCAATTGCAAGTTGTGCTTCTGTTTGACTCTCCTCTGAAGCGTGCCAGCATGGGATCCTCAAAGCAACTCTCAAAAGATCTGAAAACAAAGATTGGTCTAGGGAAAGGCTACAAAAAGCTATCTCAGAGGTTGAAAGGACAAGGAAAGTCTAAAAATGAATAGGGCTAAAAATGCCATGTTTATATACTGAACATATTGCACCAGCCTAAAGTTTCAGCTTGTCAATAGCAGGAATGATTCATAACTTCAAACTTGTCACAGGGGGTCACCATCTTGGAAAGTGTCTGCAACACTCACACTCTCAGTGAGCTCTGAGCAGCTAAGCTTAGCGGTCGTCGCAAATAAAATGAGGTTCCCTGTAATATAAGTTGATGCTACAGGGATTATTTTTAAATTCTGATGCTAATTGTATTGATTTCTGTGCTGCCATGTAGTAATTATCTGTATTAAGGACTAATCAGCCTTATATTGTGACTATATTTCTATTCTATGTGGTCTGTATATTTTGAGTCGGTCTATAAGCTCAGTAAGTGACAGCAGCACAGAGCATGTGCAATGACTCAACAAAAATGAAGATGGGAAGCTACTGGGGCATCTTTGGAGAAACAGATCTTTACTGCTAAAGGGCTGTGGTTGCGTTGGGCTGGCACAGAAGCCCAAAACATAATGAACAACATTTCTAGCCTACTTTTTTAGTTTCACTTTCCTTGTCCTTTAAAGGGGAATGAAACCCCCCCGGCGCTAACTCAAACCCCCAACCCCCCGCCTACCTCTCCCCATGGGCTATTGCCCCTAAGTCCCTACTTATCCCTTCAAACAGGTCCCCTCCGGCGATGTTCACAGGGGCCATCTTCTCTTCTAACTGTTTGAAGGGGTAAGTAGGGCCTTAGGGGCAATAGCCTGGGGACCTGCTTGAAGGGGTAAGTAGGAACTTAGGGGCAATAGCCCGGGGGGAGAGGAAGGCCGGGGGGTGTAGGGAGGGGGGCCTACTGGGGTGGTGGGGGGGTTGCGTTAGCGCCTGGGGGTTTCCTTCCTCTTTAAACTGTCCGTTTCAACTGTAATTAATGTAATCAGGAAATGGAAGACCACAGGCACATTTGCTGTAAAACACAGGTCTGGCAGGCCAAGAAAAATACAGGAGCGGCATATGCAGAGGATTGTGAGAATGGTTACAGACAACCCAAAGATCACCTCCAAAGACCTGCAAGAATATCTTGCTGCAGATGGTGTATCTGTACATCGTTCTGCAATTCACTGCAATTTGCACAAAAAATATCTGTATGGCAGGGTGTTGAGAAAGAAGCCCTTTCTGCACTCACACCACAAACACAATTGCTTGTTTTATGCAAAATTTTATTTAGACAAGCCACAGTCATTTTGGAACAAAGTGCTTTCAACTGATGAGACAAAGATTGAGTTATTTGGTCATAACAAAAAACACTTTGCATGGCGGTAGAAGAACACCGCATTCCAAGAAAAACATCTGCTACCTACTGTCAAATTCAGCGGAGGTTCCATCATGCTGTGGGACTGTAGGGCTAGTTCAGGGACTGGGGGCCTTGTTAAATTCGAGGGTCAGATGAATTCAACCCAGTATTAATAAATTCTTCAAGATAATGTTCAAGCATCAGTCACAAGGTTGAAGTCATGCAGGGGTTGGATATTCCAACAAGACTCAATACACACAAAACACACTTCGGCATCTACAAAATAATTTATGCAGAGGGAGAAGTACAAATTCCCCGACTTGAATATCATGGAAAATCTGTTGGATGATTTGAAACAGGCTGTCCATGCTCAGCAGTCAAATGTAACTGAACTGGAAAGATTTTGTATGGACAAATGGTCAAAAATACCTCCATCCAGAATCCACACACTCATCAAAGGCTATAGGAGGTGTCTCAAGGCTGTTACACTTGCAGAAGGAGGCTCAACTAAAATTGATGTACAGTTGTCCTTATAAGTTTACATACCCTGGCAGAATTTATGATTTAACAATTATTTCAGAGAATATGAATGATAACACAAACACTTTTCTTTCACTCATGGTTAGTGGTTGGCTGAAGCCATTTATTGTCAGACAACTGTTTACTCTTTTTAAATCATAATCACTACACAAACTACCCAAATGACCCTGATCAAAAGTTATCTTTATGGATATATATATATCATGAGAGGAGGCATAAAAAGCATTAGATTTCATGTGACTGATTATGATCTATTCTAGATACAGCTAACTGTGACATAAATGTTTGTGCCTGTGACCTTTATTTATTTGTTTTGAGACAATGTGGGCTTCAACCTCAAAAAGTAATTAATAGTTGTAACTTTAAACTGTTCCATTATGCACATCTACGGCTGGCGTAGAAGTGAAATGTAAATTTATATACACAGTGTATCTGAATGGTGCACTGTGTTCAACCAAAGCTTCAGGTTTTATGTATTAGACCTCCATTGACAGATAAACAAAAGGTGGTCACGGTGCTTGAATGTCACGTAATATAAATGGATAATGAATTCACTACTAAGTACTTCAATATATTGGATTTTGTGTATTCTCTCGAGAACTACATTTTTTTCATTAAACTAACTCTGTCAGTGGTGGATCATAAGTCGGCTATAGATGGGTAACAGATTAAATATAGTCCTTACCAAATAGTTAAACACAGTTGGAAGTTTGTAATGTTGACCATTTTGTAGACTACGTATCTTTGTTTTTGCAGCAAGCTCCAGATTCTGGATAATCCGCCAAGTCATATTTACAGGCTGCTGAGTTGTGGCTCTTAAATTTTAACAGGGGGAAGTGAATAAAAGGAGCTTATATTGTTAGCCATTTACAGTATGCTCTATAAACATTAAACATGTTGCCGACCTTACAATCACACAGTGGAGGATGATAACCCCATTAGGTTGATGAATCTGGTCAGACAAACATGGTATCATTATCTGCCTCAATCGTGTGCGATTTTGTACTATGCAAACTTTGACAATTGGAACAATTTGCCTGTCTTTACTACTTCTTGTTTTTCTTTTAGTCAACAACCAGCCGATGTTGCACTATATAAGGGATAAAACAGCCGTGCCATATTTTTCCAATCTGGTCTGGTTCATTGGAATACATGTCATTGAGCTTGACAAGTGTGTGCAAACTGATGAAGAGTAAGTACCTTTAATGACCTTCTTATGTCTGGCATTGATGAAAATCTTCAATATAATGTCTTACCCTATGAATCTTCATATAACAAGGACGTTGGTGGCTGGTTGGTTGAGATGTTTGCCCTTAAAGTGTTTGGTTCACCTTTACGTAAAAGCTTAGTATGTTATACAGTGGCCAAGTGTAAGCAACTTTTCAATTGGTCTTCATTATTTATTTTCTATAGTTTTTAAATAGTTGCCTTTTCCTTCTCACTTCTTCCAACCTTCAAATGGGGGTCACTGACCCCATCTAAAAAACAAATGCTTTCTAATGCTACAGATTTATTGTTATTGACATTTTTTATTACTCATCTTTCTGTTCGGGTCTTCTTCTGTTCATATTCCAGAGTCGTCTTCAAATTGGTGCAATGATTGCTAGGGTAATTTGGACACTAGCAACCAGATTGCTGAAATTGCAAACTGGAGAGCTGATGAATGAAAAGCTAAACAACTCCACAAATAATAAAACATGAAAACCAATAACAAATTGTCTCAGAATATCACGCTCTACATCGTATTAAAAATAAACTCAAAGGTGAACGACCTCTTTAAAATCTTTATTGACTTTATAGCTAGAAAAACAAGGGAACTTTTGATTGCATCAGAACTAGACTGTGATTTCTTAGGAAATAAGCAATGGTCATTTCCTAACCTGTCACCGGACGTTTTATCACTGCTGTTCCTTGGTGAAACTCAAGGTTGTTAAAGGAGAACCAAACCTCCTAATTTGTATCCCCTTCCCCCCTACCTTAAATAGTCCCCCCCTCCTCCCCTGGCCTACCTGGTACCCTTGGCAATTGCCCCTAATTTTCTACTAACCTCTCCTTGTGGTTCCTGTTCAGTGGAGTTCACAGCAGCCATCTTGTCTCCTTCGGTCTTCTTCTGTAGTGACCGTTTTTTTCAGCGCATGCATAGTTTGAATAATCTTCCAATGCGGATCTACTGCCCATGCGCCTGAAAGTCACAAACATTTCTGAAAAGTTTTCAATTCGACCCTTGATAAATCTGCTGATTTTGTAAGAAATTATTACTTGGAATTCCTAAACCTGACTGTTTTGCCAACCTGACTGTCCCATCTCAGTCTGTGAGTTGAGTTTATAATGCTAATGGACTCCTGCTGCACAAATATGGCAGCCCCCTCATAGAGCAACATGGGCATAAGAAAGGTAATGTAAAAGCATCAGGCAAATACTTTTATGGCAGAATTATAAATAGCTTTCAAAGATAATGTTATGATGTATATAAAAAAGTAGGGATGCAGTGAATCTAGGATTTTATTCGGTATTTGGCCAGGATTCTACTGTTTTCAGCAGGATTCGTCCGAATCCTTCTTTCCGGCTGAAACTGAAACCTAATTTGCATATGTAAATTAGAGATGGGGAGGGAAATTGTGAGAGTTTTTGTCACAAAACAAGGAAGTAAAAAATGTTTCCTTTTCCCACCCTAATTTGCATATGCAAATTAGGATTCAGATTTGGTTCTGTATTTGGCTGAATCTTTGTGAAGGATTCAGGGGTTTGGCCAAGTCCAAAATAATGGTTCCTGTGCATCCCTGAAAAAAGGGTTAGTTTGGGGAGAATAGTCGCCCCCAAAGAAGAGGAGATTTGTCGCCAGGCGACTAGTCTCCCCGAATCTGCTCTTTTGTCTCTGCATTAGGTCGGGAACTATGGTTGCATTAACGGAATTGTACAATAGAGAATTCCACTCTTTTGCACCCTTAGTGGCATCAGAATTTTGTTCTGTTTCCCTCAGTTGCTGAGATATTCCTTCCTCACATTATAGTGACCTTTTCTTATTGTAGTTGAACCCAAGCATTATTCCCTGTTAGGCATCATTTTCTTTAGTCATTACCTTATTCATAGCATTCTTGCCTTGCCAAGCCCAGCACGTTTACTTGCCAAACAACTTTTATCATATACCCATAAATATTCATAAAAGCTTGATGTTAAAAGTGCATATTCCTGGGAGAACGGCAGCCATGTGACCTTTTCCCATATATAACCTGTAAGTGTTGTATTCCGTGCCATGATGGATTTCTCCTCCAGTGAAGTAATGCAAAGCTAAGAATTGTCAATGAAAAACACAACTGCAAAACAGTCTCCTTTAAAAAAATAAAAAATAAAAGGCTAATATAAATCATGCTGCCTTCATGTTGATTTTTGTGCTTTATAAACAAGTACTTAATCCTGATGCCTTTAATCTCCTACATTCTCAATGACCAGATGACTGCCTCTTAATTGGGTTGCATGAATTATTCACAGCTTCTTCAGGGTCAGCAGCCTGCGCAGGAGCCTCCTAATGTACTAATTGAAACTGTGCTTGTTGTGCTTGAGTGATTGCAGTGGCTGTGTAATCCATACTCTGAAACAATCTATTAAAGTGAATGTAATTTGGCTAAATTAATAGGCCACACTGTCGAGTGAGAAAAGCTAGTTGGATAGGAAGTGGCGACAGCTTCTGGCATTTCTTGGGTAGCCTGCATTAAGTGCAGAAATGGCTTGGGACTCGGAGTTATGATCCTATGACATAGATTTTA
Source organism: Xenopus borealis (assembly GCA_024363595.1). NCBI lineage: Eukaryota > Metazoa > Chordata > Amphibia > Anura > Pipidae > Xenopus > Xenopus borealis. The sequence goes on from CM044447.1 coordinate 98,135,482, forward strand.
CTAATGATATTCGCTTGTCTGTCTGCCTGGGTTTAAAAAAAAAAAATCACCAAGTTTAATGCACAGATTTAATTTTAGATGGCTGAGATATTACATTAATTGGATCAGAGGAATGCACATTATTAAGGAGTTTTACACCCAAAATTCTAGTTGACTTCATGTTTAATATCCAAATTACCGAAAGATCCATTTTCTGAAAACCCCCAGGTCCCGAGCATTCTGGATAACAGGTCCCGTACCTATCCTATGGAATGGAGCAGTCTGATTAGTGAGATGAGCAGGCCTGTTATTTTGAAGTTAAGCAACTTAAGCTAGACTCTTCACACATTTGAAAAATTGCTTTGTTGAATTTAGATATACCTTGTTGAATGCTGAAATCAGATTGATTGGGGGGACATAGTTGGTGCTCTGGGTGACCAATGTTTTGTGAACAAAAAGTTAGCCACCTCCTTTCCATCAAATATTTTCCAAAGAAATATTAGACACTAGTGGCGGTTTGTTATAAAACACAATAAGTTTTCATGTCAGTTACAAATAGCTTAATCTTTACATCTCCTCTCAGACAATGGCACAAGAACAGTGGAGAGTTATACAACATGTTTTGGCCCTACGAGTTTGGTTTACTTAAATACATGGCAACCAATGAGCAACCAAATCCAATTTCGGTATATTAGCATACCTGTAAAGCAACATGCAAAGTTTTGTTGTTAGTAATCCTTTAAGGCACTAAATCGTGCAGAGAATAGTGGCAAATGCCCTATAGAAAAAACACTGTTTTAAAGTAAATGCATTAAGAATTTGTGTTGTTTTTACACTTTCCTAAACAATGATTTTATATTGCAGACACAGAAACAGGGGAAATCTAAGCAATCTGGTATCACAGCATTTGGACCATCTGAACTACCTGAATGATATTCTCATAATCAACTGCGAGTTCCTCAACGATGTCCTCACAGACCATCTGCTTAACAGACTACTGCTTCCTCTTTATGTATACTCATTGGTAACACAGGATGAGGTAGGGCAAACACAATGGCTCAAACCATTTATAATCACCTTTTCTCACCATTTCCATTTGTTTGCACCATCAATACTCCCCTTTTCCCTAACAAGATGGCCATTTGCTGTGGATGAAAACACATACTCACACACAATAGTCAATT
>CM044447.1:98137582-98165890 GCA_024363595.1 Xenopus borealis
TTTTTTTTTTTTTTTTACTATGTGTTCAATATTGCCCGTTTAGTGAATTTTAGTGGTAAAATGAAGGCTGTGTACAGGGTAATTGTTCTCAGCTTGTATATGAAAGGCAAATTAAAAAAAAAATGCAAATAAAGGCATGGTGCCTCACAAACCCAATGTCCCAAACATCATCAGTAACAGATTTCACATCTATATTATTATCATAATTATGCGTTAATTGGAAAATAAAAGTTTCATTGTTTTCATTTTAGATGTGTACTATATAAATCTGTATTAACAAAGTATTTTCACTTTAGCCTGGAGATCGCCCAAGAATAAGTCGGCAAGTGGCTCTGTATTTGCTGTCACAGGTAAGATCTTGACACGATTTATAAAAAAAAAATGGTTAAATGGGTTGTTCTCCTTTGACTTAACTGTTGGTATGATGTAGAGAGTGATATTCTGAGACAATTTGCAGTTGGTTTCCATTTTTTATTATTTGTGGTTTTTGAGTCCTTTAGCTTTTTATTCATCGGCTCTCCAGTTTGTAATTTCAGCAGTCTGCTTGCTAGGTTCCAAATTACCCTAGCAGCCATACATTGATTTTAATGAGAGATTGGAATATGAATAGGAGAGGCATTAAAAAAATAAAAAGTAGCAATAACAATACATTTGTAGCCTTACAGAGCGTTTGTTTTTTAGATGGGGTCAGTGACCCCCTTTTGAAAGCTGGTCAGAAAGAGTCAGAAAAAAATGTAAATAATTAAAAATAAAAAAGTCAGATTGAAAAGTTGCTTAGAATTAGTCATTCTATGAAACATATGAAAGGTTAACTTTAAGGTGAATCATCCCTTTAAGGTGATGATTAAACCAGGCACCCTTATTGTATCAAGCAGTTAGCCCATGTGTTTGCTAAATACTTCCAAACCAACCAGTGAGGGGTCATTTATCAACACTGGGCAAATTTGACCATGGGCAGTAACCCATGGTAACCAATCAGATTGCTGCATTCATTGTTCTACTTGCAGCTGGCTTCAAAAAGCTAATCTCTGATTGGTTACTACAGGTAACTGCCCATGAGACAGTGGTTGCTTCTGCAATTTCACTCAGGGAAATATATTTTTAAGATTGTGTTTTAGTGCAGAATCCTTAATTTTATAATATATAATATGTTATAATAATAAGTTAATGTGTTAAGGGATCAATACAATTTCTCTGACTTACAACAACAAAGAAATTGTTCACACACACCCCACAAACTCCCTGTTCACACACACCCTACAAACCCCTTCTTCTCTCACACCCATCCCACAAACCCCTTCTTCTCTCAAACGTACCCCACATAATGGCATCATACTACTGCAATACCTAAACCAATATGCACATGCAGGTTCTCTGTGCTTCCAGCAGGGGTCCTGAAGTGATGGGTGCACTGTAAGTGCTATAAGTTACAAAGGAGTTTGATGCAGATTTTTTTCAGTTTGTTGATGGTAATGCAAGTACTTTAGGAGCTTGAGTCTGGGTCAAGTAGATTTTGTGCCAGACCAACAATTATCTACTGTGCTCAAGCTGATGCATAAACATGAAGATTAAGATCAGGGAGGACCAGCCATCCTCATTAATTGATGCTTGTAACTTCCAGGATTTGTATTTGTTGGTGCTTCCTTGCATAAATAAATGCTCTGGACAGGACTGGACTGAGAATTAAAATAGGCCCTGGCATTTCAGGTACACAAGAGGCCCATCAGCCCACATGGAGGCCCAAACAGCCCCCACCAGCCCACTAAACACTGACTTTCTATGGGACCTTATAGCAGCCCCTCTGGCATTTGCCCTAACCCACAGATTGCCAGTCCGGGCCTGGCTCTGGAATTATTATTTTTATTAACATGTATTTATATGGCACCAACATATTTTTCAGCACTCATAGTCCTTTTAGTGGTGCTTTAAATTTCTTTTTGGGTAGTGCTGTTGTTTGATCAATGCAGCATGTACCTTTCCATGAATGAAATCCACGTGACACTAGTGGTGACAAATAGGTTTAATTTAGGAAACTTGTGCTGCTGTCTTGCCATTGACCTTGCAACGAAAAATAATTGTGTTGTTCAGCTAGCTAGCTAGGCCTAGCTTTCCTATACTACAATACTGCAGATGGATTTAACCCCAGTTAATCTGTACCTGTTAATCATTGTACAAATGTAGTAATATAGAGTCTTTAAAGAGGACCTGTCACCTTGAGACATGAGTAAAATATTTCTTTTCCCTCCTTAGTTAAACCCTTTAGTCAGCTGTTTTTGTCTATATCTGAAACTGATTACAAAATATCCTACATGTAAAAAGTGCTTCATAGGCGCTGCCATGTTTAAACACCCCTTTGTTTTCCGTGTGTGGGCTGTGCCAAACTGCCAAATCTCATTCATGCTTAGTCAGAGTAAACTCTATGATAGACAAGCTCTGTATAACTCATGTCACACCAGGACTTGATATTCTATGGGAATTATTTGAAACACCTTCTACTGTTCTATTCAGATTGTGTGGGCTACTCCAGCCACTAACAACTGCACAAACTGGTGATATTGTGAGAGGAGTCTGCAGTACTGATTCAACCCATGATGCTTTGCTCTCCTGACTTTCTGGAAAGTCAGGGCTTCAGTTAGTGTCTCATGCACATTTGAAAAGTAGTTATAAATTGAGAATTAGTGAGATTTGAGCATAATAAATAGGGGTATGTGGTTTGTTTTAAAAGTTTTATTTCCTTCCTAGTGTTAACTCAATCATGACAGGTTTCCTTTAAGGAGCTGCTTCCCAACAAATGCAGGTATATATTTTTAATAATATTCATACCCACTCCTTAACCCTTAACAAAGGGGACTTTATTGATCTTTGGATTACTGGAATGGCTTTCAGCATTTGGAGTTCATCCCATTCAGAGCTTTGCTTTAAAATAAATAAATGTGCATTGTCCTGACGCCCTCCAGGCATTTAAGTTTATACACGAATTGACCTAATAAACCTCTGAAGAGGCAATGCTTGCTGGAAAATTAGGCCTTTCTGATAGATCAGCTGAATAATGCACTCAGAGACAAACCAAACCTCTTTTAAGAAGAAGCCTTGAGAATCTGGGATAATAAAAAGAAAAACAACTTGACTGCATTCTCCTTAATTTGTCCTTGGCTGGAAGGTACTGTACTTGGATTCATGTCATGGATATTTTAGCAAAGATTTGGTGTGTTGTTTTCCATCATTAATCATTCTAATGTCTACTTTTGGTAAAGTACAAAAATATCTGTCCTTCCTTTTACTCCTCCTTACCTTACTTCCTTCATTGCAGTTTTAACATCAATTTGTCCTTTCCATCTTGTGTCACAAGTAGTGTTTCTTTTTTTGTGGTCAAAGACATTTGCAGTAAATCTGTATCTATGTTGCCAAATTCTCTGACATAGGAACACCTTTTATTGATATGCAACCTTTAATAATCAATGGGCTTAGTTTAACCAGGGCACTCCATCTACGTGGAGTATAATAATAATAATTATTATAATAATATATCAGTGGATTTGGTGCATCCCTATTTTGGATTCGGCCGAACCCCGAATAGTTCCCGATAGATTCAGCCGAATCCGAACCCTAATTTGCATATGCAAATTATGGTTGGGAAGGGGAAAACATTTTTTACTTCCGTGTTTTGTGCCAAAAAGTCACATGAATTCCCTCCCTGGTCCTAATTTGCATATGCATGCACATGCATGCACTTTCATATACATAGAAATAATTTTAGAATTATCCAAAGAAAGAAATTGTAAAATAAAAAAAAAGAAAGAAATATAGAGAGACAGAGGGAGAACCATCCCATAGACTAGAAGATTGTAGGATGGAGAACACATATAGGAAGTCATTGATGGCAGTCATTCACAAAAAAAATCGCAGGGGTGGGCAGACACAGAATTTCCAGGGGAAACTATGCAAATTAGTATTCTGATTCGGTTCGGCCAGGCAGAAATATTCGGCCGAATCACGAACCGAGTCCTGGATTCGGTGCATCCCTATAATATATAGATTCATATATATATATATATATATATATATATATATATATATATATATATATATATATATATATATATATATATATATTCTATACCATGAATAAAACAAACAATTGTGGGGATCCATCTCACCTATGCTTGCTTATCTAAATTAGCTGTAAAATGCAGACACGCTGTCTGTAGATATTAATCTGCATAGAACAGACTACTGCCCCTGTTGGGGTAAATGTAATCTTGAGTGTCACTCAAGATTAAATTCTGTTTAAGAGAAAAATGTTATATGGGTTGTTCTCCTTTAAACGAACTATTCGTATGATGTAGAGTATGATATTCTAAGACAATTAGCAATTGACTTTGCATGTTTTATTATTTGTGGGGTTTGAATTATTTAGCTTTTTGTTCAGCAGCTCTTCAGTTTGCAGTCTCTGGCAATCTGGTTTCTGTGGTTGAAATTACCCTAGCAATCATGCTTTGATTTGAATAAATATGAAAAAATTTAAAAAGTAGCAATAAAAAGGAATATGTAGCTGTTGTATATATTGATTTCTTTATTCTCTGTTTTCCCCAAATGTAGGTCTTTTTAACTATCCACTATGCACCTTTAGTCGACTCGCTAGCTGATGTCATATTAAACGGAGACCTCTCAGTGTTTTCATCTAAAGCAGAACTTGATGCTCAGCGAACTTCTGTAAGTCACTATTTCATCGATTCTATTAAATGCATTTTGATTAGTACTCACAAATGAATGATGATGGCGAAAACATATTACATTTGATTTCCTGTGGGATTTGCTCGGTTCCCCAAGGTCCATTCTAGGTGAAAGAGTTTTTCCTTCTCACAAATCTCCTTTAATTTGATTACATTACTGCTAAGGTGGTTAAGTGCTTAAGAGTAATGCCATAATGGTTATACATTTTTTTGTCAAGTGCTAATTATAATGGACCCCCTTTAAATATAAAATAATTTAAAGAAAAGAGGGAAAAAAGCAATACTGTAAGACTAATTTATTTAGCCATTATAAATGTTAGTTACAAGTTCAAGTCATGGGTTTTAGCAATACCCTTTGCATCATTAATGGTTGAATAAATGAGTGTCTTAAGCTCCCCATAGACGCAACGATCTTTCCCTGCCGAACGACCGATCTTAGGGAAGTCCGACCAATCTGTCAAATTATCGTGCGGTTAGTGGGATACAAACGATCGTACATCTTACGATTTTTCATTCGACATTGGTCTGATGATTGATCGGCCAGGTTAGAAAATCTTTATCGGCCCCCATGCAATCTTCCTATGTTTGCAGGGCCAAGCAGGCTGCAATCCTTCAGTTTTGTGGCAATATCACCTGAAATGGTCCTTTTAGTTGATGGACACATCGGACATTTAAACGATCGTTTTGAGACAATCGTGGTCTCACAATAACCACTGGATCTTTCAAAAATCTTTACGTCTATGGCCATCTTAACTGTATTATACTCTTCTGTACCCAAACTAAATTTAATCAACCTAGTCCACCAACTGTAGGAGTATCTTCTGTTGATAGTAGTGTTGTGAATTTAACAGCACAAGGTTACAAGAAATGAGGTTGTAAACCCCACTCCCCTAGGTTTCCTGTTGGTTTGACCTCTATAGTTTCCCCTGGAAATTCTGTGTCTGCCCACCCCTGCAATTTTTTTTTTGTGAATGACTGCCATCAATGACTTCCTATATGTATCCTTAATAGCTTTTCTCTCTCTGTGTTCTCCATCCTACACTCTTCTAGTCTATGGGATGGCTCTCCCTCTGTCTCTCTTTATTTCTTTCTTTTTTTTTGATTTTACAATTTCTTTCTTTGGATAATTCTAAAATTATTTCTATGTATATGAAAGTGCATGCATGTGTTGCTATAAATACAGTAAAGCATGTTCAGTTATCTTGTAAATGTGTTTAATTCCATGTTAAAACAAAATGATCTACAAATCCAGCACTTTTACTCAATCAGAGGGATGACGGTCTACTAACTTTATTTTAGCTTAAAGTTATTGTGCAGGCTGGAGAGATCATTTATCAAAGCTGGGCAAATTTGGGCCAGCCAATAACATTTTTGCTTTCATTGTTCTCTCGACTGAGAAAGCCTATTGCTCCTCTGTGCCGTTGCCTGCTGGCTGCTTCTCCAATAAATTTATGTAATTAGATCTTCATCTCCACTAGTTCAGTGGAAGCACAATCTTCATTCCTGTATTCCCAGCCCATGAAAGGTTGAAACTTCTCTTCTGATGCAAGATAACGCCATTTCACTGATAAGATAAAATTAAAGTGTTACCTTGTGGTAAAGAGTTCTCAGAAGTACAAATATTGCACTGCTCACTTCCTCGAAATGTCTCACTCAACTTCTGCAACTGCCTTTTTTTTTTTTTTTAAGCAAACCAATAACTTCTACCAGTATACAGGGCTGCATTTAAACATAGTCGTGGAGCCACATCATGCCTGGTAATCCATCTGATACTTTGCCCTTAAAATTGACCACTGTCAAATTTTGGAGGGCTCTGGTGCACGAGTAAAAAGCATATGTTTATTTGGCAGCTGTCACTATAGATGTATCTTCCTTCCTGTTGGGTGAGAAAGGTTTCCATCTGCTTCCTGCACAGTACAGATGTGGTTTGGTTTTACCTGCCCAGAGTTTGTCGATGTTATTAACCTACTTTCTCTTTCCCGTAACAAAAAGCTGAATTACTGGTACTGCATTGACTTACTAGCAGAGCCAGCACGTGTTCAACCCAAAACTTCTGCAGCACAAGCAAAGCAAGACTTTGCATGAGAAACTGAAATGCAGGAGAAAATGATGTGAGGCAAAAGTAAATGCAAAATATATATTTATCCTTTAGGAAATGCATAAATCTATTTTGGAATCTGAAATATATTGTTTGATTTTTATTTAGATTAGGAATGCACCAAATCCAGGATTTGGTTTGGGATTTGGCCAAGATTCAGCCTTTGTCGGCAGGATTTAGACTCAGCTGAATTGCCTGGCTGAACTGAATCCAAAAATTTATGTGACAAGAAAGTAAAAAAAATTTTTATTCACGAGCTGCACATACTCTTCTCTTTCGCTCTCTTTCCGTAATTTACATATGAAAATTAGGGTCGGATTTGCTTTGGCATTCAGCTGAATCTTTCACAAATGATTCAGTATTCAGCCATATGCTAAAATAGTGGATTTATGCTAATTTATGTGTTTTATTGGGAGTCTTGATTGAGGTTGAATAAAGCAGTATATGCTATGCATATATTCGCTGCATTATGGTCCATCATAGTTTTGCCACACTACAGATTTTTAAGAGTGGCTTCCAGTAATAGTGTGGTTTAAAAAAGTGGGGTTGTGATTATATCTGCTAGTGTAAAGATATCACTTTGCAATGAATAACCATGTTTTTCCTCAGAATTTCTTTCTTGTAGTGACCTCAGCTAACAGATGGGTGGAAAAGCTTTGCTTTCTGTGTAGCATAGTTTGACAAACTCAGGAGTCATAAAGGAGTTTGTTTCATGGTCGATAATGGGCATCAACAAAAATTCGACGTGCTGTCCCACACATGCACACAGAGGGTCATTGTCTTTTTATATCTTGTATATACAGTATACTGGCAAGGTTATGACTTGGGTAAGAACTGTACCCCACTGCAGGTCACTCTTTAGATCATATTCCACCTTTTCGCAGTGCCCAGGGGTTATTTGCATGTCGCCACCCATGATGCCTTATGGGAGAATTATTTTTGATATCTAGGCAGTGTGTATGGCATGAGACAAGTAAATACCTTCTGTTTTCAGAAGGCTTCAAGCTCGCCGTAGATGCAAAGATCCGCTCATTTGGCGACATTGCCCTGATATGTCACTAACTGGCAGGGCTGTATGGGGGTAATCTGGATGATCGGATTACAATGAGCGCAGTGGGTTACGACGGGTCAATTGGAATAAAATCCAACCGAAGACCCGATGGAAGCCCCCATATGTGGGGAGATAAGCTTTCAAATCGGTCTAAACAACCAATATCGTCCTCTTTATCTGCCCGTGTGTGGCCAGCATCACTTTGCATCCCAGTGCCCAGTAACATTCTGATGAACATTCTGATCATGCCTTCATGATTTGTGCAGAAAAAATTCAGTTTGCATGGTAGGGAAGGGAAATAGTTCATGAAAAAATGTTTTAAGAGGTGAGAACTGAATAGACTTTGGCCTATGCGTACAGTGGCAACAATCGGAGACGGAGGATGATGTGAAAGGAGACAATTTCACACTGCTCAGCGAGTCTTTTCACTGTTGGTTACATGCTGGCCTTGCTATGGCATTACATTTTCACTACTTTGTCTGACGTGGCAGGATGTTTTTGAGGAAGTCTTTTTGCCTGAACTTTTAATGTCCTCTCGTGAAATTATTGTGTGTTTGTGAAAGCAATGGGCGGCACTACTTGTTAACACACACAGCCACAAACAAACTGTTCCCACATTATGTGCCAGCTAGTTAGCAAGGTTTGGTTTTCCTGAGCAACATGGCATATAATTAATGACATACTATAATTTACATACCAGTACTACTTACTCTGCAAGGACAGGTGTCTTACTGAACTAATAAACATGAATTGATCATACTGACGGGAATATGCTACAGTCACGATGCTGTTTATCTTTTAATTTATATAGTAATAACATAATATGGGGGGGGGGCTTATAAAGAACATTCACCATGCACAGCAGTCTTTGCTCCACTAGAAATTTGGTTTATGGATCCTACCACACAAAGACACTTGGAACAGTTTAATCGGGAATCCATTAACCTGTATATGTACAGTATTAGGTGTGAAAACTACAACCATTGGGTTTAATCCCAGATGCACATGAGGATAGCACACAAAGAATGTAGTTAGTGTTAATAATCATACACTTGTGCCCCATCACTACAAAACAGCAGCTACCCACATTGCTAGCCAACATCCGTCCACATAAACAAGGGGCACATTTAAATTTGTTTCAGACCTCCAAGTGCAAAAGACCATATTCTTATGGAACGCACAGTACAGGGCCAAGGGAGGCAGAAATAAACATATTAAAAAAGAAAATGATACAAGTATGGAGCCTGTTATCCTGGATCTTCATACCTTGTCTGCTAGAAAATCATGAAAACCTAAAGTAATCCCAATAGGCCGGTTTTCCTTCCAATAAGGATTTATTGCCTTAGTTATAATCGCATACAAGATACTGTTTTATTATTACAGAGAAAAAGAAAATAATTTCAAAAAATTTGGATTATTTGAATAAAATGGGGTCTATGGGAGACTGTCTTTCCGTAATACAGAACTTTCTGGATAACGGGTTTCTGGATAATCGACCCTATACCTTTGTATTCTTATGTAATATATACAGGCTCAGAAAAGCATATAGAAAACTCTACCACCCCCCAAAATTTATACAAGTAAAAAATCTTTATGGAAAACAACCAAGTTGTAAAGTAATTGTGCAGCTGAGCTTGGCAGACCATTGCTTTCCTCTCCTGACATGTTATTTGACTGATCAGAGAGAGAAATTTTAAAGCTTTTACTTCCTTTATTTTGAGTTCTATGCCTATATGCTTATGACTTGCAAAAGACAAAGTTTTTATGGACCGTTTATACTTACTAATGTTGGATGTATTGCACTGCTGCCTTGCAAAGCTGGAATGCTAGGTTTGATTTAAGCCAGGGCATAATCTGCAAGGAGTTTGCATGTTCTCTCTGTGTGTACATGGATTTCATCCGTGTCCTCCAGTTTCCTCGCCCCACGCACTTCAAAAACATACAGGCAGGTTAATTGGCTCCTATTGAATGTGTCCATAGTGTGAGTAAATCGAAAGGGACCTTAGATTCAGTTTTTTTCCACTGGGGAACCTTGTAAAACAGGTCTGCATTTGCATTTTTTTTACAGGCACAGACAAGTATGCAAGATAAATCCTCTTCCAGACTAAATACATAACTACATATATAGTCACCCTTGTTAAAAATTGCTAACCGCAGGTAACAAGTCTCCCTGAAATGCCTTGCCATTGACTAACCTTGTAATCACTGCAAGTAAATTATAAGATATTTTGGGAGAGATTTGTTGCCTGTGGTTAGCAACTTTTTAACTTGGGGCAACAAATGTCCCTGTGTGACAAACACCTTCCTTCCAGAACTTTCACTTCCCAGTTCTAATACCATGGCAGAGGGCACAGAGCAGTCTCACCTCTCTCATCATCTTTAAAGTGCAGCAGCACTGCACTTAACTGCTAAATAATTGGGAGGGGGAGAGCGGCAGTGGGGAGGGGGAGAGCGGCAGTGGGGAGCGACAGTGGGGAGGGGGGAGCGACAGTGGGGAGGGGGGAGTGACAGATCTCCCAACTGTCCCGTTTTCAGTGGGACAATCCTGCTTTTGACTGCTCAACCTGCAGTTGTGTATTTCTACTGAAAAGTCCTGACTTGCTCTGAAATGAACACCCAGAAAAAGATTCTAACTAAATTGGCTTTGGCAGAGAGCCCCTAACAGCCACCAGGTGCAACTAAGATATTTTAGTAAAAATTTTGAGATGAGCAAATAAGTAATTGGAACAATTTAGATCAACAGTTGTGTTTGGAGAAGTTAGACTCACAGTTAGACACACACTCTTCTGCCCACCCCTACTTCCGGCCCTGCCAGAAACACCACTTTTCTATATGATTTTCCCAGCACACTTCACAAGCTTTCAAATTTTGTATGAGAGCTGCAATACTTTTCATAAAAGTTGTCCCAAGCAGCAGATGAGTCATTTAATTAAGACCCGTATTCACTGGCTTCAATTGCATTTCTTTGGAAATCGTAAGGCTTTAAGCATTGACTCTCTTCCATATGATTCACAAATGATTCATCTAAGGTTTTGTATAAAGCTTGTTGACCTAGTCTGTCTCCTATTTGAAATGACATTTCTGGTTAAAGGGAGTGTGCAAACATCTGATAAAAGATTTTAAAATCATTTATAGATGCAAAGGAATACACTTTCATTGACTTTAGCATTGTGAACTGGATCAAATGTTTCTGCCTCTCTATTATGTATTCACCCTGGTTTATTGTGTTTTACAAGTCTTCGTCTAGAGATGGTGCCTCCTAAAGGGCAAAGCATGCTAAAAAAAAATGAACGTGTCTTCTAAGAAATGCTCCCAAATTGCTGCAGGAAACCGTTTTTTTACTGTATAAAAAAAACTTTATTTCTTGGTGTAGTGAAATCTGTGCTTGCTCACTGTGCATTTTAGGATCAGGAGAATCGATTGTGATAGACAAGTTTTTCCTTCTAAAAAAATAAGCACTACCTTGTTCCATAGTTTTTTGACTAATATTGCTCTTTGCATGTGATAAACATCTAGTATCACATTTTTGTAACCTTACAATGTCTCATACGTTGATAACAGACCATTTTGAATGGTTTTTGCATGTTATTCCTGCAAGAAGCTGCTACAAAATAATGGAATTTCTTCTTTAACTTGGCAGGCAGAATCTAGTGTCAGATGCTTTATAAAACCACAAGAGACACTGGAGAAATCCCTAGAAATCAACCGTCAGAGGGGGAAGAAAAAACTGCAAAAGAGGCCCAATTACAAAAATGTTGGGGAGGAGGAAGAAGAAGGAGACAAAGGGTCAGAAGAGATATCAGAAGATCAAGACAAAGCTAAGGGTATAGAGAGTGCTTCAAAAGGCACCAAGACAAGTGGGGAAACCGAAGGTGTGTTAATACAAGTAATCGGTCTCTGTGGGGCATGCTTAGTGCTGGGAAATCATGCTTAGTTTTGTGAAGCACCACTTGCTTGGTGTTCATATGGTTGGGCATCTTGATCTTGGATTCACCCCCTCCACACTCCCTTCCCATATCATCTATTTTGTTTAAATTTCTCCTGTGTGTAAACTTGCCTTAAATCTTAATCTTAAACCTGCAAAGATGCAGTTTCCACTTGTTTTCGGATCCCCATCTGTCATCCGCAGAAACGTATTCAGCGCATAGATTCTACTATGCATGATCTGTGTTGGCAAGCTAGAGAGAAGAGGATCAGAAGACGGGAATATTTGTCCTATGCACTTGAGTAACAAATGAAAGAAACAAAAGGAAGGGAAACACACTGGCAATATTTTAGACACTCTTCAGTGAATATAATGGCTAACTTTTAATCAACCAGGGTGCTATTACCGACCCACATCTCAAGTGATCATCATGCACAGTAGAGTAAAGATTGGGACTTTAAAGTGAACACATTGGCAACCCCCAGTGAATTTCCATTTCCCTGTCCAGTAACACTTGGTGCAATTTACAGAACGCATCCAATGAGCACAAAGAGTGCTTTTTCCGTAAGCACCCCACATTGTGCATTCAAAATGGTGAGAAAGCTAGAGGTTGTTCCAGGTGATGCCCTCCATACTGCCCACCCTTTCTGTATGCTGCACTGCCAAATGCTACATACAGATTGAAATGCAAGTCTTGGTACTCTTTGTGGAAGGCTACCAAGTCTATCCATTGTTTGTAATTGAATCCTAATGTTTTTGCAGCTCTGGAGTGTTGATCAAAACAGAAATGCTTAGGCAAGAAAGTTTTTTTTTTTTTGTAAAAATAAGAAATAAGTAGCATTTTGACCAAACACAACTGAATTTCAAGCAGAAAACCCTTCACTATATATTCCAATTACATTGTTATACAAATATGAGAATGGCGAACTAAGTATGTAAACACTTTATAAGTGTAATGTTTGGCTTCCAAAATATAAAGGATGTTGTAGTTGTATCTATATAATCATCCATTTAGGTTTGGGATTAATAGAATTTTTTAGATACTCTGCCAACGAAACATCTATTATGTATAAACATAATCTGTTCCTTGAAAACCCTGGCTTAATCACAGGAAATTGCCCCCATTTGCAGTTTCCCATATTTAAACCAGATTGCCACAAGTAATAGGTTTTACTTGCACCAATAATAATGTTATGCCATGGGTGACAAATCTACTACCCTTGTGCCTGGACAGATGAATATGCACTGTATAAACTACACAAATTCACTTTTCTATTGCCTCCTAGAAATTGAGATGGTGATCATGGAACGGTCAAAATCAGCAGAGAAATCTGCTGTGACAGAAGAAAACACTACAGATGAAGAAAAAAGTGCAGCTGCATCTGGAGCGGAAGCTTTTCAGAACAGGTAAAGTGTTCAGACACCAATTATAAGATACAGAAAACAGCAGAAGCTTTGAGTAGTTAAGTGGATTTTTTTTATAGAAGAATCAGTATAATATTTTGGATTTTGTTACACTGACGTGTTAAACAACAGTTCACAGTAAGTTAAAAAAGTTAAAAATGTGCAGAGCTGCAGCTAAGCAAGCTCAATAGACCTTGTGGGTTTTCATGTCTTTAGGATTTAGCTAATGTTGTCATTGATTCCAGTGAAAGCACCTGTGTAGTACTAAATGCCGCTGTGGTTACAGATGCAAGTTTTGCGATGCAGGTGCCTGTTGCACTTTACAATCTGTATCAGAAAGTGCACATTTTATACTCTTGGGTGCATACTTTTGTTATTGTTTATAGTTGTGCATGTTCTTCATGCCATTGCAACAGTGTGGTCTGAGCCTAAGGCTGGTGGCAGACGTGGCTACTGGTGGCTACTGGGGAAGATTAGTTGGCCAGCGACAAATTGCCTCTTCTTCGTGGGACTAATCACCCCTAAATGCCTTCCTGCCGGCGATTTACAGTCTAGCCAGCGGGAAGGCATTTGGGGGAGATTAGTCGCCCGAAGAAGAGGTTTTTTGTCGCTGGGTGACTAATATCCCCCGGTAGCCATGTCTGCCACCAGCCTTAAGCTTGTGGCACTCCTTGTGAGGCAACTTCGGATGACTTTGTAAAATTAAGCTTTCTGAGTTCCATCCTGCCGGTGATTTACATTCTAGTTGGCGGGGAGGCATTTAGGGGAGATTAGTTGCCCTAAGGGCTAGTCCAGACGGGGAGATTCGGGGGCGATCCGTCGGCGACGGATCGCCCCCGAATCTCCCCGTCTGGACTTAGCCTTAGAAGAAGCAATTTGTTTCTGAGTGACTAAGCTCCCACAGTAGCCACTTCTACCACCACCCTAAGGTGTCCTTGGCTAAAAGCTGCCTTGTTTTTTCTTTTTAGTACCCTCATGCTTCCCAATTAATGGCCAGAGAATTCAAAGGAGAATTCAACCCTGTAATTAAAAAACAAACTAACATTTTTTAAATGGTTGAATTCTCCTTTAAAGGAAAAGTCAACCCAAAATATAATTTTTTTGCCTAATAAAATAAAACCTAATTTTAAGCAACTTTGTAATATACATTTGTTACACATTTTCTATGTTTTTAAGTTATTTGTATATGTGTTGCAACTGAAAGCAGTGTTTGTCCCTTTCTGTCTTGGTTGCTCAGGCTGTTTATACAATGTAAAACATGGCAGCTGATTAATAGACCTGTCTTTGCTGGGGACTTCTCCCAACTTTGTTTAAAAATTAACAAGCAGTCGTTAAGCACATGCTGCTTTCAATAACATTGTTTTTACAAATAACTTTAAAAGCAGACACTTTTTAATACATTTATATTGGAGTTGCTTAGCAACTCCAATAAGCACAATTGAGCTAGTGCTATAAGAATATTGTTGTTCCATTCATATTATATACATATTGTAAACCCAAGAAAGCATCAGGGAATGGGTAGCCTCTAATGTAAATTAATCTATTCCTCTAAATATATGTGTATTTTTTTTTTTAACAGGCCCTTCCTAGATATGGTTTATAGTAATCTAGAATGCACTGAGGATGATTACTATACACTTTTTGTCTTGTGTCTTCTTTATGCAATGACCCATAACACTGGTAAGTAAGCAAAAAAATATCAATATCAACATCACATCAAATGAGCACAAATCTATTTTGCATCTTGCTGTGCCAAAAAAAAAATACAATGTAAAATGCTGCATATAATTACAATATCATTTCCAGTGCCATATAAACATAAAATGAATCTATTTGAATGTTTTCTGCTTTTTTGTTTTTATTACAAGCAATGTCTGTTAAGCTGCATCATTGCAAATAAAGAGGATTTGGCTTGGAGAGGGCTTGAGAATTTGGGTTGTTTATGAGAAACTTGTTTCCTAGATGTCGGTCTCATTTGATTACTGTCTCTGGCTGTCTCTTGACAAACAATCGCTTATGAGTAATCTTTTGATGAACGGTTTTTATTTCTTGCTTTCTGTTATTATTTTATGCATTTTGTAATTGGTGTCTTTGTGTCATTATCATTTAACTAGTGTCAAGCTTAGAAATTTCAGCTAACAGTTATATACAAAAACAAACCTTTCAGCAAAAAATGATCAACATGACCTATAGGTAACAATTAATGTAAATTCATATTTTAAAATGTATTTTTTAGTGTCAGTATCACTTTAACTAGGGCCTCATGGGACCCCTATACCTCCTTGGCCCCCCTGCAGCCTCAGGGTCTGCTTTTTCTGTAGTTACGCCCCTGATGTGTCCCACTTTGGTTTCTTGGAATTCTGCTATGCATGGCTTTTATGCCTTTTGTTGATGGCTCTGATTTCTGCAATTCATCTTCTAGCACAGAGTCATCGGATGGCAAAAAAAAAAACGGCAATTTCTGGTTATGACATAGCTAGACTTAATGATTCTATGCTGACCTATGTAGTCTCCATTTCATATGAAGGAGCAAAATTAATTACACAGTGCCCGTATAGGTGGTTTTATACCACATACAAAGCATAAGTATGTATAGGGCTTAGGAAAAAACGAAAGGATGGAGGATGCTGAGGCGCAGATCTATGCTGCAATCTTCATTTATTGGAAACTGCCGTGAACTACATGTTTCAGGCTCAAATGATCTTTGTCAAGTGTTTGTCACACCTAGGGTTGCCACCTGGCCGATATTTTACCAGCCTGGCCAGTATTTTTGATGGTTGATCCCAATGTTATTAATAGGAAAAAAAGATAAATGTATAGGAAGGCTGGTATTTTTTTCAGGGAAAGATGGCAATCCTATTTGTACCATGCTTTCTCTCACCTAGATTGGGGGACACAGGCACCATGGGGGACGAAGATCCTGCAGCTTGGAGAATGGACACTAAGAGTTAAAAAAGCTGACTCTTCCTCCAGCTCTGGGCTTCATCCCCTGCCTCCTCCTACTTTCTACCAGTTTCTTTTAGTGTCCTCAGAGGAGAAGACTGACATTACAGGACATTACAGTGGCTGGAGCAAATGACCTAACTACGGTAGGGGTCAAGCCACAGGGGATCAGTGATACGGCTATCCAGTGCCCCTCAGACAGAAGTATTTAAGAGTGCCATCAGCCTTACCGCTCTCCGGAGCCTGCAGGTTTAGCTCCACATTCCCCCATGAGGCTGTTGTTACTGCTCCACGGAGGCCTGCACCAGTCTTGTCAGGGGAGGGTTAATTCCTCGATGTGGCACATCTTACTGTCTGTGCAGGTATGTTTTGACCTGCTTCCCACCCATTTTTAGTTCGCAACATGGCGCCCTATACACTTGCGTTCCACGCTGGAACGCAACACTGCGTAGACACCGCACGTCCCAGGGAAATTGGTGCCATTTTGAGCGCCGGATTTCCTCCACTCGTCAGCGCCTCCTTCTTTCACAGTCGCGCAGGAGACTCTAGCGCCACTCAGCGCGGATCCCATACCTACACAACACATTATCCGGCTGAGGCTTCCGTCACCGACGCGGACTGCAGCAGCTCCCTCTGCCCCCCGCTGCGCTCTCCACACGACAGTTACGCGAGCCCGCCATTCTTTCAGGTTGGTTTACCGTTTTTTGTGGAGGTCCTCGTTTACCATTCCCAGCTCCTTATCTTACACACATTTTCGCTTCATTCCCTGCAGACTGCGTTCTCCAAGGGATCCCACTACCCCTGTGCCTCCTCCACTTGGCTCAACCATGTCAGAAACCACAGAGGAGGTAGTCACTGACAAGCACTCAGCTCCTGCACGTAAAACACCTAGGGTGTCATATTTGGCCTGTGCAGGGTGCTAAAAAAATTCTTAGCTGCTTCAGCTGAGGCGGTGTGCGCAGCATGTAGACCCATCATACCTACCCACAGTGCTACCCCCCCTGACCCTCCTCCTACCACACACACTAATACAGCGGCACCCCAGGATTCCCAAGCTGACCTTATGCGTGCCCTTACGCTGTCATTGGCAGGCCTTCAAAACCCGCATCCCAGAGACACTGGACAAGGTTCTACTACACCTATCTAACCCAGTGCAGACACAGGACAGATGTCCAGTTACTTCAAAGCGCCCACCCGACTCCCCCCCCACCGGGACCTAGAGGTGGCACAAATAGTTCCTCTGATGAGGAAGGGCAGGTTCTCACGGACTATGATTCAGAACAAGATATTGAACCTGACCCTGACACTCCCAGAACACAGGGGGAGGTGGAAGGGTTAATACAGGCTGTCCTAAAGACACTTAACATTGAGGATGTAACATCCGCTTCAGCCGAGGCTGGCAAAACATCAAGAGACAAAAGAAGACCTCCCAGCATACGAGCAGTTAGATGAGATAGTCAAATCTCAATGGAGGACTCCAGATCGTAGGCTTCAATTATCAAGACGCTTCACATAGTCTTACCCTTTTCCTCAGGAATGTATGGACTTATGATCGTCTCCCCCTATGGTCGATCCCCCAGTTTCTAGACTATCCAAGACCACCACCATCCCTGTAGCAGATGCAGCATCCTTCAAGGACCCTATAGATAAAAGACTAGAGGGTTTTTTGCAAATCAATATTTACCACCTCAGGAACAGCTCTCCAACCGATGTTCACCATCGCATGGGTGGCAAAAGCAATGGAGGTATGGGTGGAACAGGTGACACAGTTATTAGGATCTGAGGATCCAACATCAGATCTCCTGCTTTCACAGATAGCAGACGCCACAGCCCATATGGGCAATGCAGCACTAGACGCAGCCAAGTTAGTTGCCAAGATCAATAGCGGCTCACTGTTTTCTATGGCTCAAGACTTGGGCAGCGAACTTTACTTCGAAAAATCCTTATTGAACCTCCCCTTCCAGGGAAAACCATTATCGGTACGGAGCTGGACAAGATATCACAGGCTACAGGGGGCAAGAGCACACTCCTACCTCAAAGTAAGCCCAAGAAACCTTCAGGAGGCGGCCCTTTTTTCGGACAGAGAGCGAAACCACAGACTGATAAGACCGACAAGAGTTTTCGCCCAAGATACCACAACAAGACAGAGTCTACCTGGTCCTCTTCCAAGGGATCCACCAAGCCCCCCCAAGACAAGCCTTACTCCGCATGAAGATGTGCCCACCCCTGGAGGGACTCTTCTAGGCAGATGCTTACAGGCCTTCCAGGAGGTGTGGAAAGATCTAGTCAGAGACCACTGGGTCCTACAAGTAGTATCGAAGGGATACTTTATAGAGTCCACTCAGCATCCTCCGACCAGATTTTTTCGTGTCCAGGGTTCCAATAGAAGCTCAAAAAGGGCAAGCTTTTCTAAGACTAGTACTAGTTAGCAGACTCAGGGGTCATCCGGCCTGTTCCACATGCGGACAGGGGAAGGGGCTTTTATTACAACCTATTCATGGTCCCCAAAAAAGACTGCTCCTAGAGACCGGTACTCAACCTAAAAACTGTCAACAAGTTCGTCAAAACTTGCCATTTCAAAATGGAATCCATACAATCCATCCTACTATCCATGGAAACAGACAAATTCATGTTGGTTATCGACATAAAGGATGCCTACCTCCATCTACCCATTCATTCATCCCATCACAGATTCCTGAGATTTTGTGCAGCAGGCAATCGCTGGCAATTCGTAGCCCTACCCTTCGGTCTATCTTCGGCCCCACGGATCTTCACGAAGATCATGGCAGCGGCACTAACGAGTCTCAGACTTCAAGGTATCCGAGTAATCCCATATCTGTACGATCTCCTAGTGAAGGCCCCGTCACTGAACCTTGCGATCAGCCACACTGCTCAGGTCATACAGGTACTCTCTCAGTTGGGCTGGACAATCAACTACAAAAAATCCTCTCTACTACCAGCGCAGAGAATAGAATACCTTGCTGTAGTTCTCGATTCCAGGATAGAGAGAGCCTTTCTACCAGGGGCGAAGGCCAACACACTTCAGAACAGGATCAGGAACATCATTTTAGCCAACAAGGTTCCACTTCGCATAGCAATGCAGGTGACAATGGTCGCTGCATTTCCGACAGTATCCTACGCTCCGCTCCACACCAGACCTCTTCAACAGCTCATAATACGACACCAGAGGAAGAGTCTGAAGAATCTGGACAGGCAGATCTCGGTTCCAGAGCTAATCAAATCCTCACTGAAATGGTGGCTGCATCCTCAACGGCTAACAAGGGGAAAGGCCTTCCCCAACTACAGTTGGACGATTCTGACTACAGATGCCAGCCTACGAGGATGGGGAGCTGTCCTAGATCAAGACACGGTACAGGGACTCTGGAGCCCTTCAGAGAAGCTGCTCCCCATCAATCTCCTAGAGCTCCGAGCAATAAGGTATTCCCTCCAACACTGGAAGACACAGTTACGAGGAAAAGCAGTGAGAGTAGACTCACTAGCCTACGCATTCCCTCCCTTGGCTCTCATACCAAGAATACTCAAAAAGATCAGGAGAGAAGGGACTCTAACAATCCTGGTAGCTCCTTACTGGCCTCGAAGGCCTTGGTTCGCGGAGATGGTATAGATGGCAGTGGACTCACCACTACACCTCCCCTTAAGAGAGGATCTTCTCACACGAGGACCGATTGCCGAATTTACAGCTATGGGCTTTAACGGCATGGCTCTTGAGGCCCTAGTTCTGGAGGCTTCGGGAGCTCCCAAGGAGCAATACCCACAATGTTACGTGCTCGTAAGCCGGTCTCTGCGAGAATATACCACAGAGTTTGGAAAACCTTCATTTCCTGGTGTGAGTCAAAGGGAACGGATCCAAGAAGGGCGGAGGACAGAGACATTCTATCTTTCCTCCAGGAGGGTCTCTCAAAGGGGCTAGCCCTAAGCTCTCTAAAGGTCCAGGTCTCCGCACTTTCTATCCTTTTTCAATGGAAGACAACATCAGGACATTTTTACAGGGGGCCACTAGACTAGCACCCCCATACAGATATCCGGTCCCTCCATGGGACCTAAACCTTGTTCTATCAGTTCTTCAAGAGGAACCCTTTGAACCACTTGACACAATCCCACTACTCACACTGTCGGAGAAGGTGGTATTCCTATTGGCTATCACATCAGCCCGAAGAGTATCAGAGCTAGCAGTGCTATCATGCAGGTCTCCGTTCATGATATTCCATTGTGACAAGGTGGTCTTGAGACCGACACCCGAATTCTTACCTAAGGTCGTTTCGGAGCTTCACTTAAATCAAGACATAGTTGTCCCGTCGCTCTGCCCCGAACCTAAGAACACACAAGAGAGACTTCTAAACAGGTTGGATGTGGTTCGAGCACTCAGAGCGTACCTGAGCGCTACAAAGGATATTAGAAGGTCTGATTCCTTGTTTGTTCACACGGAAGGTAAAAGGAGAGGAACGAAGGTCAGCAAGTCAAATGGATTCGCTCCCCGATCATCAGGGCATATGCGGTAAGGAAAAAGCCTACCCCATTCAAGGTCAAGGCACACTCTACTCGTTCAGTGAGTACATCCTGGGCCGTTCGTCACCAAGCTTCAGCAGAACAGGTCTGTCGGGCCGCCACTTGGTCTTCCCCACACACCTTCATGCTCTTCTACAAGCTGCACACCCAAGCCTCGGCTGAGGCCAGCTTCGGGAGGAAGGTTTTGCAAGCAGTTTGCACATAAAACTCTAAGGGGTACAGGTCCCGCCTCAGGGGTTGCTTTGGGACATCCCCATGGTGCCGGTGTCCCCCAATCTAGGTGAGAGAAAGGAAGATTTTTGTACTTACCGTTAAATCCTTTTCTCTCATTCTACATTGGGGGACACAGGCCTTCCCTCCCTGTTATGTTTAAATATTGACCCGAGGGTCATAAAGTTCTCCCTGTTGGGAGCGAGTTTTATAAAAATAGTTTTTTCACTAGTTTATCTAGGGTGGGAGACTCCTTCTCGGTTTTTGGGTTTTGGTTGAGTTGCTCCTTCTTCGGCCAGAAACTGGTAGAAAGTAGGAGGAGGCAGGTGATGATGCCCAGAGCTGGAGTAGGAGTCAGCTTTTTTAACTCTTAGTGTCCATTCTTCAAGCTGCAGGATCTTCATCCCCCATGGTGCCTGTGTCCCTCAATGTCCAACCCTGACTTCTCAACAACTCTGTCCCTGACTTGTTTGGAGAGCTCCTTGGTCTTCATGGTGTGATACCTCTTGCTTAGTGGTGTTGTAGCCTCTGGATCATGTCACACTTAGATTGAACACTGGTGGACTTTATTTCACTAATTATATGACTTTTGAAGGTATTTGGTTGCACCAGGATTTTAGGGGCTTCATGGCAAAGGGGGTGAATACATATGCACATGCCAATTTTCAGGTTTTTATATATTTTTTTTAAATATAGTTTTCTCATTTCACTTATACTATTTTGTGCAGATCCATCACACAAAATACGATTAAAGGGGTGGTTCACCTTCAGGTTAACTTTTATTATGTTATAGAATGACCGATTCTAAGCAACCTTTCAATTGGTCTTCATTATTTATTTTTCATAGTTTATAAATTATTTGTCTTCTTCTCCTGAATCTTTCTAGCTTTCAAAAGGGGGTCACTGACACCCTCAAAAAAGAAATCCTCTCTGAAACTGCACATTTATTGTTATTGCTACTTTTTATTATTCGTCTTTATTTCCTGACCCTATCCTATCAATATTCCATATTCATATTCAAATCAATGCATGGTTGCTAGGGTAAACTGGACCCTAGCAACCAGATTGCTGACACTGCAAACTGGAGAGTTGCTAAATAAAAAGCTAAATAACTCAAAAACCACAAATAATAAAACATTAAAACCAATTACAAATTGTCTCAGAATAACACGCTCTACATCATACTAAAAGTCAACTCAAAGGTGAACAACCCCTTTAAGAAACATTTAAATTACAGATTGGAATGTAACAAAAAAGGTAAAAAGCCGGGGGGGGTGAATTATTTTGCAAGGTACTGTAGGCTGTTGTTCAGAAAATAAATATTCTTGCACACAGTATGTATTCGTTCATGTTTTACTATTTAAAGGAGAAGTAAAGTTAGTCACCTCAGGGTGCCAAACGTTAGGCACTCCCCCCATTGATTCTGATAGCTTACCTGTTACCCTGAACTGGTGTTCCTGTTAGCAGAAAACTGCAACAGCATGTGGATACTATTCTGTGAGCACAATGGAGCGATTTTCTTCTTCTGAATGTTCATTCTTCTGTTGCCACACATGCAGTAGAGTTCTTAAAGAAGAAAAAAGTGTTTTGTTTTTTTTTCCAAAATCTGCCTTGTGAGCACTGAGAGGCATATGCAGAGTCTGTCGGTGCTTACAGAGCTAGATAGATGTAGGTTGGCATTTTTTCTACTATACATATATTTTTTTGCCAGTGGAAAACACCAGGTGTGACATTTGCTTCTGTTCCAGTGACGCTTATCAGCCAATGAAAATTTTCAGTTTGAAAGCAAATATTTGCTAATTAAATCTAAAGCAAATGTGCCCATAATTCCCTCACCCCATATGAACATAGTGAGATAATAAAAGCTTTATTTGATATTCCAGCCCTGACTACTGATAAGAGCATAATATAATTGAACGATATTGTTATTTAGATAGAAGCGATTACGGTTATAAACATATAGGCGCCCTTTCCTTCTTTTGCTTTTTTATTCCTGATACTGCAGAAAACGTCTTCTTGTCTAGATGGAAATCTGCACTGACCTATTAGCTTCACACCTTCATTCACATGTTGTTATTATTGTTAAGTACACATTTCTTTTTCTAGCAATGAAGAATTGGTATATTGACTGATTCAGCTCCACGGTGCTGAACTTTTCAGAAACAGAAGTGGTTTTAAGACTTAGGGCCGGGGCACAAGAAGCTGCTTGGGGAGATTAGTAGCCCAGCGACAAATTGCTTCTTCTTTGGGTGACTAATCTCCCCGAACTGCCTCCCCCGCGGCTAGAGTGTAATGGTGGCCATACACGTGGAGATCCGCTCGTTTGGCGATGTTGCCAAACGAGCGGATCTCTCCCCGATATGCCCACCTTGAGGTGGGCGATATCGGGCTGATCCGATCGTGGGCCCTAGGGATCAGTACGGGCGGTCGGATCGCGGGACCGCATCAACGAACAGATGCGGCCGCGATCCGACGGGATTTTTAATCCTGCCCGATCGACATCTGGCCGACTTTCGGCCAGATATCGATCGGAAAAGCCCGTCGGAGGGCCCCCCACACGGGCAGATAAACTGCCGACACAGTCTGTCGGCAGCTTTTATCTGCCCGTGTATGGCCACCTTAAATAACTGGGGGGAGACACTCGGAATACTTTGTTTTCCAAAGTTGCCTCACAAGGAAACTTCCACCGATTTCACTAACTGAAACATTCCAAGTGACATCCCGCCGGCGATTTACACTCTAACCCAGGGGTCCCCAACCTTTTTTGCTCGTGAGCCACATTTAAATTTAAAAAAGAGTTGGAGAGCAACATAAGCATGGAAAAGTCAATTGTGATGTCAAATAAGAGCTCTGATTAGCTTTTTGGTAACCCCTATAAGGACTGACAGCCTACAGGAGAGAATTTTTGGCAGGAAATCTGTTTTTTATACAACCAAAACTTGCCTCTAAGCCAGTAATTCAAAAATAAGCACCTGCTTTGAGGCCACTGGGAGCAACATCCAAGGGGTTGGAGAGCAACAT
This sequence comes from Xenopus borealis, assembly GCA_024363595.1. Lineage (NCBI taxonomy): Eukaryota > Metazoa > Chordata > Amphibia > Anura > Pipidae > Xenopus > Xenopus borealis. The sequence continues at coordinate 98,161,495 of CM044447.1, forward strand.
GTTGCTTGCGAGCTACTGGTTGGGGATCACTGCTCTAACCAGTGGGGAAGCAGTTTGGGGAGATTAGTCGCTTGAATAAGAAGTGATTTGTCGCTGGGCGACTAATCTCCCCAAGTAGCTTCGTGTGCCCCTGTCCTTAGTTATGAAATCTCTTGACCCAGCAACTAAGACAACACATTTATATGATTAGTTCTTTAAAATGCATTTTGATTATATTATAGGTGACTTTGTTTCAGTTATACAGGCAGGGGATCCCTTATCCGGAAACCCATTATCCAGAAAGCTCCGAATTATGGAAAGGCCGTCTCCCATAGACTCCATTATAATTAAATAATCCAAATTTTTTAAAATTAATTTCTTTTTCTTTGTAATAATAAAACAGTAGCTTGTACGTGATCCCAACTAAGATCCTTATTGGAAGCAAAACCAGCCTATTGAGTTTATTTATCGTTTACAAAATTTTCTAGTTGACGTAATATATGAAGATCCAAATTACGGAAAGATCCTTTATCTGGAAAACCTCTGGATGATCAGTCATATATCTGTATAACTTATTTAGGTCCAGTGGAGGGTTAATGCTTACTATAGCATCTGTCTTCAGTTGTAATAAATCATAGCTCAGTTGCCACTTCACTTGTTAAACATAACACCCAGTCACGCAGCATCAATATGCTTTTTCTCTTCCTTTTTCTTGTCAGGTATAAATCCCAACAAGTTGGAAAGGATCCAGCTGTTTGTACAGCCCACACAGGAAAACCGCACCTACAACCATGTGCTAACTGAAAGGCTGATCAGAATCATGAGCCAAGCAGCTCAGACAGGTATGCACTCTTAGTTTTGAAAATGCCCTGAGAAAATATATATCCAGAACATTGTATAAGGGACCACAGCAATACCTGTATCTATTGGAAATAATTTACCTTGTTTAAAAAATATAGTATATTAGTAGTCACAGCAGAGCTCCATAATCATATAAAGACACAGGGCTGCAGTGCTTTTATTAGGGATGCACCGAATCCACTATTTTGGATTCGGTCGAATACTGAACCGAATCCGAACCCTGATTTGCATAAGCAAATTAGCGAGGGGGAGGGTAAAAGCGTGCAAATTTTTTAAACTTCCTTGTTTTGTGATGAAAAGTCACATGATTTTTTGGATTCGGCTCGGATCCTGGTTGAATACCAAACCAAATCCTGCATTCTGTGCATCCCTAGCTTTTATACAAGTCATGGCGCTTAGAAGTTTTTAGTTTTATTAGATTTTACAATTGTGATACACTAAGCACCAACTGATGATGTGTGTGTTTCTCTTATTCTCTTTATATATTATATTAATCTACACACACACAAAGGCTTTGATTATTTATTTCAAACGAAGACCAGCAACACATAGATTTTTTGTGAAAGCACTCGTATGAGGAGCACTCGTATGACCGCTCAAACAGCTTGCTGGGTGCAGATAAAAAGTTTATGGAATATGAGGACAGAGTACTGTACTCATCAGGATTAAGGGCATTTGCATGTAATCCTGATACATGCAGTACTCTGTCCTGCTATATAATTAGGTTCTGGCTATTATGTTAGACATGCGGTCACTACAGCATTTACAGATTCCATTTTTGGCTAACTATATTGAAAACATTTTTTATTTTGCACAGCCTATCTATTTACCCAGTTTTTAATTTTACACTAAACAACCCTATACATCTGAGATCATACTTAAACAACCAACTACAGCACAAACAAATCCTGTATGTACAGCATTTACTATGAGACAGCATTTATTTCAGTTGGTTATTTTGAAAGCATGAGCTTTAACACTAGGCAAAGCTCCCCCCCCCAAAGGTCTTATTAGATCTGTCAATAATCAAAATCTGACGGCTGCATTTCAGAAATGGTTCATAATTTAGCTTTGATTATATTTTAAAAGTTCCTTGTTTTGATGAGATGAAGCTTGTATTACATTTTCATAGTAGTTCCCCTCTAAAGCTGGCCATAGATGCAAAGATCCGTTTGTCTGGCGACATCGACAAACGAGCGGATCTTTCCCTGATATGCCACTAACTGTTAGGGCTATACCAGGGTAATTTGGACGTTCGGATTACGACGAGCGCAATGGACTTCCGACGGGTCGGTCGGAAGAAAATCCAACCTTCCCGATCGACGTTGTGCCCAGATATCGGTCGGGAAGACCCATCGGAAGCCCCCATATACTGGCAGATAAGTTGTCAAATCGGTCTAAACGACTGATATCTGCAGCTTTATCCGTCCGTGTATGGCCACCTTAAGTTTATTTCAATATTAAAATGTACTTGTCATTAGCTTGCAGGGATCTGCAACCTTGGCTCTCCAGCTGTTAAGGAACTACAAGTCCCACAATGCAATGAAGGAGTCTGTCATGATTCATAAAGGCAAATGCATTGTGGGACTTGTAGTTCCTTAACAGCTGGAGAGCCAAGGTTGCAGATCCCTGGCTTAGGGGTAATGACCATATGATACAGATGCAGTCACTTGGATTTGTGTGTTAAATGCATCGTGACTTAACTAATCTATCCCATTTATCCCACTTAGCACAGAATATTGTGTCACAGCATCCCATCCAATTAAAGAGTTCACCATTGAAAACAATGGCGCTTTGGTATGCTAATGAAAAGGTTAAATGCATTAAATGAGTTAAGATAACTTTGGATAACACAGTTTCTTCAATTAGCCCTGAGTCACGACGCATTTAACTTACAAATCCAAGTGACTGCATCTGTAGTTTAACAGTGCTGAAGATTGGTAGGGTAATATGCGGTAAACCACGATAACTACTATGATAAAACAAGATAGAGATAGGTGCTAAATTGCACCAGTGAAGCAGCCTTACTTCAGATTTTTGCTTTGATTTTCTAAATGACCGTAAAATTATCAAAATTAATTATAGATTGCTCTACAGCAAGAGGGATTGTCTTTCGTGAAAAAAACATAGAAATTTAAAAATAATGTATATTCCAGTAGGAACTAAGCTACAGTTAAAAAAATATATAGTACCACTATAAAAAGTAAGGGGCAGATTTACTAAGGTTCGAATTCTCGAGGGCTTTTAGCCTTTGAATTCGACCTTAGTATGATTTTCATAGTAAAATCCGACAAAATCGAACATCGAATTTGAAGGATTTTATCACTTTTCGATTTCTCGATAAAATCGTACGATCGAACGATTTTACGAAAAAAACTTAAAAATCCCTTCGATTCCTAGAAAAATCGAACAGTTCGAAGCATTTGATCATAGAATTTCTGTTCAATCAGAAAGCTTAGAAAAAAGCCTATGGGGGCTTCCCATAGGGATATATAGCAATTCGGTAGGTTTAATCTGGCGAATTGGGCCATCGAATAAAAATTTAAAGGGCAAGTACTTCGACCATCGAATGGTCGAATGATCAAATAAAAAAAAATCGTAATTTTACAATTCGATCACATTTCAACTCCTTCACATGAATTTAGTAAATGTGCCCCTAAGTAAACAGTTTTCTTTGTGTGTTTTTTTTTTAATAAAAGTGAATGAATAACACACACAGATGCTCGGTGACTACACTGAAAACTGGCATTTAGTGCAGCAGGAAATTGATCATTTTTACCCTCAAAGCATAAAATTAAATTAAAAGGACAAATTATTAACATTTTCCATGTTTTCTCACATTTATGAATAGTAACCAATATTGTCTTATATTACAGATAGTAAAGTCCGACTGGCCACCCTGGAACTTACGTGTGTTCTGCTAAAGCATCTTGTTTTAAATGACAGTGGCTGCATTATAAAAGATGTTCATCTTGCTTGCTTAGAGGTAATTCTTCCCATCATGCTAATATTTTATCATAAGAATAAAAGTCAATGGCTGTACCCCCTATTGTAAAATATAAGGATATTATAAGTCACTGAGTAGTGCTTTTAAACAGGTCATGGAAATTCAAGGTTACTTCTAATATTCTCATATTTTCCAAGGGGTATTTTATTTATTATACACAAGTTTTAGTGAGTCATGTGGCAAAAATGACATTACTACTCGCTTTTTATAACTGATGAGATCACTATTATTATTATTAACATGTATTTCTATAGCACCAACTTATTTCGTAGCGCTGTCTGCACACACTTTAAGTGAGATACTGCCCCGGTGCAAACAGAGATAATGTACAAAAAATTGAAAAAATGCTGTTGCACTCTGGGGTCTTGTTTAAAAGCTGAAACCCTTCATTAGTATCAACGTTTCGACCTTCAATGAGGTCTTTATCTCTCTTGATAAAGACCTCATCGAAGGTCGAAACGTCGATAGTAATATATATGTATGTATATGTATATATATATATATATAATATTCAAGAAGGTACCTGCACACTTTTCGCTGTTGAAGACT
>CM044447.1:98170389-98183946 GCA_024363595.1 Xenopus borealis
ATATTTAGGTGGACCTTTCTGATGAGGCTTACTTAGTTTTAACCTTTCCTTCTCCTTTAAAGCTTCCTGGAGTTGGAGAGCAAAGTAAAAGAAATCTCTCCAGCCAAAGCTCCGTTAGTGGCTCTTTAGATGTTAGTTAGCTTGCAAATCCTATTTTATTTTGCTGACTGATTTGTCTACTAACTGTTGCTAAATGGAGAAATAACACTGACTATGCTAAATTTGTTAGTAGAACAATACATATTATTTTAGGAAAATCTTTTTCTGTTTAGGCCAATGTCACATTTCTAATGAGGAAAGCGACAATGCACCAGTAATTGGCACAAATCACTTCCAGTTATGGGTAATGGACATTATGTTGCTTCTGGCATGCATGAGGGGTGATTGTCTGGAACCACAGACCCTGAATAATAGAGTACGTTTTCATGGTTTACTGTAAATGTAAGAGAAATAATGAAAATAAACATTCCTTAAAATGGACTATATTTATAGAAAATATGTGAAAGGGAAGCGCTGCTTATAAATAAAGTACGTTTTCCCGGTATCAAGTCAGAGTTGTTATAAATATTATTAACCCATTACTGTCATATAGCCGTGGGATAGATAAACCCAATCCAGCATCCTAATGAAGGAATGCTATGCAAATTGGATGAACAGGAAACCGTCAACAAATATTATTTTTTACTTTGAATCAAACGGTTTACATGGAAGTCCATATCTATTATTGATTTTATTTTCTTGGCTCATAAGACTATAGTGACAGGCGTCACAACAAGCTAAGTATTGGCTCAGGATCGTGCTTGTTTTCTCTATCAAAACCTAAAGTTCTGCTCACCACTCACTTAGTGTAGGACTTGCCATACCAGGCGTTCATGGCTGATGTAGTTGGCTAGCTTGAATATATTGCAAAATATATCTCTCTTGATTAAGGGCTCTTACTCATGAGCGGTTAAAGCTGCGCTCGCCTGCGTTCTGTTTTGTAGCATTCAGCCGCAGGGGAGCGCATGAATAGACCCAAGCAATTATTTTCAATGGCTATACTCACACAAGCACATGTAGGCGCCGTACGCAGGTTGAGACGAACATGCTGCATTTTTCCTGCTTTCGGCACCTACATGCGTTTGTATATAGTATAGCCCCATTGAAAAGAATTGCTTGCGTCTATTCCTGCGCTCCCCTGCGACTGAACACTACAAAAAACAGTACACAGGGGAGCGCAGCTTTAAGAGTTTAATTTCTTTTTTTTTGCTGAAAACTCGATCAGTTTGAGTTGTAGGATCGTTAACCCCAAACTCGATGATTCAAGTTTTTTCTTAAATTAGAAACCATTCGAGTTGCAAGTTCATGCAAGGTATGTAAAACACTAAGGGGCAGATTTATCAAGGGTCGAATTTTGAGTTTACTGGAGTTATTTTAAACTCCCATAAACTCCCTTAAACTCCCTTAAACTCTAAATTTATATAAAAAAACATTTTTGTAAATTCAGGTGAATAGGCTGTACTCGAAAATTCTACTCTAATTCGGATCATATCCGATCAAATTTGATTCAACATTTTTCAAAAAAAAAAAAAAATTTACTTTTTTAAAGGGCACCTATGGGAGTTCCTGGTGCGAGCCGCCATGACAGTGCGCATATGACGCCATGCCCATAAGCCGAATGAATAACTGCCACAATTTTTGGCAGCTTTTCATATTGCGCATGTGCTTCCTAAAACATGGTGGCTCGCACTGGGAGCTCCCTCCAGGTGCGAGTAAGCCAGCGACTGCCAGGGGCCTTTTTTTTTTTCTAAAACTACTAGAACCCCAAACCGGAATGCGGGCACTATCAGCCCACACCTTCGATTTGGGGAAATTTTTTCGGCCCATAGGTGCCCTTTAAAGTCCACCAAATGACTCAAAAATGGTTCTAGGAGGTGAATAGTCGAATTTGAATTTTTAAAGACAGTACATGATAAATTTTGAATTTTCTTTTTTAAAACTCGAATCGAATTTGGACTATTCCCTAGTCGAATTACAGTGAACTAAACTCGAAATTCAGATTTAAAAAATTGATTTTTCAATTCGAACCTTGATAAATCTACCCCTAAAATTTCACCATTAATAAATAACCACCCTAATGTTTGGCAGTGTTTTTTTCTTTCATAAAATGCCCTAAGACTTTTTTCTTTTAAGGGGGAGGAAATATTTCTGGATATGTTTGAAGATGAGTACAGAAGTATGACTGTAAGTTTCTCAAATTGTTATTTTTAATATGTGAAATTAAGCATGTAGGTAATACTTTATCATAGAAGGTTAAGGGGGCTGCTGAACAGTAGCTGCATTTTACATATTATATGATCCTGTCATTGAGACTAGCCAGGTTGCTGTCTCTGTGAATCACTTACAGTTTAAAGCTTTATTAATCGGGACTACATATTGTGTAATTAAATTTTTGTTGTATTGCTAATTTGCTATTTCAAGAAGAGTAATAGTGCTATATGGATTAGCTCCTAAAAATGAAACATTTTTGGTTTAAACTGCACCAAAGAGTCATAATATTAAGCCCATTTGATCGCTTTGACTTCAGAATTTTCTTTTCTTATAATACGTTCTCTTTTAGAACAATATCATGTTCATCTTCCTTACATTATAGATTAACTTGTTAATTGCATAAAATTCCAATTTCTTTTCTAGAGCAAGCCCCTGAATGTTGAATACTTGATGATGGATGAATCTATCTTGCTACCACCAACTGGGACACCCCTCACGGGCATTGATTTTGTGAAGCGCTTACCTTGCGGTGATGTGGAAAAAACCCGCAGAGTAAGTTTCTGTTTTTGAGAGCTAGCAGACCACTTGCTGATGGTGTATTTTTTAAAAAATAATTAAAATATGCTTTCTAATAAAGTTATGGGATCTGTTATCCGGAAACCCGCTATCCAGAAAGCTTCGAATTACAGAAAGGTCGTCTCTCATACACTCTATTATAATCAAATAATCTTAACTTTTTAAAAAATTATTTCCCCTTTCTCTCTAATAATAAAACAGTACCTTGTACTTGATCCAAACTAAACTATATTTAATCCTTATTGGAGGCAAAACCAGCCTATTGGTTTTTATTTAATGTTTATATGATTTTCTAGTAGACTTAAGGTATGAAGATACAAATTACAGAAAGATCCATTATCCAGAAAACCCCAGGTCCCAAGCATTCAGTATAACAGGTCCCATACCTGTAGATTGAGAGGGATCCCACAGCAACTCTTAAAACCCCTAGCATGCTTAATAGCCAGGTTCCCTTGGCAGCTGCATTACTGAAATATACTATGGCTGAAATTAAAGGGAAACTGAAGAATAATTATGATCCCTGTGTTCTAAACATGAGGAATCCACCATTGTTATGCAACACTTGCATTTATTTTCAGTATAGTGTGCTATTTTTTTTGTAGAGAAATAGTAAATTAAAGAGATAAAACTGACCACATTCATTTCAATGAGTAAAGCTGATCTAATTTCAGATTTACAATTAACGGAAAACTAAAGCTTAACTAAAGTATTAGGCAGAAATCTTGTTCGGGCTTCTGTACCAGCCCAAGGCAACCACAACCCTTTAGCTGTAAAGATTTGTGTCTCCAAAGATGCCCCAGTAGCTCCCCATCTTCTTTTCTGCTGATTCACTGCACATGTTCTGTGTTGTTGTCCATTATTGAGCTGAGGGACTTTTATAAATGTCACAATATAAGGCTAACTCAGATAATTGTTACACGGCAGCACAGAAACCAGGGCAATAAGCATCAGAATTGAATAATCAGCCCTGTAGCATCAGCTTATATTACAGACAAACCTAATTTTCTGCATCATGATTTGCAATGACCCCTAAGCTTCTCTTCTCAACAGCTGCTCAAAGCACAATGAGCATGTGAGTGTGGAAGACACTCCTAACAGAATTAGGGATGCGCCGAATCCAGGATTCGGTTTGGGATTCGGCCAGGATTCGGCCTTTATCAGCAGGATTCGGATTCGGCCGAATCCTTCTGCCTGGCCGAACCGAATCCGAATCCTAATTTGCATATGCAAATTAGGGCCAGGGAGCTAAATCACGTGACTTTTTGTCACAAAACAAGGAAGTAAAAAATGTTTTCCCCTTCCCACCCATAATTTGCATATGCAAATTAGGGTTCGGATTCGGTTCGGTATTCGGCCAAATCTTCCGGGAAGGATTCGGGGGTTCGGCCGAATCCAAAATAGTGGATTTGGTGCATCCCTAAACAGAATCCAAGATGGGAAACTCCCGTGAAGTAAAGTCTTTATCTGAAATCTTCATTATATTGTAGCATCCACCTTAGTATACCTGATCATTAAATTCCTTCTGCTGAACAGTTTATAGAAATCCTGCTGCATTCTCTGATAATTTAGCCCATTCATCTCCAGTCACGTCCGTCCTGTTTCCAAGTGTGATGTCATCAACATTGTCGCTCCTAACAAAGTGTGCATGCACCAAAATTAAACCATCCCATGACTATAGCTCCTTCTCCCATCTTTTTAATTGCTCTCACAAATAATGCCTTATACGCATGCACTGCCTGTCAAATCAAACTACTGAGCATGCACCAGGGTCTTGGTCTTTATCAGGGAGCAGCGGCTGATGGGTAATTGTATGTATCCGCTACACGTGGTTTTTTTTTTTTTTTTTTGCAATCATGCTTATGATTTGGAAAAGGGCTTGAGATAGACAACTTAAATGAACGGATGACACCACTGAAGGTATGCCTGTGAATGAAGATTCTCCTTTCCTTGCCCTTTAAGTGTCTGGATCATTACTACTATAGAGATGCTGAACCTTTAGACTAGTTCAAAAAGTTCAATATACATAAAATATGGCATTTCTAGCCTTATTCATTTTTAGGATTTAGTTCTCCTTTAAACTCCTATGGCTTTTTCATGAGCTCAGCCAAGAGATTAGTTTTAGTCTGCAAATTGCATCTGGTCCATTGTATGTAATACTTTAGAATAGAACATCTTTTGACAGTGAATTCCACACCAAATTGCAGTAGCAGCTTTGTTGTACATTTATTTTTGGTTATATTTACAGACACTTTACAAAATTTTAGTTTCTTATGGAGAAACTATGAGCATGCTAAGTTGTTATACTTTTAGTCTACACACAAAAATAAAAGTATATTTTCTATTGCAGTTCTTGTTTGCCAATGCCCTGTCAAATCCGTTTGCACAGTGGTGATTAAGTGTTTTACTACTACTCAAACGGTATAATGCATTATTGTGCTGCCAATCGCTGTTATTCAGAATTCTGACCTTTATTATAACCCATGTCTATTCATCTGTCTCTACTGTATATTCAACGTGATTTGTTTTGTGCTCAAACTACAATAGGTTCTTGCTGGAAAATGCATGACCTTTCTAGGAAAACCCATCTGAATGATTGCATTATGAGCATTTATTCTTTCCTTCTTGACAAGAATAGCTGCCCCACCCCTGTGTTATTGAGCAGGCAATTTCCTAGAAACCTATTCTGAAGAACGAGGTCCTGCAATTTAAATGTAATTTAGGGGCTTTTTGGACTGAGATGTATGAGGAGTGTTACCAAGGCAACATGCAATAATACCCTGAACTAGATTAAAAAAAAGTATTTCATTTTGATGGACAAAATATGGCAATAAAAAGAAAATTGTCCTAAACCTTTCTTGCTGAGGTCAGCTTCATTTTGTGGACCTGGTTCTTCTCTTTGGATTCATTACTACTTTAATTACACATATTAAAGGGATATTGACTTATGTAATGCAATTTACTCCTGGAGGGCATTCCAATATACATTTCCAATCTGTTCTAATTGCTGCTAGATTTATCCATCTACTAGTGCTTTCCAGCTGGAGGCCCTTGGGACCCATCCTTGTGTTGCCCCCAACATGAAAGTCTGGCTGCTGTGACTGATTACCTTGTGTAGTTTAAAAGGTATAAATATTTAGATTAACTGGCCACTGTATTATTTACATTTCAAATTCAGACTGTAATCTCTTGTATTGTTCGCTCCTTTAATCCCCCTGTATCCACACATGTAACACCTCTATTGTTCACATCCCTAAATCCCAGTACTGTTCACACCTGAGACCCAGACTGAAAGTGTCCACATTATTCACCTGTTCACACTTATACAAACTGCTGGAGAGGCACCAGCATTGTGTCACAGCTTAGAATGGTCCTGATAGCTTTCCCTGTCTCCTGCTCTGTGCTCCCCGTGTGTGCCCATACTCTGCCTGCCCCATGATCCAAGCGTGTGCCCATACTCTGCCAGGCCCATGCTCCCTGTATGTGCCCATACTCTGCCAGGCCCATGCTCCCTGTATGTGCCCATACTCTGCCAGGCCCATGCTCCCTGTATGTGCCCATACTCTGCCAGGCCCATGCTCCCTGTGTGTGCCATGCCCCGCCTGCTCCATGCTCCTTGTATGTGCCATACCCTGCCTGCTCCATGCTCCTTGTGTGAGCCATATTCTTTCTGTGTGTGCAATGCTTTGCCTTTTGGAGGTGAACCTGCTTTTGTTTTGTTCCTTTTCACCCACTTACTTATTGGCCTTTTAAATTTTAGCATTGGATCATTCTGGGCTCCAATGAAATGCTTTTGGCCACTGACTGCTTATATCTCAAACCTGGTCCTCAGCCAGGAATTTCTACCAAAATTGATGGTTGTACAATCCTCAATCAGATTTTGATTAAAAGGCATTTGTTTTGCTGGCACATTAGTGCAGGTATGGGATCCATTACCCGGAAAGCCAAATAATTAAAATTTTTAAAAATTATTTCCTTTTTCGCTGTAATAATAAAATAGTACCTGGTACTTGATCCCAACTAAGATATAATTAATGCTTATTGGAAACAAAACCAGCCTATTGGCTTTATTTAATGTTTACTTGATTTTCTGGTAGACTTAAGGTATGAAGATCCAGATAATGGAAAGATAGATTGTCCAGAAATCCCTGGGTCCCGAGCATTCTGGATAATAGGTTCCATACATGTACCAGGATCGTAGTATTCAGTCTTCTGTTGTTTTACATAGGGATTTTCATTTTTTTTCGGTCAGTTTTAACTTAGCATTTCAGATCCCTCTCGTAGAAGTGACTCAGTGGGTATGTAACTGGTGTCACTCTTATGTGTGTAACAAGGGTTTCAAGTCTTTGTATAGCTGCTTATCAAAGACAGGGTCAGGGTCTTTAATAAACTTGAAACTTTATGGTTTAACCTGAATTAAAGAGAAACTGATTTACTTGAGAAACATGAAGTGAAACCTGGTTGTTATCTGAAACCTACCAGTTAAAAATATTACTGGAATCACCTACCATCTGCTATGTGAAGGAAGGTCATTTACTCAAAAAGAGTTGTGACGTATCTTATTGAGAACAGATGATTTTGTGGTTTTTAGATCTGCAGGCTTTCCCTTTCATTGAATCTGAAATCAAATAGAGTAGCCTGTCAAAGAAAATTGTACTAATACTTCTGTAATATAGTACAGCTATTTGTACTAATACTTCTGCAATATAGTACAGCTATTTGTACTAATACTTCTGCAATATAGTACAGCTATTTGTACTAATACTTCTGCAATATAGTACAGCTATTTGTACTAATACTTCTGCAATATAGTACAGCTATTTGTACTAATACTTCTGCAATATAGTACAGCTATTTGTACTAATACTTCTGCAATATAGTACAGCTATTTGTACTAATACTTCTGCAATATAGTACAGCTATTTGTACTAATACTTCTGCAATATAGTACAGCTATTTGTACTAATACTTCTGCAATATAGTACAGCTATTTGTACTAATACTTCTGCAATATAGTACAGCTATTTGTACTAATACTTCTGCAATATAGTACAGCTATTTGTACTAATACTTCTGCAATATAGTACAACTATTTGTACTAATACTTCTGCAATATAGTACAACTATTTGTACTAATACTTCTGCAATATAGTACAGCTATTTGTACTAATACTTCTGCAATATAGTACAGCTATTTGTACTAATACTTCTGCAATATAGTACAGGTATTTATAAAGAGCTCATATTCTCTTAAATCCCCATCACTATTTTCCTTATATTTTATGCACTTCTGCTTCTTTATTGTGTATTTTGAAATGTTTGTTCATAAGACAATTTGGGGGGAATGTAATTAAAGTCGCTAAGAGCAAAACATTGCGCACCAATAAGCGTAAAAATCCACATTTCACAATGTAATATTGTTCTTAGAACGGTTATTGCATTGTGAATCGTTATTGTGCATTACAAATTGTAATTGCGCACTCTTAAGACGTGCTTGAAGGTGTTTTTTTGGAGCAAACTGCGACTTTTTCAGTAAGAAGTTTTATTACATTGACAGCGCATTAGCGCAAAGTATGAAATTCGCCAACGGACTTCTGCTGGCGGAAGTGGATGCTAAACAGTTTCCGGGTTTTCAAAAGGTATATTGCATTCGTGCAATGCAAAATTTGTTGCGCAAAGGCTTAACTTTCGCATTGTGAATAGTTTTTGCGTTGCCGACTTGTATTACATTCCCCTATTTGAGTCTTTAGGTGCTTTACTTTTATCAGTGTCCGTACAACTGCTGAGTTGGTTTCTCACTGCTGATCATAGAGTTAAAGTGTGTATGTGTATATAAATATACAGGCTAGTCTGAAACATGGGACTTCAATGGTAGCATGTTTTGCTGAAAAATACTTGTGCTTATGCCCTAGCAAGTACAGATTTGGAAACCGTCTAACTCCCTCCTTCGCACCGAATTTGGCATTATATCTCTAAACTGTTCATCTTAGCAGAGAACTTTCTGAGCAACAAGAGCTGGGCAAATAAATGATATTGGTTTGGTGCATGTAGAACTGCGTGGGTACACAAAACTTACTTTGGGTTTACGCCTTGTCATTGATATGGGTGTCTTGCAGACTGTCTGGACTGACCGTTCTGCAATGCTGCTGTCCTCTTATTTGAGCTACAAGGCATAGGCAGCTTTAGAGGCTTTATCTTGCTGTGACTTTCATTTAGATGAACTTGTTTATACCATAGGGTGGCCAAACTGGACAATTTGTGATTTTTTTCCCCCATGTTTAAATTGCCTTTAATGTGGTGAACTTATTGTCCCAAATAACCAATTCTTTCTTTCCACTGACCTTATAGGCAGTCTGTCCTCTTGCCTTAGCTTATCTTCCCCTAGTCCATCATCAGGGTGTGTTATCCTTAAAGGAGAACTAAACCTCCCCACATAGTGTTTTACTAGAACAATTGTCCTGTCCAGCACCGAAATTACTGAACATGGCTCCCCTGTGCTACTCTACATATACAGGTCTGTGTTGCTGGATGGGACACTTATACTAGTAGAACATTATGAAGGGGGGGCAGTGGAGAATGACAAATAGGGGCTTTTAGCTGTAGGTGGGGTTTACTTCTGCTTTAATGATCCCCCCCACTCTGATGATAAACAGGCTAGTAGAAGATGAGCTAAGTCAAGAGGACAGACTGGCTATGATGCCAATGGAAAGAAAGCATTGGTTATCTGAGACAATATGGCTATCACTTTAGAGTCAAAGCGCACTTAAGGCATATTGGTGTACTTTGGGTCTTAGAGTCAAACAGTTTAAAGTTTGACTGTTTAAGGAGAAGCAAACCCTAAAATTAAAAAAAAAAAACCCTACCCTACATAGACCCCCCCCAGCTTAAGTGTTACCCCGGGCAAATGCCCCTAAGTCTTTACTTAACCATCAGTGCAGATTCTATCCAGCAGAGGTCACAGGCGCCATCTTCTTCTCTTCGGTAATCTTCGGACTGAGACCAGCATAACTCAAGAAGATTGCTGAAGTGCTGGTCTCCTTCCGAAGTTTACTAAATCTTCTGAAGATGGCGCACGTGAACTTGCTGGACAGAATCTTCAAGGAGGGGTAAGTAAACACTTAGGGGCATTTGCCCGGATAACACTTAGGCTTGGGGGTGGAGAGAGGGGTGCCTATGTAGGGTAGAGGGGGTTGGGTCTTTTAAGGGTTTCCATCTCCATTAAATGACATGTAGCACTCTGTAGGAGCACGCCACTTGCTGCAAGTGTGATGCCTGGATGAAATCTCTTGCTGCTGTTAGAGCTCCAAGCTCTAAAGACAGTCACATAGTCCAGGAAATAATTCACTTGCATAGTTGCACTCTCACAAGACCGGGGAGGAAGCAAATGACAGCAGCTCTTTTGCTTAAATTCCCTTAACCAACTTTTGTAAATTTGGGATGCTACCTTGCCCTTACTGTTAAACTTTTTTCCCCATAATGGTTGGGGCGGTAGGTCATATTTAATTGTCTAAATAGAGCAGGTGAGATAGGGATACCTTCAAGTTCCATACAGTTACTTTGCTTCTTCAATTACAAGTTTATAACCACATTTCATGTTGTACTGTGACAGGGAAATAATTTTCTTCTTGATTCATTTTCTTTAAATACTGCGGCCCAAATTCTTCATACATTTTCTGTACATGGATTCCTGTAAACGTAATATTACCTCACTATGTCAGTGTTGGGAAACTGTTCAAATTGCTTACCCGTGACAGACCAGGGATTCAGTCTGTTTCTTCCAGAACATTAAATATATTGTAATTTATGCTG
Source organism: Xenopus borealis (assembly GCA_024363595.1). Taxonomy (NCBI): domain Eukaryota; kingdom Metazoa; phylum Chordata; class Amphibia; order Anura; family Pipidae; genus Xenopus; species Xenopus borealis. Next base: position 98,181,022 of record CM044447.1, read on the forward strand.
TGTTTTACTGTAAAGTGCCTTTTAATGACACATAGGGTAGAATTGGAGAAGAAGGGAAAAACAAGTCCTAGTGTTGCGGGAAAGGTTGTACTGGGCGCTGAAACAAATATTTTTAAATATTATTACTGAAAATACTTAGCATCTTGCAACTTTTTAGGATGTTCAGAAATTCATTACCAAATGTCACTGGCAACAAATTTATGTTGTAAGCTTTATTTTAATCTTCCATTTTGCACAAGTCTTGATATTGCCTTTTTTTTAATAAAAATTATAGCACCATCTTTACCAGAAGTGATATCAATTAAGCAAATGCTAAACATGGGAAAATATATATAAATACTGAATCAAAGGAGTTTTCTGTAGGAGCAGAGAAGTGTAGATGTCCTGATTCTCAGACTAGGGACCCTGATGTAGCTTTATAGTGTTCACTCTGTTTGCAGAAGTAGCTTTACATGATTAACAATCCTATGTGCTATCCCTACTGATGTATCTCTTGGTTTAGTGACTGCTCTATTTAAAGGGCTCAATTTAAAAAAAAAAAAGTTTGGTAGCGAGACACAAAAAAACATTCTGCATACTATTATTGTTTTCAAAAAAGTGCAATGTCTCATTTTCAAGCACTAGTAAGAGGTTCGGGGTCACGTGATTTTAAGGATTCGTATACAGGTCGGTCAGGCACGAGGATACAGCCGAATCCTGTCAGAATACTGAAGGAATCCTGGATTCTGTGCATCCCTAGTTATGGGCAACCTAGATCATTTACTAGGGAAACATTCAATGTTGAGCATGGTAAGAATAAGGGTTAACTTACCAAATGTGATGGGGGGCCAGGTGCTCAAGCCCCAGATCTTCAGCTCAGGGAAACAAACACCATACAAATATGTAGAGATATTTGGGAACCAATCTTGTATAAGAAGCAGCTGTTCAAAATGCCTTGTGTAACATTGTCTTTATATAAGTACACTACAGGTATGAGATCTGTTGTCCAGAAAGCTTTGAATTATGGGAAGTCCATCTAAGATTGACTCAATTTTAATCAAATAATTAGATTTTTTTTTTTAAACTGTCCTAAGATATAATTAATACTTAATGGAGGCAAAACCATCCTATTGGGTTTGATTAACATTTAAATGCTATTTTTTAGTAGACTTAAACTGGCTGTACATGATTATGATTATTCCAGATGCCAATAGTACAAATCATCTTCTGATTATCAACAATAGCAAATGACTTTGGCACCCAGGTTTAATTTGTCTATACATTACTAAATTAAAAGCATATCTAGGAGGGCTGAAGAAGATGTAACAGTTGGTTCCCTCCTTCTGTAGACATGTGGAGCAATACTTTTTTTGGTATTGGTAGCTTGTGATCAGACCATGCAGATGAAAATAATTTCTGAGAATATGTGAAGAAAGCTCATTCTTAGAAATGATTTTCCAAGATTAGCATTCTTGGAAGACAATCTGTATGAAATACTTTTGCATGTTTTCCTGCTGAGCAGCAAGCACTTTTTTTTAGATGCTCGTGGCATGATGAATGCAAACCAGGAGCAGTGCATGATAAGCTAGCCATACAGTTGTGCTCATGTTTACATGCCCTGGCAGAATGTATGATTTCTTAACCATTTTTCAGAGAAAATGTATGGTAACACAAAAACTCTCTCACTTATGGTTAGTGGTTGGCTGAAGCCATTTATTGTCAGACAACTGTGTTTACTCTTTTTAAATCACAATCACTACACAAACTACAGAAATGACCCTGATCAAAAGTTTGCATACCCTGGTGATTTGGCCTGATAACATGCACACAACTTGACACAAAAGGGTTAGAATGGCGAACCATCTTCACCTGTGATCTGTTTGCTTGTAATTAGTGGGTGTGTATAAAAGGTCAGTGACTTTCTGGACTCCTGACAGACCCTTGCATCTTTCATCCAGTGCTGCACTGATGTTTTTTGGTTTCTAAGTCATGGGGAAAGCAAAATAATTTTCAAAGGATCTGTGGGAAAAGGTAGTTGAACTCTATAAAACAGGAAATGGATATAACAAAATATCAAAGGAATTGAGAATGCCAATCAGCAGTGTTCAAACTCAAATTAAGAAGTGGAAAATAAGGTCAGGTAGACTTACTAAAATTTCAGCCACAGCTTCCATAAAAATTGTTTGTTTGGGAAAAACCCACAAATAACTTCAGGTGAAATACAAAAAATACTGGAGGAAAATTTGCACTCATCAGCCCGGAAGCCACGCATGGGACATACTTCGATATTCCAACGTGACAATGATCCAAAACATGAGGCCAAGTCAACCTGTCATTGGCTACAGCAAAAAAAAATAAAGTGAAGGTTCTGGAGTGGCCATCTCAGTCTCCTGACCTCAATATCATTGAGCCACTCTGGGGAGACCTCAAATGTGCAGTTCATTCAAGACAGCCCAAGAATTTAGGGGAACTAGAGGCTTTTTGCCAGGAGGAATGGGCAGATTTACCATCTGAGACGATAAAGAGCCTCATCCACAACTACCACAAAAGACTTCAAGCTGTCATTGATGTTAAAGGGGGCAATACATGGTTTTAAGAACTTGGGTATGTAAATTTTTGATCAGGGTCATTTGGGTAGTTTGTGAAGTGATTATGATTTAAAAAGAGTAAACAAAGTTGTTGTTGACAATAAATAGCTTCAGCCAACCACTAACCATGAGTGAAAGTTCTTGTTGTTGATTCATATTCTCTGAAAAATGGTTAAGAAAATATAAATTCTGCCAGGGTATGTAAACTTATGAGCACAACTGTATAATGGAAAATCCACTTGAAGAATCCATAAAATGTATAACCTCTCTTTGTTAATGTATAAATATGTCCAAGCATTATATATATAATGTCTTTGTGGTGTATGCACTCTTACCAGATGGTGAAGCAAATCCGGGT
>CM044447.1:98194719-98224038 GCA_024363595.1 Xenopus borealis
CAGGCACATAGTATGCATGGAATATTAGGGAATATAGTAACAGGCACATAGTATGCATGGCATATTAGGGTATAAAGTAACAGGCACATAGTATGCATGGAATATTAGAGAATAAAGTAACAGGCACATAGTATGCATGGAATATTAGGGTATAAAGTAACAGGCACATAGTATGCATGGAATATTAGGGTATAAAGTAACAGGCACATAGTATGAATGGAATATTAGTGCATAAAGTAACAGGCACATAGTATGCATGGAATCCAAGAAATAGAGCAAACTTTACACGTATTATTACATAGTATTTACTTCTTGCATTTGTAGGCATACCATTAAAAACCTCCTTTAAGGTTGCTGCCAAAGTGAAATCTGTATTGTACCAGTATAAACACCAACCCTCTTTGTGTCTATGCCACCAGTTACATAGGATCATAATTGTTGAACATAATTAACAACATTGGTATGATCACACTCATTAACAAGAAAATAGTGTGTGTGTGCTAGAGAAGGGAAAGTAAATGTGCCTGAAGTAGTGATTTATATACCTTGGATGCTATAATATTGGTCATGCATTTCTCAGTCCGTTTTGTTGCACTCCTCTTTCATGCTATGAATTTATTGACTTCTGGGCTTTTAAATGTAGTGGAAACACAACCCCCAGCTCACACTTACAGCTGAGATATTGACTGTTTTATGGTGGGTGGACTGTAGGCTTTACTACATCTTATTATAACTGCCATCTGTCTTGTGACAAATGTTTAGACTGGTTTTGGTAGTAACCAACAAAGCAGAAATATTTAGCTCTTCCTACTTGCCATTCCTACTTGTTGTGGGTTTGATCTCTTTATGGAGCAAATCATCTTTTTAGCTTGATCGTTACAGTATCTACACTGTACAGTATCTATAGTGTAATCCGTTGTATTATACAGAGCGAACACTGACTTAAACTTTAAGGCATTGCTAATTAAGCATGGAGATAATCTATGTCTACATGCAGTGCTGTGAAATGTGCAATCCTTTTTACTTTACAACTTCAGTTTTTTATAACATCATTTTTGTGTATGTCAAGGCCTCCCCTAAGACGGGTTATATGGCAGTACCCAATCATATGTACCGTAGAAGCCTAAATAAGCAGAATTGCTAATACAGTACAAGTATTGGACCTGTTATCCAGAATCCTCGGGACCCAGGGTTTTCCGGATAACTGATCTTTTCGTAATTTGGATCTTCATTCCAACTGGAAAATCATGTGACGTTAAATAAACCCAATAAGTGGTTCTGCTTGCAATAAGGATTAATTATATCTTAAGCTGGCCATAGACGTAACAATTACGATCTTTCTCGGAAAAGATCTTTCCAAGAAAGATCGTTCGTTTCAACACACACGTGTAGAGCTGAATCGTCAGATATACAGGTAGAAACAATAGAATTCTACCTGTATCTGACGATTCAGCACTAACAATGGCCGATGTTCAGGGAGCTTTCAAAGGCATCCGATCAAAATTTTCCGTCCAGTCCGATCAACCAGCCGACCGATATCTTAATCCTCTGACGATGTCGGTCGGCTCATTTCCCACCATACACGCACCGAATATCGTACGAAAATTAGTTTCGTACGATATTATCTGTGCGTCTATGGCCACCTTAAGTTGGGATCAAGTACAAGATACTGTTTTATTAATATAGAGAAAAAGGAAATCCATTTAAAAATTCTGAATTATTTGGATAAAATTGAGTCTACCGAAGATTACCTTTCCGTAATTCAGAGCTTTCTGGATAACGGGATTACAGATAAAGGATCCCAATAATTGTATAAATATATTGTTTTCTTTAAAGGGGACATCACCTTAACATTGTAGTACATCATATAAGATACATTTTATTTGTTTATAGACAGACCCTACTTGGTTTTGAATTTTTTTTTATTTTATTGGGCTCAGAATGCCCAGGGTCATTTTTACATTCTAAATCACATACAAAAAGTGTACAGCCTCATACTGAAAAAACATTTATTTGTGCAAACACAGCAAAAAGAAATATAATTACAAACACATCTTTTTTACAACATCCACAGTGCAGTGTTACCCCTCTGTCTGCCTACCTGTGTTAGCCACTCCCTCCTGACGCGTTTCGCGCTATTGGGCGCTTCATCCTCTGATGATGGCTATCCACATGAAGCATGTGATTGATAATAATTTCACTGTCTTAGCATGGTAGGCATTATAACATCTCTCAATTAACCCAATCTAAATTGTAAAGAATGCAATGCCCAGTTTCTCAGGGGTATACATAGGTGTGGAAGTAGACCATATTTTCAGTCATTTTAATAAATAGTTGTTATGTTTAAGTACGGTAATACCATGGGGCCTTTGAGATGCCTTGTCTTCTGGTGGATTATTGGGAAAAAAATAAAAACTAGAGACTTTACAAGGCTGAATAGATGAAAGACCAGGTATTGATATAGTATCTAGCCGTATATTCCTATGAGCTCTATTAAAGAAAGAACAATAAAACTTAGATACTAGGTCCCTTAAAGGGGTTGTTCACCTTCCAAACACTTTTTTCAGTTATTTTCAGATTGTTCCCCAGGAAAAAAATACCCTTTTCAATTACTTTCCATTATTTTTTTTACTGTTTTTCTCAAATCTAAGTTGAATGTTGGTGTCTCTGCTGTTTGAGTCTGACAGCTCAGTAATTCAGGTGCAGACTCTAAACTGTTACAATTTTGCAACATTCAGTTGATCCATTTCTCAGCAGCATCTGTGGATCCTTAGCAGCTATTGTATCAATTCTAACAGCTGCCTGTAATGAAACCCAGAGAGTCTGCTCAGCAGGGACAGAGATAAGAAATGTATCAACTAAATGTATCAATTTAGAACAGTTTAGGGGGTTGGCGACTGTTTGTAATAGTGTCTGTTTGTAATAGCACCTTATCCTAGTCCCCTCAACTTCCAGAAGGAAGGCATTTTTGTATATTTATTTTAAACCTTCAGGGTTTCTACCAGCACATTGTTGAAGTGGCCTATCCACTGGACTGACTGTACATTTATCTTTATTATATCACTTCTACAGTTACATACCACTTCCTACATTTGCACCCAAGCACATGCTTGGGACATGGATTTTCCAGATAACGGATCTTTCAGCAATTTGGATCTTCATACCTTAAGACTACTAGAAAATCGTGTAAACATTAAATAAATCCAATAGGCTGGTTTTGCTTCCAATAAGGATTTAATGTTTCTCTGTTTAGTTCAAGGTACTGTTTTATTACTACAGAGAAAAAGGAAATCCTGTTTGAAAATTTGTATTGTTTGAATAAAATGGAGTCTATGGGAGACTTTCTAAATAAAAGGTTTCCGCATAACAGATCCCATACATGTACTGTATATAAGGAACGTTCTATAAGGAACTACAGAGTAGTAAGACATGTGAGGCATGCTGATAAATATGTATTACTATTCATACATGTATTAGACTTGTTCTCAAGAATGCTTGGGACCTGTGTTTTACGGATCTTTACCATGAGCGATCCTAGCCCCTTTGTGCCCCCCACTTCCCCCTGCGCTTACCTTTTTTTTGGCTTTAACTTACTTAACTGATTACCAGGAGTGTCTCAACTAACTGGAGCAGCACCCCTGATCCTTTTGTAATTCGGACCTTAAATTAAAAAAAAAAAATAATAATAATTTAAATATTACATAAACCAAAGAAGATTGTTTTTCCTCCAAGAAGGAATAATTATATCTTAGTAGGATCGAGCTCAATGTACTGTTGTACATCTATGAGAGATGGAATTCCTGAAATTTGGAACTTTCAGGGTAACAGGATTCCAGCTAAGGGATCCTATAACTGTGACACATATTCTAAAATCCCCCACAGTGCTGTACAGTAAATGAGGTGTACATTAAACATATAGATTTACATATAAAGCATCCAATAACTTATACAAGAGGTAAAAAGGGCCCTGTGTAAAAGAGTATCTAAATGTGTATGAGATATGTGTAAGGGTTTCAGTCTTGATTTAGAGTTGTGGCCTTTACTCCTGGTTTTCTGTTATATTGGTTACAAATATGTCAGGTTTTTTTTTCTCTTTTAGAACTATAGTTTGAATAGATAGATGTGAATCAGGAATTCCACAGAATACTAATCATGGAAGCTCCAGTTACTGTAAAGTGAATACAAGCACCTACATGCACAGTTAAAACGTAGGTCTGTTGCAGTCTGGCTTTTTCAAGACCCGTGGGTGTCTCAAGTAGGTGGTTGTTTTCATATCCAATAACCAATTTCTCTTAAACACATCACTTGTCTGGAAATCTAAATATTGTGTGGTCTCTCAAGTTTAAGGAACATCAGAATATGCTGGAGTTTGGTTTGAACGTAGCAAACCTTTACCTTATCTAACATGTCAAGGGAAATGAATGCATCCACTCTAGCTTGGACAGTTACATTTTTCTTTGACAATCAAATATTCAAACTATACTAGCATGATGTATAGTAAACTATCTGTTATTAAACAAACACACTTTTTAGGAATATCTTTTACATCTTTTGTCATATTACGTAGTAACCTTGTGTCTCAACCCCATCTCCTTTTAGATAATAAGTTCTTTTGGCAAGATCAGTTATCTGCAGTATATGCTATGGGGTTCCTCACCCTCTTTCTGTCTCTTATTTTTATTTTTCTGTTAAAATACATTAGGTGATTTAAAGTGGGGAGTGAGTGTGTTATCAATTTTAAAAACCATTATGACATAGTAGCATGAAATGAAAAATTACAGTTTTTTTTTTTTCTTGAGCAAACAACATTTACAGATTAGTATTGAGGTGGATTAGTCATTGAACGATAATAAAAGTGTTCACTTTATTACCAGATTTTTGCTCATATACCAGCAACTGAACGTTGTTGGTTGTGAAATGTTGCTCACGGGGGTTTGCATATTGTGTTTAACAGCTATAAAAAAAAATTGTAAAATGGACATGGTGATTAGTGGGTATGGATACAAATCGATTTGGTCCTGTCAAACCCTACCCTTTTAGCTTAGCAGAGTTGGGGAGATTCGGCCCCAACTCTGCTAGTATTGCAGATAAGAAAATCCAGTGGCACACAGGACTAAAGGTGGCCATACACGGAGAGATCCAATCGTGGGCCCTTGAGGTGGCCGATATCGCGCTGATTCGATCGTGGGCTCTGGGGCCCAAATGATCGGATCAGAACAAAGTGTTAACGGGAGGTCAGATAGCAGGACCGCATCAACGAACAGATGCGGCCACTATCCAACGGGATTTTTACTCCTTCCAATCGTCATCTGGCTGTCTTTCGGCCAGATATTGATCGAGGAAGCCCGTTGGATATTGATAATAAACCTATTTTTGACATCTCATGCTGGGTTTGAGGATAGTTGCATGGTTTGCAGTGCAGGCAGTTTAAAACACCTGGGCCTTACTGCCTAATGTACAGTGATGTGCATGTTGATCCGAATCCTGCAGGTGCCCATTGCTGGTTTAGATTGGGTGTGGATCAGACTGGGGAAGTGCACCGCTCCACTGCTGCTGAAAATTGGTCTTGAAACCAGAGGCACATACAAGTAGCTCACATAGTGGAAAGTCGCAGGTTCGGATGGCAATATTTTGCAGGATTTTGCACGCTTAGGGTTTTGCAGCTTAGGGTTACATGCTGCTTGAGTTTTTACTGATAAGCGCGGCATTATAGGGTACCCTCTGCTCAGGACTGGACTGAGAATCAAAATAGGCCCTGGCATTTCAGGTACACAGAGGCCCAATCAGCCCACAAAGAGGCCCAAACAGTCCCCACCAGCCCACTAAATACTGACTTTCTATGGGACCTTATAGCAGCCCATCTGGCATTTGCCCTAACCCACAGATTGCCAGTCCGGGCCTGCCTCTGCTGATATGTCACTGTATACATTACACACGAAAACACAATTGCTAGAGGCACTCATCATATAGAAAAAACGTGCATGTTCTATAAAAAGGCCCTAATGCAAAACAAATGGTAGCAGTCTATGGGAGATCTTTACAGAGTACCTGTACAAGGATGCATGTGTCTTTTGTATGGATCATTGGTTTGAAGCATAAATCTCCTTGGTCCTATTTTCAATGTCAGTAATGCATTCATCATGTGGAAGCCAGGAATGATTTCTTCAGGAGCGCCCATCATTATTTTCGTCAAGTACAGCTATTGATCTGGGAATGAATGATTCTTGCACATGTTAAGGTTCCTTCCGAGAAGAACACTCCTGGAAATCTATAAGCAAGCCCATGTGGGACCCTGAACAATGGTTTTAGACTGTAGTTTATCTGGTAGTAGCTTATATTTTGCAGTTTTTTTCCATATGCCTGTGCAATAAAAAATGACACATCCGCACATGGGAACTGCCTTACACTAAGGGGCAGATTTAGTAAGGGTTGAATTTTCTAAATTTTTTCTTATGGTCAAAACTCAAATTCCACTAGGAAATTATCTAAACTTGATTCAGGTTTTTTTTTAAAAAAAAAAATTGATTTATTCTGAATTTGACTGTTCGCCACCTATACCCTGCAGAATTACTGTATAAGTCAATGGGAGAGGTGCAGTGATCAATTCAGAGGTGTTTGTAGCCTGCCTGACATTCAATTTTTTTCAGAGAAAAAAGCTTGAATCGAGTTTGGTCGAATTCAATTAGATTTTTATAATAAATAATCATATATTTGAATTTCGAGTAATATCAAATTCATCTAAGTTTAAAAAAATTCACATGAATTCAAAATTTGAGGGAAACTGTCACGGTAAAACGTTTTTTTTCTTAAACGCATCAGTTAATAGTGCTGCTCCAGTAGAATTCTGCACTGAAATCCATTTCTCAAAAGAGCAAACAGATTTTTTTATATTCAGTTTTGAAATCTGACTTGGGACTAGACATTATGTCAATTTCCCAGCTGCCCCTGGTCATGTGACTTGTGCCAGCACTTTAGGAGGGAATTGCTTTCTGGCAGGCTGCTGTTTTCCCTTCTCAATGTAACTGAATAGTACACAGTGGGACATGGGTTTTACTATTGAGTGCTGTTCTTATATGTACCAGGCAGCTGTTATCTTGTGTTAGGGAGCTGTTATCTGGTTACCTTCCCATTGTTCTGTTGTTAGGCTGCTGGGTGTGGGAGAGGGAGGGCCAATATCACTCTAACTTGCAGTACAGCAGTAAAGAGTAATTGAAGTTTATCAGAGTACAAGTTGGGGCAGCTGGGAAATTGACAGTATGTCTAGCCCCATGTCAGATTTCAAAATTAAATATAAAAAAATCTGTTTGCTCTTTTGAGAAATGAATTTCAGTACAGAATTCTTCTGGAACAGCACTATTAACTGATGAATTTTGAAAAAAAACCTTTTTTCCCATGACATGATCCCTTTAATAAATGTGCCTCTTCGTAGGTACTAGTTTGGATTAAGGGCTTCCCTATACAAACTAACAGATCAGGGGCCAGAGTCACTGTTTTTAACTGTGCTCATAATTTATGTCTGAAGTTTCACAATTTTTGCACGTGTGTCCTGGAAAAAGCAGGCAATAAATGTTCAGTAAAAACCTGCCGAATTGCAGAAGGTATGTGTGGCTTCAGCTACACAGATGCGGACCTTGGTCTGCGGAGAAATGCGGGTAGAGAATCCTCTCCTCTGCTGCTGCTCTGCCTGCAGCCAGAAACATTGCCTGTGGGGGATTTCAGTATTTGCATTTCAGCACCAAAATCTCATGTGTCTGTCTGCATGCAATCAGAGGCAATATTTCTGTATGCAAGCAGAGCAGCAGCAGATTCCTTGCTGTGCTGCAGTTGTCTAGTGTAGCAGGTTGTCTGTGACTGCAATAAGCACTGTAATGATGTGTATAATCTGCTTAAACATACTCTGGTAAATGGAGCAGTGGTTAGGAAATTCATTGCAGTACACTGTAGTTTAGTGGGACTGGGCAAATCAGCATCCCTGGATTTTACCCTGGAACATAATTTTAAATTCACATGTTGGCTTGCGTGTTCCCTTTTATATAGTCATGACACGTCTGTGCATAAAACAAAAGGCACACAGGTGTGGTGTTGTCAATATTAAATCGCAAAACCACAACATGCAAGGAGACCGAAGGCTGTGGTTTTCTTAGGAAAATGGCTACGAGCCAAAGAATAGTTAACAGTCCAGTGCAGAAATTACTCAAGTGCTATAGCTGTTGTAATTGTTTTGTAATGAGAATTAATTTCCCAGGAACATAAGGAAGTATGTGGTTTCAGCAGAACTCTGAATGGCTTTCCTGTGTTTCACTGAAACTTGTCTGTTCTTCTCTGGTAGCTTGTAAAGCTGTAAATCAGCAGGAACTGTCGGTTATTCACCAGTTCTGTTTTCCTCTCGATCAATATCCCTTTCTTCTCAAACCGCTTTAGCTGTTAATTCATTCAGCATTTCCCTTGAAGCGTATGGCTTCCATGAGCACATTCCGACTTTATAGTAATTGTTGCGCATGAGAATTGTATGCATATTGTAGTTCGCGTTTCACTCTTTATTTGGCCATATATTTTGCAAATGTTTAAAAAAAATGATTTGGTGTACCCTTATTATACATTACTATTTTAATTAAAGTGTATTTGTTCTTTTCGTCATAATTCTGCACATAATCTACATTTTCTCAGTGTTGCTTCAACTCCATTGGATCACCAGTAGAGGCCTTGTGCGTATGCAGCATGTTAAAAAGGATTTGTCACTCCAATACTTCTAGACATTCTTTTCCTATATGGCCTTAGACCTAGAGTTTACTAGAAAGGAGTAGCCATACAGTAGAGCTACCCATACCACATACCACAGCAAAATGTGTTTCTACATAAATAACCATTCCTGCTTGCATGTCCCTATGCTACAAACAGAATTTACCAGGAAATGAATTAACAAACACAGAGGAACTTTTCTAACTTGAGCATATAAGACGATACATCGAATAAACTTTACGCCACTCATAAAATATTCTAAGACCAAAAAGGAGAATGGGCAGAAGAGCGCATGGCTTGAACAAGCCGGTATCTCTGAACTCTATACAATTTACAGATCTCTGGAAATCTGCTAGATCCATATTGGTCTTGGCAACAAAACCCTTAGGGCAGGGGCACACGATTCTCATGAGATGGAGAGAAGTGGATTCACTCTAATCAGCAGCCCTGTAGCAGCACTGCCTGGCACAGCTTCAGCCTGAATCTGGCTATGTGAAGATCCGCCTGACAATGCCTGCTTTTGCGTTTTTCAGGTTGATCCCACTCTGATTTCCATAGTTAGAAAATTGCGATGGCTAGATCTAAGCTAAATAAAATCCTGGATCAGGTTAAAATTTAAGGCTATGGACACACTTGCGGATATTTGAAGCGTTTTAGTCGCACTTCTCACTGCCGCTGACATTTGTATTCTGTGTGTACTGTATATAGTGAGTGGGTCCCTAAGCTCAGTAAGTGACAGCAGCACAGAGCATGTGAATCAGTGAATCAGCAGAAACGAAGATGGGGAGCTACTGGGGCATCTACTGGGGAGACACAGATCTTTACTGCTAAAGGGCTGTCACTGCCTTGGGCTGGTACATAAGCTCAAAACATAATGTAGAACATTTCTAGCTACTTCTTCAGTTAAGCTTTAGTTCACCTTTAAGGAATTTATAATCCTCTGCTTGTATGGGTTTTATCCAGGTGCTCCGTTTCCTTCCACACTCAAAGAACATACAGAACAGGTTAATTGGCTCCTGATAAAACTGACCATAGTGTGAATGTGATAGGGACCTTAGATTGTAAGCTCCACAGGGCAGGGGCTGGTGTGAATAATTCCTAATATTTGTAAACCACTGTGGAATATGTTGGCCCTATATAAATAAAAAGAATAATAATAAGATCTGTGAACACTTAAACGAGTTCAAAAAAGTTAGTTGCACTGAGTGATATCAGATTGGGTGTGTGCATGGGCATCTCTGTAAACTTGAAGTCATTGATTTTTTTTTTTTATATAATCTGATGCCTTGGGTGGCTACAGTATATGGCTCTTCTGCATTGTTTTTAAAATGGTACGGTAATGGCGTAAAAGGATGTTTTGTCACCTGCGATAAATCTTTGCTACCTCGGACAACAAAACGGCCCTTGATTCTTTCCCATTACTAAGATTCAAATTGTCTGTGCTGATGAAAACTGGATAAATGATGTGAAACAATATAGCTTTTTATGGTATCCATTTAAGGTGTATATTTAATGAAAACATGTATAGCAGGGTGTATCAAGGGTTTGAATCCTGCCACTTACATCACTTGTATACATGACTTACAGCACATTGAAGGTGATCAAGAGACCTAAACATTAGTTAATTTATGGGAATACTGCCCCCCATGAAAGGAATAATCATATTAGAAGTCATAGAGGACTTTCATGACCATATAAACTCCAAAGTGATTTTATACAGGTCATGGATTGTGAGGTGACTTCTAATACAGGTAGTAGATTTTTGAACATCTAGGGCAATCAAGGTGTAATTCCTGTTTTACTGTTTAGTGCATTGCACAGTTCTGTTACATCAATGCTTTTGTTCACCCTTAGTATAAACTGAAGTCTATTATTAGGTAAGCTTGAAGGGCATGTGATTGCACAACAGAACCATTGCAGTCAAAAAGATGCTCATAAATGAAATGCTTTATTTGTTTCAGTGGAATTGATATCCGGTAGCACTTAGACATGTCCTGCTCAGCAAATTGCTTGCTATAATTGGTGGTTTGCTCTGAACCTTTTAATTATAATGATTGATCTATAAAACCCACTCAAGCAATTAGCCAGGCTCTGAATTTCACATTTAGTACACAACTTTGAAATTATCTACAAAGTCAATTCATTTGCATATTGCTGGGATTCTCTGCAATTAACTAATATTGGACTGTCCAACTGGCAGCCGACCCACGACCCCCCCTTATGTGGCCCTCTACTTACCTGCTGTGTTTGCTTACCATGTGTAAGATTTAAATGATATCACTAAAGAGATTAACTGGGCCAGGCATTGTTTAAACCTCAAATTCAGACTAATCCCGTCTATTGTTCACACCTATGATCCCCCTGCATTGTTCACACTTGTAACACCGAAAGCCCTGTACTGTTCACACCTGCAACCCAGACTGAAACTGCTCACATAGTTCACCTGTTCACACTTTATACAAAATGCTAATGGGGCACCAGCACTGTGTCACTGTATGTAGTACATATGGGTTTCCCTGTCTTCTGCTCTATTCTGCTTTCCCTATGCTCCCTATGTGCCCTGATCTGCCTGTGGAATATTAGCCTGGTATTTGTTCTGGGGGTTTGAAAATAAACTGTTGTTAGGGGCCCCTAAGGTGTTTAATCATGTGCTGGGGGTGCTGTGTTATCCACAGGGGAAGAGGAGGCCTATGGATTTAAGGGTATGTCTTAAAGGGCCAGTAACATCAAAAAATGAAATTGTTTTAAAGTAATAAAAACATAATGCAGTCCTGCCCTGCACTGGTAAAACTGCAGTGTTTGCTTCAGAAACATGACTATTGTTTATATAAATAAGCTGTTGTGTAGCCATGGGAGCAGCCATTCAAAGGAGAAATGCTCAAGTTACACAGCAGATAGCAGATAAGCTCTGTAGAACATAATGTTATCTGTTATCCATTATTTATCCTGTGCCATATAGCCGTTTTTCAATTTCCACCATTGCTACTCAACAGCTTGTTTATATGAACCATAGTAGTGTTTCTGAAGCAAACAGATCCGTTTAAACAGCGCAGGGCAACACTACATGATATTTCCATTACTTTAAAACACTTTAATTTTTTGGTGTTACTGTTCCTTTAACATGACAACTTTTTTACATATGAGTGATAAGTAATATCCCTGCAGTGAGCACCAACCATTTGTTTTTTTTGGTGTGCTACCACAATTAATGTGGACATAGTCTTGTGGTAACATGGGTGTGGTTTAAAGTGGGTGTGGTTTGAAAACAGAGAGTGAGCAACACTGGCTTCTATTATTGGCCCTCCACTGTGTAGGCCAGAAAAATTTCGGCCCTTGGTACCACAGAATTTGGACAGCACTGAACTAATATATTAATTGAACTTGTATTTGCCATAGTAAATTGTTTTCCGTTACATAATAGGTCTGAAAGTTGAATTTTCAAGGCTTCGAAAACATTTTTTTTTTTTTAAATAGATAAATAGGTAATTGATTTCTTTTTTGAATGCACTTGGAACAGATAGCCTAATTTGTATAATATAGTAGAGCCTGAATTTTACATTTTTCTTAGTCCCATTCAGGCAAGTGGGGTTTTATTTTTTTTTCCAAATTTTTCCTTTTCCCAGAATTCACACCGCTTTGACACCATACCCTGGGAAAAGTTAAATTGGGGTTCTACTAATTTACGTCGAAGCTCCAGCCCTTAATCAAAATACGAACTTCTATGGAAATAGGAACAGGGGTCGATACTGGATAATTTGCCCAAAGGCACTGGTCCAGATTATCCACTCTTTCCTTCAAGCATTTGCTTCCGAGATGTCAGACATTTGTCACCTGAAAATACATCCTCCCAAGCAAGAAGGACCTGGAAGAGAATGCCATTTCTCAGATATAAAGAAATGGAGGGCAGGTATCCCTGTGCATCCCTCCCAAATTCCAACACTGGCAACAGGTTTTGTTGGATCCACATTTTTTTTCCTTCTTCTAAAGAATATTGGGCAAAACACCCAAAATCAAACTTGTACACCATTGCGCTTATAACATTTAATAATATTGTATAATGTGTAGGGGGTTTGTGAGGTTTTTTTATACCTCAAATTATCTCACAACTCTAATTTTTTCTGATTTAAGAAATAACTGAAATTTGGGGTGAACAACCCAGAAACTTGAATTAATAAAGTTTTCCACTTGATAATATATCAATTACTTGATGTAATCGAGTTTTCAAGCAAAACCCACTGGTAAAACCCCCCAAGCATCACAAAAGCTATTAACATATTCAAATGGTTCAAGGGACCGCTTCCCCTTTATGTAGTGGATGCATGCTTTAGCTTCAATTACATTCTACATTCCTCTCTCGTCTAATCTCAAGCCATTTGAGCTATGTCACTACCATGGGAATATTCCGGAACTAGAGATCACTTGAGGTAGAAAGTGAAGTTTATTGGCACAAGCTGCTTTGGATTCTGTACTCACAAGAGGCAGAAAACAGAACAAAGAATAGGGTTTGGGTTTGATACTCTTTCACACTATTAGTTATTATAAAGCTATGCAAAGACAGAAAAACAGTGGTTTGGGAGCCATGCATAAGCTTGGAGTAACCTTGAAGGGATTCTCACCTCCCACTAAAGCCCCACAACCATAAAGCAATAGAACCATGCACAGTAATTGATA
This sequence comes from Xenopus borealis, assembly GCA_024363595.1. NCBI lineage: Eukaryota > Metazoa > Chordata > Amphibia > Anura > Pipidae > Xenopus > Xenopus borealis. The sequence goes on from CM044447.1 coordinate 98,208,130, forward strand.
AGGCCTTGCTCTGGAGATGATACAGCAATGTAGGGTAATCTTCACTCTGTACTTGATGGGCAAAACAGTAGTGACCACTAAAGGGGGGGCATGAATCTGAGGGTAGACTCCTTGTATACTGAGTCAGGCCTGCTATACAAATGTAACCATTATGCAACATAATGTTTTTGTCATTGAAACTGTCACTTCTGCCAGGAACTTCATTTGCTGTGGCGGTATAAAAGGCATTTCCAAGGACAGTCGGGGGCACTTTGTAGTCTGATAGCTGGATGCATAATGAAGGCATAATCATTTAGCCAGTGGATCTGCTGCAATATTATGAACAAGACCTTAAAGGGGAATTGAACCCCTCCGGAGCTAACCCCCAACCCCCTTTAGGCCCTTCTCTCCCTGGGCAAATGCCCCTAAATCACTACTTACCCCTCCGCGCAGATCCCCTCTATCCAGGTTCACGAGCGCCATCTTCTCCAGCAACTTCTTCTTCCTGGATCTGTTGGCGCTTGGCAGCGCATGGCAGTAGGACTTGTTTGCCAGCTTGTACTACTGCTTATGCGCCCAAAGTTCACAACGTTCGCCGATTGAACCTTGTAAACTTTGGAGCGTGTGCGCAGTAGTACGAACCAGCACATGCGTCCTAGTGCACATGCGCCGCCAAATGCTGACGGATCCAGGAAGAAGACGTTGCTGGAAAAGATGGCGCCCGTGAACCTGGCTGGAGGGGACCTTCACAGAGGGGTAAGTAGCGATTTAGGAGCATTTGCCCAGGGGGAGAGGTAGGCTGGGGGGGAGGAGTTTAGCGCTGGAGAGGTTGAATTCCCCTTCAAGTCACTTTAGCCTTTATTTATAAATGGGAGGGCTCACGGGTCCATCCCTGGCATCACTGCTGACCTTGGGAGAAAGCCTTTGTAGCACAGTTTACCGCTCTTTCGAGAACTGGTCATAAACCAGTAGTTTACATTGGCACCTCATCATATCCTCAGGGGTAATTCAGGAAATGCAGTCAGCAGTCGCTACAATCTTATAGTTTATACTTGTTCATTTGGATTTAGCAAGAATCATGCAATCCACCAGTGCAATAATACAGACAAATTTGCTGTCCGGTTACAACCAGAATTAGAAATGGAGGAAGATAGACAGTTAAAGTGAAGTTAAAGTTGCCTGTAAGCAGGGAAATATAATTCTAGCATTCTAATATATATATATTAATTTAAACAATGTTACTGTTATTTGTAACTGCAAATGAAAGTAATATTTGTTCCTTTCTACATATCTGGTTCTGACTCTTGAAACTATTGAGCAGAAGTTGGCTCTCACACAGTGTTACAAATAAATAATTTGTGTTATTATATATCCTATAAGTATATTTCTGTATATTTTCTTTGATATCTGATATACATTTCAACGCATCATAAAACCTGGTTAATCTAGGTTAAAATCTCCAGCCTTAAAACTATAGTAATTAATTTGTGAAGTTCTGCATGATTTCTCAAACCAATGCACAACTCAAGGGTACATGATTCTATTTTTGTGTCTTGTTTAAGGAGGAACTCTTAAACCCACACACATAAAATAAAGAATATTCAAAATCTTATATGACCCTATGTTAGAGTCTTGCATTGGGTCGGGTACCCATGGAATACCTGTAAAGTGGTTGGGTTTCAGACAAAAAGTCCCCAATTCCTTGGCCTTGCAGGCAGTCTGTGGGTAACCCGACTGGTTAACTAACAAATTTGTGGGCTCGATACCCTCCCACCGATATGTGGTTCTTACAGTTTTTACATTGTTTTGAGAAGTTTCGCCACCGGAGTGACGTCACTTACGGCCAAATGGCATGTCACTTATGGTTAAATGGGATGTCGCTTACTGTCAAAGTGATGTCACTCCAGTTCTGCGTGTACCCTGGTTCGGAAAGTTAGCTGGCCTATTATGGGTCAGGTAGCGGGAACATGCAAGTCAAATTGCAGGTTGTGGGTTCAGGTTGGCTATGGTTTAAAAAGAAAAAAAAAAAAAAATGAACCCATGCAGGACTCTACCCTATGTCACTCTAGACCAGATGTCCCCAACCTTTTTTACCCATGAGCCATATTCAAATGTAAAAATAAATAAATAAGCACCTCCTTTGAGGCCATTGAGAGCAACATCCAAGTGGTTGTTAAGCAACTTGTTGCTTATGAGCCACTGGTTCACTGGGGATTACTTCTCTAGACTGTACAGGTACAGACGATTTGGGTCAATGACATTGAAATGTTGAACGGACTGTAATATATGTCAACTTATAAGGAGTCTACAATAATGATTCATTTACCCTCTCAATACTGTAGTTTCCTATTTTATATAATACCCCAAAATCAGATTTACACAGTGGGCGACCCTAGACCTGTGCTGCTTTTTTCCCTTTCCCCTTCAGTCATTTCATGATCACGTCCAGAGGGAAATTTAAAAAAACTATTGTATCCCCCATGTGTCCCCAGTGCTTTAGAACCAATACTGCTGAGCAAAAAAGTCCAAAATTCTACCGTGTGGTAGGTTTTTAGCTTCTAAAGTTTCCTTACAGATCTAATTTTACTAACTGTTAGATGATGCCCTTGATTTTATGTGACCCTAAATCCTCCCCTATATAAATCTTGTTCAACATATTAATCTATGCTAATAATTTATTTATGAATATTTGGAAATTTTAATATCAAAGCACATGGATCACTGATGTCTCAGGGCTGAGAACTCCCAACCTTTGCTCAGCCATGTTCTACTTTACTTCTTTGAAAATATCTCTGTTACCATGTCCTACGTATGTGGCTGCAGCAAATATGTCATATATAAGAGCGTTTGATCCAATGTGTAACTTATGATACACATGGTACTGATTTTCACATTTTAATCCGTGTTTTTAATTTGTTTCCTCAGATAACAGTGATTTAATTGCATGCTCAGTCCTTACAAAGGATGGAGGACAAGCGCAAAGGTTTCTGGCTGTGGATATCTATCAGATGAGTTTGGTAGAACCGGACAGTAAAAGACTTGGCTGGGGAGTAGTGAAGTTTGCTGGACTGTTACAGGTAAATCATGAATTAACTATGAAGTAGCAGGGCTGAATATGTGTTTGGCAGTACCATCAAAGAGTGGCAAGTGTATACTCTCCTCATGCCCCTCAGATTCTTTATCAGAAAGCCTTTTTATACTTAAAATCACACTATTTTTTTTAAATATCTTGTACTTAAAAAGCACTCTGAAGACTACTGTCCTATTATAATAGACATCTCCAGGCTCTCACCCAAGACTTCTTGGAAGTTCATTTTCAAGTAACAGTACGTAGTTTATCTTGGTTGAACTTCTACTGGTTTATTTGTGTTCTTTTCTTCGTTTCAAAATATTCAGCACTTCTCAGAATAAAACTCCCTTGATTAGAGCACTCTGTTTCAGAAAGGTAATTTCACAGTTATTTTATTCTCAGAATGAGGTAATGTCTGCAGATAAAATTATAACAGATGGCTCATTGTTAATGTCTTTTTGTGGGAGCAGTACAGCTGACTACATTTCAAGTCATATTGAGGTAAAAAGATAAAAGTTTAATGATGCCTATTCAATAGTGTCTAAGTCATGGATCATTAGAGCTCTTACTTGTTTGGCCTCCTACAGTAGCTATGTACCAGAGATATAAGGGGTGTTCTAGCCCATTCTAGCCCTCCTTTGGTATTCATTAGTCCAGACAAGATGAGAGTGGTTAGCTAGCTGAGTGCATGACTTTACTGTTAAAATCTATATATCTGTGTGGGACAGTGGCTAAAACTAGAATGCTTTTATAATAAACCATTTAATATTATCTTTTGCAACCCCATTATGCTCTTGGACCACTGACATTTTGACTAATTTATTCATATCCAGTCACCAGAATATACAGGCATAGGACCTGATATCCAGAATTTTCTGGACCTGTGGGTTTCCAGATAAGGGATCTTTCCATAATTTGGATCTTCATACCTTAAATAATAATTTAAATATTAAATAAACCCAACAGGCTGGTTTTGCTTCCAATAAGGATTAATTATATTTTATTTTGGATCAAGTACAAGCTACTGTTTTACTATTAAAGAGAAAAAAGAAATCATTTTTAAAAATTGGAATTATTTGGAGCCTATGGGAGCTGGCCTTCCTGTAATTCGGAGCTTTATGGATAACGAGTTCCCCCGATAACAGATCCCATACCTGTACTTATTATTTTAATTCTAGCAGGGCAGATGAGGTGCAGAGGAAAGATTTGTTTACAGCGTTTTCAGGAAAGCAAGTAAACATTTTCCAGTTCGCCTACATAATATAGTAAAAACGTCTTTCAGGTTGAATAATAATAATAATTAACATGAGATCCTCTCCTAACTGGGGTACCTTCTGTTCTTAGGATATGCAGGTAACTGGAGTTGAGGACGACAGCAGAGCATTAAATATCACCATCCACAAACCAGCTTCTACTCCACATTCCAAGCCATTCCCCATCCTCCAGGCAACATTTATCTTCTCTGATCATATCCGCTGTATCATAGCAAAGCAGCGGCTGGCAAAGGGTCGCATACAGGCTCGCCGCATGAAAATGCAAAGAATATCTGGTAAGTAACCGGGTAGGACATCTTTTAAAGAATGTAAAATAATGCTGCTTGTTTGATAAGCTTATACCTTTTAATTGGTGTTGGAAACCTAATAACATGGCGACAGCACAAAAATTGTGGCCTGATTAATTGCTTGCAATTATCTTATTGAAAGAACAAAAATATTAAACTTTGCTGATAGTTAATATACAGTGGTGTGAAAAACTATTTGCCCCCTTCCTGATTTCTTATTCTTTTGCATGTTTGTCACACAAAATGTTTCTGATCATCAAACACATTTAACTATTAGTCAAAGATAACACAAGTAAACACAAGTAAACACAAAATGCAGTTTTTAAATGAGGGTTTTTATTATTTAGGGAGAAAAAAAATCCAAACCTGTGTGAAAAAGTAATTGCCCCCTGAACCTAATAACTGGTTGGGCCACCCTTTGCAGCAATAATTGCAATCAAGCGTTTGCAATAACTTGCAACGAGTCTTTTACAGCGCTCTGGAGGAATTTTGGCCCACTCATCTTTGCAGAATTGTTGTAATTCAGCTTTATTTGAGGGTTTTCTAGCATGAACCGCCTTTTTAAGGTCATGCCACAACATCTCAATAAGATTCAGGTCAGGACTTTGACTAGGCCACTCCAAAGTCTTCATTTTGTTTTTCTTCAGCCATTCAGAGGTGGATTTGCTGGTGTGTTTTGGGTCATTGTCCTGCTGCAGCACCCAAGATCGCTTCAGCTTGAGTTGACGAACAGATGGCCGGACATTCTCCTTCAGGATTTTTTGGTAGACAGTAGAATTCATGGTTCCATCTGTCACAGCAAGCCTTCCAGGTCCTGAAGCAGCAAAACAACCCCAGACCATCACACTACCACCACCATATTTTACTGTTGGTATGATGTTCTTTTTCTGAAATGCTGTGTTACTTTTACGCCAGATGTAACGGGACGCGCACCTTCCAAAAAGTTCAACTTTTGTCTCGTCGGTCCACAAGGTATTTTCCCAAAAGTCTTGGCAATCGTTGAGATGTTTTTTTAGCAAAATTGAGACGAGCCTTAATGTTGTTTTTGCTTAAAAGTGGTTTGCGCCTTGGAAATCTGCCATGCAGGCCGTTTTTGCCCAGTCTCTTTCTTATGGTGGAGTCGTGAACACTGACCTTAATTGAGGCAAGTGAGGCCTGGGGTCTTTTGTGGCCTCTCGGATGAGTTGTCTCTGCGCTCTTGGGGTAATTTTGGTCGACCGGCCACTCCTGGGAAGGTTCACCACTGTTCCATGTTTTTGCCATTTGTGGATAATGGCTCTCACTGTGGTTCGCTGGAGTCCCAAAGCTTAAGAAATGGCTTTATAACCTTTACCAGACTGATAGATCTCAATTACTTTTGTTCTGTTATTTTTTAACAAGGGGGGCAATCACTTTTTCACACAGGCCCATATAGATTTGGAGTTTTTTTTCTCCCTTAATAACGTAAACCTTCATTTAAAAACTGCATTTTGTGTTCAATTATGTTATCTTTGACTAATAGTTAACGGTTTTTGATGAGCAGAAACATTTAAGTGTGACAAACATGCAAAAGAATAAGAAATCAGGAAGGGGACAAATAGTTTTTCACACCACTGTATCTTGATCTGGCTGGTCAGATACTGCTCTTTAATATTCCACATAAACTGAGACTTTTCATTACAAAACAAGGAAGTCAGCTATTATTAGCCACTTTTTCCTTTCCCGCACTTAATTTGCATATTTTAGTTTAATTTGCCAGGCTGTGGAATAGTGATTAGTTAGGAGATTAAACAATGACAACATTAATTCTATGCTTATTTTGTTGCCATTTACCATTTCAAGCATTTCACACATATGCCAGTGGGAAAGCCCTATTTGTAGTGATTGTTCTATTGTATTGGGGATTCCTTCAACTAAGAAACACATGGAAATTATCATAAATTTTCCAGTATTTTTGGAATTATTAAAATGGTCTCACTTTACATGGGAAGTTGTATAGGTTTTGTCTTTTGTTAGTTTTTACCAGTAAGTTTTCATGTAAAGGAAATATAAATCCAAAAATCCGATTTTGTTCTGTGAATGAAAATGTCATTCTTGGCAACTAGCCAATATACATTTATTTCAATGTTTCAAAGGGGTTGTTCATCTTTGAGTTAACTTTTAGCAAGATGTAGAGAGTGATGTGCGGAGACAATTTGCAATTGGTTTTCATTTTTTATTATTTGTGTTATTTAGCTTTTTATTCAGCAGCTGTCTAATCAACCATGCATTGATTTGTATAATACACAGGAATATAATAAGGAGAGGAAATTCATAGAAAGAGGAGTCCTTAAAAGTAGCACTAACAAAAAAAAAAGTGTAACCTTCAAAAGGCTTAAAGAGTGGTTTTCCAAAACAATTAGTCCAAATTCCCCTAGCAACCATGCATTGATTTGAAGAGAGAGACTGGAATATGAATAGGGGAGGCCTGAATAGAAAGATGGATGGAGTCAGAAAAAGGCAAATAATTCAAAAACTATATAAAAAATTTATATAAAAATTTATAAAAAAAATTATTTTTAATATAACATAATAAAAGTTTACTTAAAGGCGAACCATCCCTTTAATGATTTTAAAGTTACTGGTAAATGCTGTCGCTATTGATGCATGGCCTGTTCTTTGCATTTCTCTGCACTTGTATTTCTGAATACTTTGTACTTTTGAAACTGCTGCTTTGCATCTAGGGATGCACCGAATCCACTATTTTGGATTCGGACAAATCCCTGAATCCTTCGTGGAAGATTCGGACGATTATGAACTGAATCTTAATTTGAATATTTGTGATAATTTCCATGTGTTTCTTAGTTGAAGGAATCCCCAATACAATAGAACAATAATACAATCACTACAAATAGGGCTTTCCCACTGGCATATGTGTGAAATGCTTGAAATGGTAAATGGCAACGAAATAAGCATAGAATTAATGTTGTCATTGTTTAATCTCCTAACTAATCACTATTCCACAGCCTGGCAAATTAAACTAAAATATGCAAATTAAGTGCGGGAAAGGAAAAAGTGGCTAAAAATAGCTGACTTCCTTGTTTTGTGATGAAAAGTCGCATGAAATCCCTCCCTGCCCCTAATTTGCATATTCAAATAAGGATTTGGTTTCTGTTCGGCCATATCAGAATCCTGCTGAAAAAGGCCAAATCCTGAACTGAATCCTGAATTAAGTGCATCCCTACTTGCAACTCCATTTGCCAAAATGCCTTGTATTTTGTGCAATTATCAGACCAGTAAAGAAGGCAAATACAAATAAAACTGCTTTAAGTCACACACACAGTAACATAAACATTTGGGACGTTTTGCTACTGCGCAGACTCTATCAGAGAATACTACTAAGTGCTATCATTGCTTTGAGAGACAGTAGTGAACTTGGCAGTGATTTTTTTTTCATTTGATGGATGTGTCGTTTTTATGCAGCTTGTTAGCACTTGCTGAAATAGATTGAAGTTTTAGCTTAAGTTACGCTTGACTGGGGCAGATCGTAATTTTTTAATTAAATCTAATTTTTCTTTGCCAAGCTCTTTTAGACCTCCCTGTCCAGCCATCAACAGAAGTCGTGGGGTTCGGACACAGCTCATCAGCAGCTGCTCAGCATGTGCCTTTTCGTTTCTATGAACAGTCCCGACGTGCATTGAGTGATCTTGCCATGCAACGATCTGGATTTGGGTCTGTTGACAAGGTGCCAGGTAAGGCATTTTACTTCATTTTACCCTTTTAAGGACAAGTTAAATAACCCTGTAATTTTAAGAAACCTGTCACCCAGACATAAATAGCCATATAATAGGTCCTTTTCAAATAGAACATGAAACCAAAACTATTTTTTTTTTATTAAAGCATCCATACCTGTTATAAACACATTGAAAAGTCCTAGCTGTCACTCATGCATTGCCTCTGTGAGGCAGGCAATTACTCACTTTCCATTCTACACATTCTAAATTCTAAATGTCACTGCATGTAGTTCATAAAATGGATAAGATTAAAGAGATACTGACACCGGAGATTAAACTTTTTACATCTACAATAACATTGTATTTTGCATGCTATTTACAATTTTACCGTAAATTATTTGCCCAATTATCTTTCCTTACCTATTTGATTACCTATTTGTGAGGTCTTTTGAACCTCAAATAAACTAACAACTTGAATGTTTTCTTATTTATTAAAAAAAAACATAAAATCTAAAAAAAGTTTATATCAAATTGTTGAAGAGACCTTTGCCTTTGACTTTTACATGGCCTTGTCAGGTTTTAGCTGGATTATTTTCAGATTCAAGCTATTTTCAGCTTCGGGGTGTAATAAATCTTGAAAATAATAATAAATCTTATAATAATAAATCTTTTACTGAAACTACCCACTAAAACTTTTTCACAGGAAAAAAAAACAACTCAACCTGTGATAAATAAGCCCCTTAATGTACATTAATATTTTGAAGAGTAGTTTTCTTTTAGTGTCTCTATCACTTTAAAGTGTATGTTGCCTTGTACTGTAAGGTTAGCTTCCCTTTGAATAATTTAAATTTTTGTTGGTTCCTACTGGGTAATTGTAGCCTGAGCACGGTATGTAGGATCAACCCTGGCTATAATGGCAAAGTAACCAGGCAATAACATGTACATTTTTTATATATAAAGTAAATAAGATACTTTACTGATGTGACATGTTGACTAAAGGTGGCCATACACATAGAGATCAGCTCGTTTGGCGATGTCCTCTGTGAGGTGGGCGATATCAATCTGATCCGATCGTGGGCCTTAGGGCCCAATGATCGGATCAGAATCATGAGCATATGGGTGGTCGGATCGCGGGACCGCATCAACGCACAGATGCAGAGGGCCCCACTCACAGGCCGATAAACTGCAGACTGTCCGGCAGCTTTTACTGGCCCGTGTATGGCCATCTTTAGTCTGGTTGCATTATTTCCAGCTGCAGGATACGGTTCAGAATTCTGCCTTTTTCAGCAGTATTTCGCCTAATCCAAGTGCCTTGCTGGACCAAATCAAAAAAATAATGGGACTTTTTGTCACACAAAGAAGGAAGCTGTTCTCGTTCACCCTTATTTCCCCAGTTTATATATGCAAATTAGGATTCAGATTTGGTGAACTATTCGTCCGAATCTTTTACAAAGGATTTGGCCGAATCCTAAAGTAGTGGATTCGGTGAACCCCTGCTTTAAAGGAACTTTTTCTAATAATAGCAAGCTATTGCTTAAAGGAGACTCCAACCTGTAATGAAAAAGAACCCTCCTCCCAGCCTACCTCCCCCTACTTACCCCTCCTGCAGATTTGGGCCACAGGAGTTAACGGCAATCTTCTTTCTTCGGAAGTTTTGGCGCATGCACAGTTGGAGGTGACTTCCGAATCCGAACCACTACACATGCGCTGAAATTCGTGGAACTTATTGGAAATTTTTGGCACTTTCGGCGCATGTGCAGTAGTGGAATCTCCTCCAACTGTGCATTCGCCCGAAAACACTGGATTACTTCTGAAAAGACTGAAGAAAGAAGATGGTTGCTGTGAACTCCCCTAATTCGAATCTGCAGGAGGGGTAAGTAAAAAATGAGGGACATTTACCCAGGGGGGACGTAAGCTGGGGGGGGGAGGGGGGGGTCTACATAGGGGAGGGTTTTTTTCATTACAGGTTGGATTCCCCTTTAAAGCAAAAGAAGAAGATTGCTAACAAAGCAGATCAAGTTATTATGTCAGTAATTGAAATCTTATAATGAAAAGCCAAAATAGTTTCCCTGCTTGAGTTAATTTAAAGGCATTAAATCATTGTTCAAAAATAATTTTGCCATGTAAACAAAAATGCAGTTTTGTAACAAAACCACATGACCTGAGAAAAAGATCATCATCTATTCCTGAACTGGTGCTGATTTCACGTGACTTAAGACTCAGCTGTGCTCTCAGTATTGCTATAATCAACTAAACGGTAATTCCTGTTTCAGCAAACTGTTTCACACACACTTATTTTTCTTTTAATAGTTTATATATTGAATAATGTATTTGTGAAGTCTTTAACCTAACAAATGTGGCTGGAAACACAGGGGCAAATTCACTAATGTGCGAAGCGTCTAACGCTAGGGCTAATTCGCCAGCGTGACATCATTTAGTAAATTCACTAACACCGACTAGTAGATAGACTAGGGCAACTTTGCACCCTAACACCAGGCGAAGTTGCACACTGACGAAGGATCGTAATTACGCTAGTTCACTAAGATGCCCATTTTACTGAACGTTACCACTTACGATAGACGTTACTTCGCCAGGTCAGACCTGGAAAAGTTCAATACAATAGATAGAAGTTTGAAGAAAAAAAACTGAAATTCTTTCTAAGTCCCAAAAAAACAATGTCGTCTTTTACCTTTTCTATGGTGATAGTCTGAAAAAGAGCGAAATTTTTTTTGGGGGGTTACCCTCCTTCCCCCCTACATTTCCTAACATATGGCAACACAACTATACAGGGGGCACATGTAGGGCAATAGGACAACTTTATTTTATTTATTAAAGGTTTCCTGGGCTTGTGTAGTGTAATGTAGTGGTTGTAACTTATACTTCTATTATACTTTGAAATTTGCGCCGTATGCAAATTAGGCACCACTAGCGTAAATGCGCATTGCCTGGCGAAGTAACACTAGCGCAACTACACTACTGTTCACCAACCTGAGCGTAACTTCACACTTTAGTGATTGAGTACCGCTGGTGAAAATTCGCCTGGCGAAGTGCGGCGAAAGTGAGCGACGGCAACGCTAGCGCATTTTCGCCGCTTAGTGAATTTGCCCCAATGTCTCTAGCTGTGAGTTACTTTGAGAACGTGAACCGATAAAATTTTTATTTCAAAAAATTGTTAGGAAAACTTAATAAAGGCTATTTGTGCAAAGGAACTATCAAGTATCCACTACTGTTTGGGTACATGCTTATATTAATGCCAAAAAAACAGCTGTGTAAGTAGGTTACTAAAGAATTTGTTCTCTGTCTGAGCTTGTTCTATTGACTTAAATTTGAGGTTAAGTAAAATAAGGTGTAAATTTCCACAGTAAATATAAAATGCACGCCCTAATAAATTATACGCCTTGATAACATACATATTCCGGGAGCATGTTCTATTGACTTTTATGTTTAATTAAAGTCTATTGACTTTGCGTTATGTGCATTCACAGAAGCTGGAAATAATTTTATCAGATTTGGTATGAATAAGATATTCAGATGAATTTCAGTTTCATGAAAATGTTTGGCTTTTGTCTAAACAGCATATTATCTTAAATCATTAAAGAAATACTGACACCTGAAATTAAACTATTTTTTTACATCTATTATAATATTGGCTTAGAAAGCTACTTCTAACTTTGCCATAACTAGTGATGGGTGAATAAATTCGAAACGCCAGCGAAAATTCGCAATGCGACGAAAACGACGCGACGACAACGTGCCGCGACTCGTTTCGCAATTTTTTCCGGCAATTCTCGAATTTCGCTGGAAATTCGAGAATTTTTTGGCGAAGCGAAACTGGGTAGATTCGCCCATCACTAGCCATAACGTATTTGCATGATGCTTTTACATTACCTGTCTGATCCCCCATGTTCCTGTATGAGGGGGCGGCCATATTTGTGCAGTAGTAGCTTTAGAAACTGTAACTAACAGGCTGAGATGGGACAGTCAGGTTGGCAAAGTCAGAGAGTCAGGCTTAGGAACTTCAACTAACAATTATTTACAAAAACAAACCTCTCAGCAAAAAATGATCAACATGACCTATAGGTAACAATTAATGTACATTCATACAGTATGTTAAAATTCATTTTTTAGTGTCAGTATCACTTTAAGCTAGTAAACTTAATATTAATATTATGCAAAAAGCCAGGTTATACTCGCCTGAATGCTGCGTGCTAGAACAGGTGCCTTACAGCTTGAGCCATACTCCAGATTGTGCTGCTTACACTTCAAGGGGAACTAAAGTCTAAAATAGAATAATGCTGGAAATGCTGTATTTTGTATATTGAACTTACTGCACCAAAAGCCTTATAAAACAAATGATTTATGTTTTCAAGGTGGGCCGCAGGGGCCTGTCATCTTATAACTTTGTTAACAATCTTTGCTAGACCAAGACCTTGCACATGCTCAGTGTGGGCTGGGCTGCAGTTAGGAGGTTAAGCTTAGGGATCACCATAAATTATCAAGGCAGTACAAGTTACATAATATCTGCCATAGAAGCCGATACAGCAAGACTGATTAATAATCAGAATATACAGACTGCACTGGGTCTGCATATAAAAATCTCTACACAGTCACCTGCTGTTCAGGAAAACAAACAAAGCTGCTCGAGTTCTGGGAAGTCCCTCCCTCCTGCCATTTGAAAGTATGATCGTTTCACAGCAGGGCAGTTAGGGACCCTCTGAAGTTTCCTATCCTCCAAAGTCAGAGCAAGTAAACGAGGGGGGAATTTCACTGCATACAGTCAGGTCTCTTATAAAAATCGAACACGTTTTAATCAAAGGATATTGGCGATAGATTTATTTTTCATTCAAGAAAGTTCAAATGGGATTTTATTTTATTTTTTTGCCTGTACACCCCCTTTAATATACGATGATTAACAAAAAAAAAACCTGCATGGGAAATCCCTTGACCCCACTCTCCTACCATTTTGGGTAAAATTGGTGAATGACCGAGTCAGAGATTGACCTATTCATCGATACTAGGGCTGTCCAGAGAAATGCAACACCCTTTCATACACTTGGCTAAATGTATAGATTGTATGTTTATGTTTACTTTTTAATATGACCAACTGTGATCTGAACCTCACTCCCTTACCTACTTCTTTCTTTTTTGCTGTTGAAAATGAAATCTTAAAAATCATTGTTGTTAATGGATGTAGCACCCAACAACTTGTGTGTGTTTTATAAGTAATATACCTTTTATTACTTTTGTACCTTTTATTAAAACTTTAGGCTGTTAGTTATCACCTCGGAGGTTCGTGACAGTGTATAAACTGTCAACCCACGCTCACATTCCTGTCACATTCCTGTGAGTGGTGCAAACATTTTGGAAACATGATTACATGATATATTTGCTTTGCTTGCTGTGGCACAACTAAGCATTCTGGCATCTTGGGCAAACATAACAACTAAGGATGCAACAAATCCACTATTTGGGATTCATCCAAATCCCAGAATCCTTCATGAAAGGAAACCTAATCCTAATTTCAGTGTTGGACTGGCCCACCGGAATACCAGGAAAACTCCAGGTGGGCCAAGGTGTCAGTGGGCCCTCATGCTGCAAAATTTTTGGCCTATTTCATGGCCATTCCCTATTTCTATGAGAACAAAGAGGCTAAATAGATGGAATAATTGATTATAGTATGTAAAGAAAACAAACTAGGAGAATAGAGGTTGATTGAGGAGATGAAGCATATTAGTACTGAGAGTGGGCCCCTGGTCTAAGGTTTTATGGTGGGCCCCTGGTCTAAGGGTTTTGGGTGGGCCCCTGGTGTCCCAGTCCGACACTGCCAAATTTGCATATGCAAATGAGTGACAGGAAGGTTAAAAAGTGGAAAAAACTTTTTTTTTACTGCAAATTGGGATTTGGATTCGGTTTGGCCAGGCACAAGAATTCAGGCAGATGCCCGAACCGAATCCTTGATTTGGTTCATCCCTAATAACAACAATACAATGTAGCACATTCAGTATAAAAGTCACTAAACATTGTCAGGGTTGGGAGTTAAAATGGGTTATTTCATTGGTTATAAACAGTGCTCTCCTGCAGTACATACACGTGTTGTTGCAGCTAAATGGGCAGAAGCATTGCAGAATGGCCTACAAAACAGTATGCATCAGCATCATTTACTTGCTCCTAGTTCTTCCTCTTTTTGACTTTGTTTAGTTGTCAGTTTAGTTTGTGTTCTGCTGAGAAGAGCCAAGAGCTGTCTAATAAAGTTTGCTGTAGAGTAGTTCATGCTTTGAAAATCTGATTGTAAAAATGTGTTATTCCAGTTCCAAGTTCAGGGGGTGGGTTGATGTGGATCTGTCCTGAAAAGATTTTCTAGGTTCTAGTGCCTTGAAATATACTATAAAGAAATCTTTAAATGACTAATGCTGTGACATTTAATAAGAAGCAGATTCAGGATGTCTCGTGAGATTCAGTTGGAAAATGGCTCATGCAGCTGTGCTACATATTTCATTCTTTGGAACTAAATGAAAAGTTGTAATCATTTATTTAAGCAAAGGTTACTGGCTGCTTGACTTTGCTCCCCTCTCCCACTTCATCCCATAGAATATATAAATATGTGGGGATGTAAACAGCCTACAAATATAACCTTCACAGGAAAGCAGGCTAGCTATTTTTGTGAACTATCATCGTTTTCCTCTTGAAGAAAAAAAAAAATACCCTGTTTTGAGCTCTAGGTTTTCTGAATTTCCAGAAATAAATATAAATGTATTAGTTACATACCTGATTTAAGAGATCAAAAAAAAACCATGATACTTGCATGAAAAATTCCCTTAATCCCTTAGACACACAATCCAATGCAACCCCACCCATACCTTGTTCCATTGTGAAGTGATGGATTCTGGGAATTGAAGTGCAGCAGCCACTATAAAAAGCAGAGGGACTTTCAGTGCCAGAATTTATCACTGCACAGTGGAATAAGGTGAGGGAGGGGTTGCATTTCAGTGTAAATTTAAGGAGGCATGGACATCTGGTGCCTGTGAACAGAGAGAGGTGAATATGATTTTCTTTTCAAACTATGAAATCCGGTATGTTTGTGTAAATTAATGCATTTGTATTAATTTATGGCTCAGATGGTGTTTATGCACCTTTTCTACAGAAACCCAAGTAAATAAGCTCATGTAAAAGGAGTCCCCTTTGCAATTGGTATTGAGTGCCAGTGCTTCACTTCGATTGTTTACTTTGAGGGGATTGCAGTATCCCCCAAGGACTGGGCACCTAGCAGAAATAATAGCGGAGGGCCAGGGAGTATGGATAGATTTCACTTTCTAGAGTCTTCTCCTCCCACATTTAATGAGGCCTGATTAGAATTGAAAGACTTCTGCACCAAGGAAGCCATATACCTGAGTTTTGACAAAGCATAGAACCGCTTAAAGTTGGGCTCTAAATGGAATTTTTTTCTACAAATCTTACAGTGAGGAAAGAGAGAAGATTGAAAAAAGGTGAAGAATGTATCTAATTCCCTGTATAGATCTTGATAAAAAGAGAGAATCTGACGAACACGTGTATTAGGTTAATTTAAAAAAGAGAAAAGAAAACCCCCTTATTATCTGTGTTAATTACGA
>CM044447.1:98227954-98264975 GCA_024363595.1 Xenopus borealis
ACAGTTATTCTCGTAATTAACACAGATAATAAGGGGGTTTTCTTTTCTCTTTTTTAAATTTTTGAAAGAGAGAAGATTAACACATTCCTTTACTGTTCTCTTGTATTTATGTACACAGTGACGAACTTTCTTGCAATATTTCTTGTTCTTGTATTTCATTTTCATCACGAATTAACTCTAGTGTTAACAGTTATTGATGTAACATCAATGTTTAAGATTTACCAGAGCTACCAAGTTTTTATAGGTTAAGCGATTTAAGACATTTTCAATACCAGTAAATTGATTACTCAATAAGGTAAAAATTCATTGTTATAAGCACAATTTTCATTATAAATTTTTGCATGAAATAACAATACAACACATGTAATTATAAATTCATTTTTTATTAATTGTTTACTGTATTGATCATGAAGAATTAAGGAATTTGGGGAATCAATTTAAAGGTTATTAATTGGTTGATTTAATTTAATGTTCCACAATTAACCTGCTTCTAGTGGGAGATATATGGGGTACTTTCTGTCTTCTTTTTCTAAGCAATCTCCTTACTGACATAGTCAGACTCCTGTATAATTCTCATCAGACAGACAATATTACAGGTATTCCTTTGTCTAATTTCTTTTTTGATACACATACATAAATGGAAAAAGTACAAAAAGCTGTAATAAAAAAAAGTACAGTTATATGAAAAAGTTTGGGAACCCCTCTCAGCCTGCATAATAATTGACTCCATTTTCAACAAAAAAGATGAGTGGTATGTCTTTCATTTCCCAGAGTGAAAGACATACTGGGTGTTTTCTGAACAAAGATTTTTTTATTCAGTTGAATGAAATTAAATTAAATGTGAAAAACTGGATGTGCAAAAAATGTGGGTACCTTTGTAATTTTTCGGAATGCATGTAGCTTCTCAATGCTGATTACAGGCAAAACCACATTGGTTGGATTAGCTCGTTAAGCCTTGACCTTCATAGGCAGTGTCGGACTGGCCCACCAGGATACCAGGAAAAGTCCCGGTGGGCCCAGGTATCAGTGGGCCCTCATGCTGCTAATTTTGCCTATTCCATGGCCATTCCCTATTTCTAGAGGCTAAATAGATGTAATAATAGATTATAGTATGTAAAGAAAATACACTAGGAGAATAGAGGTTGAATGAGTAGAGGAAGAATAATAGTACTGAGAGTGGGCCCCTGGTCTAAAAAATTTTTGGTGGGCCCCTAGTGTAAGGTTTTTGGGTGGGCCCCTGATGTCCCAGTCCGACACTGTTCATAGGCAGGTGTGGCCAATCATGAGAAAAGGTATTTAAGGTGGCCAATTGCAGGTTGTGCTTCTGTTTGACTCTTTTCTGAAGAGTGACAGCAAGGAATCCTCAAAGCAACTCTCAAAAGGTCTGAAAACAAAGATTGTTCAGTATCATGGTTTAGGGGAAGGCTACAAAAATCTATCTCAGAGGTTTAAATTGTCAGTTTCAACTGTAAGGAATGTAATCAGGAAATGGAAGGCCCCAGGCACAGTTGCTGTAAAACCCAGGTCTGGCAGTCTAAGAGTGGCTTATGCAGAGTATTGTGACAATGGTTACAGACAACCCAGAGTTCACCTTCAAAGACCTGCAAGAACATCTTGCTGCAGTATCTGTACATCGTTCTACAATTAAGCGCAATTTGCACAAAGAACGTCTGTATGGCAGGGTGATGACAAAGAAGCCCTTTCTGCACTCATGCCACAAGTCACTTGTTGTGTGCAAAAGCTCATTCAGACAAACCACAGTCATTTTGGAAGATTAACTGGTCATAGCAAAAAGCACTTTGCATCGCAGAAGAATTCAACATAATATCAACAAATTCTTCAGGATAATGTTCAAGCATCAGTCACAAAGCTGAAGTAATGCAGGGGTTGGATATTCCAACAAGACAATGAACCTAAACCCGTGTTGAAATCTGCAAAGTCAGTTATGCAGAGGGAGAAGTACAATATTCTGAAATGGCTGTCACAGTCCACCAATTTGAATATCATGGAAAATCTATGGGATGATAAGAAGCAGGCTGTCCATGTTTGGCAGCCATGAAATGTAACTGAACTGGAGAGATTTTGTATGGACGACTGGTCAGAAATACCACCATCCAGAATCCAGACACTTGCCAAAGGCTTATAGCATCTCGAGGCTATCTCTGTTGGGGTGCCCAAATTTATGCACCTGTCTAATTTTGTTTTGATGCATATTTCATAGTTTCTGTTAAACCAATAAACTTTATGCCACTGCTGAAATAATACTGTTTCAATAAGTCATGTTATATATTGAAACCTCAGCCACTACTTTAAAACCTCAGCCAATGATAAACAAAGACTACAAAGAAATAAGAGGAGTTCCCAAACGTTTTCATATGACGTTATGTTAGTAACCTTGCCCCCTTATGTTCCCAGATGGGTGCTACTGTTAGCAGAACACCATGTAGTAGATCATCTTCTTAAATTCCTCAATGGCCCTGGACCAATGCATGCAAAGATGGTTCTTAATGTTCAGATTTTCACTTTATAATCACTTTAGGGTGCCTAACACTTGGTACCCTTCAGTGATAATAAGCTCTCCTTTGATATAATTTTGCATTCTAAAGCGAGACAATTTGAGCATGTCCTACACTAATTGCCCAAAACATATCTTTAAATCACCTGAAATTGCCCACCCCTTGGGTTTTATTATAATAAATTTACAAGCCTTTCTTTTTCCAGGTGTTAGTAGTCTAGAATATCAGCAGGCTACTGTTGCATGAGAAATGCTTTCAGCTTTCAGTTTTTTTAAGCTGCTTAAACATGCAGCACTCACCCATCGACCTTTACTAAAAAATAATGTGCTGCAAGTTCATTGATTTCTAAAGATAATAGCGCTGACCTTGAATACAGAGCATAAAGTTCATGTAATAAAATTTTATACACTTGGAAGTGTTCTGATACTTTTAACAAATTGAGCAAATATTTAAGGCTTTTATGTATCAATGTCAGACAAATCTGAAAAAATGCCAGATAGCATTTTGTATGGAATAAGGTCAAAAACTATGCATGTTTAGTAGACTTTGCTTGTGATTGATCTGCTTTATGTAATTTATATGGCAAAATTTAGTTGCTACCACAAGATTTATCTAAAAATTGTTTGTTTTCTTGCATGCATTTTCTCGAGATAAGCCTCACGCAGCAACAAACCATAATGCACTACTGTATATATTTTATTGTGGCCACCAAGAGTTACTCCTCTACATACTGTGTTTATCTACTATATGATTGTGAAGTGCTATGTTGCCTGCCTCATCCATTCGCTATACGCAGCAAAAGTGCAATCAACAATTTTGCCAACTTTTGTTCTTCTATGTGTAGGTACAGTATGTATTCCCTAGAGAAAAATTGAGTCAAACACAGTAGTTTGATTAGGTATTACAGATAGTCTAAGGAAAACTGTTTCAGTGGCTAGAGTGGAGGGATGAAAATACAGATGAAGCCACTTTGGATTTGGTATTTGACACAGAATAACTAAACTCAGACTTCACACTTGTCTCATTTAACACAGAAAATTGCGTCACAGCATCTCATCCAATTAAAGTGTCCATTATTGTCAACAATGGTGCTTTGGTATGCTAATGAAAAGGTTAAATGCCTTAAATGAGTTAAGATAACTTTAGATAACACAGTTTCTTCAATTAGCCCTGAGTCATGACGCATTTAACACACAAATCCAAGTGGCTGCATCTGTACCATAAATAATAATCGTGTGACATTGCTCACTTGTCCAGCTTGTGCTGAGTACCTCTTTTATATACCATAGTGGTATTTAGCTTTCTGAAAAAGACTGACAGTGTTCTTCTGACAATACAATAAATGTTAGTGGAGTGTCAAAGAAAGCAATGCAACTGCTTCCCATCCTTTTATTTATATGAAGTTAATGTGATAAAAATGCCTTCTTACACATAGATAAGGTACTAGCTTTCTCAATTCATATTAATTACTAGCATACCCAAGGACGTATATTTTGACTAAGGTAAGGAGCTTGCCAAATTGCTTTCGTCTGAGGAAGGCTCACATAAAGTGTCATAGTCTATGTAACTAGCTCTCCGACAAATAAAAACTTGGTGGCAAATTCACTAATCGGCGAAAATGCGCTAGCGATGGCTTTGCCACAATTCACCATACTTTGCCAGGTTAATTTTTTCGCCAGCCCGCCGCTAATTCACTAAAATGCAAAGTTGTGCTCAGGGAGGCGAACAGTAGTGAAGTTGCGCTACCGTTACTTCGCCAGGCAAAGCGCATTTACACTAGTGATGCCTAATTTGCATAAGGCGCATAGTTAAACGTATAATAGAAGTATATGTTACAGCCACTACATTAAACTACACAAGCCCAGGAAACCTTTAATAAATAAAATAAAGTTGTCCTATTGCCCTAAACATGAGCCCCCTGTATAGTTGTGTTGCCATATGTTAGGACTTGTAGGGGGGAAGGAGGGTAACCCCCTGAAAAATTACGCTATTTTTAAGACTATCACCCTAAAAAAAAAGTAAGACGCCAGCATTTTTTTGGGACTTTGAAAAAAAATAACTCCTTATCTATTGTATTGAACTTTGCCAGGTCTGACCTGGCAAAGTAAAGTCTAGTGCAAGAGGCAATGTTCAGTAAAATGGTCATCTTAGTGAATTAGTGTAGTAAGGGCCCTTCAACAGTGCGCAACTTTGCCTGGCGTAAGGGTGCGAAGTTGCGCTAGTCTATCTACTTTGCTGGTGAATCTTCTCCAGGGACACTGTTGGTGAATTGGTGAAGCTGCAAAATTTCATCACGCTGGCGAATAAGCTCTAGTGTTAGACCATTTGAATTTGCCCCTTGGTCTTTTTGTAGAGTGGATTTCTTGGATTACATGGTTACCCTTGCAGTGGGGTTAGCAGCCTGTACCCTATGCTACACAGAGTGACTGGTATAATCTATTGGCCTTAGCCATGCACTTGGTACCTGAATTATTTTCTAAGTGACTAATCAGAAGTAATTAGTAGGGATGCACCAGATCCAATTTTTGGTATTCAGCTGAAACCCCGAATCCTTATTTTCTCAGACTCCAGAAAACTCAAGGTACCCCGAGTAGCACTAAAAATCCTTTGGATCTCCTTCGCAACCACAGTATGGTCTGTTTGCCATGTACAGTCCAAGAGGCATCACCTTTGAATGTTTTTAAAAGCAGACTCAAGACATATCTGTTGTTATTTATACAGTTTAATGCCATTGTTCCCCACAGAGCTTTAGACAGTGTTCACCTAAACGTTTTGCTCACAATAAGAAGCCTATCTTCAATCTATAATGTGTTTAGCCCTTTGAGTCCCATGGGAGAAGAGTACTACAAAAGTATTCTAGTGAGATCTTATGCAGGGCGGGTATTTCTTTGGTCTTAACTTTAGAGATACCCCTGTCTTCCAAAGAATGAACTTATAATCAATGTGACGGTACCAAGTAACAATTTCTGTGCATCATCTGAAAACACCTTTCCACCAGCCCATAAAAATATAAGCAAGTATTTTGTAGTGTTATTTTTCTATGCCGCACAGTATCACACATATGGAGAAAATTCAATCAAATTGAGGCCCAGGTTCACTTATCCTTTGCTATTTATTGTACAGGTATAGGAATGCTTGGGACCTGGGGTTTTCCAGATAACAGATCTTTCCGTTATTTGGATCTTCATACCTCAAGTATACTAAGAAATAATTTAAACATGAAATAAACCCTATAGACTGGTTTTCCTTCCAATAAAGATTAATCATATCGTAGTTTGGATCAAGGATAATGTACTATTACAGGGAGAAAGGAATTCATTTTAAAAACATTTGAATTATTTGGATAAAATGGAGTCAATAGAAGACGGCCATCCTGTAATTTGGAGCTTTCTGCATACTGAGTTTCTGTATAATGGATCCCATATCTGTACTAACTTTGGTTTTTGTGGTAATGGTCTTATTATAAAAAAAAAATGCAAACAACTCTCGAACAAATAGATGGCGGTTTCTTTTTTTTCTCATTTTCTATAAATACTAAAAAATATATGCTTAGTGGCAAGGTTTATGGGAAGTAAAAAGCAGCCTTTTAAAAATGTACCATAAACATAAATCAGTGGGATCTGAAAACTGTCATTCTTTTCGGAAGTCCAAGAAAATCAATTGCAGACCCAACGATTTGTTGCTTACGTTAATCCGTTTAGATCAGCATCTTTATAAGCGACGTCACTCAGGAGATTGGGCAGTTTTTATATGAACCCATTTGTTTTGCTTAAGGAAAGTGCAGTCTTTTCAGCAAACATAAGCAAACCATTAATTTTCCCTTTTTTTCTGAGTTATAGTTATAACTTATATATAAAGATATTATGGAGGAATAAAATGAAAGCGATGCTGACATGTTCTATTAATGGCAGTATCACTAAATCTATGGCAATATTGCTAAATTCTACACCCTATTATGCAAGTAATCCAGTAATCCGAGGATTCGTTTTGATTTGGCCATAAACAAGGATTCAGCTGAATCCGAATACTGCTGAAAAAGGCCGAATCCTAAAGCAAATCCTGGATTCTGTGCATCCCTAGTAATTACTAATCTTCTGCAGCTTTTCTATTAATGGCAGTATCATTAAATCTATGGCAATATTGCTAAATTCTACACCCCAGTAATAACACCAGATTTAGACTCCTGAAATGCTACCTGAATATTAAATGGATCTGTCCGTTACACTGGGTTGGGCAGTGCAGATCTCTAATTTAGGAGTGTATGCAAGTAATCCAGTAATCCGAGGATTGCGTGGCCCTCAAGCCAATGTTACTGACCCGTCTGATGTTTATCGCTGATTTCAGGGTGTTGCAACTGGTTTGGCATTTATTCGAACACCCAGCCCTCTCCTTTTATTGCTTTATCACTTTAAAATAGGAGGTAAGTTATTCTTTTGAAAAGTACATTTTACGTATCCGTAATCCGGAAACCTGTTATCCGGAAAGCTCCGGATTACAGTAAAGCCATCTCCCGCAGACTCCATTTTAAGGAAATAATTCACATTTTTAAAAGTGATTTTCCTTTTTCTCTGTATTAATAAAACTGTACCTTGTACTTGATCCAAACTAAGATATAATTCATCCTTATTGGAAGCAAAACCAGGTTTATTCATTGTTTACATTATTTTATAGTAGACATAAGGTATGAAGATCCAAATTACAGAAATATTTCTTATCCAGAAAACCCCAGTTCCCAAGCATTCTGGATAACAGGTCCCATAGCTGTATTACATTGTAATATGCCTGATATGTCAAGGTGAGGCATTTGTTAAAAAAGGCTGAGTGAATCATGTGACATCACATTTCCAAGCATAGATTATTAAATCACTAATTTTTTCTAAGGATGTTCATTCTTTGACTAGTTATTCAGAGCAGTTGGGTAATATATTTACAGTTATGTGTAAAATGATTCACCTAAAACTTGATTTTCCGGTGTCTGAGATTTTATTTCCTGTTTTTCAACAGTCTGGAGAATGTGCTAGCTTTTTAAGATATTTTTTATAAATACATTTATATTATGTTTATATAGATTTATAAAGATATTTCCTATCTTTAGATAGGAATAGTTTTACTTTTGTTTGGTAGCCTCTTTTCAGTACGAATGTGGTTTATAGTGGTTTTAAACACTATTGTTTATTCCGTATGCTTAGTAAACAAATTGTGTGCCAATAATGTGTTGTGGTGTTTCCTGTTGCTAAAGTTTTAAGGGACAGGCATCTTTATAGTGTACAAATCACTGCTACTATTGGTAGTATCTGTTATCTGGAAGCCTGTTACCCAGAAAGCTCCGAATTACAAAAAGGTAGACTCCATTTTATCCAAATAATCAGAATTTTTAATTATGATAAAATTTTTCTCTTTCCCAGCGAAGATATAATGAAACCTTATCTGTAGCAAAACTAACCTATTTGGGTTTATTTCATGTTTTCATGATTTTCTAATTGACTTAGTGGCAGATTTACTAAATTCACATGAATGATTCGAAATTCGATTGAATTTTTATGAAGATTCGAATTTTAGAATAGATTTTGAAGCTACTTCGACCATCGAATTTCAAAAATTCGATCAAATTCGATCGATTCGAATAAACTCTATTCGATAATTTAACCATTCGTTGGCGGAAGTCTTTAACCTTTAAAGAAAAAAATCGAATCCCTAGTTCGCCAGATTAAACCTACCGAATTGCTGTATAACCCTAAGTGAAGCTCTTATAGGGTTATTTCAGCATTTTAAGATCAATAAAAAAAAATTTGATCGAATGGTTAATATCGTTTGAATCGTTCGATTTGAATGATTTGATCGTTCGATCGAATTTTTAATATTCGATCGATCGTTTGTTTGATCAAATTTCATTATAACCTTTCAAGTTCGATATTTGTTAAAGTTCCATCGAATTTTGACCAAAATTCAATGCTCGAATTCGAGGGTTAATTAACTCTCGAATTCCACCCTTCGTAAATCTGCCCGTTAAAGTATGAAAATTAAAAATTAAAGTATCCAAATTTCGGAAAAACTCAAACTCAAAACTCATGCCTCTACCTAGAACCGCTGCATCAGCCTGGGTTCCAGGCACACATTGGAAATTCTGGTGCTAAAAATGCATACTTGCGTGTTTCGGCTGAAATTCCCCATTTGTACCTGCACTTGGGCCAACAAAGTGGTTCTGATTCCAGGAAAGAGGGAGATGCCAATGTAGGGGGGCTGATGCCCGGCCTTTGTTTTTCCAAAGTAAATTGCATAAATTGTGCAATAAATACATTCTGCTGTAAGTTAAATTATATAGTACAGGTATGGGACATGTTATCTGGAAACAGAGTGTCCAGAAACCTCCAAATTATGGAAAGACCATCATCTATAGACTCCATTATAATCAAATAATCCAAGTTCTTAAATTTCCTTTTTCTCTATAACAATAAAACAGTATCTTGTACTTGATCCCAACAGAGTTATAATTAATCCTTATATGAAGCAAAACCAGCCTATTGGGTTTATTTATTATTTGCATGATTTTCTAGTAGGCTTTAGGTATGAAGAGCCAAATTACAGAAAGATCCGTTAGCTGGAAAACCCTGAGCATTCTGGATAACAGATGCCATACCTGTATTACAGCAGAGCAGCGTACATGAAATATTACACACAGATGATTCAAAACGATTTCAGGAGAAAAAAAGCAAAATCCAGCTTGACATGTACTTGTACTGAAAGGATATAAATATGATGATAGTAGAGTAATGTGTCCCTGTCTGATAACTGACGCTGCTCAAACTGTCAATATACAACACTGGGCTCAGGGGCACTGTTATTTACATAAACTATTATTCCCTTAATTACAGTGATCAGACTTCTTATTGAAAAGATTTGTAATAAAATGGAAATAAATAATTACATAATGAATTTTGGGTTGCAAAGCTTATGCCATTTAGTATACTGAGTGGTTGCTAGGCCATTAGTAACCAGATAACAACAATATGTTGGCGTCTATAAATACATGTTAATAATAATATTCCAAGGCAGGGATGCAAAAAAAAAGCAAATGTAGATTATTTTAAAAATTGCAGGGAATAAAAATAACAACCAATGGCACACTGCCTTGTAATAGAAATGTTTCCATTATACTAAAAGTGTTTGTCAAGGTTCTATTATATCACAAGAACATCTTGCAATACCTTATACAAAATAAAAATTAATAAATGAAGTATGTCTGTAGATTCATATAGCGATGCATATAGTGATTGCCCTCAGGGTTTAGGCCAGGAGAAAAAAGTGCCCATAGGAAAGCATTATAGTGCATTAGTAATCAGCAGAGTTTTCTACTTCCTGTTGGATAATCAAAGGTCAACCATCTTTGTTTGCTTGAAACCCATGTTCCCACTTAGCTGGCTTTTACATTCCTAGTAATTAGTATCTAATTAAATCTTTCCCTAGCAGAAGAGGCTGTTATTATCTGTGTTATCTGTTTACCGTCTATAGAAGAAATTAATCAGATACCTAGGAAGCAGAACTGATACAGTATAAAGCTGCACCCCTGGGTAGTGCTACTCAACCGTAAAAGGAATCAGGGAAATCTGTGACAAATTCAGCATTTATGTTTAAAAGGAAAGTATAAATGGGTTAGCACACAAACACAAGTTCAGCTGCCTGGGTACTGGCAAAATGGGATTATTAATACAACAGCAAAAATAGCCGCACACACAGGTCTTGTATTCGTGAAAAAAAGGCAATATTTATTTACTCTCCGTTTCAGCCCCAAACTCGGCCGTCCTCAGGAGGAGGCTATTTACACCCTAGCTGGGGTGGGGGCAGATCAGGGAGATTTGTCGCCCGAAGGAGAAGAAATATGTCGCTGGGCGATTAATCTTCCACTGATAGCTTTATGTGCTCTGCCCTTAGGTTATTTGTACCCAGGGTGCTTATCAGACAGCTGGACAGCAACCAGAATCCCCCCTCAGGGACAGAACTAGGTGCTTTTCAGCCCTACAATGTTTACTGGAGCTTTTTTTAGGCTGCAAACCAAGAGCATTCAAATTCAGCTGGCGTTACCCCATGGGCCATTGCAGGACTGGACTGGGATTTAAAATAGGCCCTGGCATTGCTAGTACACAGAGAACCAAACAGCCCCCACCAGCCCACTTAATAGTCACTGACTAAGGCACCTTACAGCAGCCCCTCTGGCATTTGCCAGAACCCACAGATTGCCAGTCAGGTCCTGGGCCATTGGCCTTGGCAGCTAAAAATAGATACAGCTGCCTGCTCTTGTTGCATGCTTGCATATGCATCAGCTTATTTATCTGTGTTTAATAGGAATGTTAGCCACATTAAAGGGGTTGTTCACCTTTGATTTAACTTTTAGTTTGAAATATGGTGTGATATTCGGAGACAGTTTGCAATTGTTTTTTGAGTTTATTCAGCTTCTCTCCAATTTGCAGTTTCAGCGTTCTGTTTGATATACAAAGTGGCAATAACAATATATCTGTAGCCCCATTCAAGTGTGGCAATCTTGGCCCAGTTGGAAATAGGAAAATATCTGGATCAAAGTCGATAGAAACATCAGATTATGTTACTAGCACTAACCTTTGGTTTATTAACATTTGCTATGTCCCCTCTCTGGGCCATATTGGCCAACAAACCAATTTGGCAGGTGGCAACTCCAGTGACATTACCCCTTCACGTGTCATAATTGTGTTGCTGCGGTGCAGTGATGCAACTCTTAATGCTTTATTGTTACTGTTGAGGTCACATACAATCAATCTGTTTCAATGAGTAATAAATTGGCTGGTGGAAACAAGACACGCGCTTGGCTAATTATGGAGATTTATCTCTCCTCTGGGTTTCCCCACTCTAATGAGTTCTTTGGAATCCTGGAGAAAACAACAGCAAAGAAATGCAATACAGTGGCCGTCTCATGGTACAGGTCTTTCAAAGCCTTTTGCGTAAACGGCTTTGTTTTAAGTTATTCACCTGAAAAAATGGGAGAGGATATATTGTGCATTTTCTTTTAAATCTGTTACAAGTAAATGTTGTTTTTGGTATATTGGCTGTGTGTGCGCCGGTGTTTCCTCAGGACATAATACATGTATGGATCCTGTTATCCAGAATGTTCGGGAACTGGGGGTTTTCGGATAACTGTTCTTTCCGTAATTTGGATCTCCATACTACTAGAAAATCATGTAAACAATAAATGAACCCAATAGGCTGGTTTTGCTTCCAATAAGGATTCATTATATCTTAGTTTGGATCAAGTGCAAGCTACTGTTTTATTATTACAGAGAAAAAGGAAATCCATTTGACTTGTTTGGATAAAATGAAGTCTATGGGAGACATTGTTATCCTTGTTATTGTTAACACTGTTACATCTGTTCTAACAATTTCTCTATTGGCAACCAACTCTTACATAGTGTCCGGAGGAAACATTGACACCCACTGCTTACAGAGAATAATAAGAGAGGGTATGGCTTTGTGTACAATCTAGTGGAATTGGCACAGCATGTGCTATTAAATTTGACAAGATTTGCTTTCAAAGAGTTTACAAGTTTTCAACGATCAGGGAAAATATCTGACCTTACCTGAACTCGCTTTTATGTTACTGTAGATTATTTTTCAAAAATAAAGTACTCCTGAAGGATCTGTTTTATGGGCAGATTCCATCCCAGAACCCACTTCAGGGGGCATGAGGTATTAACCCAATGTCCACCCAAGCCCTGGGTAGGCCTGGTCAAATCAGAATTGGGCCCTAACTTTTGCTAACGCTTGCTAAGTTGCTACAATATGCTCAAACCCTGCTTATTCCTTTAAAGAAGAAGGAAAGTGATTTTTTTTACTTGGGGGTGCTAAATATTAAGCACCCCTAAGTTACTACTTTTACCTACCTGATACCCTGGGCCGGTGCTCAGATCAACTTCCTGCTTCCTCTAGTCTTCTCAGTGCGGCGCATGCGCATTAGAACTCAGCTATTTTGCTCTACTACGCATGCGTTTTCCCCGGGAAATTTGAAATCAACACAGGAGGACGTGGATCTCTGGATGGTGCTTGCTAGAAATACCCTGGAACAGTGCATTTCCGGCTGATGAGAACCAGGCCGGGATATCGTGTAGGTAAAAGTAGTCACTTGGGGGCAGTAACGGAACTAGGTGGGGGAGGGCCGTGCAGCCGTGATTTGTGCACCACTGTAGCAGATTCCAGCAAGCTGCAGCTGCGCGAGACTGCCGAGGGATCCCTTGGGGGGGTGCGGAGATATGTGTGTGTGTGTGTATGTATGCTGGGTTTTTAATTTGGAGGGGTTGAACTTGATGGACTCGGTCTTTTTTCAACCCAATTTAACTATGTAACTATGTAATTATATCCTCGTTTGTATCAAGTACATGGTACTTTATTTTATTATTACAGAGAAAAATGAAATAATTTTTTTTACAAAGTTGGATTATTTGATTATAATAGAGTCTATGGGAGACAGACTTTGTGTAATTCAGAGTTATCTGGATAGTGGGTTTACGGATAACAGATCCTATACCTGTACTACTAATGATCTATATGTATGTTTTTGTGTTCAGTTTGGGTTGTATTGCTTCAAGAACTCTTGTATAATAGGTTCAAGTAAAGATGTGATGTGCTATTATAGTGAAGTAGGTCACAAGAAATGAGTGAAGGTAAAGGAACGTGACAAATCGGCATTCCTCCCAGTGCAATGGAATAAATTACATTTGCAATGCTGATAATTTCTCATAAGCCAGTTACATGGAAACATTCCTTTATTCTTTTCACACAATGGCGTATTATGAAATACTGATCAATTCCACTGATAGCTCCCATCACTGTAAACACTGGCTACTCCTATGGTAATGCGGGAAACAAAAGAGAAACTAGTGCTCCTATGTCTCATGTCTTGTTAAATAAGGGATTGCAAGACAGCTGGCCCCAATGTTAGCCAGTCACAGTGACATATGGGCACCTCTTACTTCACTTGCCACTTATCTGAAGAGAAAAATCACTTTAACAGATTCATAAAATACACTTTAAACGCAAACCAGAAGCCAGAAAAACCACTATTTATCGTAAAACAAAAATAACATAGTAGTAGAGTTTGATTCCTGTAAAAAAAAAGGTAATTTATTTGTTTTCTCTGAATAGGCCTTTTTCTAAATATATTTAAAGGGCACCTATGGGACTAAAAAAATTCCCCAAACTGAAGGTGTGGGCTGATAGAGCTTACCTTCAGCGCCGGTCGGGGGTCAGGGGGGTCCACATCGCTAGTGCAGAGAGTACAATTCCGCTTTCTGCACTAGATGAGCTGAATTTCCAGGTTGAAAACCGGAAATTTGTCTCTTAGTTACCAGGAAATGGTAACCAGGAGGGTGCTGCCGCCTGAGGCGAGTGCCATAACTGCAAAAGAGCATTGTCCATGTGCTTTTGCACAGTCTGTTCTCATTCTATAATGTGCTGCTGTTGCATTTAGGATAGCACAGTTGCAGATCACACATAAAAGGTTGATGGATATAAGACCTAACCAGAGTTGTCTCCACTATATCGGCTTTATGTCTGTTCTAAATATCTACTATTGTTGTCTAATGGCACTCTCATATTTCTCATCTCTTCTTCCTTTGTGCCCCCTTCTCCTTTTATTCTTTGAATGGTTATTCTGCGTTTGACCTAAATGCCCAAAGGTCCAGATAATTAGCCGGCTTGGCTACACACTTATGGCCAATACAGGCCATTTTTCAATAGCCCTCCGAATAATCATATCAAAATTCTTTCACTCATCTGATCACAGAGTTTGGACCCACTCCGCATTTTTTTTTGTCCATGTGTACTTTTACATTAATTTTAGCTGTTCACCCCTTTTCACTATTTAGTTATTGTATGCCACTCAGATCCCATCAAGTGTATGCATACGTTGGTACAATTTAGATTACAGATTAAACAGAACTTAAACACTGAAAGAAAATCATCAGCGCTCAGTCCAACCCATGCTGTGGCATTGACCAGAACTTAAATGCTGACTGTGAACCCATTTCCCATTACAGCGCTGTGCAATATGCTGGCACTCTAAAAACACATAATAATAATAATTTCTATTAACTAGAACACAGCACTATGACGCACAGTGAGACGTTTGTGCGGGGAAAGTGCCTTGCAGCTAACCTGCCAGAAACCACCTGGTTGACAAAAATGAACAAGTTCTGCGAAATGAGATTATTAGAAGTCCAGATAACGCCAATAAAATTCTGTTCTTTGAAACACTGCCGCAGCTTTCAGTGTAGAAACAGAACTGAAAAGAAACCTGCTACAGATAATGTCATTTCATAACCTTCCCAGCCCTGTTATGTGTAAATTACGTGCTGTCAGTATCATTAGCAACACTGCTGCCTAAACTGCAAATATGCACAGACTGCTCTGAACACAATATACTCCATCAGCAACTGGGGATTCTTTATGCAGAATTGTAATGATCCATTTTCCCAGCATGCATTCCTGATACAGTTGGGGAAACAGGCAAATGTGCTATGTCATTTTTATACAAATTGTTTCTGATGCTTTTATTTCTATTAGACAATGTAAAGCTGAACCTTTATGTATGAGTTTATTGTTCTGAATTTTGGGGGCATTATTAGGTTTACTTCCTGGGAGTAAACTGTTATCCAGAATGCTTAGGACCTGAGTTTTTCCCAGATGACGGATATTTCCATAAATTGCATCTTCATTGCATCTTCATACCTTAAAGTGATACTGACACTTAAAAATGACAAAATATGAATGTACATTAAATGTTACCTATAGGTCATGTTGATCATTTTTTGCTGAGAGGTTTGTTTTTGTATATAATTGTTAGTTGAAGTTCCTAAGCCGGACTATCTGACACTCTGACTTTGCCAACCTGACTGTCCCATCTCAGCCTGTTAGTTACAGTTTCTAATGCTAACGGACTCCTACTGCACAAATATGGCAGCCCCCTCATACAGGAACATGGGGGATCAGACAGGTGATGTAAAAGCATCATGCAAATACTTTATGGCAAAGTTAGAAGTAGCTTTCAAAGCCAATATTATAATAGATGTAAAAAAGAGTTTAATTTCAGGTGTCAGTATCCAGAGCCGACTGGGAGTAAAAAATATTTACACGGTTTTATAGTAGACTTAAAAGGCACCTATTGCAAAAAAAAAAAGTTACCCCCGACGAAAGTTCCTGGCTGATAGAGCCCGCATTCCGGTTGGGGATAACAGTACTTTTTTTTAAAAAAATGCCCCTGTGTGCGCTAGCAAATCCCAAACTGGAATGCAGACTCTATCAGCCCGCACCTTTGGTTGGGGGGAACTTTATTTTTTGCAATAGGTGCCCTTTAATGTATGAAGATCCAAATTACAGAAAAATCCATTATCTGTAAACCCCCAGGTCCCGAGCATTTTGGATAACCAGTCCCATACCTGTATATGTTTCTCTTTTGTGTGTTTTGCCTATTACTGAACTGTTGCCATGCAACACAATAAAGATGGAATCAATATAGGACTTAGCTGCATAGTAGCTAAGGGTGGGAAAAGATAGGTCATTCGAGAGCAACGTCGTGTTCCAATAATGACTTCCTTTCTGGTTCTGTAACAGGTAAGTTTAGTTATCAGTGTGATAAGAAAGAGATAACTTTTATAAAGAACACATTGAGTGATATTGACTGAGCCCCGGCCGTTCAAGAAAACACCAGAAAAACAAATGCACTTCCCTGCCCACATACAGTATCTGAGCATAAAGAAAAACACAACTATGAGCTAAACTCCAGAATAATAATCATAATTACCACTTACAGGTATTACCAATAAGTTCGTTTAGTATTTATATTCTCCCCAAAAAAACATTCAGACCCCAAATCTGAAAACATTAGACAGTTTATCATGTTCCCTTTGGAATATTGCTGTTTTGAAAGTTCCCGATGCAACTAATTCAATTAACTAAAATGATACAAGTAACAAGTTTTTGCTATTTCATCATTTATTTTTCGGGGAATTCACTATTGCTCATGGTTCTTCAGTAGCACTAACCAAAGGATAATATAAGGAGTGTCTTAAAAAATCAGGGCATTCATCTTACTAAGGAGTCGGTTTCATACTGAGAATATGAGGAGAGTAATTCTGGGAAATTTGTAGTGCCTTAGTGATATCAGACAATCCTTTTTCAAAGAATCCTGGGTTTGTAATGTTCAGTTCTTTATACAAAGTGAAATACAGACGTGTATGTGGCTTTATTCCGAATACATCTGTTTTTTATGTTTGTGGGTGCCCAGTTTTTTTTTTTTTTTAGTAGAAATGTGATTTCCATCTAAAGTTTACTTGTGTATTCTGTATGTTATCTGTCTAGACAGCAATGAAAATCCTGTAGTAGAGAATAAAAGAAAACCTGTGTATTAGCCTTTTCATGGCATTTTTCTACGTCTCCTTCTTCAGTAGCTGCTTCTTCTAAACTTAGGGAAGAAAACCTTCATTGCTATTGAGCAGCTGTGCGTTATGGAAGAATATATCTTCACAGGTTGAAACCTTGTCTTTAAAATGCTACTAAAGTACCTTTATAGTTGAAAGCAGCTTAGCTTCAAATTAACTTCTAGGATGTTATAGATGAAAAACAACTTTTCAGCTGATCTTCATTTATCTATGACTTTAATTATTTGCCCCTTTTTAGCTTTAAAATTGGATCAGCGACTTTAGCAGATGCAAATTGTTTGCTCTCCGAAGCTGTAATGTAATTATCAGTTACTTTGTATTACTTATCCTTGTGTTCAGGCCCTCTCCTATTTATCTCTTATTTTCTCATTTGATCCACTGCTTAGTTGCTAGCGTAAATTAGCCCCTAGCAATCGGCTCTTGAAATTCCACAACAATAAAGCTCAAAATTGTACCAATTGTCTCCAAATATCACCATTTACATCATACATACATTTCACTATGGGGTTGATTTACTAAGGGTCGAATTTCGAAGTGGAAATACTTTGGGGTGTAATTTTCAATCAAATATGGCTGTTTTCAATTGAAAAACACCCATATTCGATCGGAAGAAAATCGTTCGAATCGATCGAACGATTTTCACCAAAATCCTTCGAATTCTCAGAAAAATTTCTGTCCAAGTTCTGTGAGGTCGCCCATAGGCTAAAATGGCAATTCGGCAGCTTTAATTTGAATAATCAAATTTTTTTCAATTCAAATCGAATTTTGGGCTATTCTATAGTCGAAGTAGACCAAAATTAATTTGAATTTCATTTTAATTTGACCCTTAGTAAATCAGCCCCTATATATAGATAGCCCTGAACATGTTATCGACGACGCTAACTTTGCCCAGGAGCTGTAACCTATAGCAGCCAATCAACACATAGCATATACTGGTCACCTGTTTAAAAGCAAGCATCTTATTGGTTGCAATAGGTTACTGCAACTGGGCAAACTTTGTGCCTATTTTTACATATCGGGGTATGGCATTTAATTTAATATGCTAAGCCAAAACTTTTATTATGTACAAGGAGGCTAATTAAGCATGCAAAAGCGAGGCAAATATTGAAAATGAAAAGTGCATTGCAGTCAAAAGTTAAAATATATAAATAGTAAGAAAAGAAAATAAATAGTGAAGCAGAAGAGTGACATTTTTTTGATGGACACAGGGAGAAGGCTAAGTGAACTACTTCTTTTCTTCTATTTACATTATGAGTTCCATTATCATGTTTCCCTGTCTGTGCTTCACTCACTGAACATGAAGGTCATGCCTGTAATAATAATAATAATAGAATAGACAATTTAGTTTATGGATGCCTCCTACCCAGTCGCCAGAAAAACGGGTGGAATCGTAAAGCTTTTGATGACTATAACATACTTTCAAATACAAGCCTGCTTGTCTTTAATGTAGTCAAAATACATGTGTGTCGCTTAATTGCGTATCAGGACCAACATTAATTCAGTTTATTCAGGAAAACCCAAGAGGTGAGAATCTGAATATTTCCATTGAATTTGAGTTGAACTTCTCTGAACTCTGGGATTGGCGTAACCTCAGGGAAACCCTTTTCCTGTTCACTGTACATTCATTACAATATATAGTTCTGTGGTAAAGTCCTTTGAACACCACTGGTAAATACAGCTGATTATTTAGAATAAGAGCTGCGCTATATAAAGTCCTATGACTGCAGTATGTTTTTAAAGAATTTTTTTTTTTTTAAACTAGAAACATATGGGTTATGTAGCAGTAACAGAATCAACCATAGTTTTTTATTGTCAAACTTTTTATAGGAAAAAGTTTTGCCTAGAGAATACAGTTTTACAGCTGCTGTCCTAGCTCATACTGGTAAACACCCTTTTTACATTCTTAAGAGGGATTTATGCCAAATATATTTTTTTCATACACATTTACATACTCCTTCAACAGGATTTTTACCAAGCTGGCATCTGTTGCGTGATTATTTTATTTCAATTTAACCATGTAACTATAGTTACTTAGTTACATAGTTAAATTGGGTTGAAAAAAAGACAAGGTCCATCAAGTTCAACCCCTCCAAATGAAAAACCCACCATCATACACACACGCCTCCACTCTTTCACATAAATTATATATGCCCATATCTATACAAAATGTAGAGCTTTGTATCACAATAGCCTTTGATATTTTGTCTGCCCAAGAAATCATCTAAGCCCCTCGTGAAAACATCAACAGAATCAGCCATCACAACCTACACTGCTTCAAATGAAAGTCCTTTTCTTCTAGTCTGAAAGGGTGGCCTCTGGTGCGGTGATCCTCTTTATGGGTAAAAAGGTCCCCTGATATTTGTCTATAATGTCCTCTAATGTATTTGTAAAGTGTAATCATGTCCCCTCGCAAGCGCCTTTTTTCCAGAGAAAACAACCCCAACCTGGACAGTCTCCCCTCATAATTTAAGTCTTCCATCCCTCTAACCAGTTTAGTTGCACTTAGTCTCTGCACTCTCTCCAGCTCATTTACATCCCTCCTAAGGACTGGAGTCCAAAACTGCACTGCATACTCCAGATGAGGTCTTACTAGGGATCTATAAAGAGGTATAATTATGTTTTCATCCCTTGAGTTTATGCCCTTTTTTATGCAGGACAAAACCCTATTTGCTTTAGTAGCTACAGAATGACACTGCCCAGAATTAGACAACTTGTTATCTATAAAAACCCCAAGATTCTTCTCATTTATGGAAACTCCCAACACATTATTCTATTTTACTTATTCAGTTGTAATGGGTAATAACACTGACGAAGTATCACCATAAAGCAATGACATATGTAGGCTACTAGAGTAGTGGGTAGGACATAGATAATGTGTGCTGTATCTTTAAAATGGTACAGTAGGTTGATTACCAGCCTGGACAAAAAGGCAAAAAAACACCATGGAGCCGTTGATAAATTGTTGTATTTTTAAAGCTCTGCAATGGGATAAATACGACTGTAACAAGCAAATATGCCCCGTAGTGAGAAATACTTCAGGATTTTTGCAGAAATATTTGCATTATTGAATTAAATTTTTCTGTATCACAAGAAAGTCTGAATTCATATCCACCACGTTGCTGGTCAGGTATCCATCCTACTGCGTATTCACTGCACCGTTGTGATATACTGTTGGGCTGTCATTCATTTTGTTAGTGAATTGATACTAATGAATGGTGTTCCTTTGCAGGCTTTGCAGTGGCACAGTGTATAAACCAGCACAGTTCATCTCCAGCATCCTCACCATCCCCTCCTTCCAGTGGCAGCTCCAGCGGCAGCACCGGAGTTTGTGATTCTGTAACCACCAGCTTAACGTCCACTCCCTCCACACTGCACAGTCCATCAGGTAATGTGGCCTCCTTAGGGAGTACGTCATTGTATCATGGGTGCAGCTGAAGCTTGAGAGAAGTTGGAGCTAAATCATAAATGTGTAAGAAATCTTAGCAACAGTTTAGATGCGGGATTTCATCCATCAGATTGCCTTGCAATAGTGTATCGGCAAACATGCTGAAATTTCAACATGGAAATTAAATGCCTCCTGTTATTAGAAGCTTTATTGTATAAACAGTATGTGGAATGCACAAGGATTCAGAAGGCTTCTGCCTTGGGGCCATGGAAAAATTGTACATGCCTCTCACTGTTGTCATTTAATAGCTTTCAATAAATTGCACATGGCTTATCGCAAACAACAATAATGGCAACAGAGTTACAAGTCAGTGAGCGAATATACGTTTCCTAAAGATTGCCGTAGCATGTTTGCCACCTTTTCTGTTTAGTCCTTTTACCTTCACTCTAATTTCCACTTGGAGAATTATTTTACTTAAAGGAAAACTATACCCCTATACAATATAGGTCTCTATAAAAAGATATTGCATAAAACTACTCATATGTAAAACCCTGCTTCGTGTAAATAAACCATTTTCACAATAATATACGTTATAGTAGTATGTGCCAAATTGCCGTTTTAAAAAATAAGAGCTGTCCCCTGGGATCGTAGGATTCAAGGTGCACACAAACATACCAAACAAACTATAAAGTTAGGTCACATGAGCCAATTAACAGACAGAGTTGCTTCCACACTTCTTCCTGTTACAGTTAGAGCTGCAGTTTTTTTTGGTCAGGTGATCTCTGAGGCAGCACACAGACCAACACAAAATGGTGGTTCAAGGCAAGAGATGTAAAAGGGCAATATTTACTTAAATATATATTCTAGTTTGGTAAGATTCTTTAATATGCCACTTAATATGATATAAACTATCTGTTGCTCAAGTATTCATTTTGGGGGTATAGTTTTCCTTTAAAATTGCACCTATAAAAATGAATTGGTCTCAATAATTCTTGTTTCTGCTGTGTTAACTGGACACTGAGCATCATTTCTCAGATGCAATGTTCTGTTAAATACAGGCTTGAGTTTGGCTGAGCCAGTTGATGACATTATCGTTGTTGCTTTTAACTTGCATGCAGTCTACCAAAGAGATCTAAATTAGATTCAGTAAATCATCTGCTAATATCATGTCTCGCACATTGAATTTAATGGTGTGCTTAATGGCATTAGCATGGTATTCACTCGATGCAAGTTGAGTGTGATGCACAACACACAAAGAGGAACATGGAAGTGACAACCTTTTAAGACTGGGGCTAATTCTAGGCTATTTGCATCCATGCTCCTTGTACTTTGTTGCACATCACAACAAGTTGAACAGGCACACTGGTGCTCAGTGCAAGGTATAAGATGTGTGTGTATAGAGCAAGTACCTTAATTGTGTTTAAGCTTGCACCAAGAACATTAAGATCATCAATAATCAAAGAATCCTTGTAAACATCCACAATGAATACAAATGCATCCAACAGATTATAAATTTCCTTAAAAAACCCGCTCTGCTTAGAATTTAAACAATTTGTAGTATAACATTTTAACTCTGAGAAATATCTGAGAACTTGAGCTGGCATAGAGACTTTGTTTTCACCCCCAGAATGGCCTTTTTTTTAATTTCCTTAGCCCATCAGTTTCAGGAGGTAATGAGTGCTGGCATGAAGATCGATACAGGCATCTTCGATTAACTAAAATTGCTAAGTGAATGGGAATGCACTTTTAACAGACTTTTAATAGTGCATTAAAAGAAGCATTAAATGGCTCTGCTTTAAAGATAGAGCAAATGCAGCCATTAATATATTGGATGTAAATATGCCTGAAGTGAGGATTTTTCTACTGAGCCATTATTCATAATGCGCATACGCTTTCTTTAGTA
Organism: Xenopus borealis; assembly: GCA_024363595.1. NCBI lineage: Eukaryota > Metazoa > Chordata > Amphibia > Anura > Pipidae > Xenopus > Xenopus borealis. The sequence goes on from CM044447.1 coordinate 98,250,215, forward strand.
TAGTTCACGTTTACCAAGGGGTTCACTTTTAGAATTCGTGGCTTATAAGTGATGGAGAGTTATGTTGTAAATTACATCTCAAAAGCATATAGAATGTGCTCCACGCTGGAGAGATACCTTTACTCCCTACCACCCAGAAATCCCGTCACTCCCCGCCACCCACTTTTTGTAAGAAGGTTGTTATTCTACATAAAATAGTTCAAATGATGTGGTTTAGACCACCTCTATATAGCCTCACTATTAAAAACAAATGGCATTTTACTTTTTTTTATTTGTTGCTATGAGTCATAACAGGAATGAGACATTTAGATGGTCAAGTAGAAACATCTGTTAAAGGCTAAAGGGCAGGGCTTCACTCCAACGTGCCTTATTTGTTAGTGCAGCTTCTTTATCATTTCCTTGAGCCAATCCAATAAGCAGAAGGCTGTTCTATTTTAGCAAGGCCGCTTAACATCTGCCAAAGTCTTAAATTAATCTTTGCTTATTCAGTCTTTTCCCTTGGAATTCTTTGAACTGGTCTGAACCTGTCAGCTATGCAGATGTGTTTCAGGTTTATATAGAAAATAAATAACAACGTTAGATTAACTATGGAAGGGGTTAAAGGACTCTATTTGTATGTATATGTATGTATGTGTATATATATTTACATTTTTTTAAAATAATTTTTCAGTACACCATTGTATTTCAATGTGGATATTATATATATATATATTGTGTGCACTACTGCTTCCATTGCCTTGCCATAGGTATTATTGGCTGATTTAAATGACTCCTTTTTCCCATCAGCTTCATGCAAGCACAAATACACCCTTCCAGTTGGATGACTGTGTCTCCTCATAATTATTTAATTGCATTCCTTCCGTGTCAGTCCCACACAATACATTTAGCATAAAACATAGGATTATATAAAAGACAGGTGCCGCACCTTCCAGCATTCTTCTACTTTGGCAGGAGAATGTTCATTTTCCAGCTATTGTACTTCAGAGTGTAACTTGTTAAGAAATCTTTGCTCCATTGTACCCCTTATTTACAGGGGTTGTTCATATAAACCTTTTCTATGGTAGCAGTGGCGTAACAACTCGCTGGTGGGCCCTGGTGCAGGATTGGCACTTGGGCCCCCTTATCAGGCTCTCCCCCTATGAATTGCACATTTGAGTTCTCCTAGCCTCTATGGCGGGCCACAAGAGAGAGCGGGCCCTGGTGCAATTGCACCCCCTGCACCCCTGGTAGTTACGCCACTGTATGGTAGAAAGTGATATTCTGACACTTTGCAGTTGGTTTTCCCTTTTTAATAGTTATGATTTTTGAGTTATTTAGCTTTTCAGTCAGCAGCTGTCCAGTTTGCAGTTTTGTTTGCTTGGGTCCAAATTACTAGGGATGCACAAAATCCAGGATTCAATTCTGGATTTGGCCCTTCACAGCAGGATTCAGATTTGGCCGAATCCTTATGCCTGGCCGAACTCAAGCCTTAACATTATGTGACTTTTTTCACAAAACAAGAAGGTAAAAAAAAATGTTTTGCCACACTCTCTTTTACCCTCCCCCTTGCTGATTTACATATGCAAATTAGGGTATTCAGCCAAATCTTTCATAAAGGATTTTGGTGTTCGGCTGAATCCCTACAGATAACCCTAGCAACCATGCATTGAATAAGATACTGGAATATGAATAGGAGAGCCTTTGTTTTTTAGATGGGGCCACTGACCCCATTTGACAGCTGGAAAGAGTCAGAAGAAGAAGGCAAATATTTAATAAAAAAAACTAAAAAAAAAAAAAAAAAAAAAAAAAAAAAAAAAAAAAAAAAAAAAAAACAAGGCCAATTGAAAAGTTTCTTAGAATTAGCCATTCTATAACATACTAGAAGCGGAGATACGGTTGCAATATATGCCATGTAATCTGAGTGTAGTAACTACTAATACTACTACTAGAGTTGAACTGCTTGGACTTGCTCACGGTTCCGGCATGTTGTATGGAGCCCTTGACCTGCAAGAACTAATCCATCAATAGCATCTGCCCAGGAACTTGGGCTAAATGAGTAAAGCCTTTGATATTATCTCTAGGGGTCTTTTATGTTGACATTCTCTTCATATCTTTCTTTTTAAATCCTTTTAATTAATTTTACAAACACCAAGTTAGCAAACTGGTATATGCGGTCATCTGTTTGACTAGCAATATACAGTATATGTAGTAGGCGATGTTTTGATTGGCCGTTTAGTAGTGTGAACTCTGGACTTTTATCATATTTCTTGGCTTTACTTAAGGCCCCTTGTTGTTTTGTATATTTAGTATCCTATTGAAGCTTAGGGAAGTTCATTTTTGAGACCACGCTCCTAGTTCTGCCTTGTCCCTCTTGGCGTTATATCTAGGGACAAATCAGAAAAACATGACGTTTGTCTTTTACTTTTGGGATTATTATTTAATTTTTTAACCTGCTATTCACTTTTTTTTTTTTAATTATTGTTGAAAATATCTCAAGAATCTTCACCTTCTGAGCACAAGTCACCTTTTGAGATAAATCAGATAACATTTCTTAGCTTTTTATTATTGATGAGTTAACCATTGAGTATAAAGGAATTCAGTTTCCCACAAACACATTGATACTTCCACAAATGATTAGGGATCACCTTTATGTTATACTGGAACACTGTCGTTCCAAAGAATTCCCTTACTTGTGGCCAGGAGGTAGTCTAGTTTATGGTGCATGAGTCAGACAGAATCATTTTGTTGTTAATTACCTATAAGGCAACTGAATCAACCTTACTCTTGATTCAATAATATTCTTTTTTTTATATTTAATTAAAAAAAAATCATATTTGGTATATATTACAATTGTACAGAAAAAAAATTAAATAGAGTAGAATAAATACTAAAGAGAACAATTGAACCCAACCTGTCACTGAATTGAGAGACTAAATCTTGTCTTGACTTGATTCAATAATATTCTTAGGTTAAAAAGTCCCGTTGTTGCTCCAAGGCATTGTCTAAAAAAAAAAAAAAAAAAAGTGATTATTACAACTTAATTACAGCAGCAACCGTACTGGTACAGGAGCTAATTACCCAGAATGCTCAGGACCTGGTGTTTTTACAGATAATGGATCTTTCTGTAATTTGGATCTCCGTTTACTAAGGGGCAGATTTACTAAATTCACATGAAGGATTCAAAAAGATTAAAATTTTAATTTTCGAATGATTTGAAAAATTCGAATAAAATTCTATTCGAATAAGATTATATTAGAATATTTGTCAGTCGAAATTACTTGCCCTTTAATTTTTAATTCGACTGCTTATTTCGCCAGACTAAAGCTACCAAATAGTTTTTTTAAGATTATTAGATCGAATAAAAAAAATTTGATAGAATGGTTAAAATTGTTTGAATTGTTCGGTTCAAGTGATTTAATCATTCAATAGAATTTTTTTTATTCGATCGATCGAATTGCAGTGAAAAACTTTAAATTCGATATTCGAATTTGAAGGTTTTAAATTCGGCCACAATTCGTTATTTCACCCTCGAATTCGACCAATAGTAAATCTGCCCCTAAGTGTACTCAATTATTGTATTAACTAAACCTAAAAGGCTGGTTTTTCCTCCAATTAGCATTGATTATATCTTAGCTGAGGCCAAGTACTGTTTTATTATTACAGAGGAAAAGGAAATCTGAATTGTTTGATTAAAATGGAGTCTATTGGAGACTGACCACCTGTAATTTGGATCTTTCTAGATAACAGGTTTCCGGATAACATATCCCATACCTGTAATTCATCATTGTCTTAGTGCACAAAGAGTAAAACACAGTGCAAGCAGTTCTGTATGATAGCTGGTGGGTGTAAATGAGATAAAATGTTATGCCTGTTGCTGTCATTGGTTTAGACAAAGTAGTATGTAAAGAATGGAATAATCGAAGGTATATATTCAACTGCAGGTGTGGGTAAGGTAAGCTGTTAGTTTGCATGACAAAAAATTCCTTCCAGAACACCAGAATGCATATTGTTTCGTTGTCTTTGTCTAACCTGCTATTTTAATGTGTCATTTAACCTCTGTGTTCCTCTCCTCCTTTTTGTATTCTCCTTTATTTGTTCCACTGCTGCAGCCTCTATGATCTGTCACTATGTTTCCCTCTAGTAAGGTCTGGCAGGAAAGGAAGACGGCGAGTGTTTAGTCTCTCGGAGGCAGACAGTCACGGCGGACACTGGGTTTAGGCCATCCAGCGGCAGCTGCCTCAGTGAGTCTTGCAAACATACATGGCTTCCAGACTTAGCTTATTACAGATCAACCACAGATCCAGCGTCCATACGTGGCCCTCATTGATGCCACACGCACTAAATCACATAACCATGAAACTTTCAGTTTTGAATCTGTTTCAGGTCTGTGGATTCTTAAAGTGGAAGTTAAAGGAAACACGTATTATAGCGAATATTTGCTATTTTCTTCATGGAACCATCTGTGATTGATGTACATTCTCGCTGCCTTCTCCCTTTTCAGTGTGTTGTACATTTCTCTAGGGACAAACTAAACGTTTCTCTATCTATACAGATACATTTGTGCATGCCTTGTCTCTGTATGTGACTTGTCCTTGTGTCTACCTCTGTCTATAAAAGCTTCATTTGTTCCTAAGATCACTAATGCATGTTGGGACAGCTCTGTGTCATGTTATCAAAGTTCTTTGATTCTCTCTTTGTTTTGTTTTCCTTTATGAAGAAGATTCATGAACATTTTGGCTTTAAAGATCTGCCGTACCAGAAATGTTAGAAATTGTGCGCTGTAAGAAAAACAAAAATGCAAGGTTCATGGTTTCCACCCACACGCCGACACAAGCAGGTTAATCTGCACTTGATCAAAAGGGGCCCCAGTGTCTGTGAGAATTTGAGAAAGACCTTTGTTTGCTTTATTCGAGCAGGGTCTGATGCAGTAATGGAACAAGTAATTTCCAGGCTGTGCACCACTTCCGGATGAATTTTTCGTAGATGATTTGCACGAGCGTCCAGCAGGCCCTGAGTAGGTGTGGCCCCAGTAGTTCCTCCCCTGGTCTGATATAAATGATACAACACTGTAGTGAAAATAAAGTTTGCCAGTTCCTAATAGACCAGGTTGTCCTCAATCTGCTCCCACTGTACTCCGTCACGCAGGTATCTTATTCCATGTACTGTAGTACACATAAAGTTGATCCCTGATTAAGTTCCCTTGATGGACACGAAATGTGTAGGGTAGATAGCAATGCAGACGTTCCATTCAGTTACATTGAGGAGGAAAAACATCAGCCTGCCAGAAAGCAGTTCCCTCCTAAAGTGCTGGCACAAGTCACATGACCAGGGGCAGCTAGGAAATTGACAAAATGTCTAGCCCCATGTCAGATTTCTAAACTGAATATAAAAAAATCTGATTGCTCTCTCTCAGTGCAGAAGTCTACTGGAGCAGCACTATTAACTGATTTAAATAAAGTAGTAAAAGAACAGATGAGCCGATCTCCTGCTCCTAACAGCAATCATACTAAAGTTTATGTCCCACTGAAAATCCTCAGACTGGCAATACATGCAGAGATATGATCGGCAGCCAAATGAAATCTCCTAACCTGTCCCATCAACTGAACGACCGATCGCCATGGCACGACAAATGTCGGGACACTCCACACACTGTCGGCAGCCGAACGAAATCTTCTAACCTGTCCAATCGACCGATCGCCATGGCATGACAAATGTTGGGATACTCCACCCACGGTCCGAAAATTGTCAAGACATTTGTCATGCCATGGCGATCTGTCATTCAATCAATCGGATCTTTGCGTCTCTGGCCAGCTTTACAGAGTTGGAGGCAGGACAACACAGATTTAGAGTGCAAAGTGATATTAATTTTAACTATGTATCATATAGCCTAAACATATAATAGTATAACAGCAAGTCAGTCACTCAGCAATTTGATTTAACATTTTAGCACCAGCGATACTGTTTGTGACAAATAGGCTTTGACTCCCACAGTCTCCCTGCCCACCCTTTCTTCCTGTAACTGTAGCAAAATATATGTAACTGTGAGAATTTTCTCACCAACATCTCCATACCTTTCACTACGGTTAAAGTGATACTGATAATAAAACAAAAATTACTCTTCAAAATATTCATGTCCACTGAACTGCAGGGGAAGCTTAATATTTCTTTATCAAATTCTTAGTTTGCTTCCTCAACCTAATATCAAACTTGCTGTCTGTCACTGTAAATTGCCGACTCCTGCTGGAAGGAGCCAACCGGAACAGGAGACTGCTGTCAGTGACTGATATCGGTTGGTTGAAGCCAGCAGAAAACATATTAGGTTGAGGAACACAAATAAATTATTAAAAATATAAGCAAGTGTGAATAAAATAAAAGGAATTAGTGTAACAGTTGCGGTTTGGTAAATGTTTTTAATAACCACACTTCCCATTTGATTTGTTTCCATCTTATCAAGGGAAGAATTATAATCAATGCCAAATAAGACATGAGATTATATTGATGATGGGAACCTGCACCGACTTTTCCTGAGGACACCCAGTTCCCAGCTGAGCAGGAGGATCAGTTGTAAAATAGCATGAGGGAGCCTGGTGGGTTTCGGACACATCTCCGAAAATGCCTTTGTAGAAGAACACCCCAGCAAGGATATATCCGTACAAAATTCATAGTCTTCAAAGTGGCATACAGTAGTTATTAAACCTAAGCATCGGATCCATTATACAGAAAGCTTAGAATTATGGGAAGCCCGTCTTTCAAAGAGTCTGTTTTAAGCGAATAATTCCAGTCTTCAAAATTATTTTTCCCATTTCTCTCTGAAATAATAAACAGTAGCTTGCACTTGCTCCCAACTAAGATATTCTATTTTACACTTTCCTTGCCCTTTAATTATAAGGCTAGAAATGCTGTATTTTGTATACTAAACATAAACATGAACTTACTGTACCACAAGCCTAATCAAACAAATGATTTATGCTTTCAAATTTGGCCACAGGGGGCTGTCATCTTGTAACTTTGTTATACATCTTTGCAAGACTAGACTACATGCACATGCTCAGTATGGTCTGGGCTTCTTAGGGATCGTCATAAATGATCAAAAAACAAAGCTGCTTGAGTTCTGCATGGCTGGTAAGTAAGGCAGGGGCTCCCCTGCTGTTCATAAGTATGATTGTTTCCCTGCAAGAAGTTAGGGACCGTCTGACAATTCCTATCCACAGCAGTAAATGAGGGGAGAATTTCACTGCATACAGTCAGGTTTCTTATAAAAGCGGTACACATTTCTTAATTAAAGTATATTGGAGATAGATTTCTTTTTCATTAAAGAAAGTAAAAATGGGATTTTATTTCTTTGCCTTTCCTTGCCCTTTAATCCTTATTGGAAGCAAAACCAGCCTATTTGGTTTATTTGATTTTTTAGCAGAACTTAAGTATGGAGATCCAATTTACAAAAAGATCCCAGATCCCAATCACATGAAAAAACCCTCTGTTATTTTTTTTGTTTTTTCAAAAGGCAAATGTGTACTTTAATCCGTGTTTCGCATTTAATTCCCTGCCAACTGTCAGATGTCATGCATTTCACCGCCATTGTGCATTTCTGTGGCCCAGTATCAACACATTATAACAGCCAGGCTTGGTAATAATAATAAACAGAATAATATATGAGTGACATTTGAAGACATGACCTTTGGTGAAACTGTTTAGAGTTTAGAACCGGCTAGTGGGTAGTGCCATGTTAATGATGCTTTTTCATATCAGTCACACAGACATAATATCCTGTTTTGTGACAGTTATCATTTCTGTGGTTGTTTCCTGCTTACTGTTTAGTCATAATTTTGAGCATGTTTATGAGCTGTAGTTCATCAGAAAAGCCAGATGATAAAGCTAAGGAGTAATGAAAGAGGTGACTGTAGAACCAGATAAAAAAAATAAGCAGAAGAAGAGGAGATATTATTCTAATGAAATGTTCACTTTAGCGTCATTTGTCTCAGCCGGTTTAGTCTGAGCTTGTATAATATTACACTTTATGAATTCACTGCATGCAAACTCTTCTATTTTCTCTTTGTTTTGGGCTTTAATGGTGATTAAATCTTTCATTTTTCATTTGGTTTGGTGAACCCTTAAATACCCAGAAAAAGCAGTTCTATAGGGTGTCAGATAATACACTTCATTTCATTCAATGCTACAAAATTAATTTCTATAAATGTTTATTAAAATCTTTTAAGGGATCATCACCAAAGACAGGGGTAAGGAGAGTAAGAAGGCGCCCAGGGCTGCCATTAGAAATCATGGGGCCCTTGGGCCCCACCCACCCTGGCACCCAAGCCCCACCCCATGATCCCGCCCACTTCACATCAAAGTTAAAAGACTACAAAGACATCAGCGCTAAAAAAGTAACCCTCCCCCACACATATTGATGTTCAGGGCTCCCTTATAAGTAAAAAAAAAAAAAGGAAAATGTTGGTGCCAGGGCCCCCCCATAAAAGTTTTTTTTTTTTTAAATCATTGGTGTGAGGGCCCCTCTTACAAGTTAAAAACAATTGGGGCCCCAAAAATAATTTTTTTTAAAACAATGGCGCCAGTGCCCCCTTACAAGTATAAAAAAATTGGTGTTTTTTTTTTTTTTAATTGGTGGCAGGGGCCTTTAGAGTATTAAAATAAAACATTGGTGGCCAGGGGATTAAAAAAAAAATAAACCCACATTGGTGTCAGAAGAATTGAACTTGTGGCTTCTGGACTTCAGTGTCAGCTGCTTTCGTGGCATCGGGTAATTTTGCCGCTTCAGGACTTCAGTGTCACCTCGTTCGTGACTTCGGGTCTTTCTGCTGCTCCAGAATTTCGATTGTTCGGCAATCAGTATTTCCGCATTTTGCTGGGACATCGGAAGGTGCTGGTAAGGGGGGCCCGGCTTTTCGAAAAGTGCAGCACTGCCGGGCTCCCCTTCAGGCCCTCCCCCCCCTGATGACGGCCCTGAATGCCCCCACTAGTGCTTATTTAGCAAGCACTTCTTTCCCTTCAGGCTCCCTTTGAACCAATATTAATAAGGGTAATTTCCAAATTCAGACGGTAATATACAATATGAGGAGCAACATGGTGCAAGCTTAGCATTGTGGTCCTGCAGCACTTTTAACCAAGGCATTAACTGCATGGTGTTGAATGGTTTTCACATGTTTTTGTTGGTTTCTCTTGGTTGAACATACTGGCTATTACACTACAGAAAGCATCCCATATGGGGCACAAAAGAATAAGTCACATTATCATAATCCATTTTCCTACATAAATAATGGGCCAAAAAGTAATTGAAGCCGAAAAATGTAGCCTTTTTGCAGTCCCTTATAAGAGTACTATTAAGCAGGTGAATTTAAATATAAATAAGGCAAGCAAGTGATCCAGGTTCTGCGCCCTGGACCAAACGACTTTGAAGCCAATTCCAATCGACTAATATAAGGGGACACCCATTTCTGGGTGCCTTACGCTTCAGTCACAAGTTAGAGCAGATAACCTCTGATGATGGGCCCCGTGTATTTCTGAGCATTTTAACTCCTTTATTAAAATGACCCTGTAGCTTACAATTGCATATACATATAAACCTAGATTTCATCTCTCTCTCTATAGGTCAAATATAAAACCCCTATTGTAAAAGTATATGCATTAATAGAAATGCTATTTCATTAAAAGTTATGAGGTTCTCTGTCTCCGAGTACCTAATCCCTTATGCTGATATTTTTATAGGTTTAAAAAAGGGAACAAAGTAAATTAGACTTTTGTTTACCATAATGTGACATCTTCCAGCTGAAATAAGGGGTGTCCGCTCCATTATGTTGTTGAAGCTTCCTGAGCTTCAGTGACAAAGGTGAAAAAGAAAACTTTAGACAGAAGCTTGTTGTACAATAAACATTGTCTTTATCTAGCTGTAAAATTATTGCATAGTCCTAGACATTCCCTTTCAGTGCTTTAAATGTATAAATTAAGGAATTAGGGTTGCTTGTTGTAGCATTCAAAGAAGGAAATTCTCAATGCAAAAGCAGTAAATTTGTAATCTCACCAGTAGTATGTGGGGTCTGTGTGCACATGTCCCAGATCTACAGTTTAAGATGAAGGTATCCAACCAAGCAGAAGATGGCAGGCACTCACAGATCCCACAAAACAGGCTGTTAAAAGAATGAAGAACTTAATTTCAGGCCACAAAGAAAATTAATACATAGCCTTGCGCATTTCATGCACTCAGGCACTTATGCTATGATACTATTTAAGCTGGCCATACACAGGCAGATAAAGCTGCCGATATTGGTCGTTTAGACCAATTTGACAGCTTATCTGCCCGTCTATGGCGGCTTCCGACAGGTCTTCCCTATATTGATCGGGAAGGACGGATTTTCTTCCGACTGGCCCATCAGAAGTCCATTGCGCTTCTCGTAATCTGATCGTTCGGCCATATGGCCGAACGTTCGGATGAACCCGATATAACCCTGCCAGTTAGTGGCATATCTGCTCATTTGACGATGTCGCCAAACGAGCGGATCTTTGCATCTATGGCCAGCTTGAGTGCCTGAGTGCACAAAACGAGTAAGGCTATGTATTAATTTACTTTGTGATCTAAAATAAGGTTCTCTGTTTTTTTACAAGCCTATTTTGTGGGATCTGTGAGTGCCTGCCATCTTCTGTTTGGTTGGATTGCTTGTTGTGGCTCCCATGGAATTGTTTTAGCCATGATAAAGATTTCTTTTGAATGAATTCTAGATTTCTGCATAACTTCTACTCAGGAAACAACATTCTTTGCTTGTACTGGTTCTTCTTCAGCAAAAAAGGATGCTTGTTCTCTTATACAACTTATGAGATGGTCCATATCTCACAATGACAACCATGCAAAAACTTCTGCTGGGAAGTAAAATGTGTTTTTTTTAATTATTTTGTCATAACTGGATTTTTTTTTCTTTTTCATTAAAAATCTACTTTGTTTTTGTGTCTCTTTGACCTCTCTTTGTATATTATACTTAACACTAGCACATTTTCACATATTTCCGTGTATTTTTTTTTTCTAGATGATGCATCCGTTTGTGACCAGCCTCAGCTGACTCCATGCAACCAAGAAGAAAGTGCTGATGAGGCTCAGGCAGCAGTCTCCAAATTAAGGAAAACTTCTTTAAACAAGGCAGACACTGAAAGAACCAACTTGGCTCCCAGTTTGACTCCAGCACCCCAACCAACTATTTCTTTAATATCTGATGAAAATGCAGATGCATTGAGCGTGGAATCCCTGACTCTGGTTCCGCCTGTTGACCCACAAATTATTCATTCAATCAGTAGCATCTTACAAGCTCACACTGAGTCAGAGACTTCTAGTGACAATGAAGATGGCAGTGGTGGCCCCAGTGTGCCCCCAGACCCTGAGGAAGCAGTAATAATGGAGACACAGTGATATATCTATTTTTAAAGATATTGAAAGCCATAATAATGACTGAAGCTCAACATTCAACTACCATTTGCAGCTCTTTTCTTTTGGACTGAGGACCTGGTTCTCTTCAGCACTGCCCTGTTGTAAAGTCAGGCTTTCTATAGACATTCAGAAGAAATAGCCATTTACAGAAGTTACCAGCCAGTTTATGTCCCCACAGGAACTGCCCTGCACTGCTTTCCATGCTTCTGCTTTCTAACCAGACGTGGGAGATATGAGACTTTTTAATTTAATTTAATTTAATTTAAAGCCACTGGAATGATGATGATTCTTGATTGCGATAATCACATTGTTTTTGTGTTGATTTTGTGTTGCATTTGTGTTGTCTGTCCCCTTTCCACAGATGACACTGTCCGGTCTTTGCACTGGCTGTCACTTTAACTTTTAAATTTATGTTGTTAGCATTTCCTTGTGTTCAGTTTCATTTTAAGTTGTTTTTGTCTGGTCTTAGCTGGAGGCTTCTAAATGTTTCTCTATGTGTTTTGTAAATGGTGTCATTTTTGGTGAATGTATCGGCATAGACCAGTGGTTGTCAAACTTTTTCAATACCAACGTGAAGGTCCAACCTTTGACAATGGTGCTTTTAACTTACGAAACAAGTACGAAAATATCAGTGTGTCACTCATTGAGTCCCAGTTTCAAGAATATCTAGGACACCAAATACATATTCTCCCCCAACTGTCATTTGAATGAGACCCAGTCATTGCTCCAAGACCTAAAGCTTATGGAATGCTGGCATAGACTGTTACTGACCATTGTGGAGCCATAGTTAAACTTAAACAGAGACCAACAAAGTTCAGCTTAGGTTGCTTTAGACTATTGTGCCAGTCCTTCATTGGCCATTTTTGGAAGTCTATGTAGCCTTACTGCTTTTATTAAAAAAATGGCTGTAACATTCATGTCTGATATGAATAAAAGTCAATGGGAACTTGGTTATTGTAGTCTGCTGGAAAACATTACACACATTATCAGCATACATTCTACCATATCGACATCCGTACTGTGGGTATCTTATACCTGTGTACAGTATGTTACAATATGGTGTTATAATGTTGTTATTGTTTTGGTGGGGGGGGGGCATACAGTCTTAGTAATCTGATTGACTAACAAATAATTAAGAAAATATGTTTTACTTTTTGGATTTTATTTTCTCTTATGACTATTGAACATTGGAATAATGATCAGTTCCAGTCCACTGGCCTCTGACTCTTATTGAATCTCATACAGGTCATATTTATTCATTTTAGAAATGTATACAAATATTTTACAATATTATTTAAAGATTAATGTATGCTTATCTATGACAGCTCCCCTGCATTATGTATTCATAAGTTCTTTTTCGTTGCTCTGTTGAATTAGAATTTCACGTAAAACCCTGTATTGGAGAAGTGATGGCTTCCATTGTCACATGTAGAGGCTGCACTGTATGGGGCTCTTTATCAAAGGTCGAGTCTGTGAGGGTTTTTTAATAGCTCAAATAAGCGCACAACTCGAATGTTTTCTATCTTAAGAAAAAACTTGAAGGTAAAAACCTCAAATTAGTGAATTCAGGGTTAAAAACTAGAAGACTACTCTAATTTATCTATTTTTTTTCTGAAAAAAAAACCTCAAAAACTCAAATTGCTCAAATGAATTGAGTTTTCCCAAACATCATGAAGTCTACAAATATGATCAAATGGTTCAAGGAACCTCTGCCTTCTGCATGACATCGACATGTTTTTTCGCTGGATTATTTTCGGATTCAAGCTTATTCCATCTTCAGGGTATAATGCATCTTAAAAAATTCAAGTATTTTTTTTTATTTAACCTGAAAATTGACTGAAAACTACCCTCGAAAACGCATTTTGTTTTTGGGAAAACAACAATTCAGCTTTTGATAAGTAACCCCCTATGTGTTGCTTAAAGGCAAATTCAGATCTCCCTGTAAGCTCAATTTAAAATTCTTTATGTAGTTAATAGAACTGTTCTTTGTCCCAAGTACAGCAGGCCTGTGCTGTCCAACCAAACGTTAACCTATTGCATATTCCCTACACGCACTATTGCATACTGGGTCCATTATCAGTATTTCAATCATATTGCATACAATTTAATAAAGCTTTTTACATTTGCAGTAACTAGCATTGCTGCTCCTCTTCTAATTAATTTGCTTTGTAAATGTTGTATTGTAAAGGAATTAGTTCCCAAATGCTACATACATTCATAAATTGTTTGTTTTAATGTGTTTTTGGTTTTTGGAGAGCTTTAAAGGAGAAGGAAAGGAAACAATCACCAGGGAGTTCTAAACGTTATTGTCCCCCGGTGCTTGAATTCACTTACCTGATACCCTAGGTTGGTGCTCCTATCAGCAGAAAACCCCATCCCCCCCCATCCTGGGGTTCCACCAGCAAGCAGCACAGAGAGACCCACTTCCTGCTTCATGTGCAGTGAAACTCTGAACTTCAACAAAAAAAAAGTCAGCGTTTTCACTCTACTCCACATGTGTTGGGCCCAGGATTTTGAGGAAAATGCTGTAATTGGGGTCACAGTCCCCATAAATGGAGTCTATTCTTGTGCGGCAGAACTATCAAACTCACAACATGAACTGTGTGTGTCTTTAGAGGGACCTACATATTCATGAAAGCCTTTGCTGAATACAACTGTTGCATGAACATTTAAAAAAAACACAATCAAAATATGTTTCTACTGGTATGAGGGCTACTGTTCGATTTTGGAGGTGGAATGCTTCTGTCTGTTCCTGTATCTTCACAAAGTACTAGATTTATCCCTTATCAAGCCAATCTAATTATGACCATGTACAGCCTCCTTACCTGGACAAGTAACAATGGACTCACTCCCCAGCGGAATAGCAAACAAACGTACCCCACTTCATGTGACATAAATAAGGGAGTCACTTTTTTCTATTTCTTGAGCTGATGTACATATTGTAAAAATTTGTGTGAAATAAAAATTTGGGTTTTTGAACAGTGCGGACCACTGGCATTTAGAAGGTCTCAGATAACTGTATATAATAAAGCCAAGGTAATTATTAATATATTCATCTTTACATTCTTAATTAAGAGTACATATTTCTTCATTACTCACTTTGATTTAATCCATTAAGTGCTTGAAGGCTCTTGTGCCCATGAGCAGCCATTCTTGTTCATTTCTTGTAGTCCAATAAAAACTGGAAGGCAGACACAGGAATGTTGTGGCCCAGTACAGTTGTATCTTCTGTACGTTACCTGACTGATCCATAAATGTCACTCACACTCACATTTGCCTTTTTGTATTAAAAAGCCTTTTTGGTTCAATAGGAGTGTTGGTGTTGAGGTGGGTAAGAAAAGACTTGCTTTTAAG
>CM044447.1:98275878-98404061 GCA_024363595.1 Xenopus borealis
ACAAGTCGCCAGGCGACAAAATGCCCCCGAATCTCCCCGTCTGCTCTAGCCCTTAGGGCCCACTCTAAAGTTGTAGAGATGGCTCAGCTGAGTCAGTGCCTGACATGAGATATGGTGCTTAACTTTTACACATGTTAATAAGGTTCCCAATGCACAAGGGCTAGATGGAACAAACTTTTGAGTGCTTAGAGAGCTTGGTTTAGTTTTAGCTGGCCTTTGTTCTTATTTTTCTTTCATCTTGTATGGTACATCTGGAGGAAATGTGATAAGACCAATATTTTTTTTTAAAAAAAAGTATTAAGCTCTTAGCCTGGAATAGGTCCAGAAATTTTACACCTGTTCTGGGCAACTTTTATTTAGGGACTGAATAAGTTTGTTAAGGGATTTATCTCAAGGACGTCACCTTACACAAAACGTACCAATAAATTGATCAGAGTAGAATATAATTATTGTTATCAAAGAATGCACCAACAAAAATAAAGCCTGAGACTGACGAAATAGGATAGAATGGAGATAAAGGGCTAAAGTGATGATAAGGGACTGAAGGACTGGATAGGATGATAATAAAGGGCTGAATCATGGGTAGTATGTTGAAAATGGGCTGAAGCATCTGATAGATACAGATGAGGGTGCTAAAAGGTTGAGTTGCTGGATTGCTGTAATTGAAAAAGCATTACATGGGATATAACAGAATGAAAAAAGGACTAAGGCACAAACCCACATATTAATTAAACATATTAAAATATTTTTTAATCATTTAAAATGTTGATTTTTTTTTTTGCTTTTTGGTATCCAGACTTGAAGGAGTCTCTTCACATACAAGACAAAAAACATAACTAACCTTTCATGGTCTATACAGACACGCATACTACATTCATAACTCACATTCAGAGAGTAGCCATAGTAATGAATAACAGTATCAGTGATAACTTCTAGGAACATTAACCTACCTGGCACACTTTCACAACCCATATATAAGCTATGGTTTAAGCTAATGTAACACAGATCATTGGGAACATGTCGCTCTTGCATGCATTCCTTGTTCTGGGCTTCAAAATGAACTTTGTAGAGAGAAGAATAAGATCTAGTGATGTACTGAGATACTGGTTATTGCTTTAATTCAACTGGGGCAATAATATCAGGAGGAGGCAGATGGAAACAAAGAAATGACCCTGTGTTCTTAAACCTTTATAAAGATTTTAAAGCTAATGAATGTATATTATTGCATTTAGTGATTTGTTAAAGCCCAAAAATTCATTCCACCCTATGACGGAAAAAGTATTTATTAGAAAACTATGAATCACATCTAGTAAAATAAGAATCTTCTCTGGTGGCTGCAGGAGGTTAACAGGTCATTGGAATTTGGGTTTCTCTAAGCAGATGTGAAACTAGAACAGCTTTATTTCTGATTTAATAGGAAGAAAGTCATTTATATATAAGACATGACAGTAGGTGCAGGAATCCATATTGATTCTCTGACAAGCTCAAGCCCCCCCTGTGAACATGAATAGAGTGTAATGGTCAGTTGACTGTGGGAGTTCCAGCTAAAGCAACTTGGAAGCAGTGACTCAGAATGATAAAGATCAGGGCTTACTGTGAAAGCCAGATACACATCATTTTGGATGGGAATTGTGACTGCTGCGGTCTAATAGGTTATGTCTATTTGTTTTCCAACTAACATAGCTGTAGGTCAGATAAAAACAATCTTTCCCAACCAGTCTGGTAGCTGAGTTTATGAATACTCATCCGACTATTATCATGATAGACCAGTGTTTATACAGGGTAATTTCCCAGTGATATAGTCTCCTGGGAAATTGCTCTGCTGGGCCCTTTAAATAAAAAAATGCAGTTTTTTTTGGCTGTAATGTGTTTATAAGTGAGTTTTTGAACAGAGACCACTGTTTAAGGAGCAGGGAACCCCCACCTAAGTTAGTAAGGGAGTTTTTTACATTTTGTATCTGTACAGTAACTTAACTGGAGGGTACGTGCAGCCCCCCCCCCTCCGTATGAGATTTTTGCACCCAGAATCAGTGGCATGCGAGCTGCCGGGGGGCCCTGAGGGGGGCGGGCCTTGGCCCAGTCACACCCCCTTCTCCCCAGGTAGTTCCGCCAGTGTTTTGTATATGTTTTATGGGCAGAAAAAAAGGCAAAACTTCCAGTATAAAAGAACCGCATCTTGATATGTTGTAAGAAAAATATGTATTTGTCATCTTTGAAAAAACTTCTTGGCCTTTGAAATTTTTTTTTTTTTGAAAAGAGGAACAATGATGGCAATGGATCTTGGAATGTGGAAATTTAGTGCAACCCATATTTGCAATTATTAATAACACGTTCAGAATTTTTAGTTATATAAATGACAGGAATAACATTGTGAGCACTAGGGGGGTGACCAGGAGGTTCTTAAAACTCCCCCAACTCTTCTTCTTCTTCCTCCCTTCAGCTTTGTGTCAAAAGGCAGGGGAAAGCCAGCACTCTGTTCTTAAAGGGATACAGTCATGGGAAAATGTTTTTTTTTAAACAAATCAGTTAATAGTGCTGCTTCAGTACTGAAATCCAATTCTTAAAAGATCAAACAGATTTTTTTATATTCAGTTTTTAAATCTGACATTGGGATAGACATTTTGTCAATTTCCCAGCGGCTCCAAGTTATGTGACTTGTGCCAGTACTTTAGGAGGGAACTGCTTTCTGGCAGGCTGTTGTTTTTCCTTCTCAATGTAACTGACTGGAACAAAGTGGGACATGGGTTTTTACTATTGAGTGCTGTTCTTAGATCTACCAGGCAGCTGTTATCTTGTGTTAGGGAGCTGTTATCTGGTTACCTTCCCATTGTTCTTTTGTTAGGCTGCTGGGTGGGAGAAAGGGGAGGGGGTAATATCACTCCAACTTGCAGTACGACAGTAAAGAGTGATTGAAGTTTATCAGAGCACAAGTCACATGACTTGGGGCAGCTGAGAAATTGACAATATGTCTAGCCCCATGTCAGATTTCAAAATTAAATATAAAAAAATCTGTTTGCTCTTTTGAGAAATGGATTTCAATGCAGAATTCTGCTTGAGCAGCACTATTAACTGATACATTAAAAAAAAAATATTTTAGATTGTTATTTGAGCAGGACTTTCTTTACATCCTGCATTGGTGATTGTTTGTATTTCTGCGTATAACCTGCCACTCGTTTATTGTTCAGGCCTGCAGAATATGTTGGGGCTCTATAAATATGTGTTAGTGTAGATATGGAATCCATTATCAGGAAATCCATTATCCAGAAAGCTCTGAATTACAGGGTCACCTCTCAAAATAATAAAAAAATTTGAAATGTATATGCATTATCTCTGTAATAATAAAACAGAATCTTCTACTTGGTCCAAACAAAGATAAAATCAAAGTTTACTGGAGGTAAAACAATCCTATTGAATTTCTTTATATTTGTAAATGATTTTTAGTAGACTTACGAAGATCAAAATTACAGAAAGATCTATTATCTGGAAAACCCTAGGTCCCAAGGATTCTGGATAACAGGTTCCATACCTGTAATCAAAAAGTGGGTTGCAGACTTTGTGGGATCCCAATATTTGAAGTGTTCCAAATACTGTGACACCAGATAAGTAAGCCAATCCCTGTACAGTTATTTTTTCCACTTCCTAATGATGTTATTTTCCTCATATATATTGATTTTACATTACTTCACTATAATAGTCCACAATTATGATCCTTTATCTTTTTTTTGTAGAATGTTCTACTTGATTTCATATAGGTATTGGTATAGGATTTGGGTTTTTTCCCAGATAAGAAGCATGAGATGAGTGCCGTGAGATATTTGATCTGATGTGCTGCAAGTTGACACATAAACAAGGGTTAAGTTGATTTAAAACAATAGTTAAAATCTTTGTTGGCTACTAAAAATGTAAAAATGATTTAAACAAACAAATACAAAATATAGGGACCTTCACATACAAGTTACTGTCTGAAGAACTGGTTGTTTTAATGGAATACTGACTAATTTGTAATAAAGTCATCAACTTGAAAGGCAATTTTTTTAATGTGGAAAACACTAGGCCTTATTTACAATGCCATATGCAATGTGCAAATTCCAAAAAAGGCATATATGTCATAAAGTTTAGGACTTTATGGGGAATTGTGCAAAAAGCTTCAGGTCGCTGTGTTTTGGAATGCAGAGACTAGTGATGGGCGACTTTATTCACCATCCTCAAATTTGTGGCAAATTTCCATGTTTTTCGTGACCGGCGAATAAATTCTGAAAAAACACAGGCATTAATTCGCTGGAGTCAATCTACCACTCACCCATTGACCAAAGCAACAGGACAAAACAGAGGCGCAGGAAATTGTTGCCGGCATCAAAAGTCCCGGCGTCGTTTCGCGGGCCAAATTCGGGCATCACTAGCAGAGACCTGGTTAATGCGATTTGAATAGAGTGCTACAGACAATCCCCCTTCTGCCCCACCTTCCCCGAACCTTGTGCGTCATTTATAGATGGTATGGAGTGGTGCCCTGTCTTTACTGCCCCCGGATGTGCCAGATTTATGACCCAGCTTTCCATCATGCCAAAAATTTTTTTTTTTAGTGGCAGAATGGGGCACCTCATACTCATGCCCATGCACTGGCTACATAATAATATGGGAAGGGGGAATATCGTGCATTGTAGTGGGGAATATACAGAATGGAAAGTGAAAGTAAATAGCTGCCCCACCTTGATGCCTAAGGCATAGAGGAGGGGCAGGCAATACATGATTGACAGCTAAGAATTTTAAACATATAACAGGTATGGATGTTTTCATAAAAAAATTAATTTCAACTCATATTTATTTGAATACAACTTTTTATATCTGGGTGAAAGGTCCCCTTTAAATCATCAGAACTGACCACAGTACACAAAATTATCTCATTTCATCGAGTCTTTGTAAGTAAAAAGTCTTGGCCACAAAATAGCAGGTTAAGTACCTGCCTCATGAGGAAACTTTGGGCGATTCTGGAAATCGAAAGGCCGCAAATGCATTGGCGCTGGTGTTTCTTCATTCAAACAGGCGGTGGGCAGGGAGCAGGCAGTTTGGGGGGATTGTTGCCTCACAGAAGAGGCGATAAATTGCCAAGTCACTAAATCTCCCCTTCTGCCCCAACCCGTAGTCTGCTAAAAAGACATGTAAACATTAAATAAACCCGATAGGATTGTTTTGCTTCCAATAAGGATCAATTATATCTTAGTTTAGATCAAATACAACTTACTGTTTTATTACTACAGAGAAAAATGTAATTATTTTATTAAAATGAAATCTATGTCAGATGGTCTTCCTGTAATTTGGGGTTTTCTGGATAACAGGTTTCAGGATAACAAATCCCATAACTGTACTGTAACATAACATGTTTGGTCTACCACCCCCCATTCTATGTGACATGGTTACTGACTTCATCTACCAAGTTTCCTAGTACAGGTATGGGACCTGTTATCCAGAATGCTTGGGACCTGGGGTTTTCTGGATAATGGATTTTTCCTTCATTTTTCCTTCATACCTTAAAGGGGACCTGTCACCCTAAGAAATAATTCCAAATTATTCTATTTTCTATCATGTTAGTTGAGTAAAATAAACGTTACACTATATTTGTTATTGAGATTTATTTTCCTGTAGTGTTGGTATTACACTATCCCAGCAAGCAGGCAGGAGCCACGTTGTGGACGTTGTTATTAAGATATATTGTGTATCACCCCGAAATCTTGTGTATGCACCAGAATGGGGAACCTAATGCCCATGTGCAGAGCCCTATATAATTATAGAGTGTGAGGAGGGAAGGGGGAATGTGAGAAATGCAGTGATAAGTACAGTAGGAAGTGCTGAACAGCGAGAGAAAGTAATTGACTGCCTATGCCTCAAGCATAGAAGTGGGGCAGATAATATTTGATTGACAGCTCATATATTTAAACACCTTTATAACAGGCATGGATTTTTTATTGAAAAAAATTATTTGTGTTTCATGTTTAATTTGCAAAGGACTTTCATTGTGCAGCTTTTTATGGATAGGTGATAGTGATGGGCAAATTGGCGGTTTTGCTTTGCAGAATTTTTCCTGAATTTTGAGAGAAAAATCGTTACACTATACAGCGAAAAAACAGCCAAAAATTTTCGAAACACTGCCACGTCTCGTTTTTGACGCGGGCGTCGAAAAAAAAAACGGACGCCCGAGTCACATACGAGATGCTGGCAAATTTTAAGCAGGTGAAATTTTGCTGGAGTTTCGCAAATCGCGGTAATTTGCCGTGAATTGTTTTTTCTACTTTTTTTTTTACTTTTAAGGGGGCTCTGCAACCAAATTTCTGGGACCCCAATTTTTTTTAACTTGTAAGGGGGGCCCTTGACATCACGTTTTGTTAAAAAATATTCTCTGGGGCCCCAATTATTTTTTAACTTGTATGGGGGGGGGGGCCTGGCGCAAAGGTTTTTTTTTACTTATAAGGGAGCCCTGACCATCAATATGTGGGGGGGGGGGATTACTTTTTTAGCACTAATGTCTGTTTGGTCTTTTAACTTTGATGTGGCGGGATCAGGAGCTTGGGTGCCAGGGTTGGCCGGGGCCCCAAAATGTTGTTGTGCGGGACCCTGTGATTTCTAATGGCAGCCCTGTATACAACTGAAACTTAGCACTGCAATAAGATCAAACTTGGGGGCAGTCTAAAGGCCAGTTAGGGTGACTTTTGAGAAATGGCTATTTGCTCTGTGAGTTACTCCTTAAATGGCAACTAAAGTCTAAAAGAGAATAATGCTAGAAATGCTGCATTTTGTATAGTAAAAATAAATATAAACATTAATTTACTGCACCACAAGCCTAATCAAACAAATGATTTATGCTTTCAAAGTTGGCACAGGGGGCTGTCATCTTGTAACTTTGTTAGATATCTCTGCAATATCAAGACAAGTCAAATAATATCTGCAATAGAAGCCAATAATATAATATATGTAATATAATAATCAGAATATACAGACTGCACTGAGTCTGTGGATACAAATCTCTACACTGTCACTGCCTGTTTTACAGGGAAACAAACAAAGCTGCTGGAGTTCTGGGAAGTAAGATGGGAGCTCCTCCTGCTGTTTGAAAGTATAACTTTTTCTCTGCAGAGCAGTTAGGGGCCCTCTGACAATTCCTATCCATTTCTATCAATTTCAC
The DNA here is from genome assembly GCA_024363595.1 of Xenopus borealis. Lineage (NCBI taxonomy): Eukaryota > Metazoa > Chordata > Amphibia > Anura > Pipidae > Xenopus > Xenopus borealis. The sequence continues at coordinate 98,283,053 of CM044447.1, forward strand.
TACATACAGTTAGAAAACAGCATTTTTGTAATTGAAGTTTATTGGAGATAGATTTATTTTTTATTAAAGAACGTAAAAATGGGATTTTAAGTTTTTACATTTACATTACCGTTAATGGATAATTAGGGTGGAGACTTATTTGCTGCCCTGGATAAAGACTAGAATAGTATTTCCTTGTATTTGTATCTTTGGTTTAAGGGCTTGAACCCCTTGGGGCACGAGTTCCTATTAATTCTTTAGCTAGTTGCTTGCCTCCTGTATTTGTTTTTTCTTTACATTGCTCTGCAACTTGCACAATTATATTCAGTATATCAGAAAACATAAGCATGCATGTCTAGATCAGTTTCATATAGGATGGGCTTGTTTAGTTTCAGCTACTATTAGTAGTCAGCTACTGACTGTAACATTGCAAGCGTTCATTTCTTTTAAGTAGGAACCCTGCTTTACAGAAGTGAAAATATATTCACAAAGCAGTTCTGTGGAAATGTGATATACTGTATGACATTTACATGAAGAAAGGTGGGGCGCTGAACGTTTCCCAAGAAACACTTTCCATAATCAGAGGCAGATGGATGGCAAAGTATTTTTGGGTTATTTCATGAGTCACATCGGCTTTTTAAAAGGGTTTCTTCACCTTTAAGTTAACTTTAGTATGATGTAGAGAGTGATACACTGAGACAAAATTATTTGTGCTTTTTAAATTATTTATTCAGCAGCTCTCCAGTTTGCAATTCCTAGATAGAAAGCTAAGTAATAAAAAGTAGCCTTAACAATACATTTGTAGCCTTTAGATGGGGTGACTGACTAGGGTTGCCACCTGTCCGGTTTTGACCCGGACAGCCCGGTATTTTGAAGGGCTGCCCGGGTCAATGCTTCCTGCCCGGTTTTCCAAATAAGGAAAACCGGGCGGGATTAGCTTGATTGACGCCGCGATCGGCCAATCGGCGGTCGCGTCGTCATAGCTCCTCCCCATGACATCACGTCACGGGCCCGCCCACCGACGTCACGGGCCCGCCCCCCTGTCCGGCTTCAGCCACAGGGAAAGGTGGCAACCCTATCGCTGGCCCCCATTTGAAAGCTGAAAAGCATCAGAATAAGAAGGCAAATAATAACTAAAAAAATTATAAAAAGAAAAAGTTAAAGCCAATGGAAAAGTTACTTAGAATTAGCCATTCAATAACATACTAAAATGGGGAACCTCTCCTTTAATTAATTCACAACATTAAGTGGTGTGTCAGTACTGAACCTACGAGAGACTTGTTTGCCAGTGTAGGAATTTACTTTGTTTTTTAATCACTGGTAATTTTGACCAGATGAGCATTTTTTTATCAAAGAAAGTGCGCTCCATGCGCTCCATCCCCACACCACAGAGTGTTAAATTGAAAAATGATGGAGAAGTGTGGCTGGCAGTGTTTCCTCTGTGATACTTGCTAAGGGCTGAGATGCAAATTAATGGCATCAGACCACCACTTTGAGCCTCCCAGAAACTTTAGCAAACTTAAGGTATGGAGATGTAAATTAAATTACAGAAATAGGGTTGGACTGGGGGACCCGGGGCCCACTGGGCAGGCCCGGACTGGCAATCTGTGGGTTAGGGCAAATGCCAGATGGGCTGCTATAAGGTGCCATAGAAAGTCAGTATTTACTGGGCTGGTGGGGACTGTTTGGGCCTCTATGTGGGCTGATTGGGCCTCTGTGTACCTGAAATGCCAGGGCCTATTTTGATTCTCAGTCCAGTCCTGCCACTGGGACTAGGGTTGCCACCTTTTTGGAACCTTTTTACTGGCCAGCAGTGAGGGCGGGAACAAAAGGGTGTGATTGCAAAGGGGTGGAGTGTGACATCACGGGGGCGGAGCCACAGCAAGCGATCGGCTGAAGAAGCAAGAAAGGTAAGTTTTAATTGGATTGGGGGCAAGGCAAGGGCCTTTTTTAGGGGTATTACAAATTTACCGGTAGCTACATTGCAGGTAAATTTGTAATACCGGCCTTGTCGGGTGTTTTACTGGCCGGGTGGCAACCCTAACCGGGACCAGGCCCGGACTGGCAATCTGTGTGTTAGGGCAAATGCCAGATGGGCTGCTATAAGGTGCCATAGAAAGTCAGTATTTAGTGGGCTGGTGGAGACTGTTTGGGCCTCTGTGTGGGCTGATTGGGCCTCTGTGTACCTGAAATGCCAGGGCCTATTTTGATTCTCAGTCCAGTCCTGACCGGGACTGCCACTGTAGCTCGCCGAGCGAGTACAGGAAGGCCCAGCTTGGCACGTATGCACGAATAGCATTGTGCAGCACGAATGACATTGCACGTATGTGTGAACACCGCCACAAGGTGCCAAGAAGAAAAGATTTGTAGTTCTGGGTACAGGAGAGAGGGGTCTGGCCCAGCGGGGGCCCTTGCGGGTTGGGGCCTACCGTTTTTTTCCCCCGTGTCCCGCCGGGCCAATCCGACCCTGTACAGAAAGATCCCTTATCCAGAAAAACTCAGCTCCCAAGCATTTTAGATAACATATACAAATTCACTCATCAATGAATCCATTAATACTGCCCAAAGCACAGTGGCTTCATCAGGGGAGAGCATATACTTACAAACACCAGCAACCCAGTTTAAATAGCAGCCACACAAGGAAAAAAACATGCATAAATTCCACAGAGAACTGCAGGAGAAAATGACGTTACCTAACCGGAGGCTGTGTGAGTCCTGTGGGAATCTTGCTGGGAATTGCCTGATTTTAAAGGGATTTTGTCATGATTTTTATGGTGTCATTTTTATTTCTAAATTGATTACACTGTAAACAATTCACTCTACCATAAAAAATGTTTTCCTAACCCAACAAGTGTATTTGTTTTTGTTTTAATATTGTTGTTTAGGCAGCTATCTCAGGTCATTTTGCCTGGTCATGTGCTTTCAGGAAGAGTCAGTGCTGCACAATGGAACTGCTTTCTGGCAGGCTGTTGTTTCTCCAACTCAATGTAACTGAAGGAGTCACAGCAGGATATGGATTTTTACTATTGAGTGCTGTTCTTATATATATCAGGGGAGCTGTTATCTTGTGTTAGGGAGCTGCTATCTGGTTACCTTCCCATTGTTCTGTTGTTAGGCTGCGGGGAGGGGGGGTGGGAGGGATTGTGTGATATCACTCCAACTTGCAGTAAAGAGTGATTGAAGTTTATCAGAGCACAAGTTACATGACTGGGGGCAACATAAAAAAATCTGAGGTATTTAAAAAAAAAAAAACGTTTTCCCATAACAGAAACCCTTTAAAACAGCGCCAGGCCAGACGCCCTAGGCAACCTGGCCAGCTGCGGCGCCTCGTGTGCACTGACGTGTGTATGTGCACGCGTGATAAGACGTGAGCGCTTATATTTCGCGTTTCCTTTCAGCCAGGAACAGCTGATTTTGGACCAGAGAAGGGCAACAGGACTAGGGGCAGGAGAAACGGGGGTATGTGCCTGGCGCCCCCTAGCTTTGCACCCTAGGCACATGTCTACTCTGCTTACCCCTAGTTCTGGCCCTGCTTTAAAATGGCAATGTGTGCATCTAAAGGGATTACTGTGAAGGAATTTCAACGATTGCCTGGTAGCCAAAGTATGGTATATATGCCACAGTCTCATGTAGCAACCAATGGAAATTAATGCAGTTTGAACACTGTACTGTTTGTAATTTACCCTTTTTTTATCAACCATGTGTCTGACCTTTTCCTTTGAATATTCTTCTGGCGGCAACATGAGTAAGTGGATGAGAAATGTAGCACCCACTAGCATGTAGAGTATAATAATGCTCTCTTTGCTGCCTAATAACATATCGATGGAGAGATGGGTACACACAGGGGTAGATTTGGATGTATTTATAAAAAGGTGGAACAAGAGCTCATCACAGTCCACCTCTCTCTGGATTTTTAATGGCATATTCTAATTTAAGATTGAGCTGTTACTGTCACCCTTTACACTGGTGGACTGAGGCGAGCTCTATTCACTCTCATGCTGTTTTTTTTGCTTGCATTAACCTGGAATAATCCAATTTCAGAAAGGAACCCCTGCTAGGGTACATATGTCCCAGATGTTTATTTAAACCAGTGGCAGAACTAGTGGCAGCAGATGTCTGTTCCCTGGGGTGCCACTAGGGGGGGGGGGACAATAGACACCTGCCTCTTCTTTCTGCTTTCCACCCCTTCTGGCTCTTCTATAACTCAGAGAAGTAACCTTCTTAGGGAGCAATGGGTGCACAAAGTATTTTTATATCCCACCGATAGTGACATCAGACAAAATGTTAGGCACCCCCAATTAGTGATTATAATCACTTACCCAATAGCTGGTGGCGCTTCTGTTCACTGCACCAGCCCAGGGCAATTCTGTAGGAGCTCATTCACCAATATCTTTCTCTTCTGCCTTCTTTTTTTTTCCGAGTCTGGGGGTCAGAAATACAAATACCCAGGGACAGTACAGTTTTTAGCGAACAGGAGTACTAGCCTGGGATATCAGGTAAGTAATTATAATAACTTGGCAGGTGCTTAACATTTTGGCACCCCAGTGATGCCTTTTGTTCTCCTTTAAGTTTACCAGCCCCGGTCAAAGCAAATATCATTGGTACGCCTTAATCATTGGCTACATGTACCGTGGAGTTCATGCAGTTACACAACTCTCAGCTCAGGCTAGAATGAACTTTTCTGTAGAACACAGAAGCAGAGCATAGAGGTATGAAATATGGATCAGTTCTGTTTCATCTGATATTCATATATCTATTTTACACCAAAAGAAAATCTATATGCAATAGTGACAACATATAAAGTAGTTTTAGTGGTTAGGCTATCCTCATTTATTATAGATGATAATGCAAGGATGTGCATATAGTTGGATACTTTAAAAATGGTTCATAGTGGTGATATAACATATAAAGGTGAAAGCATGTGATAAATATTGATTGGCTGCTTCAACTGCTTACAATAACAACTGACCTACCTAACCATTAACCCCAATGCCCATGTTCTAAGCTGCATGTTGTGGGGTTTAATGTTTTTTAACTGCAGTATCTTCTCAGTAAAAGGAAACCAAATGCAAAATACATGGATATATTTGTTGCAGAATAAAGTGACAGTGAACCTTTCTCCCTCATACAGATGCAGTCACTTTGGATTGTAAGTTTAATGCGTCGTGACTTAACTCATCTATCCCATTTATCCCACTTAGCACAGAATATTGTGTCACAGCATCCCATCCAATTAAAGAGTTCACCATTGAAAACAATGGTGCTTTGGTATGCTAATGAAAAGGTTAAATGCATTAAATGAGTTAAGATAACTTTAGATAACACAGTTTCTTCAATTAGCCCTGAGTCATGACGCATTTAACTTACAAATCCAAATGACTGTATCTGTACATCATAACAGATATTTATACCTCAAACACCAAGACATCTCCACCAAGTTTCTTCCATCTGGACAATCTGATTATGAAGTCTAAGAGTTTATCTTCCCATTTATTATCAAATATAAACATTTTAGAAGTCATTGGGGATTTCTATGACTATATAAAGGCACAAGGCTGCAGGCTAAATCATACAGCTCAGGAATTTTCAGCATCAAACATGTTGGATTATATCTCCCCCACTGTACATGATAAGGTTATTAAAAGCAACTGATGGCTTCTGTGACCACAAAAATGCAGGATACATTATATAGCAAATTCTGAGTATCAGTAGTTCCCCCGCAGCAGTGTCTGGGTCGGGGAGGCAGCTTGAAGGCCAGTTTGGGTGAGGAGAAGGTCTACTTGCTCTCATAAAAACACTCCTAGATGGTCAGCTAAGATACGATTGGTATCATTGACCTTTAGACTGGCCTTTCAGGGGTATCTAGAAGAGCAAAAAGCATTTACCAGAAATCTAACTCTTTGTGTGTTACAGGCTGAGCTACCTTTCCACTGCTCCAGGCCCCACCAGATGAACCAGTCTCACAGTTTAAGAATCACCGGTCTACCCTGACCTTTTAGCTTTCTAGCTGAACACAGTACATGTCTCACAGGTGTCGTTGGTGGTGGATCACCTTCAAGTTAACTTTTAGCATGTTATAGAAAGTCCTATTTCTATCAAAGTTTTTGTTGTCTTCTGACTCCTTTCACCCCTGGTCCCAAACATTCTGCAAAACAGGTCCTATACGTGTAGCCATGCAGCCAAACAGATGATACAGATATAGTTGTGATTTCTTGATGAAACTTTGACTTCCCTGGGAGCTATAAATACAATGGTGCTCTTTTGTTTGTGTTTAGGTTCCAGATACCCATTGTTGGACCCATTATCTGTGTTGACAGATGATGCAGATATAGTTGCTTGGAAGAATGAAGGGATCCCTGTTAACTGAATGCCTTTGAAGCATGCCATAATACTGTTTCCATTCATCAATGGATGTCACCAGGACAAAGTGAGATGACCAGTCTTAAAGTATAAACCCATCATTCCAGGATGACTCAGCAGAGAATTGCAGAGTCTTCTGTGAAAGGTGGGCCATCACACACAATGCATACATAAATATTGTGTAGCAGCAGTATATTGTAAATTATACAGTTGTAAAACCAGTTGTGGACAAAGACCTGGACCCCATACACTGGAAGACGATTAAACCTGCACCTTCTAGAAAAGTATTACACCAAATGCCTTGAAATCATTGAAAGTATATGACAAAAATAAGGGATATGTGGGAGCACTACAAGGACAAATAAAAATACAATGGAAGTGCAGCTGATCTGACCAGGATAGTTACGGTAGTTACAAAACATACAAAAGGGAAAAAATATGATCAACACACATTCCCTGGTCCCCTGTTTCACAAATTAATTTAGTATATAAGCTAATGCATGTATTTTGTAAAACAAGCAAAATTCTCCCGGAATCTGCTCGTCTGCCCCAACCCTTAAGCAGGGATGAAGGAACAAGCCTGAGTAAATAACCAATGCTTTGGTACTGGCAAACCTCTCCCCTTACAAAATGCTACTGGCATGGGGGAGGATCAATCCCATTTAAGCAGATGCTTAAATTATAAGGAAAACCAAACCTGAAAGGAACCAAAAAGCCCTTCACAAGCAATTACATGCAAAGTGAAGCCTTCCGAAATCAGAAGGTATGTACTTCTTTCATGCCATACACATAGCACTGCCTAGATACCAAAAATTAGGATTTTAATTCTCTCATAAGGCATCATGGGCGGAGACATGCAAATCGCTCCATGCAAGTCACTTTGGCCAACTATCCATCCAGAGCCGCTGGTTTATAGCACAGATACAGCCTAATGGTTCAGAGCTATATATCCAAACTTGCAGATCTCATCAGTGCAAGGTATTGGCGCATGGCTTCTGAGGGCTAATGAGATGCCTGGTGACATCAGGGACAGACCTTGTGACATAAGAGGTGGATGACATCACGGGGCAGGGCAAGTGATGGGCCTGCACTAAGCACATGCTGTGCTTTGTTGACCGACCTTTCCTCGGGAGGCAACTTCAGAAAATGAAGCGCTGAAAAACATGTTATACAGTACCGTGTGTCTCTGCAGGTAACTTGAAGCAAATTCACCTCTGTGTCCGCCTTTTCCTTGCTTCAGCTGCACTACATGTATCTTGGGCTTTTCTGCTTATATCCCCTCCTATTCATGTCATATTTATTTCTCAATACTCTTGAGATCCAATGATGCAGATGAGGTGGAATCTGCATCTTCACAAAGGCTGATGCCTCCACTCTCTTTGTATGATCTTGGAGGTTTCCTCTCCTCTTTCTTATATTAGTAATGTATATAGCTTAGGTAGGTATCTGTGTCATGCTGGGGCCTTGCCTCCACCCTTCATGTCTAAGTGGTAGTTCCAATAGCACAATCTTCTACTTCTCAGTGAACTTACAAATCTTCCTTGCTTCCAAACTAAGGTTCATTTCACCGAGTGTAAGAAAAACAATGCCACAGTTTTAACAGATTTATCCAGTTAGGTTTAGGCACAAGTTAATGGGACACTACAGTATATAACTAATCTAGTGACTGGCTCTGAGGTATTTGTCTGAAAGGCAGTTGCTATTGTACATGGAGGGAAATTTGAGGGAACTCAATTATGGTTATTAAAGGGCAAGGAAAGTGTAAAATAGAATAAGGCTAGAAATGCTGTATTTTGTATACTAAACATAAACATGAACTTACTGCACCACAAGCCAAATCAAACAAATGATTTATACTTTCAAAGTTGGCCACAGGGGGCTGCCATCTTGTAACTTTGTTATACAGCTTTGCAAGACTAGACTACATACACATGCTCAGTGTGGTCTGGGCTTCTTAGGGATCATCATAAATGATCAAATAACAAAGCTGGTTGAGTTCTGCATGGCTTGTAAGTAAGGCCATTATGATTGTATGATTGTTTCCCTTCCATAAGTTAGGGACCATCTGACAATTCCTATCCACAACAGTAAATGAAGGGAGAATTTCACTGCATAAGGTCCCCATCTGTTGGTATTAGGAATTGTTTAGTGCCCCACTTGGATGTTTATAATTATCTTTATAAGTCATTAAAGTCCTTTGCAGAACAGCTAGGTTTAATACAACCTACATTTTGCTCCCTTTTCAGTACACAGGTCTCTCACAGTAGAGAGCACACTTCCTCCAGTTATCACTTATACTTCCTTTCCTCCTGGGAGGAGCTCCTCCTTCACAGCCCTGCAGGCCCGGACTGGCAATCTTTGGGGCTGCTATACGGTGCCATGGAAAGTCAGTATTTAATGGACTGGTGGGGGCTGTTTGGGCCTCTGAGTGGGCTGGGCCCAGGCCCGGACTGGCAATATGTGGGTTAGGGCAAATGCCAGATGGGCTGCTATAAGGTCCCATAGAAAGTCAGTATTTAGTGGGCTGGTGGGGACTGTTTGGGCCTCTATGTGGGCTGATTGGGCCTCTGTGTACCTGATATGCCAGGGCCTATTTTGATTCTCAGTCCAGTCCTGGCTGGGCCTCTGGGTACATGAAATGCCAGGGCCTATTTCAATTTTCAGTCTGGACCTGCAGCCCTAAATGGAAGCAACACACTAACGACCTCACTGTGCCAGACAATAAGTGGCAGCCATCTTATGAAAGGCACATTTACTTCAGTAGGTAAAACAGGTTAGTATACTTCCCAACTGTCCTGACTTTTGGAGGTCAGTCCTAATTTTGACAGTTCAACCCGCAGTCTTAGATTCTTATTGAAATATCCTGCATTTCTCTTAGATCTCCTGGACGGAACGGAACTCCAGAAAGTTTGTAATTATTATAATTAGAAGTGTAATTAGAATTGTTACAATTGTAACTAATAAGATAAGCAGATTTACCTGTAGGTCTTGCAGGTTCAGACTGACTGCCACACACAATCTTTAGTTGGTTGCCACCTTCTGACAACAGGTAGACCACAGGAAGGGTTGCCACCTTTTCTGGAAAAAAAAAAATATTTTTTTTCCCTATTAATAACATTGGGATCAACCATCATTTTTACCGGCTAGGTGGCTAACTGCAGGCGTGATAGCATCAGGGACAGACCTTGTGACATCAGGGGCGGGCAGATTACATCAGGGGGCAGGTGACGTTCCAAGGGTGTACCCATGACATCACAGGCAGGGTTTTGCTGTGCCATTCATTTAAAAGACCAGTCTGAATTTCCTAATTTGGAAATATGGACAGGCAGGTACGGATTTGATCCCTACAAATACATTTAAATTTTATGCTCTGTAAACTTATTTGATACTAATGGTGAAGTTGTACAAAAATGTTTAGTTTAAAAAAATTTAAATAAAAAAATTGCCTTTTAATAATGTGATCACCGACACAAAAAAAGCCACAGTAAACTCCCACTCTGACAATGAGATGTGGGCAAAAAAAATTCCTGCTAAAACAAGTTCCTGCAATGAATAGAGCATATCTATTTTTAACATTTAATATCTGTCATCACTGGCAGAAATATAGAACCGCAGGCACCGATTAAAGTGCAGCAGTTGATGTTTTATATCTTGACATGGTAAATTCCCTGCTTTACTGTGTCCCAGCCAGCTCTTTTCCTTTCAAAACTGCTTAGTCTGAATTATTATTATGAGTTCAGAGGACACAATTAAAGAAGCTTGAACAGCTACAGAATGTCAGGCATCTTATATGTACTATCAAATCTGAATTAAACCAGGAAACAAGTAGTATGTATAGGTATATAGGGTCCATTTTCTAGAAGCCCAATTTCCAGAAAAATTTAGAAGAAGGTTGTCTCTAATAGACTCAATTTTAATCAAATACTATAGTTACACTTACTTGCAATTACTTCCTTTTTCATACACCAGACCTACGGGAGGTTTGCTTTGCAAACATGTTGCGGCCCAAGTATTAAATCCCAAAGTAGAGTCTGGCCCAAGGATTTGTATAACAATAAAGTACCCATAAAACATTCTTGTTACAGTAATGCTTCAAGCAGTGCCGGTCTTAAGCACATTGGACCAATTTGGCACAATTGGGCCCCACGCTTATGGGGGCCCCGCTCCAGTGCAAGCTCTGATTCATATTCCCTTAATCCCCATTAATCCAATTGGGCCCCGCATTTATGGGGGCCCCACTCCAGTGCGAGCTCTGATACCTATTCACTTAATCCCCCAGTAGCCCAGCCTACCCCTAATCCAGATTGACCCAACCCTCTCAGACCCGATTGGCCCAGGCCGCATCTGAACCTGATTGGCCCAGCCCACCCCCAAACTCAATTCAACCAGCCTGCCCCAAACCCAACTGGCCCAAAAAAACAAGTGAAATGCATTAATGTTGTATATATAATCCATGGTGCTGCACACACACACAGTTTACAGTGGTGACCAAAATTTGCACTTTTTTTTTGCTCACATAGATTAAACAAAAGGGGGAACATTTACTCCCAGTTGCCCAGCCTGCCCCATCCCCAACTGGCAGCTGTCACTTGGACAGAGGGGAAAGCAGGGACTATTTGCCCTTCCAGCTGTGTGACCCTGTGACAGACAGCAAAGTAGAGTCCTACAGTGGGTCGGGTACCCGCGGTACCCTGCGGGTTGCTCGTAGAATTTCTGGGTGCGGGTATAGAAGTGGGCCGGTGGTTCTGTAGGTTGGCGGGTTGAGGGTCGGGTCGCGGATCCTCGTTATAGCGATTTTTACTCATTTTTCTGAGCATTTCTACTACTGATGATGTCACATCCAGTTTACAATGACAGCACTTCCTGTTTTCATTCTTTTTATGATCATGGCTACTTCCGATGATGTCACTTCTGGTTTACAATGACAGCACTTCCTGATTCTTTATGGTCAGCGGGTCGCGTGTCCGGGTTGCGGGTACGGGTTGGGTCGCGGGTCCAAGCGGGTAAGAATGCGGGTCGTGGGTCTGGGTCGTGGGTCCGGGTTGGGTACGTGTCCCAAAAATGGACCCGCGCAGGACTCTACAGCAAAGTTCCTTCTAGGGGGCCCCGCCAAAATGATTCCAATTGGGCCCCACGCTTGGTATGACTGGCCCTGGCTTCAAGCTTTGTACAGTAATGCTTCACAAAACTGTAACTAAAATAGTGATTTTGGAAGAACATTCATTTGGAATGCTTGGGACCTGGGGTTTTCCAGATAAAGGTTTATTCTGTAAATTGTATCACCACCACCTTAAGTCTACTAAAAAAAAAAAACATTAAATAAACCCAATAGGATTGTTCTGCCACAAATAAGATGGTATGTTGCTTAGTTACCAATAAGTGCAACACCCTACTTTATTATTGGAGAGAAAATGTATTATTATAAAGAAAAAATACTCAAAAAAGTTATCTGTAAGTTTAAAATAGACTCTCTGTGAGATAGCCTTCCTGTAATTTATCCTGTAATAATCAAAAAGAGATGTCCTATAATAAATATTGTGTATGTTGCATGTGTTTTCTTAAAACCTAACAATAGTTTACATTTGAAAAAGGTTACGGGTAGTGGAAATGTTTATTTCTCTTTGTATCTGTGTGGGATTTTTAGATCACAGCCCAAATCCTTTTTGCCCGCACCCATATACCCCAGATAAGTTCACTTTCCAGTAAGCTTCCCTTTTTTGGATCCACAATTTGGGACTATCTTGCCTAAACTGAGATCATTGTGTAATCCAAAACACATTTCAGCAGCACTCTGATGTAGTGAAAATATAATTTATTTGTGCAACAAACAAAGCAAAGTTCAGGCTTAACCAGCCCTTTATCAAGCTTGATACAGGACTGGATAAGCCTGAAACATTGCTTTACTTGTAGCACAAATAAATAATATTTTCACTATATCGGAGTACTGCTGAAATGTGTTTTGGAGTATGGATTGGACCTGAGCAGAGTCACAGTCGGCACCCGACGCTACAAAAAGCGACGAGATTGATTGTGTAGCGCAACGTTGTGTGTTTGAGATCATTGTGTAGTTATGGCATGTGTGTGTTTTTATTACATTATGCATTGGCACTCGACACTGCCACATTAATAGGGTTATTTATCAAAGGTTGGGTTTGTGAGGTCTTTTCTACCTTGAATAAACTCATGCTTATTTATGAAAACATTTGTGTAAAGATTGGTATCCCAAACCCAGGTCCCAGTCCCTGCTCACTGTTCTGCCTTTAACAGCCGCCTTTCACTTAGGGAGGAGCCCTCCGCTAACTGGATGCCAACAGATCTTAATGTGAGAGGACCAGGGGGAGAGTTCTGGGCAAGCAAGGGAACCGCACATGGTACAGGCACTGAGGACAAGAAGTGTAGTCAAGGGATAAGCCGGGCCAATAACATGGATCAGACAATACGGTACCAAATCAGGAACAGAAGGCCAGGGTCAGGACAGGCAGCGAAATCATCTGGCAGAGGGTCAAAAACAGATATCAACAATATTCATACCCAGGAACTAGTAAACAGAACAAATATTGATTCATTAGTGGATGGGATAGTGTTAATAGGTAACAGGTGAGTTGTGTTACAGGTGAGCTGAATTAAGCTATAATGGGAAAAGTAATAGGTAGTAGCTTATTGGTTTAAAAATGCTGCATGATGAGTCATACTAAGGTGGGATTATACTGTAAATAGGGCTAGTCAGGTGGGCTTACCTGCTCAGAAGGAAATGGCATCCTGGAGAAGCATGGCACACCTACAGAGGAAAACTGCAGAGAAGTTATGAATTTACCCAACCACCCAAAAAAAATTGTTGCAGCTTTGAGGAAATTGAGAATAATTTTGGTTATTTTAAAAATGGTTTATAATTAATAAAATGATATGTTCCTGGCAGTTAAGGCGGGAGCTTGTGCCGGTGTGCACATTATCTAAGTTCTGTTTAACAAGAAAGTAGTTGTCATTTATAAGAATGATTTGGTTCATTTGATTGCCTGGAAATTAATAAAAGCTGTGACCTTTTACACCTCCAGCTCCAGATGTGTTTTATTTTGTGTTTTATTTTGAGTGTGTGTATTATGCATCCTTCTCATCCCATGGCTTACACTGATCACATGGGACCAGATGGGCCAGATACATAGCAGCTGAACAAAGCCCTGCTCTACTTGCAATTACACGTATAGCAATGGGCGTGAAGCAAAGCAAGAGCTGTCTGTTCAAAGAGAGCAATAGTAAGTTAGACAGCCCAGAACTGCCAGGTCCCTGGTTCAACTCCAAACAAGATATTACAATTTGAATGGAAAAAAACCTGCATGAATGAAACCGAGGAAAAACTTGAGTTTTCGAGAGTAAACCCAAAAATCTTGAACAGCTTTTTGCAGCTTCAGGCCATAATAAATCCTGAAAAAAACTTTCAGTGAAACTAACCTCTATTTTTTTAAAAAAATACATGACCTTTGATAAATAACCCCAATGTATTTGTACTAGTCTGTAATAGCGTTGTGTACCAGGTACCTCTAAGAAAATATTCATTTTCCCATTTAGCCCACTTGAGAGTAAAACCCTAGTTTAACCTATATTGCAAGATGGGTTTGAATAGGAGCTAGCGTGGTTTGTGGTGCAGATGAGTTTAGCTGGTGGCAAGCAAGGCCTCTGTAATGGAATAAAGAATGTGAAACCTACTTCTTATTTCCTAAAACTAAAATTTAATTTGTTTTGGTGTTGGGCCAAATAAGTTCGTAGGAAGAGATTAAATAGGTTTATTTTGACAGTGAGAGCTATCAGGTCATACAAAAGAGATATCACATGTCCACTGGGGTTTTCACTTGTAATTTGTTAGACAGAGATGGATTTCAAGAAACCGCTGCAGACTTTGAAAACTGATGTTTCAGACTGCACAGGGTCTTGGGGAAAGATAAAACCATCTACCCATTTTACTGCATTAATGTTTCTAAGTTTCATTTTATCTGAATCTCTAAATTCCCCATTGTTATAGCTTTATACTGTTCCTTAAATACCAGATTCACTTTGAGTCACTAGGAAGCTGAGTAAAACCAGAACGCATTAAGTAAATTTTTTTTTTACGTCACTATAAGGCAAATTTACAAATAAGCGACTTTAATTGAAACTAGAGTAACATTTTTGATTTCAACTGTATAAAGGGGAAGTGACTTCATCAATATAAAAGTCAGACAGGCTATTTATATGATGTGTGCACAAATATTGCAGACAAATACAACTTTTCTGACATTTGGAGTTTACACATTTAACTTTCATCAACGCCCACTAACAATGAAATGTTAAACACGCAGAATGTAAAATGTCTATAAAGCTCATGGGTCTTCATCATATTTCAAACTGTCATTTTGTGGTGTGGTTGCTTTGTACTGACATATAACTGATTTCTAAAAATGGATTGAACAATATTCTTCTGAATAGGTTTTAATGTATAAAACACAGAGAAAGAGTTTGTATTTGAAGCAACCATATATTGCTCCATTATTAGACTGTTAGGGCCCTTACACACGGGCGTTTTTACCTGCGCTCCCCCTGCGTTCCGTTTTGCTGCATTCAGCAGCAGGGGAGCGCAGGTATAGACGCACTCAATTATTTTCAAGGGGTCTGTACTCACACGAACGCATGTAGGCGCCAAACGCAGGAAAAATGCAGCATGTTGCGTCTGAATCTGCGTTCGGCGCTTACACGCTTCTTGTGGGTACAACCTCATTGAACAAAATGAGGTGCGTCTAGACCTGCGCTCCAAACGCAACGCAGGGGGAGCGCAGGTCCAAAACGCCCGTGTGTACCGGCCCTTAAGGGGGAAAGTACTTAAAAATGTTTAGCGCAACTTACAATGTGAAATAATTTGCTGTGCTCTGGAGTTCCATGTGCACTGGAGTTTCGGTAAATATTTTGTTGCAAAAATGGCTTGCAGTTGCAAAATTGTATTACATACACCGCACATTTTGCACAAACTTTGAGAGGACGTCTTTGAGGTCTGAAATCTGTCAAAAAGGACACAAACAATGTAAATCTTGATCACTAATGTTCGCAATGGTCTTTACAAATTTTTTTCTCCAACAAAACATATTAAATTTCTTCATTAATCTGTTTACTTTTTGTGAAAAAAACCCCACTGAAGTGATGGGAAGCTTACTTAAAAGAAGATGAATTTGCCCAAAACTACTTTTACAAGAATGTATCCCCCCCTCTTCTCTCCACTATTAGGGTAATTGTGTGGAGGGTGACAGGGGGGAACACCATGTTGGTTTAAAGCACTTCCTTGATGCAATAAAGTTTTAATGAGAAGCCACTCCCCATAAACTTGGCATGGGATAGGGCTTGATGGTTTAGCAGGGTCTCCAGTGGGGTTCATGAGATGTCACTGCCCAAACACTGGCCAGGGGCTAGGGCTGGATGGCCTAGAAGGGTCCCCAGAGACTATATTCCATTTACATTAATGGTGCCAGAGGCTGAAGCTGCAGGGTTTATTCTATAGATGCCCCTGTGCCTCATAACCCCATGGCAAGTGGATACTAGTCTAAAAATATACTTGCTTTGATGGACACAACCCCATGAATAGAAATATTGCCACCTCCAGTACCACCGTGTAGCTCTAGAGTTCTACTGGTGCCATGCATAAAAAGCTCCATCAAACTTGTGTCTAAAGAATCAGATTTACTCATCGCTTTCAAACTGAATACCAGAAACTATGCCGGCAAGACTTGAAAAACTCTCGAATTGGAATTGTGAATTATCCAAACTCGGTTGCGTTGTGGTTGAGCACTGTTTTGTGTGCAATGATGGTTAAAGCAATGCCCCATATAGCAGCCCAAAAACACATTTTTGACAATATACTCCTGATATAATTCTGGCACTTTTAGATAGTTTCAAATAAAAGCTGTAACTTCTTATTGATTTGGTTTGGATTGTTTATGGTCAGCTGTATCACCAGAGATGGTTTATAATATAATCTCGGAATGCACCCATATATTGTATAAGTCTGGGTAAATATTACCAACATAGGGAGGCCCATTTATCAAAGGTGGAATTTCTAATTTGTGTGATTCTATTTAATTTGAATAGAATCACAATTCAACTAGGAGGTTATTTAAGAAAAATCTGACTGTCTAATATTCGATTGAATGGTTCAGACCCAAAAATTCCAATCATTTTAGTTTCATACTAATCGAAACCTTTCAATGTCAGGAAGGCTATTAACATCTCCAAATGGCTGGATGGACCTCTACCATTGACTTGTAAATGAACTCTGCAGGTTTTAGGTGACAAATATTCAAATTAGGACTGTTTTCATGGCCCAAGTGTGGTAAATCTCACATATGAATTTACATTTGAATCTACATTTGAATCTACATTTGAATTTACATTTGAATTTACATTTGAATTTACATTTGAATAGGGGGATTACAAGTTGAAAGTGTGAATTTTGACACTGGAAAATTCAAATTTAATATTCAACCCTTGATAAAGCTACCCTGCAAAGTTTTGACTGTTCTGTCTACAGTTTCTATATGAACTTTATGAAGATCTTCAACCTTTGGCATTTTAAATATGATGTTGAAGAACCCAAGCACTGTTTTGAGCTTTTATGTTGGAAGAGGTTCCTAACCACATCAGTACAGATTTCTCTGTATTAACCTCAGTTCCAAAGTATTGCAACATCTGTTCCTGGGCTGGCTATAGAATCATCATGTCTTCATACAGTATGTGGGTATTTTCATCTCTGAATCAATGTCCCATGAATCAGTTTAAAGGGGCCTGTCACCTTAAGAAAAAAATCCAAATCTTTTCTATTAAGTTGGTTAAACAAAATAAACTTTACTTACACTATATAAATAATTAAAAATTTTTTCCAGTCAGTCTTGGATTTCAAAATCACAGCATAAAGTATGGGTTTTTGTTCTCCTTTAAGGACGGGAGCCAAAACTGCACTGCATGCCCAGGGTGAGGCCTTACCAGGGACCTATAAATTATGTTTTGATCCCTCAAAGGAAAACTATACCCCCCAAAATTGTAGGTCTCTATAAAAAGATATTACATAAAACAGATCATGTGTAAAACCCTGCTTCATGTAAATAAACCATGTTCATAATAATATATTGTTTTAGTACTATGTGCCATTGGGTCATCCTAAATAGCCATTTTAAAAAATAAGGGCGGCCCCCTGGGATTGTAGGATTCATGGTGCACACAAACAAACCATACACGTTAGGTCACATGAGCCAATTAATAGACAGAGTTGTGTCTTTTGCTTCCACACTTCTTCCTATTGCAGTTAGAGCTGCAGTATTTCTGGTCAGGTGATCTCTGAGGCAGCACACAGACCTTCACAAAATGGTGGTTCAAGGCAAGAGATGTAAAAAGCAATATTAAATTTAATATATACCAGTTTGGTAAGATTCTTTAATATGTCACTTAATATGATATAAACTATCTGTTGCTTAAATATTCATTTTGGGGGTAAAGTTTTCCTTTAATGCCCATTTCATGCAAGACAGTACAGTATTTGTTTTATAAGCTGCTTAGTGACAGTCCCTAGAGTTCCACAACTTGTTATCCACATAAATCCCCAAATCCTTCTCACAAAATAAATGTCACCCTTTCTCTTACTTGTGAGCTGTCTCTAACATGTTCTGTCTTTGTAAATAAATATAAAAAAAAGAAATGTAACTACCAAGATACTATTATTACATAACAGCAGTTCTTCTATAGATGGCATATAGTTTTATACTTGACTGGCCGAAATGAGAATTCAACACCCACAATGGAAATCACCTTTTTATACTATCTACATAAACTCAGAACTATTTGGCCAAGGAAATCTGCTATTGGTTTTTAATTACATACTATTCATGACTACCACATCACATGCTGGTGTAATTAGGTACTTTCCAACAAAAACCTGTGAAAACCAAGCGTAATAGTTGTGATGTTTGTATAGGGTGTGCACCGTAGCTGTATCATGATCATGAATTGAACAAACAACAGACGGTAAAATATTATAGTCATGAAATAAAATACCGCTAATCGCTACTATATTGAATGGGGTTGGTCAACTTTGGGTTAACTTTTAAGGGGAATAATTATTATGTAAAATGTGTAAAATGAAAGTCTCTGAAAAAATGGCATAAAAAGCTGTGTAATAGTGTGTGTGTAATTTTACTCCATGATTTGAAGTCACTAATAAAAAATGCATACAAACACTGTTTTTTATGACTTTTTTTACACAGTGAAGCCTGGCGATGTATGGTGTATTATCCCACTGTCTTTTACACGGCATAATAAATATAGTTATTATAATGTATAGAGTGAGACAATTTGCAGTTGGTTTTCATTCTTTATATATTTTTGAGTTATATAGCTTTTTATTCAGCAGCTCTCCAGTTTACAATTTCAGCAATCTGGTTGCCAGGGTCCAAATTACTCTAGCAACCATGCATTGATTTGAATAGAACACTGAAATATGAATAGAAGAGGGCCTGAATAGAAATATTATAAATAAAAAGTCACAACAACAATACATTTGCTTGTTAGATGGGTCACCATCCCCCATTTAAAAGTCGGAAGTGTCAGAGGAAGAAATCAAACAATTCAAAAACTATAAAAAAAATAAAATAATGAAGACCAACTGCAAAGTTAAGTAGAATTGGCCATTCTATGACATACTAAACGTTAACTTAAAGGCGACCCCCCCTTTAAATTATCAAAGCTGTTCATATCTTGAAAATTAAAGATCATTAAGATCATATATATATAATATATAATATACTATTACATCTATATTTTAAATAGTGTATTTTTATTTCAAAAACACTATATATATTTGTTTAAGGCTGCAATTGGCACATTAAACTGACCAATAAACTAAACTATCAGGACTGATAGCAAATGCAAATCAATTATATTTCAGCAAGGTCATGCCATGGGGTAATAGTGTTATTGAAAAGTCTCAAAAAGTAGTTTGTCCCATAGTTATAATGTTTGGGATGTCATACTGTATATTGCATGTGTTGCCTATCATGGTGATTCTTTTTTTCTGTCACTAAACCTAAGAAGCCATAATTTTACTAGTCTTGAAGTCTGATTACTGGCTGTATCTTTGCTGTTATAAACAGTTATTCATTTATTGCTGTCCCTTTTTATTCAAACCCATCTGAACTCTTTGCATATACTTTAGGTTCATGGCGGGGGGGGGGGGGGGGGGGGGAGAAATAGATCTTAAATCAGATATTCTATAAGTGTGGGGCATGGATCTACAAGGTTTTGGCAAATGGCTTGGGAGGTTCAAAATTGGGGGCAATTAACTGATGGTGATATCCCAATGCCAGAAATCTGTTCTGCTTGCAAGTAGCACTAAAAGAAAAGGTAAGGGTTTCCATGTCTGTAATTACTACCCCTTCTGTCCAAACTCCAAACTAAGTTTATTATATCACTGCTTTAGGAGTGAGAAGAAAGATGAATAGTTAATTAATAGTAGGTTTAATTTTGAGGTATCTTACTCTTGTGCAGGCAGATACACAGTTAGCTTAGTACTGAGCTTCAAAGAATAAAGGTGCATTACAGGTACACCTCACTGACTCTCTGAGGAATGGCTGTGGACCTATAACTTGATTTCTCTTGGGCCTAGTAAGACTATTGGTGGAAAATATAGGCGGTGAAGGTTTACAGGGAGGGCTAAAATCTGTACCTAAGAACTAAACTGAAGTTGAACAAAAGAAAACAAAATAAAAATGAGCACTAAAAAAGCAGGAAAAACATGGCACAATGTGAAGAATAATCTGTCCTTAAAGGGGTTGTTCACCTTTGAGTTAACTTTTAGTATAATGTAGAGAGTGATATTCTGAGACAATTTGCAATTGGTTTAAATTTTTTATTGTTTGTGGTTTTTGAGTTATTTAGCTTTTTATTCAGCAGCTCTCTAGTTTGCAGTGTCAGCAATTTGGTTTCTAGGAAACAAATTACCCTAGCAACCCTGCATTGATTTGAATAAGAGACTGGAATATGAATAGGAGATAGACTGAATAGAATGATAAGTAATAAAAAGTGACGATAACAATACATTTGTAGTCTTACAGAGCTTTTGTTTTTAGATGGTGTCAGTGACCCCCATTTGAAAGCTGCAAAGAAACAGAAGAAAATTGCAAATCATTAAAAAAAACTATGAAAAATAAATAATCAAACCAATTGAAAAGTTTCTTCGAATTGGCCCTTCTACAATATTCTAAAAGTTAACTTGAAGGTGAAGCACCCCTTTAAGTGGTAAAAGATTGGAAACCTAACTTACAATTTGTATATATTGACCCCATGTATGAAAAGTGTGTGCCCAAACATTCCCCTAGTAAATACTTGTACTGGCACTCAGCCCAGTGCACTTGACCACACTCCTGATTAGTATGCAATGAGGCTATTGAAGCAGGAGAACCCTAGAATTACAATCTCCCTGCATTTTTTCTGCATGAATGTCAATATCCCACAATAAAAGGTCAGATAAATCCCAGACACAAGAAACAAGCTGCTTAGGGGGCCTATTTACAAATCCACCTACAGTTTGGCTGCAGTTACCTCAAAAAAAATAATCTTTACCTTGCTCTTCCCCAGTCACTAGCCCTAGTAGTTCTTTATAGCATTTGTAGTTCAGACATATTGAATTATTCAGAGGTTTCAATTACAGACTAGATGGTCACAGCGAAACTGCAACAATTTGTATATTTTCAACCTAATCTCCTCAAGAAATCTAAGGTCAGTCCTAATCTAGGGTGGTTTATGGCCCTCATGACACCTTTGTTTTTTCTGGGGGGTTTTTTTATTTCTTGTTACCAAACACTTTCAATTTCATGTCAGATTTTGTACAATATTATATTACCCTGATCAACCACAGAAATAAATAGTGTTAAAGAAAGTGAAACATACAATTGGTCTGTGGTTTCCAAATTCCAAGCATAGGTTCTTGTCTGGTTTCAATATAAGTCATGTCACTGTCAAAGTCTCCATGGTAGCCACTGAAACAAGGGTTTTGGAAATACTGCCAGTAGGTCAATTTCATACCCAACTGTTCTTATAATAATATATTTTAGTTTTGTATACATGATATAGGGTGAGTTTAAGGCTCACTCGCTCCACTGAGCAATGTTTCCTGTTGAAAATGTCCGGTCCAAGTGTGTTTAACACTTAAGAGCCATCATGGGAAGGTTGGCTGGCAATGAAGAGGTTATTTATCTGTCAAAAATTCTTGTTTACACAACACTGTTCTTCAAGTGACTCTATGAAGGAATTGGGCTGACTAGGTTCTTAGAAAATATGGTATGTTTCAGAAATTGGTTTCTCAATAAATAAGTTGCAGCCAATCTCCAACAAAAAAAGTGTGTTATGTATATTTATTGTGTAGTGGGTATGGGATATCAAGTGGGTTGGCTATCATTAGGTACAGCATACATTCCCCATGCACAGGTGACTGCTATGCTAATTAAGTGTCTCACAAATAACGGACACACTGTAATTCTTTTTATGTTTAGGACCAAAATATTAAAATAATTTCCTTTTCTCCTATTTTGCTTAATTTCCAAAAATTTCTACATACAAATGACTTATAGCTAAAATTTAACCACACATATTAACACATTACATATTAACCGCGCATTGCATTTATTGGAACAATTATTTCGATGGTTTTTAGCTTTCTTGTTTTTATTTGTGATCAAGGTCAACAAGTGGAGGCCTATCTTTCAAAGATCGGATTTTCTTGGTTTCAGAGGTTTTTGAAACCACGATTAAACTCCCAAACTTTAAAACTATGAAAGGCACGATGTTTATTAAAAGATCCGAGTAAAAAAAGTACAAATGGGAAATAATGCACAAAAAAATATAAAATTTTACTTTTTCGAAAAATTCCTAGCAAAAAAAAAATCCCAAAACCTCTAAAAGTCTGAATTGATTTAAAATGGTCCAACAGGACCAGCACAGCTTCCACTGACTTCTATAGCACCTCAACAATTTTTAGCTGGCAAAGTTTTGTATTCATGGTTTTTGTGGTTTTTACACTTACTGCATAGCACATTTTTAGAGATTTGTGTAAAATTTTTTAATTTGATTGTTAGCAAATGGGCCCGATAGACTAAGAACCTTTTTAAACTTTCTGCATGAAGATTTCATGTCATTACTGAGGTCTGAACCATCACCAATTCTATTTTGGATGCAGATATTTATAACAACAATGAATAAAATGTGATCATATTATTGTCTCATTTAATATATACTTTTAGTATATAATACTTTAAAGGTTTTAAAATTCAAGAGCATGTACATGTTGTTACATAATATCAATGCATAGATTTACGGGATAGTTCTCTAAAACACAGAAAATGCTTGTCCTTGAGCATGATATTAAACCATTATTGTTCTCAAATTATTTCCTTTGGAAATAAAAGTAAAAGCATTAAGAGCCAACTGTGTGGCTTAACTCACATGTAAGGAAGGAAATAGAAAGGAATAATAAAGCAGAAAATATACAAGTCAAAGGGGACAGACATCATTCAGGACCTATAAATATTACAAGTCTTGTAAAGCAGCAATCAAGATGGCAAAAACTAGAAAACAAGGAATCGATTGCCTGACTTGCAAAAGTCCAATCGTACCAAATGTTAAAATATTAAATAGTAAAAATATGCAGGTAAAATTAAATGTAGAAATTTAGAATTTAATGTATTTCCTTTGTATATAATCTTTTGTTACACTGTTCACTGACATGGATGTGGTTTGTACTGGCAGATAAATTAGACACTTTCAAGACAGGAGTTGGATACCTTTTTTAGCTAGTAAGAAAATACAGAACTACTTGTATACTTGTATTAAGACTCTTAAAGGGGAATTCAACCTATCCAGCGCTAACCCCCCCCCTCCCCCTGTCTGGCTTGTACTACTGCGCATGCTCCTAAAGTTCACAACGTTCGCCGATTGAACTTCGTGAACTTTGGACGCATGCGCAGTAGTACAAGCCAGTAAATGCGTCCTACTGCGCATGCGCAGACAGAAGAAGATGTTGCTGTAGAAGATGGCACCCGGGAACCTGGCTGGAGGGGATCTGCACAGATGGGTAAGTAGGGACTTAGGGGCATTTGCCCTGGGGGAGAGGTAGGCTGGGAGGGAGCAGGGGAGGGGGTTAGTGCGGGAGGGGTTGAATTCCCCTTTAAAGGGCAAGGAAAGGCAAAGAAAGAAAAAAATCCCATTTTTACTTTCTTTAATGAAAAACAAATCTATCTCCAATATACTTTAATTTAAAAATGTGTACCGTTTTGATAAGAATCCTGACTGTATGCAGTGAAATTCTCCCTTCATTTAGTGCTGTGGATAGGAATTGTCAGATGGTCCCTAACTTCTGGCAGGGAAACAATCATACTTATGAACAGCAGGGGGAGCTCCTGCCTTTCTTACCAGCCATGCAGAAGTCAAACAGCTTTGTTTTTTGATCATTTAAGCAGCACAGACCATACTGAGCATGTGCAGTGCCAGTGTCAGACAAAGATGTATAACAAAGTTACAAGATGACAGCCCCTTGTAACCAACTTTGAAAGTATAAATCATTTGTTTGATTAGGCTTGTGGTACAGTAAGTTCATGTTTATGTTTAGTATACAAAATACAGACTTTCTAGCCTTATTCTATTTTACACTTTCCTTGTCCTATAAGGCCCACATACACAGGCCGATAGGGCCTTATGTGGGGCCATCCAACGGGCTTCCCTGATTGACCAAATGGGCAGATCTTGATCCCGTCAGATCGCAGCCACATCTGTGTAATAAAAAGCACTACCTTTGCTTTTGTGTAGTACCTATAGCAGCTAATAAGATGTTTGCTTTTGAACAAGTGACTTGTATATGCTTCTTGCTAACTGGTAGCTATAGATTATTGATTAGACCGGTAGCAAACTTTGCACCTTTTATCAAGTTTCTGATTAGGCGGCCCATGATGTCCTTTTTACTTACTCAATTATATGAATTATGAGTTTCTTTCCTTGGATGGTACTTTTTCTGATTTGCACTACCACTTTTTTAAACTGATCTCTACATATTAGAGTGTAAATTAAAGGGAAATGAATGGAAATCTGTCATACAGTAATACAGGGACTGAAATAGTAAGCATTTTAGGGGAGTCTCCAAATCCTCTGGCCAAACAGGCAATTATGCCACTTATTGACTATGACCAAGATACTGATCCCTCATAATTATCTAGGTCTTGCAAGGCTGGTGTCTAAGCTTTAAAATGAAACAGCTGAAGCTGGTGCTGAAGCTTATTAACCTGTGAAATTTTGGAATGCGGGATACAAAAGCATTGCAACCTAAGGCATTTGTCTACAAACTCTGAAGTCTTCAAAAGAAGTCCAATCAGGCCCAACAAGTAGTTTTGAGAGAACATTTGCTGGATTTCTGTGTGACTGCATGCTTGTACATAGGTGCATAGACAACAATGCTTACATTGCTTACATTTTATCTAAAAAAGGTAAAAAAAAAAAAGGTTAACAGTTACAAAATTTTATAAGAAGTGTCTGTTGCTATAGTCACTGCATCTCTTTTATTTAACATGTTATTCTGTGTGTGGTACATACATGTTTGTTTATACTTCTCTAGGCTCATGCACACCTGAATTAACTTTTCCCAGCTCTAAATAAGTTACATTGTTGTGGGTGTCATTATTTATAGTTCTACAAGCCTGAAAAAGGTTTTACATTTCAGCTTCCTCTATATACAGTAGCTTTTGCCATTGGTTTTTTTTGCAGTCTTTTTATTACACAATATTCTTGTCTAGCCAGTTGTCTCTGCTAGTTCATGTGCAAATAAAAAGACCAAAATAGCCTTGAATGTCAAGATATTTATAAAAAGGCTAATTTAAGAAGTGTCCAGCGATAACATATATCTCATTCTGAAAGCATTTTTGATGCTATTTCTAGCCCTTAGTTTATAAGCATGGCCTTTATCACTTTAGTTAGATAATGGCTAGAACTGTTGATTAGCACCTTGTGTGTGTTTTACTTTATTTTTGCTTTTACTTAGAGTTACTCTCCAGTAGTGCACACAGTCCCATCTACCCCAACAGTTGGTGTCTGTGGTGGCTAAAATGAATCTACTCTGAGGGGTCTAGTTATTTCATTTGTATGCCATTTCTCCCAGATTATTACTAGAGTCAGATATTATGTTTTATTGAGCAGATCCAAAGATTTTTTTATATTATATTTTTAAATCTGACATGGGGCTAGACATTTTGTCAATTTCCCAGCTGCCCCAAGTCATGTGACTTGTGCTCTGATAAACTTCAATCAGTCTTTACTGCTGTACTACAAGTTGGAGTGATATCACCCCCTCTCTTTCCCCCACCCAGCAGCCTAACAACAGAACAATGGGAAGGTAACAAGATAACAGCTCCCTAACACAAGATAACAGCTGCCTGGTAGATCTAAGAACAGCACTCAATAGTAAAACCCATGTCCAACTGAGTACTATTCAGTTACATTGAGAAGGAAAAACAACAGCATGCCAGAAAGCAGTTCCCTCCTGAAGTGCTGGCACAAGACACATGACCGGGGCAGCTGGGAAATTGACAAAATGTCTAGCCCCATGTCAGATTTCAAAACTGAATATAAAAAAATCTGTTTGCTCTTTTAGAAATGGATTTCAGTGCAGAAGTCTGCTGGAGCAGCACTATTAACTGACAGCACGGCATTCTCTCTGGTAGGGTAACAGCTCTGCAATGGCACCTGTGTGGATTTCCCACCTTCTCATTGTTGTTCTGGTGCTGTTTTCCTTCCTGATTGTTAGACAGCAGCAGTTCTATAGCTCCAGAAACCTTGGTACCAGTGGGGCGTAACTACAGAGGAAGCAGACCCTGTGGCTGCAGGGGGGGCCTGGGAGATGTAGGGACCCCATGAGGCCCTAGATCATATACACTTTTAATTAATACTGGTAAAGCATGTCAACCTCTAGACATTTTGGGGGCCTGAGTAATATCTACATACACCACTGCTTGGTACATTGGAAAGAGTAGGGTTGAGTATTTCTTGAGGGGCCTGTGGCCACAGCCACTCACTATATATATATATATATATATATATAAATATATATATACATAAAATCAGGGTCGGACTGGCCTGGTGGGACACTGGGAAAAAAACGGGTGGACCCTGGCCTGCGTGGGCCCCCACTAGGCCAGACCCCCTCTCCTGATCTGGCTTTGTGAACTTATGCTCCATGTGGCTCAGTGCGGCTCCTGCATCTTCACAGTAGGGGGACCAGGGGGTCTGGAGGGGGGGCCCTGGGCAGCAGTCCCAGTGGGCCCCAGGCCCCCAGTCTGTAGTATATATGTATGGGATGTCTGTCAATTTGGGGCAAGCACCAAATTGTTTGAATAGGGCACCATGTAGTACCAAACATTAGTAAGCCCTGTGCTTATATGTTGTTGCACGGTGTGTAAAACATATCCACAGTCACTAGCTGAAAAATTACAAAATTCTCTCTCTTTACACAGCTGTATGTTGTTAGTTGACTAAAATCTGCTTTTTAAAGAGTACATCATGTACATCATAAATTGTAATTGTTCAGTGTTTTGCACAGTAAGATACAGTATGTGACAAAGGTAACCAATGGACAAACAATTACTATTAAACTCATTTAAAGAATAAATGTTTTGTGTCTCTGCTCTTTGTTCATCGCTGATGTAACATACAGGGAAAAAGAAAGGTTCCCTAAACGTCTCTTTAATAATCCTATAAAGTACAAGTAAATGGTTGAACCTATTGATGTGCACTCTATTTATGCTGCCCTGCATTTGTTAACACCTTGGTTCTACGTTGGTATCTGTGTTTACCTCTGAAAGGAGCTCAATGTCATGATATTTGAGTCATTGGATGGAGGCATTTATCATGGGAAGAAGGTTTCGCCATTTACTAAGACAAAAATGAAAGGTTTGTACCAATCCTGTTTTCTAGTTGTTGAGTTTTAAAATCTCTGGCGCTTTGAATACTTTAAAATAATTAAGGAAGTTAATAAAACAAATTCTATATAGTGCTTCATCTGGTAAGGCTCCAGTACATAAATACACAACAGCCTGAACAATACTTGTTTCCTGGAACATGAGAGTTTAAATGGCAAAGTTAATAGGTCATTTCCAGCCCTAAGCAAATTCTCAGCAAAATCAGGTTATCTCTGGTATAAGGACTAACAATTGGATCATTCTTTGGGGCCTATGAAGACCTGTCAGCTGTTGACCACATCAACGTGCCAATGTCCTCCTCATCTGAAAGGATATTAGTCCAGCACACCAATTGGTGGGCCACATACTTGACTCGATGTAAGGGGCCAAATCTACAGCATGTACAGCCACCATGGGCAAGGGTGACCACTGGGTTAATGAGAAAAGGTTTACCCTTTAATGTTATAGCACTACACGGCAATGTTAGCAAGTTATCCTTTGATACTAAACAGTACTGCAAGATGTTTTTTTTTTACCACAATAGCCTCCAACCCTATTATGAAGATGTAGATGAGAAATATAAGTCCTAGACATGTCATAAAACCCAGATCCTCTATTAAAACTGCCAGACTGGTTGCAACTTCATGTTTGGTGTTGGAAATTCGAGAACTTCGAGTCCCTTTTTACCTATAAGCCACACTCAAATGTAAGAGGAGTTGGGGAGCAACACAAATATGAAAAAGTCCCCAGGAGTGCCAAGTAAGTATTATGATTGGCCATTTGGTAGCCCCTACATAGACTGGCAGCCTACAAGAGACTCTGTTTGGCAGTACACCTGGTTTTTATACAACCAAAACTTGCCTCCAAGCCTGGAATTAAAAAAAAACTTTGAGGCCACTGTGACCAACTTCCTAGGTCTTGGTGAGTAACATGTTGCTTACAAGCCATTGGTTGGGATTTACATGTGTTCATTACACGCCAAATATAATGTAAGCTGTAGGAATGTCAGCTGCTTGCTGCGACAACATCCAACATTATTATTTCTTACCGTATATTCACCCGCATCTGAATTGCTCTTATAGTTCCACCCTTACTAATCCTTTACCCAAATAATTAAAGTATAAATAAAAAATAATAAATTAAATCTTATCCATTTCAGACAACATGCACGCATTAGCAGGGGTTACAGCCTTGATAGATTTTAGGATTTATTAAGATTTCATGTCTGGAACATTTTGACCATGCATCTGATACTATAATATTAATAACAAGTCTTATTTAGAAAAAGAAATGAAGCATCTGGGGTTTTCTAGAATTTTGCAGTATTATTTAGACAAAAAAAAAAAACTAAAACAAATGTTGCCCTTTTTCTGTAGCAATCATTCATCAAAGGAAATAGTTGTCTTGTAAAATCCTCTTCCCTGTACATTAACCCTAAAGCATTCCCATTGGATTTTATTCCCATTTTGAGGGGGTCATTCCAGGTCACAATATTTTACTGTGTAGTGTTCCTGGAAGTAATTAAATGAACAATGTCCAATAAACTGTTAGAAACTTATTGTGACATCTTGAGAGAAAGGATTTAAAGCATTAATAAAACCCACAAAGAAAAAAAAAAAAAGGTTTACCATAAAGGCAATCATCTTTTAAAATGCCTTTTAAGGAAATCTATGAAAGATTTTTTGTTTCTTTTTAAATCACGGCTGAGCAATGTATCACTGAATGTTTAAAAAAGTAGCAATTTAAAAATGAAAATGAATGAGCATGGGATCTGAAGACACTATAAGCTACTGTTGAACACCCTGTGTGCCGCTGTACTACAATTCCCAGAACCCTCTTCCCAACAGCCTTCATTTATGGGGATGTTACCAACAAATGCTAGTAAATGATGAATTATCAAATTAGTAAATGATGAATTATCAAATTAGTAAATGATGAATTATTAAGTTAGTAAAGGATGAATTAATGATCTGTTATTTATATAGAGCTGAGACATTTCTGCAACACTTTATGGAGATTACACAGTACATCATTCCCATCAGTCATTGCCCCAGTGGAGCTCACAGGTTAAGGCCCCTATCACACACACACACTATGGTAAGTTCTATTAGGAGCCAATTAACCTGCCTGTCTTACATTTATTATTAATTATGTCAATTCTCTCTGCTGCAAAAACATCTGAGAAAATTGAGCTACAGTATAACATGTAAGTGGCCAGAGTCGGACTGGCCCGGCGGGACAAAAAAACACAGTGGGGCCAGACCTCCCAATCCCCCTCAAATAGAAATAAAATTGCCCCTGAAGCACGGTGCCGGGCAGTGGTGCATGGTCCGCGGCACTGGGCAGCGACGTCACCTTGTGGGCATCCGACAGTGCGACATTTGGTAAGATGGGGTGTCAGGGAGAAGGGGAAGGGAGGCGAAGCAGGGGGGCCCTGGACGGCAGTCCTAACGGGGCCTAGTCCGACCCCAGAAGGGGCCATGGAAGTATAACCTATAACAAACAAGGGAAAGTTCTTCTCACTATTAATTTTGAAACCATTAGGCAGGAGGAGCAATGAGGCTGTGTCCTCAAAATTCATAAAGACAATGGCAAGAGTCAATAAAAGGGCAACTATTTTGTCGTTTTAACCTTGAAAGCAAGCAAGTTGCAGGTAAAACTTAGTCAATTATCAATTATATATATGTATCATGCAGGAACGGTACTAGGGGTAGGCAGAGTAGGCACATGCCTAGGGCGCAAAGCTTGGGGGTGCCAGTCACATACCTTTCACTACTGCCTACCCCAGTCTGTTCTTCAGAGTCCCAATCGTTGCTCCTGTTTGTGCGCATGTGCATGCCTATGCGTTGTGAGGGGTGACGCAGTGGGCCAGCGCACAGGCACCATTTTGACGCAGGCGCCAATTTACCACATGCCCATTGACAGTGAGTTCAATTGGTGCCGGTGTCAAAATGGATGCCGACATCAACCTTTGACGCCGTCAAATTGTCGCCAAATTCGCCCATCGCTGCTCAGGTAAACTCCTGTCGCACAGACAACAAGATGCACAGCAGAAACTCACACGTCTATCAGAGGAAGCAGCAAAAACTGGCCTCAAGATCAACACTAATAAAACAGAAACCATGAGGATTAACAACCAGCAGCAAGACCAAATCCAGCTGCAAGGAGTTGACATTAAGGACGTGGACAAGTTTGTCTACCTGGGCAGCGTAGTAAGCAAGGATGGAGGAGCAGATGAGGACATCAGGGACTGCATCAACACAGCCAGGCATGCATTCAACACCTTACGTCCCATCCGGAACTCCACTGCCCTTTCAATATTTACAGAGAAAGGGCCTGCACACCAATAATATCCATGTCACAAAAGATATCTCTAAAAAAAGACTTTAATAGGTCACATATAATCATAGAAAGTTTTACACTCGTTTACACATGAAATTACATAGGTCAGCATATACATTGGTAATACATATCACTCAGAGTACTAATATATTACCTATAACAAGGTACAGAATGCGGATACACTCGCCCTGAGAGAAGTGAGAGTAATGTATTAGTACTCTGAGTGATATGTATTACCAATGTATATGCTGACCTATGTAATTTCATGTGTAAACGAGTGTAAAACTTTCTATGATTATAAGTGACCTATTAAAGTCTTTTTTTAGAGATATCTTTTGTGACATGGATATTATTGGTGTGCAGGCCCTTTCCCTGTAAATATTGTTCTAGTATTTGTGACCTGTATGGGGTCCATTTATGGGCTTTTTATGCACCCGTTGTGCTTTCTATACTTGGTGAATTGTGTACAGAAGTGTGCCCTCCACTTTTTGAATTTACTCCACTGCACAACAAACCAAAATTCATATTTTTAACACCAATGTGAAAGCAGTCTTGCTTTATGGTTCGGAAACCTGGAGACGGACCATGATAACCACAAGTAAGCTCCAAACCTTCATCAACCGCTGCCTACGACATATCCTGCACATCAGATGGCCAGAGAAAACTTCCAACATTAGCCTATGGAAAAGATCAAACAGATCCCCATCGACCGAGAAATCAGAAGAAGAAAGTGGGGCTGGATAGGCCACACCCTCAGAAAGAGTTCGGACAACATCACAAGGCAAGCCCTTGAGTGGAACCCACAAGGGAAAAGAAAAGTTGGCCGGCC
Source organism: Xenopus borealis (assembly GCA_024363595.1). Taxonomy (NCBI): domain Eukaryota; kingdom Metazoa; phylum Chordata; class Amphibia; order Anura; family Pipidae; genus Xenopus; species Xenopus borealis. The sequence goes on from CM044447.1 coordinate 98,314,556, forward strand.
AAGACAGACATGGAGGAGGTGCACGGAGGCTGAAATGAAGGCAGCCGGATGGACATGGGCTCAGCTGAAGAAGACCGCTGCAAACTGAGTTCGTTGGAGGAGTGTCGTTGAGGCCCTATGCTCCCCACTGGAGCAAACGGACTAAGACAGAGCTCAGGTAAAGAGAGATGGGTCCCAGGTTGTGGAAATATTTCTTGCCTTTGCCTGGCTACAACAACTAGAAGGTGTTAGTAAGCACCAAACTCATGTTTCCTGTAAATTCTGAACTGTTGCTTTTTTTTTCTTTTCTGCAAGCAGTTATTGCAAAATCCACTGGCCCATGTGACAAGCTTATAAAAAAAGACAGTACCAGGAAGAGTTGAACTGTTTATTTTTATCTCAGTTCATCAGGAAGTACTGCTGAATGTCTTTTCCGTGTAGAATTTACATTATAGTGAGCTCATCACCTCTTGCCTGCAGACTGCTGACTTCTTTTATGATTGCGACACGCTTCTTCTTACGCTCTGAATCTCTAATTGTGTCATCGGTTACACTGTGTTTCAGTTACATTTCACAAGATTTTTTTTTTTGTGACGTTTATAATAGAGAGGAAACATTTAATACCTCAAAGCCGTTCACCTCTACATTAACAGATGGGGGCAGATTTACTAAATTGACATGAAGGATTCAAAGTTCGATCGAATTTTAAAAAAGATTCGAATTTGAATTTTCGATTGTTCGATCAAATCAATGATTTGAATAATTCAAATAAAAATCTATTAAAATATTCGACTATTCGACAGTCAAAGTACTTCCCCTTTAAATTTTTATTCGACTGCTTAGCTCACCAGATCAAAGCTACCAAATTGGGTTGTTATTTTTGATCGAATAAAAATATTCGATCGAATGGTTAAAATCGTTCGAATCGATCGATTCGATAGTCGAACTTGAAGGATTTTTATTCCCCATCTATTCACATGGTTGAATTTGAGGGTTTTTTTTAACCCTCGAATTCGACCAATAGTAAATCTGCCCCTTGGTATGTTATAGAATAATTCTAAGCAATTTTTCAATTAGCCTTCATTTTTTAAATTTTATTTTATAGTTTTTTAATTATTTACCTTGTGCTTTTGACTCTTTCCAAATTTCAGTTTGGAGTCACTGGCCCCATTTAAAAAAAAAACAATGCTCTGTAAAGTTACACATTTATTGCTGTTGTTACATTTTATTACTCATATTTTTTATTACTCATCCCTCCCCTATTCACATTGGAGTCTCTTATCCAAATCAATTCATGGTTGTTACGGCAATTTGGATCCTAGTAACCAGATTCCACAAATTGCAAACTAGAGAGCTACTGAATAAAGAGCTAAATAACTCAAAAAACATAAATAATAAAAAAACATGCAAACCAATGGCAAATTATTTCAAAGTATCACTCTCTACACCATACTAAAATTGTATTTAAAGGGGTGGGTTACCTTCAAGTTAACTTTTAGTATGTGATATAATGGCCAGTTCTAAGCAACTTTTCAATTGGGCTTCATTATTTATTTATTTTTTATAGTTTTTGAATTATTTGCCTTCTTCTTTCAAGTGGGAGGTCACTGACCCAATTTAAACAACACATGCTCTGTAAGGCTACAGATATGTTGTTACTGTTTTTTTTTATTAGTCATTTCTGTTCAGGTCTCTCCTGTTCATATTCCAGTCTCTTATTAAAATCAGTGCATAGTTGCTAGGGTAATTTGACCATAGCAACCAGATTGCTGAAACTGCAAACTGGAGAGCTGCTGAATAAAAACTAAATAACTCAAAAACCACAAATAATAAAAAACGACAACCAATTGCAAAATGTCTCAGAATACCACTCTCTATATCATGCTAGACATTATTTAACGGTGAACAACCCCTTTAAATGTTTAAAGGAAACAGATTGGCATGTAGTGTCCTTGCTCCTGCAAGATACGTAGTAATCCTGTGTCTTAGTTTTCAGTGTCCATATTGACCCACTCTCTATAAATTCCAAAAGATTATTACACAGGAAGGACACACACTTGATTCAAAGCAGAAAAAATACAGATGTCACATTAAATTACTTTTACATGACAGGGACTTTCACCTAATAAAAAGCAACTCATGAACAGACATAAGCAAGTAGTAGATTTTGTAGACATTATTTCATCAACTTGAAGGCCAACTGTTGTCCAGCAAATAATGACATATATACTGCCTCAAAAATATTGCTGGTGCCCCTTCAGCAGTTTGTATGAGTGTAACCAGGTGAACAATATGGGCAATTTACATCTGAGGTACGAACGGTACAGGGTTTTAGGGTGTGAACAATAGAGGTGTTACGGGTATGAACACTGCAGGAGGTTATAGTCTGAATTTGAAGGCAGGCAGAGTATGGCACACACAAGCAGATTATGGTACACCCAGGGAGCATAGGGCAGGCAAAGTATGGCACACCCAGAGAGCACAGGTCAGGCAGATTATGGCACACCCAGGGAGTAGTGATGGGTGAATCTATATCGTTTCGCTTCGCCGAAAAATTAGCAAATTTCCAGTGAAATTTGTGAATTGGTGAAAAATTCACGAAACGAGTCACGTCACCTAATTTTCGGCATGGCGCGTCATTTTCTGCGCGTGCCGCGGTTTTTTTTACGCCAGTGAATTCTCGGCAGGCGAATTTTCACTGGCGTTTCGAGAATTTATTCGCCAGCGGCGAATCGTGGGAATTCACTGCGAATTTGCACCTGGCGAATAAATTCACTCATCACTACCAGGGAGCACAGGTCAGGCAGATTATGGCACACCCAGGGAGCATAGTGCAGGCAGAATATGGCACACACAGGGAGCATAGGGCAGGCAGAGTTTGGCACACACAGGAGCATAGGGCAGGCAGAGTATGGCACACACAGGAAACATAGGACAGGCAGAACAGAGCAGGACTCTCTAAGATGTACTACATTTGTGACACAGTGCTGGTGCCCCTTCAGCGGTTTGTATGTCAGCGGTGAGTGTGACCAGGTGAACAATGTGGGCAATTTCCATCTGGGTGTGAGGTGTGAACAGTACAGGGTTTTAGGGTGAGAACAATAGAGGTGTTACAGGTATGAACAATGCAGGAGGTTATAGTCTAAATTTGAGGCGTAAACAATGCAGGGACCAGTTAATCTCAGAATTGATGCCTTTTAAATATTAAACATGCTAAGCAGACGCAGCAGGTATACTTTCATGTGGGGGGCACACAAGGGGGCAAGCAGGCAGACAGTTGGACAGCACTGATTTAGAGGATATTTCTCTTACAGGATCTACTGTGTCTGATTCTTACCCAAGTGAACCTTTCCAGGAGGGTGAAAATTGGGCTTAGCCAATGCCCCAGTGGCATTTAATATAATGACCAACCCAATTTGTTTGAAAGTTTGTATATATAAATAAATAATCAGTAACACCTTTTTGGGCTGATCTTTGTTTAAAAGGCAGCTTAAAGTTATTTAGCTTTTTGTGCAAGCAAATTATCCATTACAGGAATGCTCTGGAAGTACACACTGAATGAATATTTCTGGGAAAGGAAGTCTTTGTTTTGTGTGAAAAGATTTTCAGGAACTGACTATTTGATTACCATATAAATTGTAATACAGAACTCCTCTAATTCCAAGTTTTTCTTGATTGCTTTGTAAATTACCACATTCCATACATTTACAGTAGGAGAAAACACACTGATACACACACACACACACACTTGTATACAGGCACCCAATTCTAGCAAAAATTACCCATATGAGCTATTAATTGAAAGAATATACAGAATGTGGCGTATCTCTCTAGCATACATAGTCTTATTTTCAACAACAAAAGTAATGCAAAACATATATTGCTTCTAAATGACACCTTGGCTGTTATAATGCCATTTTAACGTAGATGAGTCAGGGAATGTTAAATTACATTAAGTACAAATTATTATTATCTGGAGACCCATCTTCCAGAAATCTCTGTAACATACCAATGCAATTTCCCATACAGGCCAATAAACAAATAATATGTATATATTATACTTCATACAATCATATTGGATTTATTTAATATTTAAACATTGTGTGACATTTTACACATAATGGGCAGATTATTATGAAACTGAAGCATTTGTCTCCAGTTGGAAAGCTCTATTCTAAAACTGCATTGCACATCAACACTTTAGCTTCAGACATCTAGATTCAAACACCAGACGTCCAGCCATTGAATGTCCAAGGACTGGAAAAATTATTATGATATAATAATGAAGCCTATGAGCCTTTGAGCAGTTTGTGGCCATAGAAATCCCTTGCAGAGCCTAACTTGTCCTTCTGGTTTCTAGTTGGAGAGCTCTCTCCTAGCTTCAATCATCTAGCTTCAAGCATCAGATCTCCACCCTACAATATTTTTTTCTGAAGCCTTCATTTCAAGACTCAAATGTAGACTGTTGACAAAGGGATGCCATTGGTAGTACCGAGGGCTGGATCTGAAGCAGAAGGGCTGTTGAGTCATAGGGGAAAGTCTCAAATGTAAGGTGCTTATGATCACAAGGTAGGAAGGGAAATTCTACTTTTGCTTTCTGATGCAGGGTAACAGTTTTAAAGCAAAAAAGTCTTTATTTTAGGCTTGAAATGTAAACACTGAATACTTATATTGTAAGGGATAACCACTATTTCCATTATAACTAACCAGTTTTTCAGTGTCAGAATGAGATTATTTAGATAAACTTTGGTGTGTTGGGACCCTGAAAGGGGTCAGTGGCTTCTCTAAAATTGAGCATGTGCATTCACTTCCCCAGCTAAAGAGATAGCTCTATCCCGGCTCCTCACAATTCCCCATGAATACCGCAGCGCTCAGAAATCTAGAAAACTCTTTAGTGTTTTAAATAGGTTGTTCTTATCATACAGGCCATCTAAACTTGGCAACGCTTTACAAAGGTCTCTTGTACAGAATTAGAAATAGAGCACACACATGTATTGTTTATGAGTAGGCTCTGAGTAGGGTCGGTTATATTCTGTCCTCATCTTACAGGTTTCTTTGCAATTTGTGTATTATTGTTTGGTAACAACTTGTTTACTGTAATGTCTGAATGGGTTCTTTCTTTAGATCGGCATGAATGGCTTGGTCAGGGCCAACAACACAACATCTGGTTTACAGTAAATCTATTGCCTGGAGACATTTCACAGAATCTCTTACTGTAAAAAGGCTGAACATGATGATTCTGTGACAAGAGATGACTATACAGGAAAAGTGACTGCTCGACATTTACAACATTATAAGAAATAATCAATGTTACAGGACTTGAAGCAAACACACACACTTTCATCCTGTTTTCTCCTCCGATTTCCTTTTGAATTCATAAGGCTTGAGATCAGAGTATATAGTGTAAAATAAAATTAACCTGGTGCAACCTCCAAGTCACCCATCTATATGCCAAGCACTTCTATACTGTACATATCTTATATATATTTAAGAATGGTCCTAAGGTGAACCAAAATATATATATGAAGAAGCAAGATCAGCACACACATGGGGACCTTTTTGGAATACCGGCAATAATTTTCAAGTCTTTCAAGTGCACTTTTTTTTTTTGCATTATCTTATATGGTTTGTTTAACCAGCCTTTCAGTCCAGCAGCATCAGTCTAGCAGAATAGTATTTGGTACTGCCTGGGTTTAGTGGGTGAGGCCAGACTCCTTCCCTAGGGCTTGTGGAAACAGTTGAAAGAAAATAGTCTGCAAGTTTTGAAATGGACAGAAAATGATTTCCCATTAAAATAAAGCATAAGGAACCAGAAGTGATGTCATATAAACCACTAAGAATGTCTGTTTTATTGCCAAAATGAATATTTAACTGGAGTCTCATTTAACTCATTTAGCAGTTAAAACAAACTTGCAGGATTTGCAAAACTGTCCCTCTACAGTAAGTAATATTATTCAGTTTCATGCTGTTGAAAAAGATTCTGCTAGTATGGAGATTAGATTGGCATACAAGTGGGCCCAGGGAAAAGATCTCATTGTTGGGCCCCACAGCTGACTCAAGAAATTATTTTTAATGCTTTCTGCATAAATACTGTAATGACATTTCTCTTCCATCTTCTACCAAGCACAATGAACTTGCAGAGTCTTTCCTGCTTATATCAACCCTGCCCCTACCATCTGTATCAGTTCATTTATCCCAAGATAAAAACAAATAATTCATTTATTACATAAACTTTGGACAGTCCCAATTCCATGTACAGTATCTCCTCACAAGTATTCAGCAAATACATAAAGGAGTCACAAAGTTGGTCAGAAGAGATATTCCTTGTCATATCTTTGGTTTGCCATAAACATTAATAATGTATAGGGGATCTTTCCATTATTTCAATCTTCATACCTTAAACCTACTAGATAATCATATTAAAATTAAAGAAACCCAATAGGATTGGTTTGCCTCCAATAAGGATTAATTATATATCAGATTGGATCAAGTACAAGCTATTGTTTTATTATTATAGGGAAAAAGGAAATTATGTTTAAAATTATGAACTATTTCACAGCTTAACCACTAACTCTTCTCCCCATTGGAAGTTATTAAGTTCGGGGGCCAAGGCCCACCCCAGTTTTTTGGGTGGGTAAGGGTGGGATTTTTGGGGTTGTGTTTGGTTACATCTGTTATTATACTCACTGTTCTCTCTAAACTCATTGCGTTTTTGTCCCAACTTCCTCTTTATATAACCTTGAACCATTAAGTTTATACATATTGAGTTATTCCTTGTCTCGATAAAAATTTGCATGCTTGTTGTTAGGATGTACCGTGCTGCTCAGTGGGTGGAACTTCAGAAGAAGGCCTATCCTCAAAAACATCTCCAATACCTACTAAATGCAATGCCTATCGATCATCTCCTGGAATTTTAGGGGTCTCAACTCAAAATTTAAAAGAGCTCTGTTATGTGATTACCTCAAAAAATATCGCCCATCAATACTCCTACTCCAAGAAACCCATCTTATGGGCCAAAAGTTGCTATCTCTTAACAAATTTTGGGTGGCTCACGCTTACCATTCTCCCTTGTCCACTCATTCTAGAGGGGTTTCTATAGTAGTGAGGAAAAGTATACCCTTTGAACTGATTGTGATCCGAACAGATTACTGGAAGATACATAATTCTACAATGCAAACTGAAACTCCTGCCGCCCTTCTTGACCAAATTACCACGGCCTTAGCCGCTCTTCCACCAGTGCCACTATGTATCCTAGGTGACTTCAACGCTACCCTTTACCCTATAATGGATAGACTACATCACGGGGGTACCCATAATCAACATCTACGTAACTGGACAGAAGCCCTCACTGAGATATGGAGATGGAAACATCCACAAGACAAGCAATTCTCATGTCACTCAGCTACACCCGGCTCTCTCTCTAGGATAGATTGGACCAGGGCTTCAACAGACTTCTGTCAACTTGTAGAAGAGGCCACATACCTACCTAGGGCTTTCTCAGACCACTCACCACTAAGGATTACAATTTTTCCTAAAACACCCGTGTCACCTGGAGGTTATCCCCATTATGGCTCACGATACCCTTGGTCAGGGACCAGGCTCAAGCAGAGTATCAAAAGTACTGGGAAATCAAGCAAGACTCAGCTCCTCAAAGAGTACTATGGGAGGCGTCTAAGGCTGTAGCCCGGGGAGGACTGATAACCTCAATAGCAGCCTCCAGACGTAAAGCCAAAGACAAAGTTGAGGAAGCAGAACATCTCCTGGAACGAGCAGAAGAAGCACATAGAACTGGCCCGACACCAGAAACAAACACTGCGCTATCTAATCCCCAAAGGAACTTAGAGCTGACTCATACTCAGTTGACTAAAAAGAGCTTGCTCTACACCAACTATCAAATCTTTGATCAGGGCGACAGGGCTGGGAAACTTTTGGCCAGGTTGACTAAATCCAGAGATACTCAAACATGCATACCTAGAATCAATAATGCAGCTGGACAACCCGTGACCACTTCACAAGGGATCCGGAAGGTATTCCAGGAGTACTATGCCAAATTGTACGAATCTAAAGCCAACTGCACCCAGAGGCACCTTGAGGATTACCTCAATAACATTACATTCCCCAGGCTGTCGCAGGAAGAAGCAGATGCCTTGGATGGCCCAATTTCTCTACAGGAGGTTCGAGAAGCTTTGGCCGCTCTTCCACACAGCAAGACACCGGGTCTGGATGGTTTCCCTGCGGATACAGGCAAGGGTCAGGTCCCAGAGGTCAGAATAGTCAAAACAGCCAGGCAGGGTCAAACACAGGTAGTCAGGAACAGATAAGTAGCTAAGCAGCACAGTACTAGGCACCAGGAAATAAACCTATAACGGGCAGCGCATAGCAGAGCAAAAATCCTTTAAATACTTTTGAATTTGGCGCCATTGCGCGCTGACGTCATCACGTCAACGCGCCTGCGCCTTTAAATAAATGCGGAAGTGCACCGCGCGCGCCTAGAGGCGCCAGTGGGGAAAAGATGCAGCGGGCGTCCCCGCCGAGGGGGCGGCAGGCGTCCCTGCCATTCCCCCCATTAGACCACCAGGGTAAGTTCCTTACAGGGAGGTTATGAAACAATTCGGGATTGGCCCTGGATTCGCTAGCTGGGTCAAACTTTTGTACAAGAAACCAACAGCCAGAATTAAAGTCAGTGTCTGACTTCTTCCCACTTGCCAGAGGAACGCGGCAAGGCTCCCTCTGTCTCCCCTCCTTTTCGCTCTGGCCATTGAACCAGTAGCCATCCACATAAGGCAATCTAAGTAAGTGGTTGGCCTACAGCGAGGACCACTAGAGGACAAACTGGCTCTGCATGTGGATGATCTCCTGCTGTTCCTAGCGGACCCATATGACTCTCTGAACTCCGCAATCACAATATTGGAACAATTTGGGGAGTATTCAGGCCTCATAATTAATAAAACCATGTCAGTTCTGCTGCCAATTGGTCCAATACCAGCCCCCTCCCCGGAAGCAAGTGAGATACAATGGGTCACAAGATTTAAAATACCTAGGCATAATAATTACCCTTCAGTTCTCACGCTACATTGAAGATAACTTGGTACCACTACAACAGCAGCTCAAGTTGGCCCTCTCCGTATGGTCCTCTCAGAGTCAATCTCTACAAAATGATCTATCTACCGAAGCTACTCTATCGATTGCATAACTCCCCGGTTTGGGTCCCCCAGAAATTCTTTTCCCAGGTCACATCCTCACTTACCTAATTTCTATGGGTCAGCAAAACTCTCCGGTTGTCCTGGCCTGACAGCTCCAGTGGAACACGGTAGTCTAGCACTTCCACATTTTTACCTATACTTCCTAGCAGGCCAACTCTACCACATCCACACTTGGTTTCACCTGAAGGATGAAGACCCGGGACTAGTCCTTTTGGAGTCCTTGGTGGGCTCATGGGCAGGAATTCGGAACCTTCCATATAAATGCCTCTCAGATTATGCTAGACTGCCTCACACGGTAACAACCCCCTTCAAGGAATGGAGAGCAGCATGTAAGGCGATGAACAGTCCTCCCCCTATCCTCTCTCCCTTCCTCTCATTATGGATGAATAGCAATCTCTCACCTTAGAGACTTGCAAGACTTCAGCTACTGGCCTGCTCGGAACATTAGGACCCTGGGGGAACTACTGGTGAACAACCAATTTCCTACACTCGCCCAACTTAAGGACAGATCTGGCCATCAGGATATACAGCTATATAGATATATGCAGCTTCGACATGCATTCCGATCCGAATTCTCAGACCTAATACTACAATACACCACACCCACTTTTGAGCTGGTCCTTAGAAACCAACAGCGGGGAAAACTGACCTCCAGACAAAACACTACTCAAAATGGGCACTAAACCCTTCGATAAGGCACAGTCCAAGTGGCAACTTATTTTGCCAACATTAACCGATGAAATCTGAGAGGAGGTGACGGACTCGGTATACCCGGACCTTATTGCCCTCAAGCACAGACTCATTCAGCTGAAATTTCTACATCAAATCTATATTACGCCTAGCAAACAGGAAAAAAGGGAAGAAATCCAGGAGCCATTTGTTCCAGGTGTGGGGAGGGAAGGCAGGATTACTTCATATGACCTGGACGTGCCCACAGATCCGTAATTATTGGTCATCCATTGTGGGATATATGACTGATGAACTGGCCTTTCAGGGGACCTGTACACCTGAGGTCTGCCTGTTAGGAATAGACATACTTCCGCTGAATAAGTCCAGGTCCTTAATACGAGTTTTACTCTTCTACGCGAAGAAACTGCTGATGATCAAATGGATGGCCCCGCAACCCCCCACAATGGCTGCATGGATCCAATTAATTAGCAAAACACTTCCACTGTTCAAGCTTACATATGAGGGTCGAGGATGCCCAAAGAAGTTTGAAAGGATTTGGATGCCCTGGCTTGAAGTAAACCCAGATGCACACTTTGACTAAAACAAGACCACGAGAAATGTCCTCCCATGGCACTGAGCCTATAATTTATTAACCTATGAAAGTTCCACCCGCTGAGCTACTCTTAATTCTTGCTAGAATGGAATATTTAACATGTATGCACTTGACCATCTGTATGTTATATAACGTGATGGTTCTTTTCTGTTTCTATCTAACTTTGAGTTGTAAAAGCATAAATAAAAGCTATAAAAAAAAATTATGAGCTATTTGATTAAAATGGAGTGTATGGGAGGCAGACATCCCATAATTTGGACCTTTCTGTATAATGAGTTTCCAGATAACGGATCAAATACCTGTACAGTATATATATATATATACCAATTGTATTGATCTTTAAGTCCTGAGAGTGTGGATTCTCCTATATAGATAGATAGATATCCTGCTTTACTACACATTTTTATATAGATGTTTTTGCTATTAGCAGTCTATTTCAGGAAAAGAGCAAATAAGGACAATTACCTCCTGAGTTGAAGCATAATTTTATTTAATGATATCTCAAATGATTTACCTAGTGATTTAAGCTCTGTTTACTACTGTAAGGAGGCTGGCAGTGTTGTAGCCTAGAGTGGAAATTGTGCTTAGTTATTCACAAATGTTCTACAATTTCTCTGTCAAAAACAGATCCTGACCGAACAAAAAGAAATCAGGCAGCAGCTGGTGCTTCAGCTTTGTTCAACTTTACTCATTTGTTCCGCTTACTCTTAATTCCTGTAAGTTCACTCAGTGTGCCAGATGAAGAGAAATGCTGCACAAATGCATACCCCCTGTAGTTAGCCAGTCTCTGGTCTGTCCTCTCTTTCGTCTCCTTTTCTGCCTGATGTTTCTAAGAAGTGTTATTATTTTCACATCAATGTCGAAATCTTTCCTGGTATGTGATATCATTACTGTGCTATCAAAAGCGTGTAGCTACAGCTCAGTCTCTGTTTTAATCTAGTTCTAGCATGGCAGCATAGCATTTTATTTCCCTTTGAAGGAGCTAACTGTACTGGGAAGGTATTATTCAATGAAATCGAAGAGTATAACATTATTAGAATTATTATTACCTGTTATTTACACAGAGTTTCACATCAGTCCCTCTCCCAGTGGTACAATCAAAAGTCCCTATCACTTTCACACACAATAGTGTTCATTTACAATAAGGAAGGCAAAAAGAGCTGGAACTTTTTTTAACTTTGTATCCTGGCTCCCTGGGGATGTCCCATTGAATACAGTATTGTATTAAGCTGGCCATAGACGTAAAGATTTTTGAAAGAGCCAATGGTTATCGTGAGACCACGCTTGTCTCAAAACGATCGTTTAAATGTTCGATGTGTCCATCAACTAAAAAGACCATTTCAGGTGATATTGCCACAAAACTGAAGTAAACATAGGTAGATTGCATGGGGACTGATAAAGATTTTCTAACCTGGCGATCAATCTTAAGACCGATGTCGGATGAAAAATCATAAGATGGTTCGAATCTCACTAACAGCACGATAATTTGACAGATTGGTCAGACTTCGCTAAGATCGGTCGTTCGGCAGAGAAAGATCTTTGCGTCTATGAGGACCTTTAGAGTGGAGGCACATGGGCAGATTCGGGGCAAACTTCTGGAGATTTCGGAAAACGTAGCACCACGTGTGCTTAGCGCAGGTGACTTTTCATTACATAGTTACATAGTTACATATATATATAGCTATACTAACTGTAGAGTTTAGTATCAAAATAGCCTTTGATATTATGTCTGTCCAAAAAATCATCCAAACCCCTCTTAAAAGCATCAACAGAATCAGCCATCACACCATCACCCGGCAATGCATTCCACAACCTCACCGTCCTGACTGTGAAGAACCACCTACGCTGCTTCAAATGAAAGTCCTTTTCTTCTAGTCTGAAGGGGTGGCCTCTGGTGCGGTGATCCTCTTTATGGGTAAAAGGGTCCCCTGATATTTGTCTATAATGTCCTCGAATATATTTGTAAAGTGTAATCATGTCCCCTCGCAAGCGCCTTTTTTCCAGAGAAAACAACCCCAACCTGGACAGTCTCCCCTCATAATTTAAGTCTTCCATCCCTCTAACCAGTTTAGTTGCACGTCTCTGCACTCTCTCCAGCTCATTTACACCCCTCCTAGGAACTGGAGTCCAAAACTGCACTGCATACTCCAGATGAGATCTTACTAGGGATCTATAAAGAGGTATAATTATGTTTTCATCCCTTGAGTTTATGCCCTTTTTTATGCAAGACAGAACGTTATTTGCTTTAGTAGCTACAGAATGACACTGCCCAGAATTAGACAACTTGTTACAGATGAAGGGAAGACACGCGAAGGCAGCTCGGGGAGATTGTCACCCAGAAGAACCGGCGATTAGTCGCCAGGTGACTAAATCTCCCTGAATATGCCCGTGTGTCTCCATCCTAAGGCAGCAATGTATTAAACAGGGGCAGTAGGGAGGAGGCATGTAGGTGCATCCCTCTCTGTATTTATTCAGGTGAGCAGAATAGTAAATGGTAGAGGACACAGGCTGCAACAGGGCAGGTGGAAAGAACAGGGCTGGCCTGTGTCCTGAGAAGGATTTTCCTTTTATCCTGTGCAACGGCAGGCGGCAACCAGACTGAGACCACTTGCTGTTAATGACACCCCCCTCAGTTTTATCAGGATCCATTTAATCTGCCTGTATGGTTTTGCCATGTCAGAGGAAACTAGAGTTCTTGGAGTTAACCCACACACATGGAGAACATACAATATCCTTGTAGGCAGTGGTGTAACTAGTGTGGGCCAAGCAGCCCCACAAAAGAATCTGTGACGGGTCCTGGTGCACATCAATGGCTACAGGTCCCCCTGCCCACTCCATGCCTCCCACAGCATCTTCGGGGCACCTATGTTTCCCTCCCATTTCACAGGTAAGATAGAAGCTGGGGAAGGGGGAATAATTTCCAGGTATAGAGGAAGCTAGGGTGGAATCAAACTCAAGACCCCTTCAGTACAAGGCAGAAGTGCTGCCTGGTGAGTCTCACAATCATGTTCATGTATAGTATATAGATCATTAGTGTATTAACACTCTTCCCTTGGTACCCCAATTGTCTCAAGGTAGTTTTCACACTGGAACCAAGTTCAAGCTTACTGTACATCTTCAAGTAATTATTTGCTCAGGTCTCCACTTAGCTGGTTACACATAAAGTAAAATATAGGGGTACTCTGAACATAAAATAAGCATTTCTCAAAAATCATACCTAAACTGATTTACAACCTAGGATACCAGGCAAATACAAGCTTTGACCCTCCATTTGAACAACTGCTAAATGATTTGCGTTTGGGGATCCCACTGCTAACCTCTCAATAGAGGGCTTCTGCTTTCTGGTTGGAATGCGCTGTGGAGAGTAAACTTAACACTATATCAGAAAACTATAAAAACAGTTCTTTATTGTTAAATAAACTGACACACAGAGGTACAGCTATAGATACTGACCAAAATAGATGGCACCAAGGGGTACCTAAGGAGAGATTTACTGAGCAGGATCACCAAATGAAATACAAATGATGTGTTTCATATCTGGATTCTAGAGCATCAGGCTAATAGTTTTTAAGAATGGTTTGGGCGGAGATGTAAATTGCCAATCTGCAGCTTGTGTGTTTTCACAAAAACATTTGGCATTTTCTAGTTGAATGTCTGTAATGTTCTCTCTTAAAGGTTCTTGTGCTAAAGTGAATGGTGGCTTTTGCTCAAGGCCACAACTCTTACTAAAAACTAAAATGTTTAAAATTCCAGAAAAGGTAAAAATGAGCTTGTCAGAAGGTGGTGAGAGTGGAGGCTTAGCAGCAATGTTGTCTGAACCTAAAATGAATATTTCACACCAAACTTCGGGGAAGTAGGTTGACTTTATTTTCCAGGAACAGATAAATGAGTTGAAACGTCATTTTGTGGCTTTTTTGAAAAATCACATGCAGCCAACAAAAATGCCATACTGAGGTGTAGCTGCAGGCTGTTTTTCATATGCCAATATGTTATTTACATAGCTGAGTAGAAGTCCATATCTCTGTACAGGGGCAGTCAAATAAGAGGAACTCTAAACAGAAACTGTAAAGAAAGAAAAAGGGAATTGTAAGAAATTGGTTAGACACAGGCTAGGTATCACTGAAACATGTGGAAGAATAATGCAACTATCAAATAAACTTAAAAGCTCTGCTAATACTTCTCATAATTTATTGGTATAGCCCCCAGCAAATTACACAGTGCAAAATGGTTTTCATGATATGGTTGATGGTTCTCACTTTTTATTTTGACTGGCATGTTCCCTTTCCCCTCGTATAATATATTGCATGAGAAACTAAATTGTGCTCTACTACACTAAGATGGATATGAAATGTATACTCTACTTGGTAATCGTTGATTGGTGTTAATACTGACATTTGGCATCAAAATTAAGTTTGTATCAGATCCTATAAATACATATTAATGCATAACATGACACAGCATGCAGTGGGGACCTTGGGGATACTGTCACTTTGAAGGTGCTGGTAGCTCGAGGGTTCTTCATTTCAATTGGTGTAGTTTGTGTGAGTCTTCTGAATATATTGTCAAGGAACTAAAATGGCCAAGTGCAAGAAGTGGCTTTGGGCTTAAGTACCTTTAAAGAATGGTGTCATGTTGCCTAATTGTAGAAAAAATGTGTGGCT
This sequence comes from Xenopus borealis, assembly GCA_024363595.1. Taxonomy (NCBI): domain Eukaryota; kingdom Metazoa; phylum Chordata; class Amphibia; order Anura; family Pipidae; genus Xenopus; species Xenopus borealis. The sequence goes on from CM044447.1 coordinate 98,329,681, forward strand.
GCTTTAACTGCGTTTAAGTTTCGTAAATGATCCCTCCTGTCCCTTAGGTCCCAAGATGTTCCTTGATTACAGGTTCCAGCATTCCATAACATATAACCATGGTTTAAACCATGCTGAGGATTGTAGTGCAGCAACATCTAAGGTCCAAAAAGTAAGTAATAGGGGATCTAAATATTTTATCAGATAACAAAGTGGAATTGAAATGGTGACACACCATGTAAGCCTTTCTCTTTTTGCATTTTTGTGCAAAAAAAAAGCTTATTTTTGTGTATGGAGACAACTGTATGGGAGCAAATTTGCACTCCTTAGCTCTCAAACATCTGTGGCTGATACATAGCAAATGTACCATTGGTGAATCATTCAGGTAACATAGGAGTATCACCCAAAACAATCTTTTATTTGCACTTACAAGGAAGAGCATCTCATGACAATTACATTGTTGCCCTGCACAGCTAGGATTGTGTTGGACCACCCTTGCACCTGAGCTCCAGAGTCCCACTGACCACCCCCTCTCACCATCAACTCACATTTGCACCCCAACCACCAATGCCATCCACAGCACCCTCACGACTTTTGGCCATGCAATGGACTCTGGGTAAACTAGGATTTATGTCTTGTTTCCCAAGTGGGCCAGTCTGATGCTGTTGCTAGGGTTAGATTGACAAATATTGGGTGACTAGTGTTTTAATGCCCCGTGCAAACAGTATGAGCCAATATGAGATGACAAATCCCACTTCGTATTGTAAAATTATTGTAAAGTGTTGTTGCTATATAACAGAATAACTGAGAACTAATACTTTTTATGAAATGTGAGCCTCAAAACGGACATTTTATTTACAACATAATGAAAAAAATACCAATACTTGTCAAAAACGACGTGTTACAAAAGTGGTTTCTGAAAATACACATACGTAATCTCTTTTTCTAGCATTTATAATTACATCAGACTGTGGGTGTTTATTATAGCAGCTAACATGGAAGTGTTATTGACAGCCTCCAGATGGAAATATATCCAGTTTAACTTCATACTTGCAACCCAATATGTGAAAAAAAAAATGTTTAAATTGGAATATGTTTGAGTGACATTTACATAAATCATTAGACTGACAGAAAGGAGAATAATTTAATGTTCAACTCCTCTTATATAACATGAAGTTCTAGCAGAATATTGATTATTCCCAATTTCTAGATGTTTCATTGTAGTGGATTACCATTACTATTAATAAAGAGGCAGTATACCCTTTTTCAACATGAGCGCAATGATCAGAGATAGAGACGATAGAGCCTGTGTGGGGCATGGCTGGAAGGCAAAGGGGGAACGGGGAGGGGGGGACTAAAGGGGTGGGTCACAATGCAAAAGGGGGTGGAGACATGTCGCGAAATGAGGAAGAAAAGGTAAGTTTCCAACCGAGGGCAAGGCCTTTTATTAAAGGTATTACAAATTACTGGCAGCTACATTGCACAGTCATCACAGTCATGCGCTGAACATGCTTTTTGCCTATTGTTTTAATCTCATAACATATGATTATTGAGATTTCTTGTGCTATTACTTGGGCAACCAGGGAAACTGAAGTTACCTTATAGCTGGTACCTTATAGCTAGGTAAATCATTGCATTCCTAGTGCACAGATACAGTAATTCCCCTGTATAATGGATTTCTATTTTGCTGTAAGTCAAAACAATCACAACAGAAGCGGAATGGATGGAATTTAATACAGATAAACTTAAGGAGGTATTTTGTCTGCAAACCTATTGCAGTAGACAAAACCAGCTAAATATTACTTTGTGGGAGTTTTAAAGAAAAATGGCCTTTGTTGAATATCAGCCTCTGAATGGTTTAGAAATCATTTTAGGTAGAATTTTTCTCTTTCGAAATTGCCTTATTGACATTAAGGAGTGGAAGTCGGCTGGATGTTTATGACATCAACAAAGTTCTAACAATCCGCAATGACTCTATATAACTCGCAATTTGCAAATGTCAAATCTGACACATGTTTATGGGCAGGCATATGTTCTAAAAATAACAGAATTGATTAGAAATTTCACAATGATGCTAAAAGCAGGGTCCAGTGGAAGGGCAGGGAGTTGTTAATAGTACAGCTATGCAACATGGACAGAACCAAGGTTTGCTAATATAGCACTGTGTATCAAATGTAAAAATGGTATTTTATAATTTAGTTATCATTCTCACAGAGCCAAAATGCATCCTCTTTGATTTGGAAGGCATCAACACAATAAACTGATTTTTTTTTTCATATATACAGTTGTTCTCAAGTTTACATACCCTGCCAGAATTTAATATTTTGTAACCATTTTTCAGAGAATATGAATGATAACACAAAAACTTTTCTTTCACTCGTGGTTAGTGGTTGGCTGAAGCCCTTTATTGTCAGATAACTGTGTTTATTCTTTTTAAATCATAATCACTACAAAAACTACCCAAATGACCCTGATCAAAACTTTACATACCCCAGTTCTTAAAGCTACACATTTATTGTTATTGCTACTTTTTATCACTGAAGATTCTAGTCAGGCCCTCTTTTATTCATACTCCATTTTCTTATTTTCAAATAAGTTCATGATTTTGACCCTAGCAACCAGATTGCTGAAACTGCAAACTGGAGAGCTGCTGAACAAAAAGCTAAATAACTAAAAAAAAACACAAATAATAAAAAACAAGATCTGTTGCAAATTGTCTGAGAATATTACTCTTTATTATTCTAAAAGTTAACTCAAAGGTGAACAACCCCTTTATGGAAACACTAAAACATTGATGGAAAAACAATGTTGTATTCAGTGATGTATCTCATTTACTGGCAGAATGTAACTGTATACAGTAAGTCCAATGTATGGAAACAGGCAATCTAATTTAAATGAGCAAATAGGAGCCCTTTGTATATGTGTAGGTGCAATTTGCCCAAGAGAGAAAGCTCCTATTACAATCTGTAATTCCATCAAATTTCTCTACGTTCCTAAAACAACCTAAGGGTAGGCACAACAGGTCTAGGTCAATCTGCATATTCAACTAACCAATTTGTTTCTTCACAAAGCTACTGCAATGACTATTAGGACAGTCTGTAGGACAATGTGTGGTACATGGTTAATGCCAAGCTTCAGACAACTTTTTATTTTTTTAATAAGATGTTCAAAATAGCATCTTTGCTGATAGCAACTAGAGCCTTACTTCTTTTAAATTACATAGATCATAACAAGATTAGGTAGGACTACAGCCATATGGTCAGCCTGTGCTATACGGACACTTCATTTTCATTGAATTCTACTGTCTGCCTCGGCCTGGACACCTGTGCAGATTAATAGTTGTAATTCGAAGTGTAAGAATGGTTTAAGGGATGCCTGCCTATGCAGTTGCACTATAAAACATGTGTGCGGCTTCTCCAAACAGGCCCCCTTCACTTTTATAAATACAATAACCAGTGCCCAACCTTGATCATTCTGTGAGCTTGTGTTCCAGTACTTTTTTTAGTGTTTTTAGTGTGTGTACTACAAGCATTTGTTAATACTGTATCAAAAGCATTTTATTTAGTATCAAGGTGATACTGAAGTCATAGATCAATCTATATTACTAGTAAGACCCAAATACTGCATCTTCTACAACTACATTGCTTTTAGAGACACACAGAAATATGCAGAAAGTCAGCATCTCTGTCTCTCTGTACTGCCAATCCTTCCCTACCTGTATCCTTCCATCCCTGATGCAGCAGCTCCACCACCCCTTAGAGTTCTTTTGTTACCATTTCAACCGGTCATCTGTCCCATGCTACAGTTTTAATAGTGTTTTATGGTTTTTAGATATGATGAAGCCCAAGAAAACAGCTGATTCCTCTAGAACCCCATATTCATTTATTCTGAAAACAGGTTATCTGGATTTGAATCTGTAGGCAGGAACCCCCTAAATTTACAACCTTAAAATTTTCATGCACCTGTCACCTTATGTGTATCCTCAAATGTTCTTTCTTTATGTAAATGTACCATGAGGGGGTACATGAAACATGATTTTGATACGCTGTATAACTATATAAGGTCTGTATTGACAAGGAATCTTGAACTGAGCTGGATGATTCAGCGAGTGTCTGGAAACCACACATATTATTATAATAACCCCCTAAATTTGGATACATGAAAATAAAGGTATGATGGCAGCACTGCTTTATAAATTTGCAAGGCTGATGGATTTTATTTCTGTGCTGGTCTGGTGATTACGGTTACTAGGACTCAGAGTACCTAAACTATTGGCTCTCCAAGTGAATTCAGCTTTCTTTATAGTCTAAGTGGAGAGTTGATATCCTGTGTATTCATGTATATTGCCTCCATGACACTAAGGGAATTCTGCATCCCTGATCCATTCCCTCTTTTATATGGCACAGTAATTACAGTTGCATAATAGCTGAGGATACATAAAGGCGAAATTCCCCTTCACAAAACGTATTTCAAATTATGTGTCACAAATAATAACTATGTAATAATAACACTTTTTTTTTACATTTAATTTTTTTTTAAATTGCCCCCTCTTCTTTTCTTCCAGTAACATCTGGTTGCCAACACTCTATATTGTGACTCTTGGATTTCTCTTAGTGGTTAAACAATCAGGATAAAAGACAGCACTGGGCTAGGGCTGTGGCATGAATAGTATCAAATGGATTCATTTCCAAAGAAATCACGTTTCATCAGAAATATGCAAAGCAGAGCTTGACTGCATGCCAGAGCTTGAGCAGTGACTAGGTATAATTTACAGATGCAGAATATTGTCCCAGCAGTTCAGTGAAATAGAAATCATAGTAATTATGAGTGATGTTTACAGAAGGCCCTTCTTGGGAAAACTGAGTCATGCATAATACTTTTCAGAAGTGAACCATGCCCAATGTATTGCTAATATAACTTCATTGCCTGCTCATAATAACCATGGGATCTTCTCTTAGTGCTTAAGATGTACTAAATATAATGTGCAGCACAGTTTGTTCTCCAGGTCACAAAAATATATTATGGTTCAAGAGAGTTCACATGAGGATAATACTTTAAATGTAATGGAAGACTTCAGCTGCTATAGTGGCAAATTGTTGTCACTGTCATATAAACACATAGTTGTCTATAGAGCTTTAGAAGGTACCACTCACCCATTTCTCAAAAGTGCAAACAGATTCTTTTATATTCAGTTTTGAAATATGACATGGGGCCAGACAATTTGTCAGTTTCCCAGCTGCCCCTGGTTATGTGACGTGTGTCAGCACTTTAGGAGGGAACTGCTTTCTAGCAGGCTGTTGTTTTTCCTTCTTAAAGGAAAACTATACCCAGTGTCGGACTGGGACATCAGGGGCCCACCCAAAAACCTTACACTAGGGGCCCACCAAAATATTTGAGACCAGGGGCCAACTCTCAGTACTATTATTCTTCCTCTACTCATTCAACCTCTAGTCTCCTAGTGTATTTTCTTTACATACTATAATCTATTATTACATCTATTTAGCCTCTAAAAATAGGGAAAGGCCATGAACGTGGCCAAATTAGCAGCATGAGGGCCCACTGACACCTGGGCCCACCGGGACTTTTCCTGGTCTCCTGGTGGGCCAGTCCGACACTGACTATACCCCCCAAAATTAATCAAAAACAGGACATCATTTGTGCAGTTTCTCAGAGGAAGGGGAACACAAAAGAAGGTCTCCAAAATCCTTAAATAAATACTCTTCCTATGGGCAGACTTGAGTTCCTCCATAATTATGTGCCACTTCCTGATGAACTAATATCGGGTTGAAGAAAACCTCCTCTTATCCGGACATTCTCTAGTCTATCATCGAGTACCCAGTCTTTGATAAAAGGTGATACCCAGGCCCTAATACTGTTTTCCCACATAGAGTTGTTCCCCTGAGCCATACCCCCAAAAATTACATTTCAGAAATATGACACAGAAGAAGGACACGGGGCACAGCATGCCCAAACCACCCTCTTTTCTCTGTAGGAAAGTTACTCCCCTTTTGACTGGGTTCATTCTGCTCCCCCAGAGCATTTGAAGAACAGACTGTGAACTCTTGTGTAGAAAGATTCTGGCAGCAGGAAAATATGAGAGACAAATAGAAGCAGAGGGACCAAGAAAGACTTGATAATGTTAATCCTTTCCATATAGGTCATTCTCCAAGCCTTCTATTGCTTAACCTTTGCTGCTCATACATTCAGTTTCTCATCCCAATTTGCCTTTGCATCACCAGCCTTCCCAAACTTTACTCCCAAGAGATTAACTGTCTCTGGGGCCACTGGAAAGTCTTTTAGCTGAAAACTCAAGTCTTCTTTTGAGACCCACAAAGCTTCCTATTTTTCTCGGTTGACCAGAGACCCAGAGGCCTCTGAGTAGCTTCTGATGTTGTCCATTACCAAAGACTCCTCCTCTGGTTTGGAGAGAACAATGGTCACATCATACGAGTAGGCTACTAACTTAAAGGAATGACTCAAGGGAAACAGAACACCTTTCAAGACACTGTGTTGTAATGCTCTTAGAAATGGATCTAGAACAAACACATACAACAGTGGACTGGGAAGGCACCCTTATCTTACCCCTGGTCCCACCTCAAAGTTTTTGCCTCTCCAACCATTAATCAAAGGTAAGCTTCTTGCCCCTTTATACAAAATCTGTAACCATCTGACAAACTGACCTATGGGTATTCATGATTAACGCTATCAAAAGCTTTTGCTTGGTCAAGAGATACTTTCCCCATTTATGGACTTTGCACCTCTCAAGGGCCTTGACTGCCCCGAAAATGCTACGTCCCTCCACGGTACAGTACTGAAAAGAAGATAGTAAAGTGCCTGCGAACTTTCTCAACGTAGAAAAAAGAATCCTTGCCTCCAATTGTCAACATTCTTTGAGTCCTTTCCCTTTGAAAGCAGGATCAGTGAATGATCTTGTGTTAGGGAGCTTATATCTGGTTATCTTCCCATTGTTCTTTTGTTAGGCTACTGGGGGGGGGGGGAAGGGATGGGGTGATATCACTCCAACGTGCAGTACAGCAGTAAAAAGTGATTGAAGTTATCAGAGCACAAGTCACATGACTAGGGACAGCTGTGAAATTGACAATATATTTAGTCCCATGTCAGATTTCAAAATGAAATATAAAAAAATCTGTTTGCTCTTTTGAGAAATGGATATCAGTGTAGAATTCTGCTGGAGAAATTTTTTTTCCCATGACAGTATCCCTTTAATCACCAATGGAAGAAACATATTTTGGTAGTGCAGTTATGAAATGCAGAGAGATGTGGTTTTATATTAAATATAAGTAATTAAATATAAAATCTACCTATTCCCTGTAAGATCCAACCATTTTGTGGTCTGTAATTTGGGACTGCTCTGTACAAAATAAAACCAGTGGGATGTATGCCATAGAACTAGCATCCTGCTCATTAAAGACCACCAATGAAGATTGAAATCTATAGTATAACATATAAACGCTCGATTTTGCTTCCATTTTTAGTACACCGCAGTTGTGATTGTCTTCATAAATGACCACTATTTGATTCTTAGGCAATTTTTCCTTAACATTACAAAAACGCCTCCACTCCAAAAAGTGGTGCTGATCTGTTTACTTGGCCACCCTGGAACTGGGCAAATAAAATTATATTAGCTATTGTGATTAAAAATCTGAAGCACAGCCACACTATTACTGTGCTTTTTAAAAAAAAATGCAAGTGGAAAGCTCAATTCTGAAAGTAAATTGTTGTGCTTTTTTACCTGTAATGCAGCACTTTTTTCTGTGATGTGAAAGTGTAATTACAGCCACACTTCAAGTTCTAGATGTGCCAAAATAAACTTAATAGTGTTTTGGTGTTGATTGGGTACAAGCCGAGTCTAGAATTTATACAGTGGATGCTGGACACATTTAAAAAGTAATTTGCTTCTGATTCAATGAGTGCAGATTGGTGCGCCAATTGAAGCAACCCTGTATGGGAGTATTTGTAGCTATTGTCAGGTCCAGGGTAGTGGATGTAGCTCCCTGGCTCCGGTACACACAGTTGTGCACCATTTATTACAAGAGGTAGTATCAGGGCCGCCATTAGAAATAACGGGGCACCGTACAACAAAATTTTCGGGGCCCCCTTGGCCCCGCCCACCCTAGCACCCAAGCCCCGCCCATAATCCCTGCCCACTCCACATCAAAGTTAAAAGACCACACAGACATCAGCGCTAAAAACGTAACCCCCCAAGGCTCCCTTATAAGTTAAAAAAAATTTGGCGGCAGACCCCCCCATTTAAAAAAACGTGTTTTAAAAAATTGGTGGTCAGGGCCCCCGACAAGTTAAAAAGAAAATTGGGGCCCCATAAAATATTTTTTTTTTCAAAAATTGGTGGTCAGACCCCCCCCGACAAGTAAAAAAAAAATTGGGCCCCAAAAAATAATTTTTTTAAAAAAATTGGTGGTCAGGGCCCCCGACAAGTTAAAAAGAAAATTGGGGCCCCAAAAAAATATTAAAAAAAAAAAATTAGTGCAGGGGCCTAAAGAGTATTAAAATAAATATTGGTGGCCAGAGGATTAAAAAAAAAAAAAAACCCACATTGGTGTCAGTAGAATTGAACTCGTGGCTTCAGGACTTCAGTTATAGCTGTTTTAGTGACTTCGGGTATTTTCGGCGCTTCAGGACTTCATGTATCGGCTCCTTTCGTGACTTCGGGTATTTTCGGCACTTCAGGACTTCGCAAACATTCGGCACTTCCGCATTCTGCGCAGGACTTCAGCGGCAGGTGAGCGCTCGCTACTATGCTCGCAAGGGGGGCCCGGCTCTTTGAATATTGCAGCGCTTCCGGGCCCCCCTTCAGCCCCAGGACACTTGTCCCCCCTGTCCCCCCTGTCCCCCCTGATGCCGGCCCTGCGTAAGCTGCAATGGCAACCACTAATAAGTGCAGGAGTGTAATAAATTGCATATGCGCTTCCCATGTTAGAGCACCTGCACCTCTTATGCCTTTAGCCTAGGGTTCTGTTATGAATAAAGCACACGTGCCTCCATGTGGGTTGACTCCAATACAGCTAGAAATTATTGGAAAAGGATTAGAGGCAATTGAAATTTCCCTTGTCAGATTCATGAACAAACACATTCAATTGCAAACTTCAACAAATAAGTTTTTTTTTAAATATGTTCCCGTAAAAAAAGCCATTGGGGAGTGTTAAAGGGTGACCCCTTCCTGAAGCTTACCTCACATCTTCTATTACCAGTTGTTTTCCTGTTGGACTGTTTTCTTTTGTACTTCCTTTTGTACTTGTTTTATTTTTGAGTTTGGTTTTGCCCATCAAGTTCCCGGGAGCTGCAATTAATTTTCACAATCAACCCTGCTGCTGGATTGTGCATTATTTGCATATCTTACAAATAGTCATTCTCCTTCTTGTAATACTGTGCTTAATCACAGACTATGAGTTTATGAGCCTATGATTAATGGCACTATTGCACGAAAGCTGTAAGGCTATTTGTAGCTTGCAAGTGTTTAACTTTCCTTTATTATGGCTGATTGTGGAGGTCTGTGAGTGCTTGCTGTATCTTTTGGTGTGGATTGCACACCCAGATCCTGTTTAGTTAGTGAGCTTTATCACTATAATTTTTGTCTTTTAAAGTATAATCCATTCACCTAGATGAGCTCAAGCATGCTGTCCTTTCGGCCAGTACCGGGTAGAAATATATTTCCTTAAGGTGTCCATACACAGAGACACTCGTTTGCCCAAACAAGCGGCTCTCTTCTTGATATGCCCACATTGAAGTGGGCCATATCAGGCTGATCCGATCGTGGCCCTTAGGAATGGAGGCAATACAGGCAGATTGCGGTACCACATCAAGGAACAGATGTGGCCACGATCCAACATGATTTTTTTACCCTGCCCCATCAACATCTGGCCAACTTTGGATCAGATATCGATCGGTGAAGCCTGTCGGAGGGCTACACACGGACCAATAAGCTGCCGACTGTCTGTCTGAAGCTTTTATCGCCGGTGTATTGGGGTCTTAAGAATCTAAAGGTCTGTACTGGGATCCAAAATAAGCCCTGGAAAGTCAAGTGCACAGAGGCCCAAACAGCAGACCACCAGCTCAATAAATAGTGACTGTCTATGGCCACAGATTGTAATTTCTGGCCTGACTGTTTATATCAGTAAGCTTTTACCAGATCAGTGAAAGAGGAAAATAAGGCCTGTGCCTAATATAGGGCTGCATCTATTTCATTAAACCCATGCGCAATGCAATTTTCATAATGGGAGAAATGTTGGGAACATATGGGTGACTTTCATTGCCTTACACAATACTGCCAAATGTTTATAAGAAATGTTTTTGAGCATAACAATTCTCTTTTACAATGCTGAACATATAATAGGGTTTTGTAGACTACACATTTATCTCGGATGCTCTCTCGGAACATGCTTTCAGGGGGTGACACATCTAGTCATAAGACTCCTACCCACGTGGATTACATCCTGAAAGTTTTTCAGAAAGTGGAGGAGGAGATGCAGTAGATGTGTGGACTTTCCCTATCTGCTTTATGACTGATGCTAAAAGAGAAAGTCTTGTGGTCCCAGTCCATACCAATTAGATAAGCAGGAGGGGGCAAAGGAACTTTATAGGCTGAAAACTGAATGTAACACATAGTCTTATACTGTAAACGCGTTGCAGTTTCCATTTGCTAAATTTGCTTAGGCTGCACAACCTAATACACTCATATATAGTGATAGAACACTTTTTGTACAGAATAACCTTTGTTTTTCTCAATATTTATAGAAGCACAGGGTTATAGTCCATTTTATTGTGGTTTATCTAATTAAAATAACACTGAAGCCTAAAGGAAAATCAAGTTTTTTTATGAGGAGCTGCATTTTGAATTACATCTGTTTTATCCATAGTATATCATGGGAAATAATTACAATCAATTACAAAAAACAAGATTTTGTTACTGAAGATAATTCTTACCCAAGCATTATTAAGATACAGCTACTGTTTAATTACACCTGAGTCCTGTAACTGTTCAGGACTTGTATATATGCTTTAATGGAAATAAAAAAATTGGAGCAACAGGAATCCCTGGTGGTGCCATACAATTTGTGCCTGGATAGCCTTCCTTGTATCTAGAACCAGTTTCTCCATAACACTTCCTCTATCCACTCATAACTAGTGGTCCCATTTCAATGCATTTTTGAATTGTATCTTCTGTTGGGGAAAAGGACCTCCCCAGTTGCCATGGCTTACAGTTTTCATGAACAACATACCCCCTGCAGTTAGACTTCATCCCTAAAAAAGTACAGGTATCGGACCTGTTATCCAGAATACTCAGGACCTGGGGTTTTCCGGAAAGAGGCTCTTTCCATAGATTGTATCTTCCTTCCTTACATTTACATCTACAGTCTACAATCATTTAAACATGAATTGAACCCAATGGGATTGTTTTGCCTCCAAAAGGATTAATTATATCTTAGTTGGGATCAAGTACAAGTACAAATACTATTTCCTTATTACAGTAAAAAAAAAAAGTGAGCAATAGTACAAATGTAAAATATTTTATTAAAATTGAGTTTATGGGAGATGGCCTTTCCATAATTTGGAACTTTCTGGATAATGGGTTTTCTCATAACAGATCCCATACCTATACAAAATAAATGGATTGGATAAGTACAGCATTACAAATGATCTTAAAAGACAATATGATAAATATAAATGTGACATATAGATGAGCACAGTTATAATTATAAATGTTTTTTTTGCCAAATAGGCCTATTTTTGAACCTCCACCAATGAATCACTTATTGCAGTTTCTTTACTGTATTTAACTATGGTGAAGGTGAAACCCCTTTCTTGTCAAATGTACCTTCTGCTTTTCAAAGAATCTCTACACTGCCCACCATGGAAAGCTGAGGGACTTCCAAGTAATGGAATCCACACAAGGAACAAGGTGAGGGAGGGGTTCACTGACTCTTCTTAAAGGAGAAGTAAACCCTCCACAGTCAAAAGTCCCCACTCCCGCCCTCCATAGGCCCCCCTCCCCGCCTCCCTCTGCACACTGTTACGCCAGAATTGTGTCCCTTCTGATCTGCACAATGCAGAACAGCGCAGCAGAGCACAGGGGCTCCATGTTCGTTCCAGATCCTCTTCTTGCCATTCGGTAATTTACGGATTACGAATTTCTAAGGGACACTATTATGGGGTAGCAGTGTGCAGGGGGAGGGGCCTACAGAGGGGGTTAGTGGGAACTTTTGACTGTGGAGGGTTTACTTCTCCTTTAAGGAATGGTCCCTGAGGGTCAGAAGCAGACCATCATGGTTTTCTCTAAATCAATATACTTTTAGGCCCTAGCCCAAAATCAGGATCTACCAGTAGACCTTTAGCTGGTGATTAGTAGATCTCAAGACACTGTCAACAAACAGCTTGTCTAAATCACCCTCCTGTTTCATGCTTTTCATTCAGATATTTATTATGTTAAGGTCACAAAAGAAATAGTTATTTATTAAATATACCAATATAAATTCTCTCATAAGTCAATTTAATATTTAAGCAATATTTTCCATGCAACAGAATTATAACAATGCTATTATGGAAGTAGATCATAATGGGACATCACCAGAAGTAGACCTCGCATTAGTATGGGCACTCCTACCCTAGCTTATTCACTGGTGATAACATGTACTGCTGGTTCCATACATACCAAACATTAAAGGGGACCTGTCACCCTAAGAAATCATTCCAAATTCTTCTCTATTGTGTTTGTAAAACAAAATGAACGTATCTTACATTATATAAATTATTTAAATATTTGTTGCCAGCTGCCTTGGAATTCACAACCACAGCAAGCAGGCTGCATTTTTGTGGACACTGTTATTAAGATAAGATTAATCTTGTTTATGTGCCAGAATGGGAGACTTGATCCCCATGTCTACTAGTTACACAATTATAGAATGTGAGCAGGGAGGGGGCATGTGGGAAGGGCAGTGACCTGTAGGAAATGGAAAGTGAAAGTAACTACCTAGCCCTACCTCTATGACTAGGTCATTTGAGGAGGGGCAGGCAATACATGATTGACAGTTGAAATATTTAACAGGTATGGATGTTTTCATTAAAGGGCAAGGAAAGGCAAAGAAATAAAATCCTATTTTTACTTTCTTTAATTAAAAACAAATCTATCTCCATTATACTTTAGTTTAAAAATGTGTACCGTTTTTATAAGAATCCTGACTGTATGCAATGAAATTCTCCCTTCATTTAGTGCTGTGGATAGGAATTGTCAGACGGTCCCTAACTTCTGGCAGGGAAACAATCATACTTGTAAACAGCAGGGGGAGCCCTTGTCTTTCTTACCAGCCATGCAGAAGTCAAACAGCTTTGTTTTTTGATCATTTATGACGATCCCTAAGCAGCACAGATCATACTGAGCATGTGCAGTGCCCGTGTCAGGCAAAGATGTATAACAAAGTTAAAGATGGCAGCCCCCTGTGGCCAACTTTGAAAGCATAAATCATTTGTTTGATTAGGCTTGTGGTGCAGTAAGTTCATGTTTATGTTTAGTATACAAAATACAGCATTTCTAGCCTTATTCTATTTTACACTTTCCTTGTCCTTTAAAAAAATGAATTTGGGTTTCTTGTTTAATTTGACAAGGACTTTTATTTTACAGCTATCTATGTCTGAGTGACAGGTCCACTTTAATGCTGTTTAACCTGCCCAGATATTCACATCTGATTACCTAATTAGATAAGGCAGTCATTTGGCTGCTAATACTGTAATTATATAGGGTACATGTAAACCGATTTGTTATACTGTTGGTATAAAATGCCTGGAAATTATACATTTATTTCAGGCTATGTTTCGGGGTAAACTCAACATTTGTACTCCAACAAATGGCATCCAGTTATCTGCCAGGGCTTAGAACCAAGCATCAAAGGCTGTGACACATTTATATTGCTGGTTCCAGACTATTAATTATGAAATTCCTGTTATTCTCCTATATTTCTTTACCAGCCAGAAATCTTTAGAAAACCTTTAGCTGCTTTATTTAAAGCTTACTGTACATAGCCTTAACATCACATATAGACACCCAAATAACCAACCCAGAGGTTTGGTAAGCCACAAAATAAAAGTTATGCAAACCTCAAAACTGGGAATCAGCAAAAACCACTTCCTTGCTTCCTAATGTAATGTCGAAGTCTGCACGTGTTCCCTGTCTAGTTGGCAGTTGTCACTGTGAGAATAACCTGGATTACCACATATAAGTGGTAGAACTATATGCTGTTTATGCATGGAAAGGTCTTGCTTTGAAAGAGAAAATATAGATTAAAGGGATACTGTCATGGGAAAAAAATAGTGCTGCTCTAGTAGAATTCTGAAATCCATTTCTCAAAAGAGCAAACAGATTTCATTTTGAAATCTGGGGCTAGACATTTTGTCAGTTTCCCAGCTGCCCTGGTCATGTGACTTGTGCTCTGATAAACTTCGGTCACTCTTTACTGCTGTACTGCAAGTTGGAGTGATATCACCCCCCCCAACAGCCTAACAACAGAACAGTGGGAAGGTAACCAGATAACAGCTCCCTTACACAAGATAACAGCTGCCTGGTAGATCTAAGAACAACACTCAATAGTAAAAACCCATATCCCACTGCGTTCCATTCAGTTACATTGAGAAGGAAAAACAACAGCCGGCCAGAAAGAAGTTCCCTCCTAAAGTGCTGGCACAAGTCACATGACCAGGGGCAGCTGGGAAATTGACAAAATGTCTAGTCACATGTCAGAAAGAAATGTATTTCAGTGCACAATTCTGCTGTTTTCTTATATTAATTTGTATTTGCGCAGCTGAGTCTGGTCAGCCGGACTGCTAGAAGAAGAAGGCAGACACAGCCTGTGTCCAGATGCATGTAGATTTGTAGTTCAGCAGAATCTGAATGTTGATAAGCTCTGAATACTGTATATAAATAATCACAGGCAATCCCTAAAGGTGGCCATACACGGGCCCGATAAAAGCTGCCGACAGACAGAGTCGGCAGTTTATTGGCCCATGAGTGGGGTCCTCCGACGGCCTTCCCCGATCGACTTTCGGCCAGATGTCGATGGGGCAGGATTAAAAATCCTATTGGATCGCGGCCGATCTGTTCGTTGATGCGGTCCCGCGATCTGACAGCCCGTATATGCGTCATTCTGATCCAATCGTTAGGCCCTAGGGCTCACGATAGGATCAGCCCGATATCGCCCACCTGGGCATATCGAAGAGAGATTCTCTCATTTGGCACTCTCCATGTATGGCCACCTTAAGTCATGTGTCCCACCCAGCAGTTCCAGTGGAGGAGAGATGACATCCCCTTGATGGATATAGTTTAATACAGTTTTAGGACACTTTGCTGTATGTGGCAACATCACTTTAAGTGGAGTTCTATATATGAATGGGGCTACCCAGTATGACTGTAACAATACAAGTACAAGATCTACTTAAGCAGTTTTAATACGGCAATACTGAATCATTATGCACTTAACATATTGATTCACCGGCCACAAGTTTTACAGGAATACTTAGTGGAGATCTGCAGCATGACTAACATTTGCTAGTACAAATATGAATGTGAGAGAAGTATGGGAAAGGTTCATATGCGAGAATATAATAAACTATGAATGAACACGCACAGGAAACCCTACGCAGAAGGGCGTGTTTCTAATACTCAGTATCAGCTTAAGAAACTGTATGGCACAGTTACAGATGTATTCATGATTCTGTTTGCCAGGTTAGGCAATATCAACAGAAATACCCAGGAATCAATAAGAGATTTCCCTTCCTTCATGGCCATTCAGAGCACTTTAGAAATGATGTGGACTATGAAAAAAGGAGGAACAAGTTGGGCAAACTAAGCGACTAAGCTTAGGATCAAAGTATCATGGCCCTTTGTATATTTGCACTGCACTTATCCATGAATACTTGTTAACCACAAATCTACCCAATCATCCAGTTTTGGATGAATTTCAATTTGATAAGCGAATTCACCCTCTGGTATGATTGCCTCAGAGTTGAATAATGTCCCAATCATATTAGGCTCTTTAATCATTGCATGGTCAAAGGTGTAAGGTTTAAAAAAGGACCCTTACCCTACATTTCCTTATATAACAGGTCATCTGCACCTTCATAGTCCCACAAGAGCTACTATAAATGAAGCATCTTCCATTTGTTTTTGACTGTTTTATATTAAAGGGGTATCTGTCACCTGAAATTTTTATGTTTGTTGGGGGAAACAATATATATGTATATATTTTTTAAAATAGCCCCACCAGCGCTAGGCCACCCGCACGGGAACTGGAACCGCACCAGTTGTACAGCGCTCATGCGTGTAACAAGTATTCCCCCCTACATAACTCTCTACATCGGGGTCCCCAACCTTTTTTAACCGTGAGCCACATTCAAATGTAAAAATAGTTGGGGAGCAACACAAGCATGAAAAAGTCTCTTGGGGTGCCAAATAAGGGCTGTGATTGGCTATTTTGGTAGCCCCATCTGGACTGACATCCTATAGGAAGCTCTACTTGGCACTATACTTTGTTTTTATGCAATTAAAACTTGCTTCCAATCCAAGAATTAAAAAATAAGGACATGCTTTGAGGACACTGAGAGCAACATCAAAGGGGTTGGAGAGCAACATGTTGCTCACGAGCTACTGGTTGGGGATCACTGCTCTACATTATACTAAAATTTAGTGTAAAGGTGAACAAACCCTTTAATGATAATGATATAAAATGTAAATGACCCTGACAAACAGTATTTTAAGTTAGAAGCCAGAAAAAGGCAGAATAGGAAGGAACCATAAGGAATAACCAATGAAGACCAAATGGAAAGTTGCTTTAAACAGGCAGTAACATACTAGAGGGCCTATGTAATAAATAGTCTCAGGTTTGCTACTGGTTTAGTAACCCCTAGTAATCAATGAATGGGCATCTGTGGACAAACATAAGACTTTTTATAACATTACTCATTATAAATGTATTTATAGGACAACTTTCCTTCAAATACTAGCTAATAATATAATTTAAATGCCTAAAAAGTACAGGTAAAGGAAATATGTCATCAAACACAGGTATGTTAAAAACTATGACATGAATAAATCAATGCTTTCACAATCTCTGTACACAATTCTGAACCTTGATCATACACTAGTTGTAAATCAGATGCCTAGCTTCACATCTGGTTATGTAAGCAAATGTTTGCATTGCACTATTGACTGTTATTGCTTTTTTGCATGTAACAACATTTATAAAACATGCAAATAACAAAACGATTGTTGGGCATGGTTTGTCACCCCATTTTGTGTTTCCTACCTTTTTTTTTTTTTACCTTTATAACATTTCTGGTCCCTTCAAGTATTGAGCACCTTTTCATATAGAATTTATCTGCTGTTAAATATTAAAAGAATGTATCTACTGTCAAAGGAATGGCACACAATTGCACTGGTCTACCTAGTGTTTACTGAATTTATTACACTGCTACAGTGAAAGTGATAACCAACTAAAAGGGGCGATACCAGGGAAAAAGGTTACAATCAGAGCCACTGTGGCCCTCTGCCAGCTATAGTCTCACCTGATCCCTCTATAAACCCATCTACTGATCCATACAAAAGGCCAGATAAGAACTTGGAGAAGCACTAACAATCTACTACAGGTTAAAAAAAATAAACATAAAAGCCAAAAATGTAGTTTTTATGGGTAATTGTACTACTGCAATTTAGCTTAATCAGTCCCACAGTGTTCTGCCAAAAGCCTACTATACCAACCAGATAATAAAACAATAGCTGATTGTACCCAGCCCATCATTATTAATCTGTATATATATATAGAGATAATCATTTATCAGTTCCTATCAGTGGCATTGACACAATTTCTACAGAACTGACTAGAATAAACTTCATGAGAAAGAAGAATGACATGTCAACTTCCCACATATAAAAATGGCCTAGATGTGATTATTATTATCATGGATTTATAAAGTTTTTATACATTCTGCGGCCAGTGCTTTACAATAAATGGGTATATCCATGGGGGAGGGGGATGACTAAAAGACTAAAGCTCAGCTTGAAAGCCAGATAGGAATGGGGATTTGAATAATGTGATTTGATGGATATATTTGGAACAAGGACTAAATGATTGATTCACGGATATTTTCCTATTTTATATCAGTAATCTTGTTATGCATTAAAGGGGTCATTTGCCTTTAAATTAACTTTTAGTATGATGTAGAGAGTGATATTTTGAGACAATGTTCTATTGGTTTTTATTTTTTATTTGTGGTTTTTGAGTTGTTAAAGGAGAATGAAAGACTGGATACACGTGCCAAACGGTGGCTTATAGTGACAAACCAAGGGCCGGTGCTCCAATCAGGAGAAATCTGCACCGGCCCCGGGTTATAAAAGCGAGTACCACGCAGAGATCTTACTTCTGTCAGCGGAAATGCACAGCAGCGTGAATGCCTAACGTTTGGCACCCCACAAAGCCAAAAAGTGTATCCAGCCTTTCCTTGTCCTTTAAGGTTTTTATTCAGCAGCTCTCCAGTTTCAGCAATCTGGTTGCTAGGGTCCAAATTACCCTAGTGACAATGCACTCATTTGAATAAGAGACTGGAATATGAATAGGAGAGGGATGAAATTGAAAGATATGTAATAAAAAGCAGCTAAACAAGAAACAATACATTTGTAGAATTTGTTTTTAGATGGGGTCAGTGACCCCCGTTTGAAAGCTGGAAAGAAGAAGAAGTCAAGTAATTAAAAAACTATAAATAAAGAAAAAATGAAGGCCGATGGAAAAGTTGCTTAGAATTAGCTATTCGTAACATAATAAAAAGTTAACTTAAAGGTAAACTACCCCATTTAAAGGAGAAGGAAAGCTACCAAAGAAGTTTATTGCCAAGAGATTAGCCACTATAGTGCAAACTATAATACTATATTTATTCTGCAGAATGCTTTACATACCTGAATAAATAGCTCTGTTTGTTTAGGATAGTAGCTGCCATATTAGCTTGGTGTGATATAATTCTGCTGAGGGTCTCCCTGCTCACTCATAGCTCTGGGAGGGAGGGAGAAAGAGGAGCAAACTGAGCATGATCAAGCCCTAGCCCTGGAGGTTAATGCTGAAAACAGGAAGTGTGATGCAGAAGTCCATGTATATACCATGGAAGGAAAGAAAAGCTGTGTTTCTTTTAACAGAGGACTCAGAGCAGCATTACTTTGAGAGCTTACTGGTGTATTTATATACTTTGCCCAAGTATAGGTTCTGATTTATCGTGTTTCTATGTGTTAGATTGCTCTCTACTTTTGATTTCTGGACTTGACCCTGCCTGAAATTGACCTTGATCCTTATCTGCCTGCCTTCTGAACCCTTGCCTGGATTTTGACCACATCTCTTGTTTAACCCTTGTCTGTACCTTGAACTTGAATTTTGAAGCTTGCTCCTTGGTCCTGACAACTCCCCCTGGGAGCCGATAGGTCCTCTTAAACTGAGTTCCCATATATATATATATATATATATATATATATATATATATATATACATACATATATATATATTATATATATATATACATATATATATATTATATATATATTTAGATATATAAACCATCAGTGGAGCTAAGGGTAATTGGGGTAAGTGGGGTGGTAACTGCATTTATATACATGTGCCACTAGGTGAAAGAAGTGGGTGGTGGTGGAGCTGTGGTGCACTTGGCCTAAATGCAGCCTTTGGGCCCTACTAAGACTTTTGTCCAGGGACTATTTATACAGACAGATAGATAGATGATACATTGGGGCAGGTACTGATATAAATTAAGAACAATCATTGTTAAACTCTGTATAACTAAGTTGATATGTCTAATAAATACATGTAATGCACGAAAATGGAGTGCTCAACCTGCAAACTTACCACTTTGTGAGTGGTGGGTGCTCAACTGTAAGTCCCCCTCCTTGCTTGGGGACAGAGAACAATCCAATCAAAAATCAGGAAGCACACCAAAAAAGTTTTTGCTTAAAGTGAAAAAAAGTGATTTATTTGCCCATATGCATTCACAAAAAAAGGCAACGTTTCGGGCCCCTCCGGGTCCTTTATCAAGCCTGGTAAGTACACACATGTGAGACAATATTTAAAGTGTGAACAAATTAGGAGGAGGGGTAGGGGATCAAAACCCCTCCCATCCAATTAAGTGATATCATCACAATTTTAACCCCTTGAATTCTCAGTGATTGTATCACTGAGAATTCAAGGGGTTAAAAACTTTTTTGGTGTGCTTCCTGATTTTTAACAAATACATGTACTGAAACTGATCTAAATCCCCCTGTGTAACATTGGACTTTGACTGCAACAATGATTTTAGATTTCTGTAAAAGTGGAAAAGCACTTCCTTGAATGGTGTACTGTGCCTAGTCCAAATAATGCACAATATGGAAAATCCCTGTAATTTCCTCATTCCTTGTAGAAAAAAAAAATTACATTTTCTTCAGAAATCATGCATTCGAGATTTCCCAGAACCTCAATACCTGGTGACAAATACACAGAAATGTCCAGATACGGATGGCACAGAAAGGTGATTGCCCTCTATAAATTTACTCCCTGACTTCTCAGCATTACGGAAAGGGCATTTTCAATGTCATGTATTTTTTTACGTGTCCTGACCCATTAATGCGAGTATAGCTGATTTAAACCTGTCTTCTCAGTTTCTTTCCTTACTTGACAAATCAGTCCTCAGTGATAAGGTGGTATTAATCCTTATTGGAGGCAGAACAATCCTATTGGGTTTATTTAATAACAATATATATTTTTTTAGACTTAAGTTTTGAAGATCCAAATTACAGAAACATACCTTAGCCAGAAAACCTCAGGTCCCATGTATTCTGGGTAATAGGTTCCATAACTAAACTTAAATTCTGCCCATCTTAATGATTCTACCAGGTTATATGTAGTCTCTAGCGTAGTGATCCCCAGCCAGGGAGGCATGAGCAACATATTGCTCTCAACCCCTTGGATGTTGCTCCCAGTGGCCTCTAAGCAGGCTGTTATTTTTTAATTCCAGGCTTGGAGGCATTCCTTTTTTCATGCTTGTGTTGCTCCCCAACTCTTTTTATATTTGAATGTAGCTCACAGGCATAAAATGTTGGGGACCCCTGCTCTAGCGGGTCTATTGGCATCATTAATGAGTTATCTCAACTGACCTTTAGACTTAAATAAAGGCTAAAGGTGGCCATAGACACACAGATAATATGGTACGAAACAAATTTTCATACAATATGAGGTGCATGTATGGTGGGAAAGGAACCAACCGATATCAGCAGAAGACTTGGATATCGGTTGGCTGGTCGATTGGGCTGGATGGAAAATTTTGATTGGATGCGTTTGAGGGCACCTGAGGATTGGACACTGTTTAGAGATGACTTCTCAGATACGGGTATTGTTTCTACCTGTTTATCTGACAATTCAGCTCTACACGTGTATATTGGAGCAAACAATCTTTCTTGGAAAGATATTTTCCAAGAAAGATCGTAATTGTAACGTCTATGGCTGCCTTAAGCGTAAGGTCACACTGGGAGATTCGGGGAGATTGAAACATCGCTTAGTTGAAGTTCGGTTGATTTGACTTATTTCGAAGGATTTTGCCCAAAATCTTTTGAATTGTTCGATTCAAACAATGCGATTGAATGATTCGGGTTTTTTGGGGGTCATTTTCGATATATATGGCCGTTTTTGATCGAAAACGGCTGATCGAATACAGCCATATTCAATCAAAAATGACCCCAAAAAATAAATTTGATGGCTGAAATTCAAGGTTTTTTCACTTTGAAATTTGACCATTAGTAAATCTGCCCCTTATAGTCACTAGGGGGATATCTCCTCTCCCATGGACCACAAAGGGTCCAAATATATCTGTCTTCCTGCATAAAGACACTTTACATGTGGCACATCTGGGTGCAAAAATTATGCAAATTAATTTTTTTTAAAAATAAAAAAATAGAGAATGCACATGGGGAATTTTAACAGGTTAAAAAAATCATACTTTTAAAAATATATCTTAAAAAGTAGGTCGACGTTTCGCTCTGTGCCTAAGACCTTTCTCAAGACCAGGAATAATTTTTTAGAGATTACCTGGGATGGCCGCATAGAAGAGTTTTATATGCAAAAATTCCAGTGAAGGGGCAGTTATTTTTGGGCACTTTTGTTGACAATGGGAGAGGAGATTTTGGCCCTAATCCTTTAGGCCAGTGATCCCCAACCTTTTTTACCCATGAGCCACATTAAATGTAAAAAAGAGTTGGGGAGCAACCCAAGCACGAAAAATGTACCTGGGGTGCCAAATAAGGGCTGTGATTGGCTATTGGTAGCCCCTATGTGGACTGGCAGCCTACAGGAGGCTCTGTTTGGCAGTACACCTCTTTTGTATGCAATCAAAATTAGCTTTAAGAAATTAAAAAATCTGCACCTGCATTGAGGTTACTGAGACCAACATACAGGGGTTTGGTGAGCAACAAGTTGCTTGTGATCCACTGTTTGGGGATCCCCTGCTTTAGGTCCATTTTATTACATGTTGTGGGACAATTATTTCTCATACGTTTTTGAGGGCTGGATTGAGTTAAAACAATGATGTCATTCAGTGAAGTCTATGGAGCCTTTGAGTAGACTAAGGGCCATAAAGACACTGTGGATGGCCACCTCCGGCCTGCAGGCCTTCATTTGGACAATCCTGCTTTTGGCAGTATTTTATTTAAAGGTAAGGGTAATTAAAATTTAAATAAAAATTTGTATTGTGTAGACATCATAACTTCAAGTGAATCTGTTTTTGGTTGCTGGGGTAATTTCCCCAACAAACATAAGGCATGTTTAGTTGCAGCTTGGAGAAAGGCAGAACAGTAAGGCCCAAACAAAAGAAATAATAAAAAACAACTGAAAAATGTATATAAAGCTAAAACACTTCATATGCCATATTCTATAAGCCATCTTATAAGTCAAAATGGCACACTGGAAAATACCTAATTTTCCCTCATATCGCCTTATGACTCAGTATATTGCTGCATGAGAATACATACAACACATCATATATCCTTGTTGCATAGTTTGCCTCAGTGAAATACGTCCACTATCTGAATATCTGTTTAGTAAAGTCCATTCTCCATACCAGTATTTAAAGGGGTTGTTTAAATCTGAGTTAACATTTAGTACACTATAGAAAGTGATATTTTGATACAATTTGCAATTGGTTTTCATTTTGTATTATTTGTGGTTTTTGAAATATTTAGCTTTTAATTCAGCAGCTCACGGTTTTGTCTGGTTGCTAGGGTCCAACTTACGCTAGCAACTGTGCATTGCTATGAATAAGAGACTGGAATATAAATAGGAGAGGGCCTGAATAGAATGATGAGTAATAAAAAAATAGCAATAATAATACATTTGTAGCATTTGTTTTTTAGACAGGGTCAATAACCCCCATTTGAATTCTGGAAAGAGTCACAAGAAGAAGTGAGAGAGAGAGTGAGAGAGAGTTATCCTGAAAGCTCTGCATTATGGGAAGACCATGTAATGATTTAAAGCCATAGGGAAATATTAACCCTGAGGGTTACAGCCATATCCCATAGAGTCCGTTATAAGCAAGCAGTTCTCATTTTTAAAAATGATTTCCTTCTTCTCTGTAATAATAAACAGTATCTTGTACTTGATGGTAACCAAGTATAAATCCATATTGGCCTCAAAACAATTATATTGGGTTTACTTAATGTTTGAAAGCTTTGTAGCAGAGGGAGGGGGCCTATTTAGGGTAGGGGGGAAGGTTCATATGTTTATACAGTTATACTCTCACTAATATTCAATTGAAATGGCGGTGGATTGTAAATTCTTCTCATAGCTGATGTTGGGAGTAGGACTTAATAATAGCAGATAGGTTTCTAGTTTGGCCTTACATAAAAAAGTTGGACTTGGGATACAAATCTTTTACAGTTTCTTCCAGCCTATCAGTAAATGTTTGGCACACATAGCTATCAACTATTGGCTGAAGATGGGGGCTGGGCAAAATGTAAAGATATTAAAACTCACAAAAGCGTTCCATGACCATATCAAGATGGAAGACCACAGCACAGTAATATCATATACTGAAAACACACATATGATAGATGCTTTGCTGCCATTTCCTTTAATAAACTATACCCCTCCTTTTCTCCTAAGCGTATCTGTCAGTTTATTTGGGGGCAAGCAGCAGGGACGTAGGTGGGATTATTTTCTTTATGGAAAGGAACATATAGATCTATAAATGTGTCTATAAAAATAAAATGACTGGATACAAGGAAACGTATTACTGAATATTTCATAATAAAGTTTATTAAAGTTAATTACTTAAAATGTAATAAAATAGCGTTCTGCACAGCAGAGAAATAAGTCAAGGGGTTATTCACCTTGTTACTTTGTGCAAACAATACTTTTATGTAAACATTAAAAGTCAAGTGTTCAAGTTTCATCCCAAAAATACAGTTAAATTGCTACAAAAATAAACTTGACCACAGTTAAATAGGGTTTAAAAAAAAAAAAATAATCCACAGAGGTGGTCGTTTGTAACACGTTTTGTTCTTGTGTCCAAGGTCGTTAATGCCCTGCGTTAGATTTGAAACGGGAAAGACTTTAGGTAGTCCTTTAACACCCTGTTCAAGGGGATACTGTCCAGGTTTTGCCTCCCAAAAGTCGATAAGATGCTTTTTCGGCAAAGTTCTTGCAAAGGTCGTAACCGGACTTTCCTTAAAGGAGAAACCAGCATCTTCTTGGGAGAAGTCATGTAATGTTCCACCAGTTGAAAGAGGCAACTGAACAACTCTTTGCTGCCATCTAGGCTGAATTTGCCAGCATGAAACTTAATCCGGATGCTGACAGTTTCCCTGGCTGTTTTAACACTGATTGCAAAGAAACAGTTCTTTTGCCTGCTGTCCCTGATGAGGAAGGTACCTATGGGCTCCGATTTGAGCTTGTCGTGAGCCACGTTCACATCCATAGGTCCCCAGTAGAAGCCACAAGTATCCAGCATACTACTGGTCTTGGTGATGACAGTGAAATCCGAGTGTGAGCGGAAGGTGCGGAAGTGGGTATCACTTAGCAGCAAAGCAGGAGTAGCACGTCCTGGGCTGGGATGGAGTGCTCTGGCAGGTTGGATTTGTGAACGATCAGAGACTGAAGCTTCCAGGTGTGGAGATCTTCTATCTGCAACTGCATTATCTGCTTCCACCTTACTGTGTGCTACCATCCTATAGACTAGACCAACCTATGCGGTCTTCCATAGCGTCTGTTCCACCCGCACTGCTGTAACTCTTTAGTGGCTGTTCTGCAAACATAAAAGGAGAAGGAACTTAGTGCAATGTAACTATGAGGGACCACACATGTATGTAAAGATAAGTAGACCCCAGATAACTATGCATCCATGCTCAACAACACCTCTCCCTGTCCCTTAACACATGCACACAATATCATGTTTCAATGAGCTAAAAATAGTCCTAATGAAAAATATCACTTTTGCTACCGCTGCTGAAAGCATGAATCGGAACGACCCGCTATCTCCTACATTGTGGAAATGAAGAAGATGGCCGAGATATTGAAGCTTATTAAAACTACAAGGAGTGACGTGGTTCAGAGAAGGAACGCTTGCAGAATCCTACCTCGTGTGCACAACTGGCATTAATAGCAGCTTTCTGTTTGTGTCAGAATAGCCGCCGGTAAGGAGGCCGAGTTCCTGGTAAAGCCAAAAGCCCCCCCCCCACGCGAACCCTCTTTCCTGTTACTCAGGGCTTTGTGCCGAGGTCTATCGGAAAATGGTCGAAAACTAAATTGCTTCCTATCGATAGATGTTTTAGTGTCTTCTAAAGTCAGCGTGGTTCAATAAATCCGACTTGATTGACTTGACCTCCCCTCCGCCTGGCTTTTTTAGAATTCAGCCCTTTCACCGAGAGCCGGGATCTACTTATTGACTGCTTCAGTAAATGCTCGAGAAGCCAGAAGACATTCTGAGAAAACAATTCCCCACAGCCATTTTTACAGCTAATCCAGCACACAGACATTGATTTCAAAACAAGCATTTAAGCTGATTGCAGTTCCTGTGAATGGGCCGTGGCAGAGTAGTTCCATTGTACTGTAAGCCAGAGGTAGAATTCTATGGAAGCCTCCCTCCCCCAGCACTTAACCCATTCACTGCCTGCACAAACTGCACCTCAACTCTACATATTTCACCTCCTTTATAAAAAAAATAAAGATCACTCTGCTACTAATTTAAAGCTCCAAGGTTACTATCCTTATGAACTACAAATCCCAGCATCCACAGCAGGAGAAGCACTGCTGATCCTCTGACTTAAAGGCAAACTAAAACAGTGCCTCTGTACTACATAAAAAATTTAGACCACAGTAATAGCCAGATGTTGAGTAAGACTGAACTGATTTATAAATACTGAAAGGAAACCCCCCCATGCCACCATACATGACTTGTCTAGGAGAATGCATAAAATTCTGATCATTTCTTATTCACAGAAATTTTAGTAGCATCAGACAATCTTAGCCATTCCAACTGCCACAGGGGATGCTGGGAATTGTAGTCTAGAAAGTGAGAGAGTGCCGTAGTTATAGTCCTAGCACCAAGTTAATCCACCAACATTTTCATATCTGAATATATATATTTACATGTTTAGAATGTACACTCTATGTAAAAAAGTGGAGTGCATAAGCTTGTCATTTCCTGATGCAAATAGCCTGAACATTCCTGTTAGAGAGTTACAAGGAAAAGGTTGACTAACGTCAGGGACAGTGTGTGCTTTTCTTGAGAACTAGCCATTTGCCTCGTGATTACCAAGGATCAGCAGTTCCCAGGGGCAAAACCTGTCATTAGCTGAACTACAGAGGCTTCTTGTTCGTACCTTACAATGCTTACTTTGCTCTCACAGGCACTTTTTTTTTTGTTATTTATATATCGGATCATTTTCACCCTGGATTATATTTTAGCAGCAGTTTTACAATGTACCATATGTGAATGCGAAAACAGTCAGGGGAAAATTCTGCTCATTCAACACAGCCTTTAGTCTTGTGTTCCTCCGTACAATCTTAAAGGGGTTGTTTGCCTTTGCTTTAACTTTTAGTATGATGTAGAGAGTGATATTCTGAGACAATTTGCAATTGGTTTTTATTTATGGTTTTTGAGTTATATAGCTTTTTATTCAGTAGCTCTCCAGTTTGCAATTTCAGCAATCTGGTTGGTAGGGTCCAAATTACTCTAGCAACCATGCATTGATTTGAATAGGAGACTGGAATATGAACAGGAGAGCCATTTGTAGCCTTACAGAGCATTTGTTTTTTAAATGGGGTCAGTGACCTCCATTTGAAAGCTGGAAAGCATCAGCAGAAAACAGCAAATGATAAAAAACTATTTAAAATAAATAATGAAGGCCAGCTGAAATGTTAAACACATCTCTTTCAATGTATATCCCACCTGCCCAAACTAAATTCCTTTTTTTTTTTTTTCTGACCTGCATAGCTGTAATGTGACTAATGAGACATGAGATATGGGGGCTTGAGTTATTCAGGTGGTGTGTCCCAAGATGACTTGTGGAACGACATGTGGGCCACATCTGTGCCCAGGGAACACTGTCCTAATCCACTTACAAACATGCAGGAGCCCAGAGGGCAATGCCGTCCCTGAAGTCAGTTTTACAAAGTACAGGTATGGGATGTGTTATCTGGAAACCCGTTATACAGAAAGTTCCAAATTATGGAAAGGCTGTCTCCCATAGACTCCATTATCATCAAATAATCCGAATTTTTAAAAATAATTTCCTTTTTCTCTGTAATAATAAAACAGTATCTTGTACTTGATCCAAACTAAGATATAATTGATCCTTATTAGAAGCAAAAACAGCCTATTGGGACTTAAGATCCAAATTATGGAAAGCCCCAGGTCCCGAGCATTCTGGATAACAGGTCCCATAGCTGTACTAAAAAAAAAACCAGAATTCGCTGCTGAGATCTGAATCTGGAATCCAAGGGGCAAAATAAACCCTGTCATCACATACTGTGTGATAAAAGGCTGTCTCTATGAGAATCAGAAGAGAGGGCTCAGCTGTTCATTTTCATTTCATGGGAACTTTGATGGGACAAGAGGAAGAATATGAATAGAAAGGACAAATGTACTGCAGCTGAAATGAATGGGGTTACTGGACAAAGTGAAGGAGAACGAATTTGGGTCTTTAGGTTGGATAAACAGCATGCTGCATGTTGCTGCCAATGACAAGGAGCCGGTAAAATCGCAGCTGCCCCACCAGACACCAATGTGCAGACATATTTACTGACTATTCACATTATAACAGAAAAGGCAGGCAGACCTATAGTGTATACAGAAGCACCGGCCATTATCTCGCTTTGCCGCATTATCACCTTTTCCCAGAGACCTGACAACCTTCAGCGATCTACAGCAGAGAAGCCCGACACAATCGCTGCGGTTATAGGAAAGATGGGGGGGATTGCCGATTCTTACCTATTGATTGTAATATCCCTGCTTCTGCTACTGGAGAAATTAAATCCACAGATTGTGCGCGACCCACAAGGCTGTCAGTAATGTATTCCAAGGGGAGAAGCAGAATCCCAGTGCTGCCGGCAGTAAGAAGCAGCATAATCTCGGGCAGACACCAGCTCCGCGCACTGCAATCCCGGGGTAGTGCGGCTGCTGCTGAGTTCAGTCACACTCAGTCACACACAGCGCTTGTCTGGCAATGCCTCACACACCGGGCTCAGCAGCGCTCTTTTGTAACGCGGTGCCCTCCCTCCGCTTTCTTGAACCCTCCCCTTATTTCTTTTAAACAGTCTGTGCAGAAGCTGCCGTGCTGCTTTCGCTTTCTGTTCGGCCCTCGGCTTCTGGGAAACAGAGAAATACAGTGACAGGCCGTTGCTGCTGCTGCTGAAAGGAAACTGTGCGCCAGTAGCGTCAATGCAAAACCTCTGTAGTGTTTGTTGTGTGGCACTTGCGCTAATCTCGTGACTGAGTTTGTATCCACAGAACCGCCCTGCCTTGTTTCTACTTTCTTTTCCAAGAAAACGGGACTACTGAGCTGCCCAACAGACAATTGCAGCAGGAATAGGAATGCAAAGCTCCATGAGTTTTTTTGCGTTCTTTGAAAGGGCAGTGTCCTTTAAAAACTAAACAAAACATGGTGGCAGGTCCGGACTGGGAATTAAAATAGGACCTGGCGTTTCAGGTACACCGAGGCCCAGTCAGTCCACACTAGGGTTGCCACCTTTTCTTGAAATAAATAGCGGCCTTTCTATATATTTAATTTTTTTTTCATATTAATAACATTGGGATCAACCATCAAAAATACCGACCAGGCCGGTAAAATACTGGCCAGGTGGCAACTAGGGTTGCCACCTGGCCGGTATTTTACCGTCCTGGCTGGTATTTTTGATGGTTGAGCCCAAGTTATTAATAGGAAAAAAAGATAAATATATAGGAAGGCCGGTATTTTTTTCAAGAAAAGGTGGCAACCCTAGTCCACACAGAGGCCCAAACAGCCCTCACCAGCCCACTCAGGGCTGGAACTAGGGGTAGGCAGAGTAGCCTGCCGCCTAGGGCGCACTTTAGAAGGGAACAGATTTTCCTTTATTTCTTTAAGTTTTAACTTCACCCTGTCTCCAGCAGAAGCGTTCTGCTCTACTTCAGTCCCCATCTCCCTATTACTTGCACTTTGCCTGGCACAGATCTGGGGCAATATTTTTGCTGCTGCTCTGGCAAAGGCTGATGGCACAGGTACAGACTTGGGGGGCAATGGCTGGTACAGACTTGTGGCACAGGTACAGACTTAGGAGGCAAAGCTGGTGGCATAGTTACAGAGTTAAGGGGCCAGCTGGTGGCACAAGTACATACTTAGGGGGCAATGGCTGGTGGCACAGGTACAGACTTAGGGGGCAATGGCTGGTGGCACAGGTACAGACTTGGGGGGCAATGGCTGGTGGCAGAGGTACAGACTTGGGGGGCAATGGCTGGTGGCACAGATACATACTTGGGGGGCCATGGCTGATGGCACGGGTACAGACTTGGGGGGCAATGCTGGTGGCACAGGTACAGACTTAGGGGGCAATGCTGGTGGAACAGATATAGATTTGGGGTGATATTTTGGCTTGCTGGCACAGGTACAGATTGGGAGCAATATTTTGGATGCTGCTGGCACAGGTACAGATTAGGGGCAATTTTTTGGGGGCTGCTGGCTGGCACATGTACAGTTTCACAGTTTGATTCATTAATGTGTTATAAGGTTTCTTTATTTTAGAAAAAGTGAATAGGTGGGAAATGGTCATACAGAATGGGGTGGCGGGGTGCTGATTGAACCCCTTGCCTATGATGCCGAACTACCTTGGCCCGGCCCTGAGCCCACTAAATACTGACTTTCTATGGCATCTTATAGCAGCCCCTCTGGCGTTTGGCAAAACCCACAGATTTCCAGTCTGGGCCTGCATGCTGATATATTCCAACTACACTACACTACATACTACATGTGTATATTGAATAAAGTACCCTTTCTTGTCAAATATTAGGATATTATAAGTTATGGAGGAGTTCCATGACCATATAAAAACACAAGGACAAAGGCCCCCTCTTATATTTTACAAGAGGGGATCAGGGTGGCCATCAGGGGCGTACTCCTGTACCAGGCCAAAAAGGGTGGGTGGCTCTGCTGCACTTTTCAAAATAGCCGAGCCCCCCTTGACAATGCTGAAGCTATGCCACCTGTCCTGAATTGCTAGGGTTGCCACATGGCCGGCCTGGCTGGTAAAAAATACTTGATATCAATGTTATTAGGGGAAAAAACATCAATATATAGGAAGGCCCGTATTTCTTTTCAGAAAAGGTGGCAACCCTATGAACCACCGAAAAGACGAAGCCCCAAAGTCACGAAAAGAGCTGAAATTTAAGTCTTCAAGCCGCAAAAAGTCCTGAAGCAACCTTTATGGGGGGCCCTGATGCCGATGTTTTTTCTTAACTTTTTTTTTTAATATAATCTGCCCTAGACAAAATGGAACTGGATGGCTGTATTCTAATTGTCTAAATTCAGTTAGAATGTGGGGTTTCATCACATTCTCAAATGTTACTGGATATTCCTTCCCCTGTTAGGCCTATGGCACATGCTGGGATTTCAGACGTTCATCTCACATGTTCCATACAAGGCTTCAGCCATTTTTGGCAGTAGAAAATGCATGGAAATTCCAACGTGGGCGATTCTTGTCTTAATGTGTGATCTTGTTTGAAGGGCAGATTTGTCTACATTGGCAGGGAATTTAAATGTGTCATCTAGGTATTGCTTAACTGCAACTCTCTGCATCTCTTAAACAGCAGAATGAAGGTATACAATTATTTTTTAAGTTCTTGCAGGGTTATGGTCAGCAATTTATATTGCTTGTGGGGAGCAAGAAGTGTTTGCAGGAATCTATGACCTGCAAACAACATTTGAACAGAGATAAGATTGACACCTAGCAACGGCTGATGGGTTAAGCGCAACCTCTTGAAGATAAGCCATAAAAAATTCTTTTACCACTACATCCACCTTTCAGCATTTCCGGTCTGACGTGCTTGTACCTTTAAGATGCGGGAGCAAGCACAGGTCTGCTTAGTGCTGATTGGACATTGTGGAGCAGAGTGACATCACAGAAAGTGAATTAGCTGAATGGGGAAGTTAGAGTTTTTACAGAGAGTCTGCGGATGCCAATCCTAAGGATAAGGGATTATTAAGTGACAGAGATGTAGTTTAAGCCTTAGTTGTCTAATACACAAAGAATGAAAGTTGTAACAAATAAATGTCTCAAGGTGGAAGTACAGTATCAGGCAATAAGGCTTTAGTTTCTAGAACTAAATCATTTATAACATCTAGCTACCTGTATAGTAACATTCATCATGAAATGAACCCAATCAGTTTGTATAAAGACACATTATGTATATCCAGAATGACTAAAGTAACATCCTTTCTAGTCCTCTTTGAGTTTGGATTTATAATCCAGCTTCTTCCCAAGATTTTATTTTATGCCAACAAGGAAAGTAAGAAAAATCCACTAAATAATCACAACTACTAGGAATTCCGGAAGGAACTGCATGTTGCAACTTAAGGGTGGGACACGGGTGGGCGCTGTTGCTAGGTGGCAATCTTATCCCTTGAACAAATGTTGTTTGCAAACACTTCTACGGGTGATTGCCACCTAGCAACAGCTGATGGGAGAATACTACACACCTAGGGGCAGATTTACTAAATTCACATGAAGGATTTGAATATTCGATCAAATTTTCAAAAAGATTCAAATTCGAATATGCAAATTCGACCAAATTCGACCATCAAATATTCGAATTCGAATGATTCGAATATTCAAATAAAATTTTATTCAAAAATTCGATGGTCGAATACTTCCCCTTTAAATTTTAATTCGATCACTTACTTCGCCAGATTAAACCTACCGAAATGGGGATCATTCCCAAAGATCGAATAAGAAAAATTCGATCAATCGCTTAAAAATTGTTCGAATATTCGATTCGATCGAATTGCGCTAAAAAAATTTGAATTACATTTTTTTTAATTCCCCACTATTCCCCCACTATTCCCTGGTCTAATTTCAAATTGTTTTTGCATTCCAAATTCGACCCTTAGTAAATCTGCCCCTTAGTAGTTGTTTTATGAATGTCTCGTTATGGCAAGCATGCCACGATGCTACTTTATTAAAATAAGAAGGTAGAGCCGTCTCAGGATAGCCCTGGTTGTTGTTGATCTTCAAAAGGAGACCATCCATGCTGCAGCACTCAATTTCTGCTCCCTGGCTATTCACTGACAGCGTGTCCTCTGCCCCAATCTCCTTCTCCGGCCGTCCTGCCATCCTCTACCCTCGTGCACCTCATGTGGAGGCAATGGGGAGCCTGCCGACATCGCCTTCCTACTGTTGCTCCAGGGAGGAGGATGAAGATGAGCTGGAGAAGGAGATTGGGGCAGAGGACACACTGCCAGTGAATAGCCAGGGAGGAGAAATTGAGTGCTGCATCATGGATGGTCTCCTTGTCGCCTTTTCTGAAGGGGAGGGGAAGTGGAGTTTCTGTAAGTTATTTCTTAATAAAGGCTTTACTATTTTAAATTTTAATTTGTCTTGGTGTTTTTTAGGTTGTATTCTAACAAATTTCTAACAAATGTTACTGGTCCTTTAAGGAATACATTCTGTAAATCAATTAGGAGGCTTCTAAATACAGCAAGGCAATGATTGGAGTCTTAAATTATGTGTAATTCAATCACACTGCAAAAATCAGTGTGATCCTCTAAGGATAATGTTATAACTCATAACAAAGGTTTTCCCTCATACAAAGAGTCAGAAATGAGAAAGTATTGTTTTAATTGCTGATAAACTATGGCTAGAAGACAAGCAAATTTAATGGACCATGAGCTCAAATCTGTAGGGTTATTAAACACCTTTCATAGGAGAGAGAACTTAAAGGGAAACTGTCATGGGTACAGCGCTACGCAACAAGTTGGCGCTATAGAAATACATGTTAATAAAATAGGAAAACGTTTTTTTTTTTTTTAAATGCATCAGTTAATAGTGCTGCTCCAATAGACTTCTGCACTGAAATCCATTTCTCAAAAGAGCAAACAGATTTTTTTTATATTCAGTTTTGAAATCTGACATGGGGCTAGCCATTTTGTCAATTTCCCAGCTGCCCCAGTCATGTGACTTGTGCCAGCACTTCAGGAGGGAACTGCTTTCTGGCAGGCTGTTGTTTTTCCTTCTCAATGTAACTGAATAGTACGCAGTGGGACATGGGTTTTACTATTGAGTGCTGTCCTTAGATCTACCAGGCAGCTGTTATCTTGTGTTAGGGAGCTGTTATCTGTTTACCTTCCCATTGTTCTTTTGTTAGGCTGCTGGGTGGGGGAAAGGGAGGGGGTGATTTCACTCCAACTTGCAGTACAGCAGTAAAGACTGATTGAAGTTTATCAGAGCACAAGTCACATGACTTGGCGCAGCTGGGAAATTGACAATATGTCTAGCCCCATGTCAGATTTCAAAATGAAATATAAAAAAATCTGTTTGCTCTTTTGAGAAATGGATTTCAATGCAGAATTCTTCTGGAACAGCACTATTAACTGATACATTTTGAAAAAAATGTTTTTCCCATGACAGGATCCCTTTAAGTCCTATAGGTATACATAGCGAGGCTTGACTTGCCTCTGTAGAGATTCTTCACAGTTAGTTGTACAAGCAATGTTTTGTAACTTGCTGATATAATAAAGCCTTTGCAGGATGATATTTTTCAGGGTAGAAATGCAGGGCCAAAGTTAAATAATAAGGCAAGATCAACTGGTTGGGCACAATATCCAGAAAGGAAAGGAAAATTCAAATATGTAAACCTTTTAGGGGCTTACAATCGTGAAGGCATTCTGTTGTAAACATGAGGGAACTTATAGACCATGATGCAGTAGTGGTAAGATCTGATACTGCATCTTGGAAAGTTAAATGGACATTTTATTACTAAATCTGTTGCCCTGTCTTGATATATGTTCACATATGCTCTGTGAATCATTGCTATGATAAGCACAAAGGCCTGACAGGATTTGCCAGGAGATATAAAACTCTTTTAGGGGAATGTAATGTACGTTGGTAATGCAAAAACTATTCGCATTGAGAAAAGTTAAGCCTTTGTGCTTTGCGTGAATGCAATATACCTTTTTTGAACCCGGAAAACTGTTCAGCGACCACTTCTGCCAGTGGAAGGCCGTTTGCGAATTTTATACTTTGCTCTAATGTGCTATCAATGTAATAAAATTTGTTACTGAAAAAGTCCCTATGTTTGCTCCAAAAGATTACAACACCATCAAACACTAGTTGATGGGCGAATCTAGCCAGCTTAGCTTCGCCGGAAAATTTGCGAATTTACAGCGAAAATCGTGAATTGGCAAAAAAATTATCGAAACGAGTTGCAGCACGTTTTTGATGTGTTGCGTCATTTTCGATGCGCGACGCGTCGTTTTTGACGCGCCTCGCGTCGTTTTCGTCGCGTCAAAAACGACGCGCAGCTCATTTTTTTTTGTGAATTTATTCGCCAGCTGCGAATCGCGGGATTTCGCCCCTGGCGAATAAATTCGCCCATCACTATCAATCACTTCTTAAGAGGACTGTCACATTTTTTTTTTTTAAAGGTAAAATTTTTATTGTTTTTAAACACAAAACAAAAAATAATAGACATTTTACATTTATGATTGATACATTGGTTACAATTGTGTTGGTGCAGCTACAGCTTTGCGACACTAACTGGCATCATTACTAACAGTTATAGGAGTTTATGGAGACGGGTATGAGACTACGTGTACGTTATAAATGTACCAGAGAATCCGGATCACACCAGGCCTCCCATACTTTATTAAATTCCCCTGGTGCCCCTCTTGTTTCATATGTTAGTTTAATTAATGGGAGAGCTCCATCTATCAGCCTTCTCCAGAAGGGTATGGTAGGAGGGGTATAGTGCCCATCCAGTGCATAATTACTGTTTTTTTGGCGTAGAACATAAGGGAGCGCAGCTGAGTTCTAGCAGCATTAGTTGGTATTAGGTCATCAATAACTCCCAATAGGCATACCGCTGGGTCAACTATCTGCGGAAGGACTGTCACATTTGCTATATGTTTGTTTCCTTTTGTTTTTGACTCCAGTATCTAGATTCTATATATTTGTTCCCCAGCCTTTAGTAGAACGTTCAAGAGAACTTGGAAATCTCCGCACTGCAGTGGGTCTTTGTGGAGGACTGGGCTAGCTCCAGAAGATAGGCAATGCTTGCCACAAGTCATTTTAGAGTGATCTGAATTGCTTCTAGAATAGTGTAACTATGTGTTAAGATTAAGAGTGACAGTCAACTTGTTACAACTGTGCTCCATAAATGGCTGCTGTTGATCTGATCTACAGTTGTCAAGGACCCTCTGGAATGATCTAATACTGATATTAATAAGATAATCCCAATAACACAGATAAGAACTGCCCATTGGTCTAGCTGATCCACTATTGCTTTAATAATCCTTGAGAAAGTAAAGGGTGTTTGAGAGGTCAATAACATGACATACTATCTGTAAAGATATCTATTCCAACAGAAGCCTAGTAGCCTAATGGCAATTCTGTCTCTATTGCTCATTGGGTAACATGAAGAATAGTTGGAAGACCTATTGAGCCTTTTACTCTGAATTGCGCTATACTCTATATATATATATATATATATATATATATATATATATGTATATATATCTCAACAAGTAGGCGCATGCACATGATAGGTCCAACAGGTTGCCTGAGTGCAGGTAATAATATAAATTGTTGCATTCAGCACTTGCTGAAGATGAAAAAAAAGTGAAGCAACCAAGCTTTTATTTAAGAGATCTCCTCTGTGGGATCTCCTGAAGTTTCCTTATACAGATAGATTTACAGGAAATATCAATAAAAAGGGGCAGCCCCATTTTTTACTATCCTAAATAATCAGGAGTCTGGTGTTAAACATTGCATAGCCTTCTCTGATCTCGTCTTAGAGAAGGTGAGAATAATGGCAGAAGAGAAGTTGTGTATTGAGTCCTGGACTCTTTTAAAACAACCATATTTACTAAAGTGCTACATAAAGCCAGGTTTATTAAAAAAAAAAAAGGATTTCTTAGCCTTATATCCAGCCCTGACTTGACCCAAACATTTAGGAGGATGTAGCATAAGGGCAGATTTGCAGGCTAGGTCAGCTAGCGCAGCTCTGGTGAAACCTTCTTAAGCTGGTCACATGTAGGGTTGCCGCCTGGAAAAAAAATACCGGCCTTCCTATATATTTATCTTTTTCCCCTTTTAATAACATTGGGATCTACCATCATTTTTACTGGCCAGGCCGAGGTGAAAATTTCGAATAAACTCGAATAAATTCAAATTTTAAAAAAGTATTTTTTGAGTACTTCGACTATCGAATAGAAAATAATTTGATTTGAATAGAAACAATTCAATTCAAATTGAAAATAAATTTGATTTGAATTCGAATTTATCATGTACAGTTTCTTTAAAAACTTAGAATAAACACTTTGGCATCTTAAACCTGCCGAATTGCTGTTTTAGTCTATGGGAGACCACCTATAACCTATATGTGGTGGACTTTGAGAAGTCAAAGTTTTTTTTTTTGGGGGCAAATACTTCAAATTGAATTGGAATCAAATTCAATCAAATGTGCTAATCGTTCGATTCGAACTGGATTAAAAATGGACCTATTTGACCAAAAAAATTTGGTTGCTCAAATTCGAAGTTTCTTCACTTCGAAATTCGAGGCTTGATAAATATGCCCCTAAATCATCTTCCTTTATCAGGGAGACACGAAAAGACAATGCTGGTGGATTTGTCACAAATAAAGGTACAACATCCTCCAATTTGGTTTCTAGAGTACAAATTACCCTAGCAACCCTTCATTTATTTGAATAACCAACTGGAATATGAATAGGAGATGGACTGAATAGAATTATAACTAATAAAAAGTGGCAATAACAATACATTTGTAGCCTTACAGAGCATTTGTTTTTAGATGGTGTCAGTCACCCCCATTTGAAAGCTGCAAAGAAACAGAAGAAAATTGTAAATCATGAAAAAACTATGAAAAAATAAACAATGTAGACATATTGAAAAGTTTCTTAGAATTGGCCCTTCTACAATATACTAAAAGTTAACTTGAAGGTGAACCACCCCATTAAAGGAACAGTTCAGGGTAAAAATAAAAACTGGGTAAATAGATAGGCTGTGCAAAATAAAAAATGTTTCTAATATAGTTTGTTAGCCAAAAATGTAATGTATAAAAGCTGGAGTGAGTGATTGTCTCATATAACAGAATACAACACAACATCCTGCTTTTCAGCTCTCTAAATCTGAGTTAGTCAGCGACTTGAGGGGGGGCCACATGGGACATAACTGTTCAGTGAGTTTGCAATTGATCCTCAGCATTCAGCTAAGATTCAAAAGCAACAGTTATGACCCATGTGGCCCTCCCTCAAGTCATTGATTGGTTACTGCCTGGTAACCAGAGTAACCAGTCAGTGTAAACAAAAGAGAGCTGAAAAGCAAGAAGTAGTGTTCTGTTAGACTTGCAGTCACTCCAGCATATATACATTACATTTTTGCCTAACTAACTATATTGAAAACATGTTTTATTTTGCACAGCCTATCTGTTTACCCAGTTTTTACTTTTATACTGTACAATTCCTTTAAGAAGAATTTTATTTGTCCTGCAAACCCATGCAGATAAGCAGTTTGCTTTGTTTACTTGAGTTATTCTGTCATTGGCTGGACACTTATGTGAAAGATTTAAGAGCGTTTATTTATATTTTCTCCATGCAACTTTGCTATGGACATTTGCAACTTATCCATTCACATAACATTACAGATTCCCAGACAATAAGTTTATGAGTGGAGCCTGCGTCACATTCTTGGAAATCATTGCCTCTAGAGACAAACCTCCTACAAGGTGCAGGGTTACCACTAGAGCAACCCAAACGGCCTCTTTACTGAGAGTGGAACCTTAAAGGAACAGTAACATCAGAATTTTTTACAAAAAAATTCGTTAGAAAACAACGAAATAAAAACACCAATTAAAAATTCAAATAGAAAAGCCTTTATTAAGAAATAACTTACAGAAACTCCACTTCCTGTCCTGTTCAGAAAAGGCGACATGGCGATCATCCATTCTGCTGGGCTTGATTTCTCTTCCCTGGATATTCACTGACAGCACGTAGATCTCCTTCTCTTCATCGTCCCCTCACTTCGCTCTTCTGCCGGGGAATCCGCACAAGTAACTTCTTTCAATATGCCCAAGTGCTGGCGATTCCCTTGCTTTAGCGGAGGGGAAGATTGCCTGCGGCAGCACTCGGTACCAGGTTTATTCATTTTCTACAAGGGAGCGCACATGACAACAGGCAACAGGCTGCTTGCTGGAGACAGAAGAGGCGGGCTGGCGCACTGCCTGCCGCAGCGCTCAGTACCGGGTTTATTCTTCATTTCCTACAAGGGAGCGCACATGACTGGCAAGGTGGGTTTAGCCAGAGGGACGTGGGGACTTTGAGCCTAGGGCACTATGGAATGGTCCCAATCAGCTGAGGCTTTTCCCTGTCTGTTTTCGCTGCTTCTATGAGATACACGGTTCAGACTGCATTAGTCGCCACTGAGTTATTGCCCTTGCAGTGCAGCACAAGCAACTCTCTAGATCTTGTGTTGCAGGGAACACCGCTCTTCCTCCCACGCTGCCATTTCCCCATAGGCTCCCTATTCGCCCGTGTCCTGTTGCAGCCAAGTCCAGTGTATCGGCCAGCGGCAGTCATGTGCGCTCCCTTGTAGAAAATGAAGCATTAACCCGGTACTGAGCGCTGCGGCAGGCAGTCCGCCAGCCCGCCTCTTCTGTCTCCAGCGAGCAGCCTGTTGCCTGTTGTCATGTGCGCTCCCTTGTAGAAAATGAAGAATAAACCTGGTACCGAGTGCTGCCGCAGGCAATCTTCCTCTCCGCTAAAGCAAGGGAATCGCCTGTCTCTCCCGCCAGCACTTGGGCATATTGAAAGAAGAGCGCAGTGAGGGGACGATGAAGAGAAGGAGATCTACGTGCGGTCAGTGAATATCCAGGGAGGAGAAATCGAGCCCAGCAGAATGGATGATCGCCATGTCGCCTTTTCTCGACAGGACAGGAAGTGGAGTTTCTGTAAGTTATTTCTTAATAAAGGCCTTTCTATTTGAAATTTTAATTTGTCTTGGTATTTTTATTTCGTTGATTTCTAAAGAATTTTTTTGTAAAAATTTTTGATGTTACTGTTCCTTTAAGATACTCTTGGTTTAACTCCAAAAGGAGAAAAGATTTACATTTAAATACTCCTTTTTCTTTCTTATGAGTACCTCTGTGGGACTAAACCCTGTTCAGCGCAGTCAAATTAATGAGGAGAAAATAAAGCCTAGAGTCATAACTTTTTCCTCAGAACAGAGAAAACTGTTTCTCCTCATGTTTAGAATATAAATGAGATTGCACCTTCAGTTTTTTATGACATTTGGAAGGAAACTGAGGTGACAGCGCCATGGCGTTTGTAGCAGAATAAGAAACTGCATCCTCCACGAACGCTGAGGTAAATCTAACTTCCCTGTTTAGCTAATCCCCTTCCTGTGATGTCACACTGCTCCACACTGTCCAATTAGCACTGAGCAGACCTGTGCTTGCTCCCACATATTAAAGGTGCAAGCACGTCAGAAGGGAAATGCTGAAAAGTGGATGTAGTGGTAAAATAATTTTTTCCAGCATATCTTTGTGAGGCTGTCGCTTAACCCATCAGCTGTTGCTAGGTGGCAATCTCCCGTAGAACAAATAACCTGTGCTTTGTGCACAAAAGTCTTACTGTACTATACAGGACTGGACTGAGAATCAAAATAGGCCCACATAGAGGCCCAAACAGTCCCCACCAGCCCACTAAATACTGACTTTCTATGGTACCTTATAGCAGCCCATCTGGCATTTGCCCTAACCCACAGATTGCCAGTCTGGGCCTGGTACTATACCTGGCTTGCTTCTTAGCAACCAACCTCAAACATGACTTCGCCTTAGCTCAGGCTATTTAATAATGAAAGATGCCATGTGACATTTGAGCTTTTGTTATAGACAATTCTACATCTAAAAATTTACACTGACTACTGAGTCCTTCTGGCTCACAGTGATTGCCAAAATACTCATAAAAGGGAAATAAACCACTACTGAAAAGGTTTTTTTTTTTTTCTTTTCATTTTACCATATGGAGCAATGATATTACACCAGAGTTACTCAGAATTTACAGAGAAAAAAATTAGATCACTATGCAATTAAATTAAAATGCATCTTCAGTCTTAATGTCAATACATGTGCTCAGGGGAAAATAATCGAATCTCCTCCGATCCTTCCCTGCTCCACTACTGAGATCATCAGAAAGTCTTGGCTGACGGCAGTGCATCCCCTTGGCCAGAGGACAGAACAACAGCCTGGGGAATGCTGTGAGTTGGTAAGAATGCAAAGGTTGTCTGAGAGAACAGCAGAATTTGAAGTCCATTAAATGGGAGGTGACACTAAAGGGTTCTCAGTAAGCTAACTAAAGCTGGCCATAAACAGAGAGATTTGCTTGATGCTGCCAAATGAGCGGATCTTTCCCCGATATGCCCACCTTGAGGTGGGCGATATTGGGCTGATCCAATAGTGGGACCTAGGACCTCAAGGTGGACATATCGGGGAGAGATCTGCTCATTTGGCAACATAGCCAAACAAGCAAATCTCTCTTTGTTTATGGCCAGCTTTAGTCCTGCCTGAATCGACATCTGGCCAACTTTCGGCCAGATATCGATTGGGGAAGCCCGTCGGAGGGCCACATACACAAACCAATAATCTGCCAACTTTGTCTGTCAGCAGCTTTTATCAACCCGTGGATGGGGGCCTTTAGATAAAGAGAAACCTAAACTGGACCAGAGGATTTAACCCCTGAGAACACAAGTGCATAAACTACAATATGGTTGACATTGGCAGAAGTACAACTGTGTTTTACCTGCTGTATAGAAACAGCTATCTTGCTCTAAGGAAAGGTACAGCTATCTTGGGGAATGTAGGTACCTGTGGTTTGATAAGGGGAGGAGCATGGTGCAAAAGACTGTACTATACCTTGAATTGCAATCTGGATATAGCAAGGGCATTGTAACTTTAAATGGACTATGTTAGACAGCAAGTCAGTTTTTGTTATTCTAATAAGACAGAACGTAGTATTGCAAAGGATGGCTTGAAACAGGCGGATCTGGTGTTTGGACTAGCACAACAATCTTTTGGCAGGTTGAAGGCTGAACTCCATCCAGGCCACCAACATGTCTGTGATGTCAGTGTGCTCTGATTCTAAATCTCTAGGCCATCGCTTATATATTTAATCATAAATTACTCATCTTTCTATTCAGGCCTCTCCTAGTCATGTTCTAGTCTCTTATTAAAATTAGTGCATGATTGCTAGGGTGATTTGGATCCTATCAACCAAATTACTGAAATTGCAGACTGGAGAGCTGCTGAATAAAATAAATAACTCAAAAACTACATATACTGTAATAAAAAATGAAAACCAATTGCAAATTGTTTCAGGATATCACCATCTACACCAGGGCTGTCCAACTAGCAGCCAACAACCCCCCTTCTGTGACCCCCTTACCTGCTGTGCTTGTTTACCATGTGTAAGCATTAAATGGTATCACTACAGAAATTAACTGCCATCTGGCTGGTATTTTACTGGCCTGGCCGGTATTTTTGATGGTTGATCCCAATGTTATTAATAGGAAAAAAAGATAAAAATATAGGGAGGCCGGTATTTTTTTCAAGAAAAGCTGGCAACCCTAACTGGGCCCTGTGTTGTTTAAACCTTAAATTCAGACTAAACCTCTGTATTGTTCACACCTATGATCCCCCAGCATTGTTCACACTTGTAACACCTCTATTGTTCACACCCCTAAAGCCCTGTACTGTTCACATCTCAGACACAGACTGAAACTGCCCACATTGTTCACCTGTTCACACAAAATGCTAATGGGGCACCAGCACTGTGTCACTGTATGTAGTACATCTTAAAGTGGTCCTGATGGGTTTCACTGTCTCCTGCTCTATTCTGTGTTCCCTGTGTGCCCTGCTCTGCCTGTGTGTGCCCTACTCTGCCTTTGTGTGCCCTACTCTGCCTGTGTGTGCCCTGCTCTGCCTGTGTGTACCCTATTCTGCCTGTGTGTGCCCTGCTCTGCCTGTGTGTACCCTACTCTGCCTGTGTGTGCCCTGCTCAGCCTGTGTGTACCCTACTCTGCCTGTGTGTGTCCTACTCTGCCTGTGTTTTCCCCCTGCTCTGCCTGTGTGTGCCCTGCTCTGCCTGTGTGTACCCGACTCTGCCTGTCTGTGCCCTGCTCTGCCTGTGTGTGCTCTGTTCTGCCTGTGTGTGCTCTGTTCTGCCTGTGTGTGCCCTGTTCTGCCTGTGGAAAATAAGCCTGGTATTTGCTCTGGGGGTTTGTTATCATTTGAAAATAAATTATTGTTACAGAGAAAAAAAAGAAGCAGCAGTTGCCCATTTCTTTCCACACAGTGTTCTGTTTTTTTCTATATTGCACAAAAGCAAGCATTCTCAAGCAGTGTCAAACTGTCAATATCTGTCAGAGGACATTTTGCCCACTGAAGTTCTTCCTCAGAGTATTATGGTGGCCATATACAGATGTGTGAGAAGCCTAAGCATAAAGGTGGCCATACATGCAGAGACGCACTCATTTGGTGAGGTCGCCAAATGAGCAGATCTCTCTCCGATATGCCCACTTTGCATTAGGCTGATAACAATGGCCAGAATACAGGCTATTGGAGCACCTTATTAACACCTTTTTGGCTATTTTAAATTCAGTGACAGACCAATGTTTATTTTGGGTAGTAGATGATCAGACAGGGCTGTGAATGATGCAAGAAGTAAACAGGCAATTACATTCAACAAACTTTGGTAAATGGGTTCCTTTAACTCAAACACAGGTGGTTTACAGTATTTAGCAAACCTTCCAATTGAGCAGGGGAACGGCTGCTTCCTTCTGTATCCATGGAACACCCTGAGGAATTTTGGCTCTCCACTGCATTTTCCTGGGGTCACCCTCAAGTGCCACACAGTTGGGGGGCTGATAACTGTTAGCATGAGGGGCAAAGCGAAGTAAGTGGCACCTGAACTATGTACTATGTACTAGCTATGTTACAACATTGCATGGTAAAACATTTGAAATAAAACAAAACAAAAGTGGTGTAAAGGTGAT
Organism: Xenopus borealis; assembly: GCA_024363595.1. NCBI lineage: Eukaryota > Metazoa > Chordata > Amphibia > Anura > Pipidae > Xenopus > Xenopus borealis. The sequence goes on from CM044447.1 coordinate 98,373,501, forward strand.
ACCTTTACTAGCTGAGAGGATAATAACTACAAGCTTTCAGAACATTCAGGTTCCTGTAATCAGCTTTCAAAAGGAACTGAAATATTCTAAAAGTTAGCCAATAATGGTATCACCTTTACACCACTTTTGTGCTGTAAATTGGGAGACATATAATACACAATCCTGGCAGTGAATTTGCATTATATCCATACTGTGTGCACATTGCCTCCTCACAGGTTAGCAGTTTAATGCATTACATGGTATATATGCAGGTATACATGTTCACTGATACCCACCCACAATGCAATGCAATACACTGACTACATCACTACTGATGAGTAGGGTCGCCACCTTTTCTTGAAAAAAATACCGGCCTTCCTATATATTTTTTTTTTCATATTAATAACATTGGGATCAACCATCAAAAATACCAGTGAGCAATGTATTTGAAGGTTTGGGCATATTACCTGCTGATTTGACATCAATGCAATGTTCAGTGGCTTCTCTGTATAATAATCCCTGACAAACCAGTTGTACAATGCAAAATGCAACACACTGGGAAAAAGGGATTCAGTCCTTTAAATACTGTTTTTAACAGGTTGTGAAATATACAAAGAAGTCCAAACAGCCCCCCCCCCCACCAGCCTACTAAATAGTGAGTGTCTATGACATTCGCCAGAATCCACAGATTGCCACAGATTGCCTGACCAGTGGCACATGCTGAAGAGCTGTAGAAAAAATGCTGCATGTTCTGCCCATACTGAACAAACCACTTCTAACCTGTATCAAACAATTATTCTTGTTTGTTCAGGTGTCCAAGAATAGCTTTGGAAAAGCTAACACTATGGTAGTCAGCGCCACTAAATTATGTTTTCTTAGGTTGTAGTGGGGATTTGGTCCTTTCACAGTTTCTCAGTACCTCCTTCTACTGTAAATAGTAAGAGTTCAATCATTTGACCCAACCTCTACACCCTGTTAGGGTAGGGACAGACAGGGAGATTCGGGGAGATTCTGTCGCCTGGCGTTCTTAGCAGGCGACAATCTCCCCGAATTTCCTTCTCCCTGTTTGCCTTTAGTATAAGTGACAAAGCGCCAGCGCCTGTGCACACGCTGCGCGGCGATTTCCGGAATCACCCGAAGATACCTCGTGAGGAAACTACGGGCGATTCCGGGAATCGCCGCGCAGCGTGTGCACAGGCGCTGGCGCATTGTCCCTTTTACTAGTGGCAGACAGGGAGAAGGAAATTCGGGGAGATTGTCGCCTGCTAAAAACGCCAGGCGACAGAATCTCCCCTAATCTCCCTGTCTGTCCCTACCCTTAGTCAAAATAAATATGACAAAAAAAGAAAATGACAAAGAAAGCTGCACAGATAAGTATCTAGGCATTCATGTTTAGACACTTCTTGACTTTTGGAAAGGTAAACAAAAATTGATCTCCAACGCAGGCTAAGCCAGAGTGCTTCTGAAAATAATATATTTGCCCAACCTATATAAGGGCCCTTATACTATTACTACTCTTGGAGTTAGTGCTCTAAAATAAAGGCACAATATGACTAAGCATGTGTGGGCACCTGCCTTTACAATATCTCATTACAAAATTAATATGAAGTTGGTCTACTCATTGCTGCTAAAACAACCTCTTTTGGGTGGTCTTGCTTTTGAACCATTTTTTGTGGAATTTACTTCTATTCATCCACAAGAGGATGGACATTGATAACCCCTTATGCATAGCCCATTGTGTCCTATTAGGCAGCTAAATGAACAGTCAGAGATGAGATCATGGCTTTCTACGTTCTTGGTCAGAGTCTCACTGCTGAAGCTAGACTTTTGGCTCAACCCTAGGTCAGAAACCTGTAAATTAACTTTTAGTCTGATATAGATAGTAAATTGAAAATTATTTTCTTCTTTTTTGTTTATGTGTGGTTTTTACGTTAATTCACTTTTTATCCAGCAACTCTCTATTACGTATTTTAGCAAATTATCCTAGCAGTCATGCATTGATTTGAATAAGACAAAATAGAATACAAATAGAAGGGGCTAAATAAAAATAAATTGAGTAATAAGTAATAAAAAGTACCAATAACAATAAATTTGTAGCCTTACAAAGCATTTGTTTTTAGAAGGGGTCAGCGACCCAGAAAAAGTGACCCAGTAGAAGAAGAAGGCATATATTTCAATAGTAAAATAAAATTAAAAATTGAAAAAGAAAAAATTAAGGGCAATTGAAAAGTTGCTTAGAATTAGCCATTCTATAACATACTAAGTTAACTTGGTGTACCACACCTTTAAACTTGGTGTACCACGCCTGACACTTTGATATCCGCTTGTTTGGTGAGGTAAAAAAATAAGTGGATTTTCTGCCTGATTTGATCACACGCTGGACACAATTAGTCCAACTGAGTTGTTGGTCAAGGGTGCCTTCGAAGGCCCTTTGGACAATGACCACATCAATGTGCAGATGTGTATAAATATATGGCCTAGAAATATATGGCCAGATATCAATCCAGCAGACTCTGCCAAGAGTCCCATAGACTTTTCCATAAATTGCAGACTTTTATAGGCTTAAATATTCACTGCTTCAGCTCAAAGTCACCTGAAACTTGGGTTGTCTCTAGGCCAGTAAAAATGAAGCTTGACACAAATGTTGTTAAGAAAGAAAGAAAGAAAGAAAGAAAGAAAGAAAGAAAGAAAGAAAGAAAGCTAATAACAAAGGACAATATTTTTTCCAAAAATGGTGACAACCGTGCCTGCAACTGTTTTGGTGGTAACGTTTCCATTGTATGTGCAGACTATGATCAATGTGATGCTCTGGAGAAAAACATATTAAAAAAAATATGTGACCAGTTCCATCCGTCTGATAAGCAGGCCCGTATTTGTGGAAAGGCCACCTAGGCCCGGGCCTAGGGTGGCAGGATTTAAGGGGGTGGCATGCTGCCCAACCACATCCACATTGGTTAAGAAACACTGGAGATACGCAGAAGATATCGTTTTTAAATTTTCCCATGCTCCAACCCCCAAAGCGCCATTCCTGATGATGAAAATTTGTGAATAAAGGGCAGAGTATGGGGGTGATGAACGGCAGTGGGCCTAGGGGCACCCGCTATGTAAATCCAGCCCTGCTGATAAGCGCTCCAACGTAGGACTGACAGTGGATTATATGTAATGTTTATTAAACATTCCTCTATCTATTCAGTATGGTATGTATAATTTCTTCAAATAATTGAAAAAGAACAAAAAAAGTATGAATAATAATGTTCCTAAAAGATATGTTTATTAATGATTGCACTGAATACTATATAATGAAGCACAATAATACATAGAGGAGTCCCATGCTAATTGATCACATGGGCAATAGCCTTAGTGGAACTGTTTGTACCAACTTTCTGAATCCTCAGGTTGCCGATAGAACACTGTTGGTGCTAAGCTTAATAAACATACCATATGTATTTTTTTTATAAGATATCCAAGATCCCAAATATGCTCTACATATATTTATTTACACATTATTTTACATTATTGTAAACAACATTCCTCTTTCAGCATTAATGTTTATTATTCTAAAGTACAAAATGTATGCCATGGGTTTTGCATGAAAAGAAAACTACTTTAATACGGTTGTTAACATAGTTTAAGCCCAATTCATAAAACATGCAAATGCATTTAAATAAACTGTAATATAAATAGTATACAATGTATAATTAAGCAGCACAGTCTCCGGCAATGATATTCTCCTCTTTATAAGTACAAAAAAAGGGTTGTGGGTGCACTCCTAAGGCCATATAAAAATATAAAAATATAATTAAGTACAATAATCCCCTGTCTAAATATTCCAATGAATTTGCAAGTGCATATATTTAAAAAGGAAAAACAGGGTTTTTTGTTACAAAGTTATGATCATAAAGTTGATATTTCTCTCCCTTAAAAGCCACAAATGCTGGCAGCGGGGGAGGCTTCAGCCCTATCATCGAAACCAACGCCCGAAAAACACTTTTTTTACTTGCTGCACCTGTCCCTAAACAACATTTCCACACTAACACACACAGTACAGCTATCACATTTTATATCTATTCCCTTTTTTTCTTTTCATCTTCCACACTTTTACACTTAAACCTGTACTCACATTTATATCCACACAATACACACACAAGTGTGCACCTATATATACAACTTTACTTTGCCTTTATAGTCTTTTCATCTCACTTTTTTCAAAAATGGGCGTTGGTTTGGCAGCCTCTCCCTTAAAAGCTGCATAAGCAGGTGGCTGGGGAGGATCTAGCCCACAGATTGAAACCAAGTCTCAGGAGATTTATACTCCAAGTAATGCTGTTAAGCAGACCGGTATTTGACCGTTTATATTTCAACCAAAGGTAAACAAGTTAGGGACCACCGTGTGGGGTTTACCTTGACGTGGTATGGTGGCTTATCAACTTTATGATCATAACTTTGTAACAAAAAACCCTGTTTTTCCTTTTTAAATATATGCACTTGCAAATTCATTGGAATATTTAGACAGGGGATTATTGTACTTAATTATATTTTTATATTTTTATATGGCCTTAGGAGTGCACCCACAACCCTTTTTTTGTATTTCCTCTTTATAAGAACAAGTTTCTGCTATGTGATAGGGTGGACAACTTTGTGCAATAATCACAATGTTCCCCAAAACACCTAGGTAGGCAAGTGTGTAGGCAATATGTAAACTTTATTATAATTTTTTGTCTAGCTTGGGTATACTGGCATGACACAGGCAAGCACATTGAGGGCTACTAAATGTTTGGGAAAATTTTAGTGCATATATGTCTGAATATGAGTATGGAGGGAGGAGGGGACTGAAAGGTCTTTAGGATTTATTTGGCAGAGAAACCTGAGAATATATATCCATTGGGGTAAGCCATAACAGGCTCAATAAATGAAATAAAAAAACAAATGGAATGGGGACAGTGTTTCCATAGGTTGGTTTGCATATGAAATGTATGGGGACTGTGTGTACTGTATGTATTTTTACATATCTACTACATTTAAATGGTCATTTATGACTGCAAGCGCAGTGGCCAAAGTGCAATTGCAAGCACAAATGTCATGCTTTTTACAAACAACACAGTTTCACCCCCTGTTTACAGCATAATTGTGGTTGTCAAGAGGAGATAAACCCAAGTGTGGCCAATGAGGCAAAATTGATAAAGTTGAGCTTGCACCTCATCCCAAATTGCAAACAATGAAAAGTACAGTTTGTGTACTTTTAGGATGGCAGTGACTTGAACATCCTATTCTTTTGACAAGCTGCAGTGACTGATGCAAGCCTCTGTGGGATCTATGAATCTAACATCTGATTCAGTGATGGTTCCCCTATGTCAATAGATGCAACTGCACAAAATTTGGTCCAGAAGGCAGGAGGATGGCAGCAGCACTGAGCAAAACTGTACAGAAGTGCAAGGACTACATGCTGACAAAGTACCTTTAATGAGTGGGATTATTCATGCAAATGACTACAGACAAATATTAATCTGCTTGCCTTTGTAAATTATCCCTTTAGTTTAGGTAATTCGATTTCTAGACTGGGGGATCTGTTGACCTACATACATTTTCTAGAACAGTGATCTCCAATAAGTGGTTCATGAGCAACATGTTGCTCTCCAACCCCTTGGATGTTGCTCCCAGTGTCCTCAAAGCAGGTGCTTATTTTTCAGGATAATTTTGGTTACATAAAGACCAGGTGTGCTGCCACCTATAGGCTGCCATTCCACCTAGAGGCTACCAAATAGCCAATCACAGCCCTTAATTGGCATACCCGGGGAATTTTTCATGCTTTTGTTGCTCCCCAACTTCTTTTACATTTGAATGTGCCTCACTGGTAGAAACAGGTTGGGGACCTCTGGTCTACAGTGTCCTCAATGTTTCTCTACACCAGCAAATAGACATAGGGTGGATTGTTTTAATCAAAATGCTCAGTTTCTGGAGTTACTTCAACTGGGAACAGAAGAGCCACATGCAGATATATATATGTTATGATGAAATTAGATTGTATGTTACACCAGGGAATTGTTTGATGTGCACGCAATTATTTGTCAAATGCAGTGTTGGTGTTTCAGTGCTAAATAAAAAGCCCTGGTGTGCTGGGGATGTTATTGTGACTGTAATCTTTAAATAACATTGTGTAATTGAAAACCATTTTTCATAAAAGAAAATTCAGACATAAACATGTAAAAACTACTTTGCAGTACAGAAAAATGAATAACCTAAGGGGCATACAAGTGAAGGAAATAATGTCTATGAACTTGAGCCAGGTTCTTACTATTATAGTGATTACATGCATCTGCTGTGATATTCAGATAAATAGGATATTTGCAAATAAAAGGGCTGGTCTAAATTTGAAAAAGGGAAGAGTGGAAGAGGTGTGTCCCTTCAATGGAAATGGACAAAGTCGACTACATACTGTACAGAGAGCAGATAAGATATGATTACTTCACTTTTGGGCTTCTCTTTTCCTATTCAAACATCAATTGGTCTCCACCCTTTGTGATAGCCTGGTTATAATAGACTTGCTTCTGTGTTATTCATATAGAAAACAAATTCAGTTTCAGGGATAACGGCAAAGTTCAAGGCATACAGCGAGAGAAGGGAAAGACAAAACTACAAATTCTTTTACTCTAAAAAATCATGTTTTGCTCATTTTTAGAAATCACAGGTGGATCAATGTTTTGCTTTTATATTACTTCCGTCCCTCTCGGCAACTGGGATCAGGAGAGTCTGTGTAAAGAAAGGCAATTTGTGTGAGATAAAGATATACAGAGGGCTTATCTGTGGATTAGTAATTTGATGAATTACCTCCTCCTCCCACTCCTACTGTTGCTGGGAAGAACGACAAGAATTTAAAAGCAAAACTATAGATAGACAAGAGGCAAAATAAAAAAAATATGTTCAACATAATGTCGGACTGGGCAGTGGGCCCTGACCTTCATGAGCGCCCATTGCCAGTAGAAGAGCCCTTGAAGTCACTGCCCACGGTGGACCCCAGATGCTGGTTTAACACACTGAACACACTGTTAACCAAAACTATGCCTCTTAAAGCCTTCTTCTCCCTACATTTAGTAGTACATTCTGCATTAAATTATGTGAAGCCTATTATTTTAATAGGTTGTTTCTCTACCATGAACTGTAAGGCTTCACTGAAGTAAAGGAATGTGAAGAAGTAGGCCACCTTATTTAATCACATATTACCCACAATTAGGGTTGCCACCTTTTCTTGAAAAAATACCGACCTTCCTATATATTTATCTATTATTTTCCTATTAATAACATTGGGATTATCCATCAAAAATACTGGCCAGGTGGCAACCCTACCCACAATGTGCTCTGAAAATGATCAGGAAATCTACTGTCCTCAGTAGAAGAACTTATATAACATCTCCATGTGCTCATAGGATTGCCAGACAAACACCAGTTTGAAGCTTCCACCTGGAAATCCCATAAAATGGTGTTGCCTGTTGCTAGTGTGTGCCTTCCTTATTATTGTGGGTATGCGTACTTTCCTAACCCAAGCCAGACAAGTTTCAGCATCTTTGCATCATGGACGAACAGATTTCAGTTAAGGGTTTTGGATCAAGCATAGTGATGGCCGCACTGAGAAATTCCCAGTTAAGCTGACTTGAATCATATTAGTATATAGTTTAATAAATGTTTTGCAGATGGATATGATGTACCACTCAGTGCTTGCATTGTAAACTTGAGTTGTGGTGGGTGGTGTATATTCAGTGGAAGCTGAAACTAAATATATCTCTTACCAGATAAATATTTATTTCCTATTCCTCCCAACCAAGTTGCCTTCATTGGATTCACAATTTAAGTATTCTGGGGTGAACTCTAAAGCTGGATTTAAAGTGGTCTTTAAATTAAGTTTCATTATTCAACTAAATGAGCCTATCATTGGTACTGCATGACAAACAGATTTCATGATTTTTTTTTTACATTTATTGTGTAGTGTTTTGATATATTTAGAACACGTACTGTGTTTACTCAGTGGTTTTCCAGAGAACTGCAGAGAAATACATATTGTATAGTGTGTTTTTTCACCTTTGTCTGAAATAGAATAATAACATATTAAGAGTAGCTTGGAAAGAGTCTCGGTTTTAATTTTCACTTAAACTTAGGAAATACATAAAACAACAGTAGAGGTTATAGAAAAAATTCCATGGAAGTAAGCGTAATTCAGTGTTTATGTAATGTTTGGAACCAGGCCTTGACTGAGATTTTAAATAGGCCCTGGCATTTCAAGTACACAGAGACCCCACCAGCCCACTTAATAGCGACGGTCTATTTATGGCATCATATAGCAGCCCCTCTGGCATTTGCCAGTCTGGACCTGTTTGTTCATTTATCCTGTTATCCTATTATATACAGCTCAGTTTGTGTCAACACAGAAAGCTGAGAAGTGACAATACACATGCCGACAATTGAGCAGAACAGTACCTGCAGAATCATGCTTAATGTCATGTACCTAAAATCAACTCAAAATGGGCCTGGTATTGTGTATATGTTGGGGCCTATAGATTAGAATGCTGGGGCTAAAATAAATACAGGTACTGGGGAACTGAAAGGACCTGGTATCGACAAGAAAAATAGTCCATGAGCCACAGCTAAAGTAGGCAGCAGAGGCATGTGGTTGGGGGTGGGGAGGGGCAATAGCAATGAATTAGCATGGTGAGTTAGCAATAGCAAGTGAATGGGCAAGCATGCAGGTGGGTGGGAGGCTGGGTTGGAAGGGATGGTGATTGCTGTCCTTGCTTTGGGCACCAATACCACATGACCCAGCTCTGCTCTTTATGTTCTATATATGTAATTCATGTGATTTGGTTGTATAATCACATTCACTTTACAGCACTACGCAACAAGTTGGCGCTATAGAAATACATGTTAATAATAATAAAATAAGGCACAGGAAGTATAGTCTAGGTAGGCAAGATAGGTACAGGATACACACTAAAAGGCAGGGCTGTCAAAAGTCCAATAGCAAGGCACAAAGGTGTTAATCAAAGTTTGTGATTAAAGCCCTGGGCCAGGGTCAGACTGGGGGGCCCAGGGCTTTAATCAAAAACTTTGTGACCCCCTGTCCCCACTATTTTTGTGGTGTGATGCAAATGTGCAGCTGGAGCCGTACCAGCATGCATGTGCAGCCTGAGGCACTGCATATTGATTTTTTTTAGGAAGGCCCAGGAGATTGGAAAAGGGGTTTGGCCCTGTGGGGCCCACCAGGTTTTTTCCTGGTCTCCCGCCGGGCCAGTCCGACCCTGTGGGCAGGCAGAGTTCAAGAATAATCAGGAATGAGGCCAATAACTGACCACCAGATCAGAAAAGATATGTGCACACATGGAAAAATGATCTACAATCAAGCAATCATCGTTGGAGGGAGTGGGGCTTTTAGGAAACTGGCAGAATGGGCTGCTCCTGTTCTCAAATATGCTTTCTCTGTGTCTGCACCCAGAAACACCTTGATTGCCCGTATGAAGACACATGCATACTCACATGTTGCAGTGCTGAAATCAACTCCATAAGTCTGCACCCAGGCTGGCAAAGTGTCTCTGAGTTAACTTTTAGTATGAGGTACAGAGTGATAGTCTAAGAGAATTTGCAATTGTTTTCATTTTTTATTTGTGGTTTTTGAGTTATTTAGATTTTTATTCAGCAGCTCTCCGTTTTACAATTTAAAAATCTGGTTACTAAGGTTGAAATTAGCCTAGCAACCATGCATTGATATGTATAAGAGACTAGAATATGAATAAGAGAGGACCTGAACAGAAAGATGAGAAATAAAAAGTAGCAATTACAATAAGTGTGTTGCCTTACAAAGGATTTGTTTTGTAGATTTGAATGCTGGAAAGAGTCAGAAGAAGGCAAATAATTCAAAAACTATGAAATAAAAAATGAAGGCCAATGGAAAAGTTACTTAGAATTAACCTTTCTTTAACATATGATAGTTAACTTAAAGGTGAACCACCCTTTAAATAGCATAATTTCACAACATCTGCATTGCACCTGCAGTGACCAAGAGAGATGTCATTCTCGGTTCTGGTCGCATAAGCATAGCCAAGCCCGGACTGGCAATCTGTGGGTTCTGGCAAATGCCAGAGGGGCTACTATAAGGTCCCATAGACAGTCAGTATTTAGTGGGCCTCTGTGTACTCAGTGTCGGACTGGGATGCCAGGGGCCTACCAGAAAACCTTAGACCAGGGGCCCAACTTTCCAAACCATTATTCCTTTTCTCCTCACTTAACCTCTTTATTCTTCTATTCTTTTAGATCTACTTACTATACTCTATTCTTCCATTAGTAAGCCTCTTTTTCCACATAAAGAAATAGGGAATGAACATGAAATAGGCCAAATTGTTAGAAGCAAGAGGCCCACTGACACCTGGGCCCACCGGTAGTTTTCCTGGTATCCCTGTGGGCCAGTCCAACACTGTGTGTACTTTGAATGCCAGGGCCTGAGCAAAGCACATTGCTGACATTATCCCCACCTTTAATTGTTTATATTTTTAATAGGACAGATAATATATGCACCTATGCCTGAGCCATTTCACTTATAATAACCTTCTGCAAAATGTAACCGCAGTGTCACCGGTTTAGCTGAAAATGGGTGAAGAGTTGTCATTATTTTCCCTTTTCTTTATAAGCTCAGGCTTTCTATAAGCAGATTCATTTACCATCAAAGTTGGTTATAGTTCCTGAAACTGGTTTCTGATCCCACTGAGAGACAGTGGTTTATCAGCGTAGATTTCGCAGAAACCCTACCACATTATGAAAGCTGCAAAGAATCGTCCGTACAGATAAAATGTGGTGAACTGAACTTTGATGTGGCTTGTCTCGGCTCCCCTGAATTCACAGGAATCATTGTTTGTTTTCCTGCAAACATAAAGCACATTCCTTTGGCTGCAATTCCTTCGGGTGCTTGTTGAATAACACTTCAGTTGCTCTTTATTTGAATTTAAATTCAATGTAACTTTCATATTCTGTAGTAGCATAAGAATGAAACTCTAAATGGAAATGTAAGGTATTCTTTCTTCCTATTACCATAACTATCAGATTAACTCATCTGCTCTGCAGAAATGTACTCTGTGGGAAACCGGTCCATTTTGGATACTTCTGTTATTCAAAACCAGTTCCAGGAATGTGATTAATATCATTAATTAAGAAGATATTCACATAATAATGACCATGGGACTCTCACTGGGTTTTCACTGCGTAAAAAGTCTATTTTATCCAGCTTAGTTCATGAAAACATTCATACAGAGGAACTTAAAATTTGCATTAAAATGTTGCAGGTATAGCTATATGCAAATGACTTGATAATGCTTATGGTTTTTAACTTCCTGTTCAATGAACTTTCCTCATTAGGTTAGCCATAATGCTGGTGCAGTAGATTGTTCATAACCTTCCTTTAATAAAATTGATTGATAAAACTAATGGTAAATAAGGGCCCATCTAGATTTTTCTTTGCCTTGCCAGTGGTATATTCTTTGTTTGCTTCTGTCTCAGACGTGAGTACTTATTGGTGATCCTGTTTACCCAAGAGGTTACAGGCACAGACATTCAGTCAGCAGGGCGTAACTTCCGGGGGAGCAGCAGGTGCAACTGGGCCAGGGTCCGGCCCCCACAGGGCCCCCAGTCAGTCTAGCACCCGCTGCAGCGGCACAGAAATCAGTCACGGATGAGGGGGGCAGCTGCAAGGTCCACACCAGGGCTGTCCCCACCTAGTTCCGTTACTGCCAGTCAGGCTGAAACACTATACATTTGTTGACAGCTAGTCAGACAGTGTTTCAGATTGAATGAAGAAATATGGAAACAGTCCTAAATAATATGAATGTCATCTTTTGCAGGAAGTAAAGTTAAAAAGATCAGATTAATTTTGTAATTTTTACTTACTTCCTGCAGGGAAATTGTTCACAGAATGTATGTAATTTCCTGCTAACAGTGCAACATTTTTTTAAAGGTTTAGTATCTATTTATTTTGTGGCTCTACAACTGTGTTACATTGCTATGTCTAAGGTACATCCAACTACACCTGTATTAATCAGTCAGTAGCAACCTACTTTTGGTGGTGTTTAAACATCTGGTGGAGAAGGAATAGGGATTTAGGATTCCCAGCGGGGGTTCATATTTTTTTTTATAACTCTTTATTTATAGCCATTATAGATATAAACAGTGAAATAAGCGAGAAAATAGAAAAAAAAACAAATAAGGGGATAATTAAAAGGTACAATAAATAATAAGAATATAGACAAACAAAACATCAAAGCTTGGTTCAATCACAATTACATTATAAATGTAACGGTTTCTATGGCGTGGCAGAGAGAAATTTGTCCCATAATGATTAAATGGCTATATGCTGGTAAAGTATAAACTCCAAGAGGGTTGATAGGCGATGCATTGACTGAATTAATTTAAGTCTATTAATGACAAGCAAGATTGGAAGGGAGGGGGCAAGCCAGTGTAGGGCTATAGCCCAGCGTGCTGCTGCCCGTATTTGAAAAGTCAATTTGTGTGGGTATAGGGCTAGTTTAGTATAGAGTAAGGACAGCAAGGCTGTCTCAATAGTTGGTAAAATAGTTACCCCTATCATTTGAGAGGCCATCTTATACACTTTGGTCCTTAATACTGAAACAATGGGACAATGCCACCAGAAGTGTAGATAATCTCCCCCAGTTGTGCAGCCTCTGAAGCAAGTGGGTGGGAAATTAGAAGTTGGGCACCTCTTCCCCACCTAAATGTAATAAATGTAAATACATTTTTATACTGCATATATCCCCTTCATCTGCTAGCGTCATTACATTTACTAAAACAAACAGCAGCTTTCACCCGGCAGCCATTTTCCCTCTGACACACAGGGCCGGAACTAGGGGTAGGCAGAAGAGGCAGCTGCCTAGGGTGCAATAATAGGGGGTGCTAGGCAGCTACCTGTAAAATTGTCTTCTGCCTACCCCTGGTTCACACCTCTCAGTGTTCCCCTCATTTTTTTTGGGGGGGGGGTCATTTTCAATCGAATATGGCCGTTTTCGTTCGAAAATGGCTGTATTCTATTGAATGAAAAATCGTTCGAAACATTCGAATCATTCGATCGAATCGAAGGATTTGAATGTTTCGAATGATTTGAATGTTTCAATGATTTTTCATTCATTCGAATACAGCCATTTTTCATCAAAATTCTTCGATTTCTTAGAACTTAGAAAAATTTGAAGGATAAGTTCTGTGAGGCCCCCCATAGGCTAAAATGGCAATTCGGCAGCTTTAAGATTTTTTTCAATTTAAATCGAATTTTGAGCTATATATATATATATATATATATATATAAAGTTTATAAAGAAGAAGTATCATCTGCCATGCTTTGTAAGGTGTCACTATGATTGGGCGATTGGATAGGATGTCCAATATCTTACAGAATGGTATATATTTCAGAGACTCCATTGAGCTAGCTACAGTTGCCTGTAGTGGAAAGTTGAGATTGGTGGGATCGGGAGAGATGTAGTAAGCCTGTGCTACTAGAAAGTAGAATTGCCAGTGTGGGAGACCTAGACACCATTCTGTGACTTGTGCTCTAAGCTTGGCTTAATGTGAGGGGTTTGATAGCCCACAGGAAGGCAGTCTGCGCTTGGGCGGCTAAGAATTTCAGTAGAATGAAGGTTGGCGAATTGTGGAAAATTTTATAAGACCCACCTTGTCCATCTACCAGAGTGCATGCACGTGTGCTCTTACTGGGAAAAATTACAATTTTAAAGTAGAACTTGCTGAACTTGCTAAACAGCTCATAACTTTCTAAGGCCTGTTTGTATATAGATAGCTCACATTTCTTTCATAGGCTGACAAAAAAGTGTACTGTACCTCAAGCACAACTCTTAGTCATGAAAGGCAAAGGAAAATTTGTGTCATGATCAGTATCCCAAAACCAACACTAAGGTGTCGGTCACGGCTCACGCTTCTGCCTATAACAGTCACCTTTCACGTTGGGAGGAGCCCAACTCAGATGCAATCTATATAAGTTGGGCACCTCTTCCCCACCTAAATGTAATAAATGTAAATACATTTTTATACTGCATATATCCCCTTCATCTGCTAGCATCATTACATTTACTAAAACAAACAGCAGCCGGCAGCCATTTTCCCTCTGACACACAGGGCCGGAACTAGGGGTAGGCAGAAGAGGCAGCTGCCTAGGGTGCAATAATAGGGGGTGCTAGGCAGCTACCTGTAAAATTGTCTTCTGCCTACCCCTAGTTCACACCTCTCAGTGTTCCCCTCCATTTGCTCCCTCCCTCTCTCCCAGTCCCCTCTTTCCATCCGTCGCTCACCCCTCTTCTCTGTCCCCTCCCTTTGTCGCTCCCCCCTCCCTCAGTTGCTCACTTGTTTCTGTCGGCTGTGCATGCGAACACGCATGCAGGGGGTCGGTCTTGCCAGCTGGGACGCCTAGGGCGCCCTGGCCCTGCTCACACATCATCAATGACATTTACATCTGCAATTAGCACATTTGTACAGTAGGGTTCATACAATTAAGAATGTAGGCTTATACAGACAGAACTTACTTTGATGAACAGTTCTGTTAGAAATGAGCCCTGTTATGGTTAAGCTGAGCTCAGGAGAGGAAGTTTGGAGAAAAAATAGGAGTAGACAGCTAGAACAGAGTTTCTATGGGAACCATCAATGCCAGCTCTTCATTGGCTGCTAGACTGGAGGGTGTGTTTCGTGATATGAGCTGAGAAGAACTGAGCATGCCCAGTAGCCAACTTCCAAAGCAAATTCTCGAGGGAGGGGGCAGAGTGGGTTAGAGAAAGATAAGTAATGTTAAGTGATTAAGTGGACGCTGCAGCCTTACTAATAACCTTTTAACAACCAGAGATGCAGGAATTCGTACGATCGGTATTCGATCGAATTCGAACGAACTTCGATCATTTCACGTGAATTTCGTAAATCGAACCCTTTTTTTTAAATTATTTAAATTTTAAATAATTTAAAAAAAAGGGTTCGATTTACGAAATTCACGTGAAATGATCGAAGTTCGTTCGAATTCGATCGAATACCGATCGTACGAATTTTTTGTGAAATCGGATATGCAAATTTGGCCTCTTCAATCATCGAATATCGAATAGATCGTATGATAAGATCATTCGATGATCGATGGAATCAAAATTGTAAAGTTATTCGACTGCCTACTTCGCCAGATTGAACCTACCGAATTAGAAATAGAAGCCTATGGGAAGCTCCCCATAGGCTTCTGAGGGTAAGTCTTGCTCGAATACCATTCGTACGATCGGAGCGTACAATCGGAGCGTTCGTTCGATCGTTCGAATCGTACAAATTTTTTGGACACTCGAAGGAAATTTCACGATTTTTTCATGAAATCGAACGATCGGTATCCGATCATACGAATTCATTGAGAAATCGTATAGCGAGCAAAATGATAGCCTAAAACAATTCGATAAGCATTCGATGGTCGAATGCTTATCGAATTTCGAATTTGGTCAAGCTAATTTGGGGGAATAATAGTAAATTTGCCCCTAAGTGTATAGTAAAATGAATATATATTGAATAGTAAATCAATGGATTGTTACACTAAAACAATTACAATTAGACTAAAATAAAATTTACATTACGGCTTATTTATACAGTCTACATTGTTGTTACCACCAGGCCCTTATTGTCTTTCGGGGTCATCTGTTGGTTAAGTTTTCCATCTTCATTCCAGTCTGTCCACAGATTGGTTCATCATATCTCCCAGGCTGCTCCCCAGCTTCTCCACCCTCATCTCTTTGGTGTTCACCATTATACAGGTTTTTGATACCTGCCCCCATTGCTAACCTCCCAACTGACCAGATGGATGAAGATAAAACAACTCTTGTTGAGCGTGTTTCTAGCATACACAAATCAGTTTTACGGCAATATTAGCAAACATCCAGCCCCAAGAATCCCTTTGATATGTATAATTTGGGTAAGGTTTTGACTGTTTGAGTGTTTAAAAAAAAAAACATATATGAGATTTATCATACCCTGACCATGGAAATATCTCAAATTTAAAAAAAAAAAACACACCTAAAACCTGTCAAGATTCTGTAGAAATCAATGACAGAGGTTCCACACAGACGCTTGATAAAGGGCCCTGTGTAGCCCGAAACGTTGCCATGTTTTTTTGAGTCTACAGTGAGGCAATAAAATCACTTTCTTCATTGACTAAAATGTTGAGTGTGCTACAGCACTTTTGGACTTTGTTAATGACAGAGGTTCCTTGAACCACTTGAAGAGGTTAATAGCCTGCTTGGTGTTCTAGTTTTCTTCACAGGGTTTTGAAAACTTGAATGATTCGAGTGATTCCATTTTCGCAAAAAACTTGATAAAATTGAGTTTCCCGGTTGTAGCACGCAAACTCGCAGAATTGTGTGTTTTATTTCTTAATTAAGATAACATTCGAGTTTTGAGGTCATTCGTGTTCATTAGAGGAAAATAAAAACTGTAACACTTGACCTTAGATACGTTGTAAATGATCTTTTAGAAGATTTACGGTATGGAGATCCAAATTACAGTATGATCCCTTATCCAGAAAACCCCAGGTCCCAAGCATTCTGGATAAAAGGTCCCATACCTGTAATTGTTTTTACAAAGCTGTCTTTGCAGCAGAAGGCTTGTTTTTACTTAAGAGTGCTTGGAATGTCTGTTCCGCATACTGACAGTTGCTGTTGAAGTGTTACTTTCAGCATTGGCAAACAACCATAAACTGTCAATAGGAAAGACAACTGTTGCTATGCACAGGTAGTTCACAATAACAGATTCCAGGATGCCCACTGTCAAGTGTGAAAGTCCAGTACATATGATAAATATAAATACTTTCCTAAAGTTGGCACTCAGTGGAAGATATACTGTATTTTCCCCTGGTAACCATATAATTATTAGTGTGGGACTGCTCCTTGCTATTTAAAAACCTCCTGTTCACATGAATTACTTGCTTATTCTGTCACCCACCTAGGAGCAAATGGCCTTGTGTAGATTCTTAGGGACAGGTCCCACGCAGTGTTTTGATCTTGGCAACGTACTTCTACTCACCACATCTCACTTCACAGTTACTTGA
The DNA here is from genome assembly GCA_024363595.1 of Xenopus borealis. NCBI lineage: Eukaryota > Metazoa > Chordata > Amphibia > Anura > Pipidae > Xenopus > Xenopus borealis. The sequence continues at coordinate 98,390,581 of CM044447.1, forward strand.
ATAGAAAATGATGGATGGCACATTGTGGTTTTTTTTCTCTGTCACAAGTAGCATAGATCAATACACTGCATTTGCCACGAGGAATCTATTGCACATGTTAAACGCAGAGCTAATGATCTGTCTTCAGCTGTCCATTTCTTTCTGAAGACAAAACCGTTTATCTAGATGGTTTTAAATGCACAAGGTTTCACTTCCTTTGGCCGCTTTGCAGTTGGCAAACCATGACAATTTCAAAGGCAGGAGACAACTTTCCATGCAAGGATGGAGTACAAGGAGAAAACACTTTTGTTAAAAAAACATTTTTAAAGTATATTTTTTTGGATTGGGTGAAAAATTTAAGAAAAACAATAAATGGAAATGGGAGTTGATTCATAAAAGCATTTAAAGTGGATGAGCAGGAAGTTATAGGACCGCAAAGCTATAACTATTTTGCATACACAGAGTTTATCAAAACTGTAGTTATCCTGACCTGACTATATTTTAAGAATCCCTCTCTGGGACTTCTATCTCTACAGATATACCCCTGACACCGGCAAGATTTACCCCAAGCAAACAGAAACTTGAACCCCTGGTTCTGGTGCACTCTCATCCCATGCACCCCTTAAAGTCACACCCCTATTAAAATGCACCCTGCTTGCACCCTGCTTATATATTGTTATATATTATATCTGATGCAAAAAAACTGTAAATATTGTACTAAGCCAGTTCTGGCAAGAACTTGCAGAAATACAGGAATAACTGTTACAACAGCAGTTATCAGCCTGCATCTTAGTACAACATAGAGAGCTGATGCAGATATTTTAATTCCACAGAACTCAACTTGAACCTAAAAGAAATCGGCAATTTAGAGGAGAGCACTCAAATAGCAATTGCTGCTAGAAAAATGTTTTTTATTGACTACAAATCACACGACATGTTTCGGGCATTAGCCCTTTCTCAATGCAACACCCTATAAATGCCATTCCCATAACTAGCAGCCATGTCTTTATTGATTTCTTTCACGATTTTCATGTTAGATTGCAAAGAAGCAAAGCTTGGCAAGTTTTTACTACACTTCATGCCTTTCATTCAATTTTTGCCCTTTGATTTTTGGCTTATTTTCTTACCCTGTTCACTTAAAGGAGAAGGAAAGCTGATACAGAAGCCCATGTGTACACAATAGAAGGAATTAAATGTGATGTTTCTTTTGACAGAGGACTCAGAGCAGCATTACTTTGATGGTTTACTGGTGTATTTATATAGGCCTTTCTGACAAAGCTTACTTCGTTTTAGCCTTTCCTTCTCCTGTAAACATTTATGTTTGAAGCACAGTCCAATGGGTAGATTTACTATTATTCACCTATTCGAGGGCTAAAAGCCCGCAAATTCGGCCGAAATTCGATAAACATTCGACTATTGAATGCTTATCGAATAGTTTTAGGCTATTTTTACCTCGATATTCGATTTCTCTACAAATTCATATGATTGAATACTGATCGTTCGATTTCACGAAAAAATTGTAAACTTTCCTCAGATCACTCGAAAAATTTGTACGATTCGAGCGATCGAGGCGTTCGATTATACAAATAGTATTCAAGCAGGCTTTTATTGCAATTCGGTAGGTTCAATCTGGCAAAGTAGGCAGTTGAATAAAATTTTAAAGTTAAAGTAGTTCAATCATCGAATGGTCGAATTATCGAATATCCGATCATTCGATCTATTCGATACAGTCGTATTTTGGGTATTCGATGATAGAAGTGGCCAAATTTGCATATTTGAATATCTGATAAAATAGTGCGATCGGAATTCGATCGAACTTCAATATATTCACGTGAATTTCGTAAATCTGCCGCCAAGAGTCTGTTTTGTGGACCAAATTCCTATATGAGCCAGTAAGCTAAGTAAAGGAGTAAACTAGTTGGGCCTTTCATACCCAGCATGCGGCTGCCCCATACCTAAACAGAATGGGCAAGAATCACACATAGTTAAGGGAATTAAATGTGTTTAATCAATTTGTGAAGAATGAATATTTTGGGACAATTATCCTCCAGTTGTTCATTTAAGAAAAGTCTCTTGCCCAGGTCTTTTGAGAAACACTGCACATTAAACCCACTAGTGCTTCCACTGCCACCCCTAGTGCTGATGTCACTTACTAGTGCTTCCACTGCTATTCCTAGTGTAAAATCTTGACATGCACAGACATAAAAGGCTTTGGTTGTAGAATTTATTTAACAGACAGTAAAGCTGCAGACTCTGCTTCTCATGGCTGCCTCAAACCATAGTGCCTAGGATATTCTGCATTGCAATAAACATAAGCAAGGCATAATAAACATTTTATTAAAAGGGCTGCTGCCATAAACCATACATCCATAACTCCCTTATTTCAAATGAGAAAAACAAACAGTATAAAATACTTTATAGTAGCCAAAACGGATAATAGCAGTAGCTTTCAAACTGGAATCTAATATATTTAGGACTCAAAGTCTTTAAGATATGCAGGAGGCTTTCTACCACTTCTCCCTGGATATCTGTTGGTACATTTATGCTTAAATCCTAGTTATGAAGCAAACTTCTTGAACTGACCTCCATGGAAAGGTGGGCCTTTGTCTTTTTTGTACGGTCTGTGAGATGCCCAACAAGGAGAACACTTTGTCAAAAGCGGGTAAAACAGCAACAGAGGAAGATAATCTAATAATTTTAACAACTGATTCAAAAAGATTCAAGACTCAAAGTTTTATTGTCATATGTACAAAGTACAACATTCACAATACAATGAAATTCTTACTTGAATGCCTTCTTCACAGACAAGACAATTAACACTCAGTACAACATTACAAAAGTAAAATAAAGTTACTGTTTACTGTAGCTATATACAATAAAGTTGCAAAAAGATCTGTCTTCTGTAAAGTTACAATAAATCTACTGTAGCTAAAGTACTATTATCAAAATGACCATAATCTTAAAGTGCAAGTATAAAAAATGTCTTTGGCATTTGCAGTGTATGTTAGCATACTGCTTTACATATATTGCACATTATATTGCAGTACATGAGCATTTATTATTGCACATTGTAAACAGTCTCTACATATCATTTGTTACATTGGTGTGTGTTATACAGACTGACAGCACTGGAGTAAAAACTGTCCCTGAATCCAGCAGTGTATGTGTATGGATTGACCTAAGTCTCCTGTCAGAGGGCAGGAAAGAGAAAGGTGTCAGTGCAGTATGACTAGATGTCTTCAGGATCTGTGCTGTCTTTTGGAGACATTGCTTTCTGTAAAGGTCATGAATTGCTGGATGTGGTGTGCCAATGACCTTCCGAGTTGTTTTCACTACTCTTTGCAGGGCTTTCTTTTCTTGTGCAGAGCAGATGCTCACCTGTAGAAACTACCGAGGACTGTGATAGACATCCAGGATTTTCTCAGATGCCGGAGAAAATTAAGACTTGGTTAGACCTGTTGATGACAGCTGTTGAGGTTAGAACTGAGGGTGATCCAAAGTACCCTGAAGCTGTTGACCCTCTCCACTCATGGGAGCATGAAACGCATCATGTTTCCTGAGATCCATGACCAGCTCTTTAGTTTTGCTGACATTGACATTGACACAACTCTGCCAGAGTTTCACCTCCACCCTGTAGGCAGTCTCATCATTGTTCCTGATAAGACCCACAATCAGGCCTGGACTGGCAATCCGTGGGTTCTGGCAAATGCCAGAGGGGCTGCTATAAGGTTCCATAGAAAGTCAGTATTTAGTGGGCTGGTGGGGGCTGTTTGGGCCTCTATGTGGGCTGATTGGACCTTTGTGTACCTGAAATGCCAGGGCCTATTTTAATTCTCAGTCCAGACCTGCCCACAATGGTGGTGTCATCAGCAAATTTAATGATGGTATTAGAGCTGTGTCTGGACACATAGCCATGTGTGAACAAGGAGTACAGAAGAGGGCTCAGGACACTTCCCTGCATAGTGCCAGTGTTGAGGATCAGGGTGAAGGAAGTGACTTTGTTAATCTGTACATGCTGTGATTTGTTAATGTTAAAGTCCAGGATCCAATCTATAAATAACAGTCTGGCATAGCAGTTTCTATTGTCCATGTGAACCAGCGTGGTGTGACTTGAGTGTAAAATTGTGTATGATTAATATTGTTTATATTGTTATCATATTATATATGCCAGGACTCTGTGGGAATCTGCAGTAATCATCAATGATAACCAGCAGGCATTTAACACTATGGAATGGCCTGTATATATATCAATGCTCACATGACACCATAGGGTTGCTGGTAAAATACATCTGCAATGGTTCCTTATGTGTAGCAGGCGTTGTTGCCTGACATGCAATAAATCTTTGCACCACCACCATCTCTGATCTATGTTTCCCTAAGAAGTCTTTTAATTTTTTACTATACCCTGGTGTCCTTTGTGTGCTAAGAGTATTCACTTGCAGATTCTGAAGGAATACACAATAGAATACCTGTCATTTTTATAATTTGTTTTCCTACAAAAAGAAACACACAGCATATACCATGGAAATGTATGTGGGGGAAGAGCATAATGCTTACATATGATCACAGCTATGTTCACAAAGAGAGATTATGAGGCTGTGATTGAATGGGTCAGAGAGACAAATGCATGCAGACAGAGTAGCAGTTACGTTACAAGACACAGGACCCAGGCAAAAGCAGTAACTATGCTACTAACTAACAGGTATTCGTCGGTGACGTCACTAGCTATTACTGGGCCCCACATCAAATTAATTTTAGGGCCTCCAACATTGTCCTGTTTTACCAATATATATTGAAATTGCTCATTAATTAGGCCCTCATGTGGCCCCCTGTAATTCTTGCCACCTCTGCAGAAACAGGGTCTGCTTCCTCTGTAGTCCTACACTGTATTACTGGCGTACAGATTACAGTACAGTAAAATACATCTGAACCAAAATCTGAACAGCACACTCAGCTTTTTTAAGTTAATAAATGTAAACTGAATGACAATAATTCTGCAGTTTAAAATAGTTCAAAAATAAATAGTAAAGTAGTTACAAAAAATATTAATTGTTAATTATGCTGTAATTAAATATTTTGTGAATGAGCATAACACCATATATAGCATACTGTGGTAACTAGTGAAATATATCTGCACTTGAAATCTTTATCACCAACAGACAACATAGTTTTGAATCAACCATAATAAATCAGAGCATAAAGGCGGTGACATTATTACTTGCTTTATTCGGGTTTACAGTTAAAATAGAAGTTGGTCTTTCCATCTACAGAATCTAGGTCTGATTCCTGCCCAAGCTACAAATAGTGGTACTGTCTAGAGCATGTACTGTAGGTGGGAGTGGAAATAATGATTAGTATAAACTGTCAGAACACACCTAACCTTGCCTCCTGTCTCCTTTCATTCATAAGCAGGTGGTGTAGCACCACAAATGTGCATCATTTTCTGCAAAGACTTCTAAAAATGGACAGCTTTTTCTGCGTGGGGGATTCTTGGTTTTATAAGTCTTAGTTCTCAGTAAAACCTGTAGGAGGAACACAGAACATGCATAATATTGGATCTCTTTAGCCTCCTTGCTTTTTACTTTTTATTTTACTGTTAGCCAGAGATGAGATTTATTCTAAGGGCTAGAGCAGACGGGGAGATTCGGGGGCATTTTGTCGCCTGGCGACTTGTAGCCGCGACTTGTAGCCCCCGAACCTCCCCGAATAGACAGGTCCTGGGGCGCACCGGCGTTACTTGAAAACGCCTGCGCCTATTCACACGCAGCGGCGCGATTTGTGGAATCGCTCCAAATTGACTCGCGAGTCAATTTGGAGCGATTCCACAAATCGCGCCGCTGCGTGTGAATAGGCGCAGGCGTTTTTAAGTAACGCCGGTGCGCCCCAGGTCCTGTCTATTCGGGGAGGTTCGGGGGCTACAAGTCGCGGCTACAAGTCTCCAGGCGACAAAATGCCCCCGAATCTCCCCGTCTGCTCTAGCCCTAAAAGGAGTAAAGATAAATCTACTTGGGCTAAGTAGTAAAGATAAACCCACTTGGGCTAAGGAGTAAAGATAAACGCACTTGGGCTAAGGAGTAAAGATAAACCCACTTGGGCTAAGGAGTAAAAATAAACCAACTTGGGCTAAGGAGTAAAGATAAACCCACGTGGGCTAAGGAGTAAAGATAAACCCACTTGGGCTAAGGAGTAAAGATAAACCCACGTGGGCTAAGGAGTAAAGATAAACCCATGTGGGCTAAGGAGTAAAGATAAACCTACTTGGGCTAAGGAGTAAAGATAACCCCAATTGGTAATCCATTGGATTTACAGTGCAGGTATGGGATCCATTATGCAGAAAGTTCGGAATTACAAGAAGGTTTCCATAGACTCCATTTTAAGAAAAGAATTCACATTTTTAATACATTTCAATAAATTGGAGGCAAAACAATCTGTAATAAGGAGAAAATGTACGAAGCAGAGCTCACCCATCCAGAGTTACCAAAGCACGTCTCTCATCCAGCTGCTTTTCCACAAGAACTCTGCTGGTGCACTCACTCCCCTATTAACTCAGCAAAGTATTAGTTCATCGCTTGGAGACATGTATTCTTCATCAAACATTGGCTTTATTGTGGCAAACAATGTGAGAATGTGGCATTGACCATGCAAATCAGCCTACGCATTTCATGCCCATAACTACCAGCACTTCTTCAGAGTTAAACTAGTGACACGTGAACACACCCTTAAATAGTATAGTAAAATCATTCAAATTACAAACAATGTTCTTTTAAAAGTAGTTTTCTCTTAAAGGTATACTAGCTCAATCCCAATAGTCTATAGGTAAACATATATACCTCATTAAAACATGTGAATCAAAAATCTATGTGCACAGATTGTAATAGGATACCATACATGCTGGGACCATACTGTGGATGAGTATTCTTGGAGATTTACGACTCAAGGAGTTGTTCACTTGTCACCACTATGGGCTTGAAACGAGAAGCTGATTTGCACGATCAATGCCATTCGTATATTGTTTGCCACAATAAAGCCAACGTTTGATGAAGATTACACGTCCTTGATTTTAATCTGGTTGAGAGCTTGAGCTCTAAACTAATAAACTTAATTTATGTTTATATGATTTTTTAGTAGACATAAGGTATGGAGACCAAATTATTGGGGGACCTGAAAATGCACAGGTCCCTCAAGTATCCTGGATAACAGTTCCCATACCTGTATAGGAAATAAGCTAAGCTCTTCTTCAACAACCTGCAGGGAGACTTATTTATTTCTTATTATGCTTCCTACTACAGTATACATAGTAGATTACCGCAGTTAGCAACTATATGGCAGCCTAGTTTGCAGCCCTACATGATAAGTATATTGAGTACAGCTGAAAATGGTTCCCTGATTTTCAAACAAAGAGCACAAGATACTGTATATCAAATAAAAACTGAAGCCCCTCAAGTGCACCCCCTATTATACTGTTCCCCTCCATTACCACCAAAAAAATCTTGATACAATCGTCACTCTTTATAATAATCTCCAGAATATTATAATATTATCCAGAATGCTCGGGACCTGGGGTTTTCGGATAATCAATCTTTCCATCATTTTTATTGTCATACTTAAAGCCTACTAGAAAATTATTTAAACATTAAGGGGTTATTTACTAAATCTCAAATGTATTTGGTTAGGCTTTTTGGGGCAAAACCTTGAATTTTTCATGTAAAATAAATTTTTTGAGATTTATTATACTCCAATGCAGGAAAAAGCCTGAATCTGAAATTCTACCATCTCAGACCTGTTGAAGTCATGGATAAGTCAAGGGAGATGACCCTACCCCAATTGGAAGTTATCGTGGTTTGCTCTGGGTTTAGCCAGCTAATCCGATATTTTAGGGGTTTTGGGCCAAAACGCAAATTTGGGGAAAAAAGTCTAGCGATTTGGGAAAAAAGTCTGAAAAAGTCATACGATTTGGGTTTCCTCTCGATTTTATTGTTTTTTTTCTGATCTGATTTATTCAAGTTATTTTAGTAATAATAAGGCAAAATCACGGAATGGAGTTTGGTTGAGGTTTTTTTAATTATGAGATTTTAATAAATAGCCCCCTAAATAAACCCAATAGGCCTGCTTTGTCTCCAATAAGATTTAATTATATCTTATTTGGTATCAAGTACAAGGTACTATGTTATTATTTCAGAGAAAATGTATTAAATGGAGTCTATAACAGACAGCCTTCCTGTAATTCGGAGCTTTCTGGATAACAGGTTTCTGGATAACAGATCCCATACCTGTACCAACTTTGTTCTGTCCCATTAATTCAGCAAATACAATCTTAATATGAACAGTTACGTTATACTTTCCCCAGTGTTTTACTGCACATCCATTTGAGACAGAAATAGCTTATTTATGTGAATTATAGTACCATTTTAAGAATAAACCCTTCTCATAGGAAATCATTCTCCCCTAGTCTGACAACATTAGGTTTGGCATCAGTTCATCCAGCTATTAGCACAGACACCCCTACTTCATGTTTCATTTACTTGTTAACTTCCCTTTTTCTGTAATATCTCATGAGAAAGAGCCCCATATCATTTGTTTTGTGTACAGGTTTTGTTTTAATTGTTCCACTTTTTGGACAGCCCTGTGATAAATGTAAATTATAAATAACTACAATGCCACAAGGATAGATTTGTGCCATAGACAGCTTCTGAAGAGGATAACATACAGTACAGAATCTGTCATCCTGAATGTCCTTAAAGGGCACCTGTAAAAATATCCTCAACCAAAGGTATGGGCTAATAGAGTAACAGTAGTTTTTAAAAAAAATGTCCCCCACCAACCCCCCACCTGCACCCAGAGGAAGCTCCCAGTAGAAGCAGCCATGTTGGGGACCATACATGTGCATAATGAGCAATTGCTACTACTTGCTCATTATGTGCATGCACATGACGTTAGAATGCACTATGCACATGTGCTACGTATGGCAAGGCTGCTCACAGCAGGAGCTCCATCCCAGTGCTGGCAGGCCACAATTTTTTTTAAAAAAACTAGTTACCCTCAACCTTTGGTTGGGGATAAGTTTTTGCCCAACAGGTGCCCGCTCCATCGTGGTGCAACTTTCTCAGCGCTGGCAGGCCACAATTTAAAAAAAAAAAAAAACTACTGTTACCCTCAACCTTCGTTTGGGTATAATATTTTTGCCCAACAGGTGTCCTTTAAATTGGCATGGCCAGACCCAACTGTTTATCGGTTATACACACAAAATACACAAACACATATATATATATCCCTCTCATATAATTATAAGACAGTAGGGCTCATTTACCAATGGGGCATACAGAACCCCAAAAACTTGCTAATTGAATAAATACTACAGCATTCCACAGCTTCAACAAAAGGAAATACCACTTTAACAATTTACAAAAAAAGCTGTTAAGTTACTGTAAGTAAAAGCAGAATAACACAACAGTAAAACCACTTGTGAGTGCTATATATATTCAAGGCAGGACAGTTTAATTTCTTCCTCTGAATACTATAGACAGCTTCTGGTTTATCATTGCTCAAATTCTGAGGAAAAGTTTATCTACTGAAATCAGATCGGCACACAGCGTTATACACAAACATTCAAGTTCCTTTCCGGAGGCTGCAATTTATTGGCAATATCCAAGGGCACAAAGGAAGGTTGCTGGTTTCAGATGCTGAATACTAGTTACAATTATTCTGAATAAAAAAGCTGGGCGCTGTTCATTAAGAAACTGTTGGTCTATTAACCCAATATTCACAAGGGGATTTTTTGGTGCATTATAATAATGAATGCACCAAGAAATGAATTCAGGTGTTAATAAGACTATCTTTAAAGGGAAAGGAAAGTGTAAAATAAAATAAGGCTATAAATGGTGTATTTTGTATACTAAACATAAACATGAACTTACTGCACCACAAGCCTAATCAGACAAATGATTTATGCTTTCAAAGTTGGCCACAGAGGGCTGTCATCTTGTAATTTTGTTATACATCTTTGCAAGACTAGACTACATACACATGCTCAGTGTGGTCTGGGCTTCTTAGGGATCGTCATAAATGATCAAAAAACAAAGCTGCTTGAGACCTGCATGGCTGGTAAGTAAGGCAGGGGCTCCCCCTGCTGTTCATAAGTATGATTGTTTCCCTGCCAGAAGTTAGGGACCGTCTGACAATTCCTATCCACAGCACTAAATGAAGGGAGAATTTCACAGCATACAGTCAGGTTTCTTATAAAAATTGTACACATTTTTTAATTAAATTATATTGGAGATAGATTTCTTTTTCATTAAAGAAAGTAAAAATGCCATTTTATTTTTTTGCATTTCCTTGCCCTTTAATCGACAATTGCATCCTTGTATCTCTAATTGGGCTTATTTTACAGTTATTCAGTTTAACACATTGTCTTATTTAAACCAGTTTAAACCATGTTTCGGGGTCAGTAATCAGCATGGATTTATGCTAGTGTGGTTATCACCAATGTACTCAACTATTGAATTATATGGGAGTGCAGAGTCAGTTTATGTATGTGATCAGGGTTCATTTTGAGTGGTTGAAGTTGCTGGACTTTTGTCTTTTTTCAAACTAAACTAATTATGTACCTCTTGGAGATAACCCCCACTTGATGCTGAAAGATTTTCTTTTATTGGTGAGCACAAGTTTCCCTTTTGCTATAGCTTTATACAGGATTACTGGCTAGATCCTTGTTTTTGTTCCCATCTTTGTAAACTTTTGCCAAGTTTACCCAATGTTGTACAATAAAAACAGCAGCCATTTGGGAAACACAATGCAGGTAAAATGTAGTCTTTATAAGTACTGGAATAATTTATAAAATGGATGAAATTAAGAGCAGAACTAGCCAGAAAAAGAAAAACTTTAATATATTACAATATGTGAATAAACAACCATTTTTAAAGCTGAGGGCATTTTCTTACTACAGGTATTGCAGCCGTCATCTGTAAAAGCTCAGAATTACGGGAAGGCCATCTCCCATAGACTCTATTTTAATCATTCTTGATCCAAACTAAGATATAATTAATCCTTACAGGAGGCAACATACTGTAAGCCTATTGGTTTAAATAAATGAGTAAATGATTTAATGAAGATCCAAATTAAGGAAAGACCCTTTATCTGGAAAACCTCAGTCCCCAAGCATTCGGGATAACAGATCCCAGGTCCCTGGTGGCGTTTTGCATGCACAACAATTATCTTTTGTTTTTTTTTTACTGGTTGCTCTGGCTCACTTACTGTACAGTTACACTGACTAATATTTTGCATTTAACTTTTGCCCTCTAGCTGTGTGCTGAGGTATATCAATAGTGTATTATAGGATGATGTTAAAATCCAGAAATGTAACATTTTAAGCATGCTTGTGTAATTAACACTTTGGGGAAGAATTAATAAATTAAATAAGAGGGCACAAAGGCTGGATTTGCAAACTATTTTCCTGGTCATCTTCCGTCAACAAGTATAAAAAATGGGTATTCCCCTCTGATACTGCCAGCCCAGACAGAGGGATATATCATACTTTAAAAGACTATAACCCTCCGCCTTCCTATCCCTCGGTAGTCTTTTCCTTCTGTCCATAGCCTAGTGAGAGTTAAATATTTTTAATTTTCTATTAGTTGGTCAGTCCTTTTCTGCCTGTAGCCGTGCGACCAGTATGGCAACACTTGGACAGGGACCCTTGTGATGGAGTATTGCGCTGTTCTGCAGTCCCTTCTCTGTCATGGCAGTGCTGAATAGGTGCATACGGTGATGTCATTAGCTTTGGCCAGAAATTTTTAAAAAGTTTGGTGTGCTGGTTCCTATTGTCCTAGTTGCTGCTGTATGCTGGCAAAATGGAACCAGCTGCCATGCAAAGTGAAGTTACACTGGTGATGCCTAATTTGCATACGGCGCAAAGTTAAATAATAATATAATAGACATATATGCTGCAGCCACTACATTATACTACCCAAGAAACTTTTAATAACTCAAATAAATGTGTTCTATTGCCCTACACATGTGCCCCCTATATCGTTGGGTTGCCATATGTTAGGAAATGTAGGGGGAAAGTAGGTTACCCTAAAAAAAATTTACAATCTTTTTCAGCCTATCACCCATAACAAAGTGAAACACCCCAACTTTTTTTTAGGACTTTCAGCTTTTTTTTTCAATCTGACCCTGGCGAAGTAAAGTCTAGTGCAAGAGGTAACGGGCAGTAAAATGGACATCTTAATGAATTAGCGTAGTAACAACCCTTCGTCAGTGCGCAACTTCGCCTGGTGTAAGGGTGCGAAGTTACGTTAGTCTATCTACTTCGAGTCAGTCAGTGTTGGTAAATTAGCGAAATCGCGAAATGACGTCACGCTGGCGTCCATGCAATGCTAACAATAGAAACTGTTTGTCTCCAAGACACTGCACTACAGCTGCGAAGTTCTGAGTTTGGTTCAAGCCAGACCACAATCTGCATGGATTTTGTGTTTATTCTCAGTTTCCAAGTTTTCTCACAAACTCCAAAATATAATACAGGATAAATGGGTATTGATGAAACAGAACCTATTGTGTGGATGGAATATAGAGAGCTTATATTGTATGATGTACATCATAAACAAACTTTTTAAGGCACTGCATGATATCTTGGCATATATAAATAAAGGATCATGAGAATAATTGGCTGAAGTCACAAAGACACACATAGCTTGAACATGTGTCATCAAAATGCTTTCCATCTGCACCTAAAATCACTACATAAGTGAACCCAAAGAAAGAAAATTGAGATATAGCAACAAACGATCTTCACGGGCAGTTTATTTCTGTTTCACATTCCCCATTTTCAATATATATATATATACAGTATATGTATTTCTCTATATATATATAACAATATATATAAATATATATATATATATATATATATATATATATATATATATAGCATAGAAGAAGTTTGTATTTGAATGCTTTATTTGTTACATCACACACAACTTCCACGTCATCACCTTGTCCCACTGGTCTTCCCGCCAATATAGAGAATATCCAAATGTGTGCTAAGACTACTTAGAAAGTCAAGACTTGGACTCGTCTTTTCCAGTAGATGATATCTACTTATTGCCCATTGCATTGGTTTTTCTATGACTACAAGGTGTGTGCAGTACATATCTCACTGTTGAGCTCCTATTACAACACATAATTTATATTTTCAGGTTATCATATGTGGTGTTTATACCAATGGCCTGCATGTGGCACTGTGTATACACAGGATTTTCTGTACAGCTTAAAAGTGAAAGTATAACTTACTGCTGTTATGTAATGGCTGCATGACCTGCTAATAAATCACTGTTATACTCCCCTCATCCTCGGCTACCAAACACAACAAATGGCGACAAGGGTGTCTTTTCTACCTCTGCAGCAGCATGCACCTTTTCTACCAAACCCTGTTGAGCATACCATACCTTTTACTGTTTGGATCCGTATGTTTGATAATTACATTATTGCTGCTGACCAGGGGGAGATTT
>CM044447.1:98414126-98620159 GCA_024363595.1 Xenopus borealis
ATTGAAGGGGGGGGGGATTAGCCAAAGAGTAAGTGAGAGCTGAAATATGACACGAGCAATTTATTAAGATTGATAAAACTGGGGCAACTTCTGTTTGCTATGCAAGAATAAGCAGTTAGTGGTAATGTTCAGTTTAGTCCTGCTGTATCACATAAAAGATCAGTGTGACCAATAACATCAAAGCCCTAGTGACACTTAACCTTATACAGAGGTTCTCAGTCAGGGTTCTACATGCAGTGATGGGAACAAGGATCCCACAGACACTACCAGAATCAGAATACAGGGCCAGAACTAGGGGTAGGCAGAAGCACATGCCCAAGCTACAATGGTGGGGGCTTGTGTCCTAGGTACATACCTCTTCTGCCATTGCTACAGTACCTGTGTGCATGGAAAAAGGAACAAGTTCTTGAGTACTGGGTGTGTATGCAAGTGCACTGGTTTCAGTGCTGGGTCCTAAATGATAGTCATAGCAAGGAGTTTGCATATTGTAACCATACGTGCATGTGCTTCTTCCGGGTACTATCACAATTAAAAAAAACATACAGGAAGGTTAATGGTTCATTAGCACTTTATAGAGTTCAGTGCTATATAAATATTCATTAATTCTAATGTTGAAGCCTTCACAAGCAGCATGACAGCTCACATTAATCTGCTAATATGCTCAAAAGAATGCTATGTGTACATAATTAGATAATTCTCTAATTTTACTAACGATTTAGTCGAAAAGTTATGAACTGATCAGGTACATATTGCCTTTGTTACAAAGTTGTATGTTTAAGCATTAACATGAAAAGTGAACCTTGTTGGGTAAAAAAAAAAAAAAGGAGAAAGATTGCAAGGTCTTAAAGTTAAACATGTTTTAGTTGTCATTTAGATTACATGTAATTAAAGAAGGGTCAAAGTGTAGCCTGTGATGCAATAAACTCAAGACAGGCTTCAGTTACTGTTAGTGCTTTCATTTCTTGGAAACCACCTGATCAAATGTCAGCTTTAGTTTCACTTTCAGTTGTTTATACTACAATCAACTCTTTAAGGGGCCAATACCTCGTAAATGAAAGTCAGATGTGTGCATAAAGAACATTGTCCTAGCCTAAGATAAGGGCACAAATAGACGTTTTTCTACCAGTGAAGAAATGCCAATGCCTCTGACTTCAGCTCTTCATTTTAACTGCATCACCTGTGAATCACAGGTGAGACAGTAGTGTCATGATCCTCAGCACTTATGAGGTTTAGAAACTAGAAATAAGATTATGAAAAAAGTGAAAGTGGAAGAAAATTCTAAAAAGGAAATATTAAGAAAATAAAAAAAGGAGAATTATACAAAGAATTTAAGAATTTTATTAAATTGACATGTACACAACAGTAAATGTTTCCCTTTTACATTTCCCTTGAGGCACCATGTGATGTTCTTTGTGCTGAAAATCTGACAGGATAATGTTTCAACTGTGACCACACTGGTGAAAGTAATGTCCTCCCCAATTAGTATATTATTGGGGCTAAATAGTTCAGTATAGCTGGAAAAATCAGCTGTGTGAGGTCCATGTAAAGCCATGCATGTGGTCCTCTCCCGCACAGGCGTATTGTGTGATCACATTATTGGTCAGGGGCTAAATGAGCTCATCAACCAGCAGACCCTTTCTGAGGCAAAATCATTCGGTAAGTCAAAACTAGAGGTGGGCAGAAAAGGCACCTGCCTAGGGCACAATGGTGGGGAGGGGCACTGGGACTGGTCCCCTACCCCTAGTCTGGGCCCTTGTCCCCCCACTGCTTTCTGCTGGTCATTTCCCTCACCGCTAGGGTTGACACCTTTAAAAAAAAAAAAAAAAAATACTGACTAGTGCTGGGGGTGGGGGAAAAAGGGGTCGGGGAGAGATGTAAAAGGGGCGGGGTCTGTCATAAAAGGGGTGGAGTCACGGAAATGGCACACAAAAGGGGCAGGGTTGTGATGCTTAAGGGGGTGGGGTCATTGCAGCGTCGGGGAACAAATAACTTTAAAGTGAAGGGCCAAGGGCTTTTTGAAAGGGTATTACAAATTACCGGCACCTACATTGCCGGTAAATTTGTAAAACCGGCCCTTGCAGGTATTTTACCGGCTAGGCCGGTGAAATACTGGCTGGGTGGCAACCCTACTCACCGCTGCCACGTCCTCAGCACATGTGCGTGTGCTTATCCACCAAAGCATGCACAGACGTCTAGCTGGCTTGGCGAGAGGAACCTTCTGCTGGGGTATTCAAGTGGGGGATTGGACCTTCCTGGGATTAGCAATACATAGACTCTGCAATGAATAGGAGATTCAATGAAAGCTCTGAATTTAGTTTGTTTTCTTTTAATACTAGATATTTTTTTGCTTTTCACACTAATATGTGTTGGAAGGAAGTTTTAATAAGTGTGATTAGGACACATTGATTTGAATTTCCTTCTCCGGTTGATTCCAGCTCTAAACCAGCATTGAGCATTGGCCTATACCTAGTCCTTTAAAAGATTTCATGCAAGTCTCTGCCAGACTAAAGTTGGCCACAGACGCAAAGATAAAGCTGTACAAATCTTCGTTTCATGTGATGTTTCAACCATTTGATTGTTCCCACGTTTTTCATGCCATGGCGATTGGTTGTTTAGTCGATCTGATAGGTTAGAAGATTTCTGTCAGCTAACAATAATATTTCTGCATCTATCTGACTATATCAGTGGGAGACCGTCACTACGTTTTGTTGGATATAACTTTTGTACGATTGCTGTCTTTGAATTAATGTCAAGAACATCATCTGATTTGTTCTTTTTACTACTTTATGTAATCTGAATGGTTAGTGGTAGGTCAGGAGATTGCAATGAAAGAGCGTTCTTCTGACATAAGGATTTATCTGCATGTCTATGCTCAGTTAAAGTGAGTGAACTGAAAGATAAAGAAATCTTCTTAATTGGAATAAAGCATATCTTTATACTGAGAAATGAAATTTGGCAACTTATGCTTTGTAGATTTTATAAATTAATGTGCAACTAGATTACCAACAAACCCATTTTCCCAGCAAGAAGGATTACCTTCAATGAATACACCTTGTGGCCCGAACACTGAGGGAAACATTTTAACTAATTCCTATTGGAAAGAGATATTCTTTAATTAAACAGCTTTACCCATTGATGTCCAGTGTTCTACAATCCAATGCAACTTGATGGTTTCCATTCAGTGGCGTAACTACAAGGGGTGCAGAGGGTGCAATTGCACCAGGGCCCCCACCCCCTTGGGGCCCATCAGAGCCACGATAATGGTTATGGCAGGCGGTTATGTAGGGGGAAATTTTACAGCACACATGCCATCAACACTCCAGCATGGGATTTATAGAGGTAAGGGCCCGACAGGGGGGCCCAGGTGCCCATACTGTACCGGGGCCCACCAGGGAGTAGTTACGCCACTGTTTCCATTGTGAGGTTCCTGTTTTCGTAAATGAACAAATCTGATGGATGGAGGAAACTGCAGTCATGCATATGTATAAATCCCTATATAATGTATACACACTGAGCCAGGTCCAATTCAATGAATATGGTTTGTCACGTAAAAACGAAAGGTAAGATAAAATTCAAGGAGAAACTACTTTTCTCCTAAATCCAGTTCCACTTTTCCCCACAGACTTCATGTCATGTGATGTGTGCACTGATAAATTGCAGTCAGTCTTTACTGCTGTACTGCAAGTTGGAGCCTAACAGAACAATGGGAAGGTAACGAGATACATATAATAAAAATCATGACAGAATCCATTTAACAATGCACAAGGATTCTTCCACTGTAATTAGGCAATGGTGCAATCAGCATAACCACTACATAGCACATAGCATTTGTGGTCAGTACATCAATTCTTCTATTATTGCCACTGACAGATTTCACTTCTCTTTTACTATTAACAACCAGTACCAGTTTGCTCTGTTTCTGCCAGGAAAAAGTGCAAACGACTGGCAGATATAGAGGGGCTTATTTTTTTTTTTTAGAATATATGCAAATTATGCTTTTATTTTATGATTTATGACCAAAAAATCACATAGTAAATAAGTAGGGTCTATTTTTAGTCAGAACGAGGGATTTTAGAGGGCACAGTGGAATTGCATCAGTGGATACATGGGGGCAAATTCACTAACCTGTGAAGTTGCGCTAGTGCGGGCTTCGCTGGCATTCACCGCACTTCGCCAGGCCAGGCAAAGACACTAAAATGCAAATTTGCGCTCAGGGCAGCGAACATTAGCGAAGTTGCACTACCGTTACTTCACTAGGCAAAGCGCATTTGCGCTAGTGATGCCTAATTTGGATATGGTGCGAAGTTGAAAGTATAATAGAAGATACAGCCACTACATTACACTACACAAGCCCAGGAAACCTTTAATAAATAAAATAAAGTTGTCCTATTGCCCTAAAC
This sequence comes from Xenopus borealis, assembly GCA_024363595.1. NCBI lineage: Eukaryota > Metazoa > Chordata > Amphibia > Anura > Pipidae > Xenopus > Xenopus borealis. Next base: position 98,418,527 of record CM044447.1, read on the forward strand.
ATGTGCCCCCTGTATAGTTGTGTTGCCATATGTTAGGAAATGTAGGGGGGGGAAGGAGGATAACCCCCAAAAAAATTACGATATTTTTCAGAAGTAAAAGACTCCATTGTTTTTTTTGGGACAAGTTTTTTTTTTTTTCAAACTCCTGTCTATAGTTTGAACTTCACGAGGTCTGACCTGGCGAAGAAAAGTCTAGCGCAAGAGGCAATGTTCAGTAAAATGGTCATCTTAGTGAATTAGTGTAGTTACTTCCCTTCGTCAGTGCGCAACTTTGTCTGGCATAAGGGTGCGAAGTTGCGCTAGTCTATCTACTTTGCTAGCAAATTTTCGCCAAGGACTCTGTTAGTAAATTGGAGAAGTTGCGAAATGACATCTCGCTGGTGAATAAGCACTAGCGTTAAACGCTTCGTGCTTTAGTCAATTTGCCCCATGGCCTCAGAAACAAAATACAGCAGATTATACATATAGATTTGTTTGTAAACTTTGATTACATTTTGTCACATAGACTGCTATGTCTGAAAGATGCAGAGTATGATGGGGGGCAGCGATGTTGTAAATCAAATAAAGGATACAAATAAAGGAAACAGGAACTAACTAGTATATAGCAGGGCACAAGTGCACTGCCCTGAGCCTACAGCATAGAGAGCAGATCAGTCAAAGAAAATTCTTGGCAGGTACTCTGTAGTATAGACTTCAATCCAAGCTTGTAAATAAAATAAAATAATCCAGATGTTTCTTTATTGTAACACAGGCAAACTTATTCTGTTTTCTGTGCTAAAGCTAGCAATGAGTGTTAGCTGTAGCACAAAACCATAATTATGCCTGTGTTTCAGAAAATAAAAATGTAATTGTACAAGTCTAGGCTGGAATATATCCTTCAGAGTACCTGCCAAGATTTTTCTCCAGCATTAATGACTAGGCCCACTGCCATTCGTCGCCCCTATACTCTGCCCTTTATTCGCAAATTTTCATCATCAGGACCAGAGCAATGGGGATTGGCGTATGGGAAATTAAAAACAACTATTGTATCACCTGTGTATCCCCAGTGTCTCTGAACCAACGTGGGTGTGGCTGGGCAGCATGCCGCCCCCTAATATCCTGTCACCCTAGGCCCAGGCCTAGGTGGCCTTTCCACAAATCCAGGCCTGACTCCCTGGACATAAGTGCAGGAACACTATGGGGTAGAATGCAGCAAACCCCCCCCCCCCACACACACACACACACATCAGCAATTCCATTGTCATTGCTGTCAAGCACATGGTTGCATTGCGCAATTGCTTTTGATGCACCAAAACACATAAAATGTGGGTGCTTGCTCTAACAATTTGGATGCTTTTGCATGCAACGGTTGTAAGAAAGCAAACCAACCATAGGGAAGTACAAGGAGTCTATTTGCAACCTAAGTTACTATGTCTTTGGATGCAAGTTAATGAATAGCATCAAGGCACACATCAACTGCTTCCATTTTTTCACAACTACAACTGTGGATGCAGCTATAAATTAGCTATCCTTTGTCTTATATATACTTTTATCTGACCGATGGCTATTGTTTCATTTTAAGTGAAACCTGAAAACCTTCCGTGTTGGTGTGTAGAGAAGACACACTTAGCTCATAGTTTATCAAAGAAATGAACATCTAATTAACATCTGATTAATACTATGAATGGCCTGCACTTGCCAAAGACTCAATCCAGTTTGCTTTCATTTTCTATTCCCGTCAGTGGTTGAACAACCACACGCTTCATTGTGCTCTGTGTGTGTATTGCAGTAAATATTTATTCTTACAGTCTGCATACATTTTAGTTTTCATTTTCTCTATACACTTCCTAGAAGTCAGCATTACGCCAGGTTCCTTTATATTGGGTGAACGTCCCACTGTGTTCACACCACAGTTATTGGATTTGTGGACAGACTACAAATGGACATTTTCAAATGGCTGGAACATCTTTATTCATTATTTGTCATGGACCAGCTTTGTGCTGTCCAGAAATCCAGCAGTTTCACTTTCGCTTCAAAACACTAATATCAGTGATAAGGAAGAAATAAAAAAGAGTTAGTCTGGGGTCCATTGAGGTTGTTGCCTCAAGGGTACCCAGCCACAACCACTCTCTGCCAGCCCCTACCCTTCTCTGCCAGCGTTGATTTAGCTTTCTCCTGACATGGGGCCAGTGGGGGAGGTCAGGGAGCATCACTCAGGGACTTGGAGGGAAGCAGGTCTGGGTCAGCGGTCTTACAAGGGCCAGGGCCCACTGTATTTTTTCCCAGTTTCCTGCTGGCCCACTCCAACCATGGATGCAAATTAGAACCTGCTTTGGTGAATTATGCACTAGCAGAAAAGAATTAAATGTATTTAAGTTCTAATTTAGGTGAAGCAATAGGGAAGATGATGGAGGTTCTTTCAGAAAGAGGGCAGCTGAGCCAGAAGTGAAGCAATTCAACACAACATTAGCATATACAGTGCAGATTCAATTCCAAGAAGTAAAACTAAGGTGAACATGGCTTCCTGTAAAGTGGAGTTTTCCAGTAAACCAAACAATTAAATACAAGTATCAAAAGAACTTGTAAGCTTCTTCTTGGCAATGCTGGTAGGATTTCATTAGCATATGAATATACCAGTATTAAAGTTTACCTCCCTGACTTCTGTTTAGCAGAACACAAAAAAACGGCATTTCCAAATACAAAACCCTTCCTAACCCTAAACTCAGATTCACCCTTGGGGCTATGACACACATAGGGGCTGATTTACTAAGGGTCGAATTTAAATTCGAATAAAATTCAAATTTCATAAAATTCGAATTTCAAATTAATGTTGGGCTACTTCAACTATAGAATAGCCCAAAATTCAAATTGAAAAAATTATAATATTCGAATTTCGAAATACTGGACCTTTAAAAATCCTTCGAGGCTTAAAGCTGACAAATTGCCATTTTAGCCTGTGGGAGGGTCGAATTTCGAAGTATTTTCCATTTCGAAATTCAACCCATAGTAAATCAGCAAAGCAAAAAAGCATGTAAATACTTCCTCAAAATCAATGAAAATATCCAAAAAATAATTTAAAAAGTTCAATCCATTTATTAGAACATACAACCAGATGGCCTAACGTGTTTCGTGTCTGTTGGGGCACTTACTCATAGGCATAGGAGCCTATGAGTAAGTGCCCCAACAGGCATGAAATGCGTTAAATGGATTGAACTTTTTAACTTATTTTTTTTTATATTTTCATTGATTTAGAGGGAGTATTTACATGATCTTTTGCTTTGGTGTCGTTTTTGCACCCATGAACTGGGGTGAACTGTAAGTACAACCTCTGTTCTTTCATTTTTGGAGCCTTCTTTTATTTTTGGAGCCTTCCACATATATTATTATTACTATTTTTGGATATTTTGTCTCCCTTTTGATAATATACTAGCAGTAATTCAGTTCCTTAGTAAATCAGCCCCATAATGCCAGTATCTCTCCATGCAGCCTGTCACTCACAAGAATGGAAAGCAACTATATATATATATATATATATATATATATATATATATATATATATATGACTAAATATATTAATCCAAACTTTTATTCTGTAAGTCTGGCATCAAGCCTCTCATTTTCAAATGATCTGGTAACCTTAGGTTTGGGCTAATTATGATAATTAGACAATAGACTGTGGTTACCTGATCACCCTAAAATCCAGTAAATGCACTAGCAGGGCGGCACTGATGGTAAAGAAATTCTGTTCAAATTTAACATAACCCTTCTAACTGTTCTTGAAGTGTCCCCAGTGGTTCACATGATCTCATAATCTAAGACTTGGCACAAACAGAGCAGCTCTACAATAGCAACGGTTGTGTCTTTGCCAAAAAACATTTCTTCTGACTCACAGAATGGGTAGAACCTTTCACAATGGCTTGAATCCTTACAGGAATCAGGGACAATCTATAGACTGAGACAGGAGTCATTGTCACCCTAATCCTACAGTATAGAACATTTTAACTCTTTTAACTCATTTTCTCACTCTATCATTTTTGTGTTATTATGAGTGGTTAAACAGATAAGTAAAAAAGTACAACTGGAATATAAGCTGTACCTGAATGAGGTGTAATTATTGACTGATAAATATGCTTGTTTCCTCTTGCATGGATATTTTTCACACATTTCAAGTTGAGAACGAGTAAACTGATTTAATTCACTGCAGATATTTGTGCTTCTAGTATATGATATTTTTTTCTGAACGTTAGATCCCAAACACACACACACCTCCTTCCAGCTGTGGCCAAACAACTTTCTGGCTGCAGGAGCATTGACTAGAGGGAGGGCAATGAATGTTTTATGCAGTTAGTTTTGTTATGAACCATAAATAGACATACAGAGTTGATGACTAGTTGAACTTGTCATTTCAAACCATGCATTGCTTGCCTTCTTAATGAGGTTAAGGATAAATCACGTAACTTTGTTGGGTCTAGGGTTGCCACCTTTCCCTGTGGCTGAAGCCGGACAGGGGGGACGGGCCCGTGACGTCATGGGCCCGCCCACCAATGTCACAGGCCCGCCCACTGACGGGGCGCAGCTATGACGCCACGATTGCCCGATCAAGCTAATCCCGCCCGGTTTTCCTTATTTGGAAAACCGGGCAGGAAGAATTGACCCGGGCAGCCCTTCAAAATACCGGGCTGTCCGGGTCAAAACCGGACAGGTGGCAACCCTAGTTGGGTCCCATACAATCCATAGCTCACGTTTATATTTAAAATGTGTAAAATGTAAAATGAAGAGTTTGTCCCCATTTATACTTTTTAGAATGTCGTATATTTTGGCTGCTGTATGTTATATGAATTTATATAAATTGATAGTGGTTTTCTTATGCTGAAACAGTGCACTTATATGGTGCCAAAACCAGAAAGCAAAATTCAGTACACACTTTCAAAAAATGTCAATAAAATTTTAATAAAACTCCTTCCCTGAGGGCCATTGGCAATACAGAACTAGTGGGTGAAAGAAAATGACGCTGCCTAGGGTAAAAAGAGCAAAGTTAAAGGGATACTGTCATGGGAAAACATGTTTTTTTCATAACGCATCAGTTAATAGTGCTGCTTACAGTAGACTTCTGCACTGAAATTCATTTTGAAATCTGACATGGGGCTAGACATATTGTCAGTTTCCCAGCTGCCCCAGTCATGTGACTTGGGCTCTGATAAACATCAGTCACTCTTTACTGCTGTACTGCAAGTCGGAGTGATATCACCCCCTCCCCCCCAGCAGCCTAACAACAGAACAATGGGAAGGTAACCAGATAACAGCTCCTAACGCAAGGTAACAGCTGTCTGGTAGATCTAAGAACAGCACTCAATAGTAAAACCCATGTCCCACTGTGTTCTATTCAGTTATATTGAGAAGGAAAAACAACAGTCTGCCAGAAAGTAGTTCCATGGCACAAGTCACCTGACTGGGGCAGCTGGGAAAATTCGCTAGCATTGCCTTCGCTAACGTTCGCGGCACTTCGCCAGGCGAATATTTGCCAGTGCTACGCAAATTCATTAAAGTACAAAGTTACACTAAGGTCAGTGAACGGTAGTGTAGTTGCGCTAGTGTTACTTCGTCAGGCAAAGCGCATTTACGCTAGCAATGCCTAATTTGCATACGGTGCGAATTTCAAAGTCTAATAGAAGTATATGTTACAACCACTACATTCTACTACACAAGCCCAGGAAACCTTTAATAAATTATATAAAGTTGTCCTATTGCCCTACATGTGCCCCCTGTATAGTTGTGTTGCCATATGTTAGGAAATGTAGGGGGGAAGGAGGGTAACCCCCACAAAAAATTTTGCTCTTTTTCAGACTAGAAAGGTAAAACACACCAGCGTTTTTTTGGGACTTAATAAAATTTCCAATTTTTTTTTCAAACTTCTATCTATTGTATTGAACTTTGCCAGGTCTGACCTGGCGAAGTAATGTCTAGCATAAGTGGTAAGATTCAGTAAAATGGTCATCTTAGTGAATTTGCGTAATTAAGATCCTTCGTCAGTGCGCAACTTCGCCTCGCGTAAGGGTGCGAAGTTGCACTAGTCTACTTTGTTAGCGAAAAAGTTGACGTCACGCTGATGAATTAGCGCTAGGGTTAGACGCTTCGTGCTTTAGTGAATTTCCCCCAATATGTCTAGCCTCATGTCAGATTTCAAAATTGAATATAAAAAAAATCTTTTGAGAAATGGATTCCAGCAGATAAGTTTGGTAGGGCAGCACTTTTAACTGATGCTTAGTGTTGGGATTGTTTCTTTGTTACCTTTATACATTTTTACAAAAACGGTTATTTTTTTCATCCATCTCATAGTTCTTTTTTTCATACACATACTTATACTTGCAGACATTCATATATCCAATAAAAGTTAGATATTCACATTTGCACAATAATTTGCATTTAACAAGAGACAAGCAGCAAATTGCAAAAAACAGGCCACAATAGTATCACATACCGAGATTGATAGTCAGAATCCTACTATAAACACTTTAAGGACAAGTAATCACCAGATATGCTTAACCGAAAAACGCAGTAAGAGTGCAAAATAAATGCTATAAAAGCACAGAAATTAAATCATGTAGTTTGATTAGTTCCTCTAGCAAGTAACATGGCCAGTAAAATGTCTGATACTAAAAGAAGAAAGATAAAATTAAGGAAATGTGTGTCAGTTATCTGGGTGCAGTAGGCAGGAGACATTGGAGGGTTGCTTTATGGCAGGGGCAGCACTGGAAGGCCTAGACAAAAAAGGCTAACAGCAGACACATACTTTCCACCTTTCCGCTGTTCTGGTTCCCTGCTCTGCTCTAGGGGTAAGGAAAACAAGTGGGAGCAGATTTGGGGAGATTAGTCGCCCCAGCGACAAATCGCCTCTTCTTCTGGGCAACAATCTCCCAGTATTGCCTTCTCCCATCCCTCTGCCCGAAGTTGCGGCAATTCACACGAGACGCTTCATTTCTGTAGTCACCCGAAGATCTTCCTTCCGTCTGCGCGGTGCTGCACCTTACAATAAATTAAACAAAGGTCACAGCATAAAATAATAAGACTGGAGGCCCCAAATAACAATATCTTATGAACTAGAAGGATGCGTTAATAGATGTTCTCTTTGGTTAAATTGTTTACAATGCCAGCTTAACCGAAAATTGACTGGCTTACCTGATAAAATGATGCACTGATGACATAATACAGAAGAAGCAACTGAAAATAGAAGACTGGTATGTGTATTTGCTTCCAAGAAATGTGACAACACAGGTCAAAGTACTTGAAATTCTATTGAAAGGATTTCAATAGGACTTTGTTACTTCAGCTAAATATTTCCATTACTTCATGAACAATGACTGACATTCTGAACATTTTGAAGCTTTGAAATGATGTAATTACAACATTGGCTTAATATGCAGGGCCCTTTGAGTTCATTTAAGTGCACTGTAGCATTTGTTTGCTGCTTGAAGATTATGCCAAGTTAATTTAGTTATATGTGCATATAGATAAGGCAGCATATTGTGATCACAAGAAGTAATCCAGCTTGTGAAAGGGGATTCCTGTAATGAAAACATATTCAGAGAATTCAGTGTTGGGCATTTAATTCAGACAGCAGAGTGAGAACACTTTTGGCAACAGCACAGTCAAGTGTGGACTTCATTAACGGGAATGGTATGTTACAAATGTGATCTGTGTTAGGGCATGCTCTGTATTAAAAATGTGTGAAACATTAGTGCCCATAATATCACTTACCTTTTAAGGATTATGGCAAAAGCGAAACAATTTTAAGCTGCCTGACAAGCAAATAAATTGTTCAATGTAACTTCCCACTATATTAAATAGGAAACATGTGACACCCCAGTGCTTTGCAGCCTGGAAATACCCATTAAATGGTCACAATATTGCAGATGTGAAAGTGGAGGGATTTAGGAGAGTATGTGTGCTAGCAAGTGATACCTTTCTTGCCCCCGTTTCTGCATCATCAACACAATGGTGGTATGTCACTCAGGCTTGCTACTGCAACCAGCAGTATGGTGTGCATGATATGTAATATTGGCTGCTGATGCAAATATTGTTTGCAATCTGTTTGCAGTACGAATAAATGTTCGCAGGGTGAAACACTTTGCCCCTCATACAACAGTAGGATAGAATTTTATCATTTGCTTACGCTCGCAGTGTATGTCATAAAATTTCTCAATCCCAAAACGTTTTTTGTGAAAAAAAATATTTAACCAAACTCCAGAGCAGGTGTTAAGGGCAGAGATACACGAAGCAGTTTGAGAGATTTAGTCGCCTGGCGACTAATCACCTCTTCTTCGGGCGACTAATCTCTCCGAAAAGGCTTTCCGCTGGCTAGAATCTAAATTATCGTTGGGATGGCATTCGTAGACGCCCAAAGTTTCCTCGTGAGACAACTTGTGCAAAACCCTCGGAAAAAAAAACATAAAGGAGAACTAATCACTGGAATCATTTGAGTTTTTGTGCAAAACCCTCGGAAAAAAAAACATAAAGAAGAACTAAACGCTAATGTTAAAAAAAAACCCCAACTTTGCATAGACCCCCCTCCCTCCTTCTCCCCAGCCAAAGTGTTATCCTTACTTCCCCCTCTGTGTAGATTCAATCACAGGCACCATCTTTAGCCTCTTCAAGTCTTCTTCTTTCAACTCAGCAATTATCGTGAGTTTCGGCGCAGTTGTTGCAAAGTGGAAAATTGCTGGAACTGTGCATGTGCCAAAACGCCGTTCTCATTCCGAAGAAGACTGAAGAGAAGAAGATGGCACTTGTGAACTCCTGAGAACCAAACCTGCGTTACGGTGTAAGTAAGGACTTAGGGGCATTTGCCCAGGGTAACACTTAGGCTGGGGGGGGGGAGGGGTCTATGCAGAGTAGGGGAGTATGGTTTTTTAACATTAGGGTTTAGTTCTCCTTTAAACATCAAGGTGGCTGTTAACATCTTCAAATGGTTCAAGGGACCTCAGTTATTGACTCCTACATGACCTCAACAGATTTTAGGTGCTGTATTTTGGGGTTCAAACTATTTCCAGGGTCAGGGTATTATACATCTCGAGAAACTGATTTCTTAAAAACTCAAAGAAATGTGAAGTTTTTTCTAACCCGAAAATGTGAGTTTTGACAAAAATATACAACTCGAAATCTCAAATTTGCTCGTCCTTAATAAATCTGGCCAAAAGTATTGGAAATGGAAATAAGCTGTAGATCTTATCTTCTGATAAAAGAAATGAAAAAAAATATATATATATAGATATATATATAGATATATATAATCACAAATGCTGTAAGTACCGGCACTCACGAAACAAATATTTAAGATGCCTGGGTGCAGTCCTTCAAGTAATAAATGATCATAGGAAAACAGGTCGCAATCGCAGGTCTTATAGAAAATGATATAGATAGATATGAAGTCATTTCCTGTATATGGCCTATAAATATGTGATACCTGTCTGGAGGTGGGGATTCATTATTTGCTTGAGAAAGGGCACATAGAATGTCCGAAACGTTGCTGCAACGTGATGTGAAGAATTTTAATACACTTTTTTGCAACTGAAACGAGTGCTGCTTCATTCTTTCGATTGCCTATGCTATATATATATATATATATATATATATATTGTGGTTGATTGTGTTACTTATTGCCTTTATTTCTTTCTGGGTTCAGAGTCGCTAGGCATTTTTCAAACACAAAAAAACAAATCCCTAGATCATTCATTGCTCAATAGACTTCGTAATCCTAAGCTATATTTAGTCGTCTTCTCAGTTATAAGATGTTATAGATATACAAAGAGAACTGCATGAGCATGAATATATTATGAGAAAACAATAATAAATAAAACTGAAGTGACCCTCTGCATGTGGCCTGTGTTTATGTCAGAGGAAGGCTGCAGCGCTGGTTACAATTTGCCTCACAGTCATTTTATAACCATAACACTTCTCCATGTAGTTATTTGCTTTCATAATATCTCCTGTAAATGTTCTTGTTTCCCTGAAGTCACGTGGTCTAGCATCTGGAACTTTTTATGTGATACTGCTAGGCTTGTAGAGCAGGCAAGTGATCTGATGGCACATTCTGAATACAAGGCTTTTGTTTAGCTGTATAAGGAAAAAAAAAGTTTTTTTAAGCATAAAATATGGCCATGAATGAAAACCAGGGGAGCAGCATTGTTAATTTTTATTTTTTAAAATAGTTAATTTTACTTACAGGAAATGTTATCTTAATTAACAAACCAAAGGCATATAAAAACACTTTAAACCCTTCCTAGATTTGTCATCATTAAATATTCAGTGATATGTAAATCAGGAAAACATGTGAAATGCCAAAATATTTTGTTTTTTTTTTAAAGGAAAACTATACCCCCCGAACAATGTAGGTCTCTATAAACATTTTCATAATAGTAGCATGTGCCATTGGGTAATCATAAATAGAAAATAGCCATTTTAAAAAATAAGGACAGCCTCCTGGGATCCTAGGATCCAACGGTGCACACAAACATACCAAACAAACTATAAAGTTAGGTCACATGAGCCAATTAACAGACAGAGTTGTGTCTTTTGCTTCCACACTTCTTCCTGTTACAGTTAGAATTGAAATATTTCTGGTCAGGTGATCTCTGAGGCAGCACACAGACCATCATGAAATGGTGGTTCAAGGCAAGAGATGTAAAAGGGCAATATTTACTTAAATATATATACCAGGTAGGTAAGATTCTTTAATATGTCACTTGATTTAATATAAACTATCTGTTGCTCAAAATTTCATTTTTGGGGTATAGTTTTCCTTTAAGCAAAGCTTAAAACATTTGTTTCATGCTATCTTAATTGATAGAATTTCTCTGCTTCAGCCTCTGCTGAGCTTGCTACCTGACTTCTGTAATAGCGTAGCTTGGCCTGAACTGAAACCCAGGGGAACTGTGGGTCAGGTGGGTTTTGGGCCGGAGCAAAACGTTTTTTTAAGCTGTAGGCTGAATTGTTTTCACAGTCCTGTCTTGCCTACAATGTCATCACAATTTGATTTCTCCCTCTCACTTCTGTTCCTTCCCCTCCATGCCCCAATCTGTGACATTAGGGGGGTATATAAGTTTTGTGTGAGGGTCAGACTTTGGCTGACTTTTTGTTGACTCCATGCATCAATAGTAACTAATTTTGGCTTGCTAAGCTGCCACCTGGGCAATAGGACGTGGAAAACGAAACAAATTCAGTTTTACAATATACTGTACATCTTAGAGAAATGGTAAATAAAAACTGATAAAAAACATCATCTGCACTTTACTAATTTCGTACTGTTTGTACAAAATAAGTCTAGTGAAGGTAAACCTACCCTTTGAGGATTATGAAATGGTAACAGTTGTTAATTCGTATTATGCGTTATTAGTCATCATTAACTTTTATCGTATGAGGAAAAATCCATGTACTTCATTTTTATTTAATTTGGAACTAGATTCCCTGTCCACACCTTAACAGCAAACCCGCTTATTCACCACAAAAACCACAATAGTAATGATATCACTCAGTTTGATCTAAGTAATCTTTAGCCTGTGTGCCGACTAGGGATAGTTCTGGGAAAAGAGGGTTGTGCTGAATAATATACATAAAAGGAGAACAATTAGGCGTTAATATGAAATGACTATTGCATTTCTTGCAAATTTAATAATGATGTCCTTCTACAGATCTCACACTCACAAGCAATTAACTTTTTTTCTGTTCCGTAGTAAATCTCAAACAAACAGAAATTATGGTATAAGTATAGAATAAAAATGTACAGATTTTGAAAATTTAGTAGCATGAACTATTTTAGTTTAATTTAGTTCATTTAAAACTATACACTGTCACATGTACAGACCTTTACAGAAATTGCAGACCAAAAACACCATAATACGTTTCAAAGATTAAAGGAGACATATTGTGGAAAAAAAAACAAGAATGTACCAGTGTATTATACTCATTTAGATAATGAAGAATTGTGTTTAAAAATAAATGTTTCAAGCTGATTTATTGAATATTTCTGCAAAAGCCTTAATAATCCCTCCCTTCTCTTCCACTTCCTGCTCCCTGAATTCCCAGGCTGTCCAAGGGAGCTTGCGGTTCTCAGCTCACTGCACTGTAGGACAGGAACCAAGCAATCAGCAGATAGCATGACCTGATAGGGAACTGAATTATGTCTGTGCTTGTGTTACTGCAGGGCTGTGATTGGGCTGTCTCCCCTCCTACTGTGTATTGGGCAGGGACCATTAGTACACGCCCACCCCTCATTTGAAACAGGGACCAGCGAACATCTATATATCAGGGATCCCCAGCCTTTTGAACCTGTGAGCAACATTCAGAAGTAAAAGGAACTGGGAGCAACACAAGCATGAAAAATGTTCTTGGGGTGCCAAATAAGTGCTGTGATTGACCATTTGGTATCTCCTATGTGGAATGGCAGCCTACATGAGGTTCTTTTTGGCAGTACACCTGGTTTTTATGCAATTAAAACTTGCCTCCAAGCCTGGAATTCAAAAATAAGCACCTGCATTGAGGCCAGTGGGAGCAACATTCAAGGGGTTGCTCACTAGCTACTGGTTGGGGGCCACTGATCTATAGGGAGCTCCAATTAAGGGTCTATTTTTAAAGATAATACCTTTGTTTCATATGACTTTATATTTGCGTCTATGGCTAGCTCAACAGGAACAGCTCTGCCCTTTCATTGGCTGATGTAACCTAGCATGAATGTGTGCCTTAGTTTGCATGTGAGCACAATGCCTCATATGAGCCAGGGGGTGAATTTAGTACTTAAAGCGATACTAACACATTACTGTGGTGTTTCTAAAGCACTATTATACTCTGTTCATCCTCGGCCAACAAAAACACAACAAATTGGCGGCGAGATATCTCTTCTATGCCTGCACCTTTTCTCCCAAACCCTGGTGAACCTACCATACCTCTCTTCTCGGATCCGGATGTTTGACAATGACATTATTGCTGCTGATCAAAGGGGAGGTTTCTGCTGCTAGAAAGCGTGCTTTACTTATTCACTGCCTGGGAGCAGAGGGACAGTGTATATTCTATACATTACCTTTACCTGATGAGACTTATGAAACTGCACTTTCTACGATAAAGAACTTTCGTGCCAAGAGTAAAGCTCCTCATAGACGCAACGATATTTCCCTGCCGAACGACCGATCTTAGGGAAGTCCGACCAATCTGTCAAATTATCGTGCGGTTAGTGGGATACAAACGATCGTTCGTCTTACGATTTTTCGTCCGACATTGGTCTGATGATTGATCGGCCAGGTTAGAAAATCTTTATCGGTCCCCATGCAATCTACCTATGTTTGCAGGGCCAAGCAGGCTGAGATCCTTCAGTTTTGCTGGCAATATCGCCTGAAATGGTCTTTTTAGTTGATGGACACATCAGGCATTTAAACGATCGTTTTGAGACAATCGTGGTCTCACGATAACTATTGGATCTTTCAAAAATCTTTACGTCTATGGCCAGCTTAAATGTGGTTGCTGAAAGATATAAATTTTGCCAACGTGGACAACGTAATGGCGTGTCCACATAGCAATTTGTAGCAGCTTTGAGAAAGCTGGTTGTTACCTGTGACTTTGGGAATCTAACAGATTAAATGCCAAATAGTGAAAAAAAAAACAAATTCACCACGCATTAGAGAGACTGCTCCTGGAGCATTGTTTAGCCCTTGCAAAGGCTATTATAGTTGCTAGCCAAATTGAAACAGCAGTGGCAGAGGCTAAAACTCAGTCAGGGCCCTTAAACACGGGCGTTTTAATCTGCGCTCCCCTGCTATCCATTTTGCTGCGTTCAGCCGCAGGGGAGCGCAGGAATAGACACACTCAATTCTTTTCAATGGGACTATACTCATACAACCGCATGTAGGTGCAGAACGTAGGTTCAGACGCAACATGCTGCATTTTCCTGCATTCGGCACCTACATGCGGTTGTCAAAGACCGATGTCTCTATACTCTATGACATAACTGGTGTACAATTCTACTTGGATGATCTAATTGTCTACGCTCCAACTATGAATCTTATGAAAAATACCTAGAAAAGGTTCTGAAATGCATGGATTCTGCAGGACTGAAACTGAACCTTTCCAAATGTCACTTCAGACAAACTCAGCTGTCATTTCTGGGTCACATAATTTCACAAGAGGGATTACTGCCTGACCCTGACCATGTCAACACTGTTACACAAGCACCTACTCCATCTGATTTCCAGACCTTACAAGCTTTCTTAGGTCTTACTTCATGGTATTCTAAGTTTATTCCCAACTATGCTTCAGTTGTGGAGCCACATAGAACACTAAAACCTGGATCTTCAAGTCTGGTTTGGTCAGAGACTGCTCAACAGTCTTTAAAAATAGTGAAACAGTTAATTGTGAACAGTCCAGAACTAGCTTTATTTGATCCTGCACTACCCACTTTGGTTACTACAGATGCTTCAGACTATGGCATTAGTTTATTTCTTGCACAGATTCATGCTGATCATTTTCTCTGATGTATTTGCATCCTGAACACTTACAGAGACAGAGCGTAAGTATTCAACTAGCGTGTGTTTGGGCAACAGAAAAATGGGGTAGAGAATTTACCTTATGCACTGATCATAGCCCTTTAACTACACTACTTACAACAAAGGAACTAGAAAGAGCTGGAATGCGCATAGCTAGATAGTCAGCAAGGCTATTGAATTTCAACTACAAAATGCAATACAAACCAGGTTTGAAAAATGTTACTGCCGATTGTTTGTCATGTCTACCTTTACCTGCAGCTTCTGATACACTGGATGAGGACATAGAATTTGTAGCATTGACTGATTTATTTTCATCTAGTTACAGCTGCTGATTTTAAAGGGGTTGTTCACCTTTGAGTTAACTTTTAGTATAATGTAGAGAGTGATATTCTGAGACAATTTGCAATTGGTTTTTAATTTTTTATTGTTTATGGTTTTATAGTTATTTAGCTTTTTATTCAGCAGTTCTCTAGTTTGCAGTGTCAGCAATTTGGTTTCTAGGGTACAAATTACCCTAGCAACCCTGCATTGATTTGAATAAGAGACTGGAATATGAATAGGAGATGGACTGAATAGAATAAGTAATAAAAAGTGGCAGTAACAATACATTTGTAGCCTTACAGAGCATTTGTTTTTAGATGGTGTCAGTGACCCCCATTTGATAGCTGCAAAGAAACAGAAGAAAATTGCAAATCATTAAAAAACAATGAAAAATAAATAATGAAGACCAATTGAAAAGTTTCTTAGAATTGGCCCTTCCACAATATACTTAAAGTTAACCTGAAGGTGAACCACCCCTTTAAGCAAGCTTGCCTCTCATGTCCAATTCAAGTAAAACTATGGGACATCTTACAAAGCAAATGGCCAAATGCTTAGAAGAAACTCAGTCCTGATCTTCAACCTACTACAGGATTAGACACAAACTGTCCTTAGTAGATGGCTATGGTGTCCGTAAAAACTAATCGCTTACTTGTACATGAGAGTCATCAAGAAGTTGTACATAAAAGGCAACAACTACAAGAACTATACTGGTGGCCAGCAATGGATGCCGATGTGATAACTGCCATTCATTCTTGTGTTACTTGTCAGAATCATGAAAAAACAGCTATCACTAGTGATGGGCGAATCTGCCCAGTTTCACTTCCCTGAAAAATTCACAAATTTCCAGAGAAATTCGCGCATTGGCGAAAAATTCGCTTTTGACGCGCTTCGCGTCAACTTCGTCACGTCGATTTCGACTGGCATTTCGCGAATTTATACACCAGCGGCGAATCGTGGGAATTTGCCGTGAATTCGCCCCTGGCGAATAAATTCGCCCATCACTGGCTATCACACATACACCACCACTTCAGTAACATTCCTTGATTCAGCATGGGAAAAACTTGCTATTAATAGTGGGTCATTGTGCAGATGCTCGTATAAACTGCAGATTTGCTATAACTCTGATAGACTATTACAGTAAATGGCCTGAAATTGCATTTATTTCTCATATAACATCAGTAGTAATAACTTATCTGTCTACAGTCTTCAGCAGAGAAGGTAATCCAAAGGAGTTAATATCACACACAGTTTGTCTCCTCTGAGCTTGAATTCTTTCTGAGAGAGAGGAATATTATGCATAGGAAATCTTCAGTGTATTACCCACAAGCAAATGGAGAAATCGAGCGATTCAACAGAAGTCTGAAAGAAGCACTACAGACAGAAAAACTTACTGGGAAATCTTGAAAAGTATTTACAACAGAGTTCTTACATAACTACAGAGCAACATGCCATGCAACCACCCAATCATCTCCAGCTGAATTATTACATGGCAGACAGATGCGCACTAAGTTACATGTTGCAGACGTCAAACATCCACTAAAATCCTATTCCTACAAAATCATCTACTGCTGACATTGTCAAACGTCAATAAGCAAAATGCAAGGCTTATAAAGACAGAAAATGTGGTGTAAGAGAAGTGCACTTTCAGCCTGGATCTTTAGTCAGAATTAAAAAACCAGGAATACTGAAACAAGGACAATCTAAATTTACTACACCACTTGAAGCGAGACGCCAGCAAGGGCGATACACATATGAACTGTCTGATGGATGCATATGGAAAAGCTCCATTTGATGAAGGACATGTTCCTACTCCTGATGCCAACTGCAATAGGCCTGAAGAAAGTGAACCTATAAGGCATACTGAGAGAATCAGAAAACTACCTGCATGGACCAAGGACTATGTCATGTGAAGAATGTATATTACTCCTTTAAGATGCATTGTTGTTGTTGTTTATTACATTTGCTGAAATGCTTTCCTACTATAGGGGGAATATCTACAGGCCATACAAATGGCCTGTAGATGTCACTGTGCACATGAGTTATATTGTGCATACACAGTGCTGTCTATACTGCTTAAGGTGTTAGAGTTTATGTTACTGTTGTGTAATGGCTGCATGAGCCTGCTAATAAAGCACTGTTATACTCTGCTCATCCTCAGCAAAACACAACAATTACTATAAAAATCATATTAACGTGTCAGTATCAAGTAGTTGCTGCACCCGGAATATATTTCCCCTGAAAGCTGCCCCCTGCAGCCAACCCACTTACACAGCTAACTGATCTTCTGTCTTGCTCCTGTGACGCTGGGCTGGGGGAAGAGCAATCCTTCCATAGACTGCAGTGCTATTTTAATTCGTAATTAGCCTATGGAGGGAAAAACCTAGAAGATCTTTTAGCAGTGTCGGAGGGTCGGGTGCATGCAGGTTCGCAGGGCTGGGGGCGGCTTTGAGGGGAAATATTTGGGGTGCAGCAACTATTTGAGATATATATATATATTTGACATGATTTTTATAGGAATGTGATGGTATAGCTGTAAAATGGAATTTTCTGTATCGGATTAATGGAACATACTATTATAAAAGCATATTTTTAATAAAAAGGCTTTATTTATATAAACTGTGTTCTACAAATGGGCTGTTTATGTTATATATACAGTATGAGGCACAGATGTTTGTTTATGTAAACTAAAGGAGTGTTTCTGATGCAATTTCACTTACTGTAAACACCTTCATTCACAAACTCCATTTGAGAGGGGCCTAATGAAATGTCTACAGCCGCACTATTATTAAAGAGACACTGACACCAGAAATATTTATTTACATCTATCATGACATTGTATTTGCATGCTATCTATAATTTTGCCATAAAAGTATTTACCCAATACGTTTACATTACCCATCTGATCTCCTATGTTCCTGTATGAGGGGGCTGCCATATTTGTGCAGTAGGAGTCTGTTAGCATTAGAAACTGTAACTGGCAGTTTAAAGGACCAGTAACATCAACAATTTAAAAAAAAAAAAAATAGTTTGTATATAAAAACACCAAGACATATTTAACGTTAAAATCTCAAAGTCTTTATTAAGAAATAACTTACCGTTACTCCACTTGTGCTCCTCTTCAGAAAAGGCGACATGGTGAGGATCCATCATATAAGGAATGCAGGGAGCAGAAACCGAGCGCCGCATAATGGATAGCCTTAAATGAAAGTCGCCAGGTGGGGAGAGAGAGCAAGACAGTCCGGTGACAGGGAGGCTGCAATGGGAGAGCTGTGGAGGCTGCACAGACACATGCCCTCCTATTCACACAGCCGCTCAGTCACACTCTCAATTCACAAATACACGATGCTCACATACACCTCCCCGCTGGGATCCTCTCACAGAAAATGGTGCCAGCTCGGGGATTCTCTTCAGGCCCGCCAGCTCTCTAAATGCCCATACACACACACCTGGGTGCTTCACCACTAGCAGACTCACCATTTTAACACTGGGCCCGCAATGCGATTGTTTTTATTATTCACCTGGTGTGGAGAGAAAGAGAGAAGGGAGGCCCAGGCCACGGTATCCTCCTCCCAAGAACTGTGGGATGTGGGGCCTGTGACCCCAAGGAGGGGAAGATGGGAGTGCAGAACTCGCCAGGAGGGAGAAGCAGCAGAGAGCAAAGCAGCGCAGAGAACAGCCGCATTGTTCATGCTGGAAGCGCCGCTGCACACGGAAATAGGAACTAAAGGATCCAGCAGCAGAGAGCCAGGGAGGAGGAATCGAGCACCACTCCATGGATGGTCGCCCTTTCTGTAGAGGACAGGAAGCAGAGTTTCTGTCAGTTATTTCTTAATAAAGACTTTGGGATTTTAAAGTATAATTTATCTTCGTGTTTTTTTTTTTTCGTAGTGTAGTAAAAAAAATTTTAATAAATTTTTTGATGTTGATGAAATTTCAATAAGGAACTTCAAGTAATAATTACTTACAAAAGCAGTCCTATCCATGAAAAATGATCAAAACGAGCCATAGGTAACTTTTAATGCAGATTAATATTTTGAAGAATAATAAGAACTAAAGCAAACTACTGAAAATATCCGAAAGAAACTGTAGGGCTCCCACTTATAAGTACAGATATATCCGAAATAAACGCTAGTAACAAGTAAGGTGTAAGTCAGTTACATGTTTATGACAAAGCACACAACACGAAAAATAATGGCAGAAGTAAAGCAAATAAATCAAACACTTCTACGCAGCCGCAATACAAACACCCGCCTTCCAATCCCGCTCCTCCTACTGAACTAGATGTTTGCGCTTATTGGTTCCTAACGCCGTCACTCAGAAATAGCGCGCCACTTAAATTTATCAAAACAACGCACAGAGAAATGGCCTCTCGTGGAGAGATGAGCACAGCATGCGGGTTCCAGTTTAGTTCTCCGCCGGTGAAGATGTTAGCCGGGAAGCTGACGGAGTGTACAAGGCGGTCGGGCGCTACGCCATCTTTCTGGTTTGAAAGGGGACTGAGTTTGGGCGGAGGTGGCCCGTTGAATGTCAGTCTGGTTTGGTTGCAGGGAAATATAATCCAAGTGCGGCCTGAACGGGGCACCACCCTCCGGCTGGACGATACCACTCACACATTCACAGTGTGCGGAGCTGACAAGGTGCCCAAGGGAAAGCCCTGCTTAGAGATAGGTATGGCTCTTATAGGGACACACGATTGCTCTTTATACTCCACGGCGCTTCCTGTTTCTATAAGGGGTATCCGGGTCACATGATATGGGGACTAATTGCTGCCACTATGTATTTATTCAGTTTAGGGGCAATGGAAGGGTGGTATGGGGCGTTTCGGTGCTGCTGTCTTTTGTAGCTCTGTGGGCTGGAGGCAAAATGATTAAAGGGGAGCTCCACAAAAACATAAGATTTTTAACAACATAATTTCAAGCAACTTTGCAGTATACATCAAATAAATATGCAAACTTTAATGGGCTCTGACTGTTCCCAAAGCCTAGCCCCCTGCTCTCCTGCTGAATGTCAGCCACATGTCATTAGGACTGATTTGATTTTCCAGATCACAAAGGAGGAGGTACAGGTGGTTACAGGACCACATCCATGAACTTCGATCCAGATCAACATCTGCCCGACTTTCGGCCAGATATCGATCGGGGAATAGGCGCACGCAACTTGACGCTTTAGCAGGCGCAAGACTGAAGAGATTCAGGGAGATTTGTTGCCCCAAAAATGAGGCGATTTGTCGCAGGCAACAAATCTCCCTGCAATCTCCTCGTCTGGAAGAGCCCTTAAAATCCATGGGTAACTCTGAATTCCAAACCAAAATTTGATAAAGAGGCCCACATACAGGGGCGATCCATGCCACTTTGCCGCCTGAGGCGTCCTTGAATTTGCCGCCTTCCCCACTGCGCTCACTTTTTGCAGCGTAGGGGGGGGGGTCCACGGCACTCTGCACTAGAAGAGTCGAATTTCAGAATTGAAAACTGGAAATTCGTCCCTTAGTTACCAGATGCAACATTTTTGCCACCCCTGGTAACCCAAGGCGCTGCCACCTGAGGCGAGTGCCTCAACTCGCCTCATTGGTAGAGCGCCCTTGCCCACATAACATAGAAACCCATAATATACGGCTGTGTGCTCTGCTGCGCTGACTCTCTGCTTCTGGTTGCTAAGGAGAAGGATTCAGGGGTAAGACTTTGCAGGGAGGGGTATGAACAGAGGGGGGCAGATGAGCACTTAACTTCAAGGGGGGTTGAATTCTCCTTTAAAGGGCACCTATGGGCTAAAAAAATTCCCCAAACCGAAGGTGCGGGCTAATAGAGCCCACATTCCGGTTTGGGGTTCTATTAGTTAAATAAAAAATTGCACTGGCTTGCTGGGAGTAAGCCAGCGCAGGCAGGGGGAATTTTTTTTTTTAACTAATAGAACCCCAAACTGGAATGTGGGCTCTATTAGCCCGCACCTTCAGTTTGGGGAATTTTTTTAGCCCATAGGTGCCCTTTAGGGTAGGGACAGACAGGGAGATTCGGGGAGATTTTGTCGCCTGGCGTTTTTAGCAGGCGACAATCTCCCCGAATTGCCTTCTCCCTGTCTGCCGATCGTAAAGGCACAAAGCGCCTGTGCAGACGCGGCGCGGCAATTTCCGGAATCGCCCGAAGTTTCCTCACGAGGTATCTTTGTGCGATTCCGGAAATCGCAGCGCCGCGTCTGCGCTGGCGCTTTGTGCCTTTACGATCGGCAGACAGGGAGAAGGCAATTCGGGGAGATTGTCGCCTGCTAAAAACGCCAGGCGACAAAATCTCCCCGAATCTCCCTGTCTGCCCCTACCCCTAAGCTTAGTTTACCTTTGAGTTAACTTTTCGTATGATGTAGAGAGGGCTGTTCTGAGACCGTTTGCAATTGGTTTCAATTTTTTATTTCTGGGTTTTCGGTTATTTAGCTTTTTAGTCAGCAGCTCTCCAATTTGCAGTGTCATCAGTGTGGTTGCTACCCTAGCAACCATGCATTGATTTCAATAAAAGACTGGAATATGAATAGGAGAGGACCTTATTAGACAGATGCGGGATAAAAAGAAGCAATAGCAATACATCTGTAGCCTTACAGCGCATTTGCTTTTTAGATGGGGTCAATGACACCCATTTGAAAGCTAGAAAGAGTCAGAAAAAAGGCCAATACTTATAAAACTGTTAAAAATAATTACCAATGAAAAATTTGCTTAAAATTGGCTATTCTATAACATACTAAAAGTTTAGTTAAAGGTGAACCACCCCTTTAAGCCTGCTCAGTTTGCTCCTCTCTTCCCCTTCCCATCCTGCTTTAATCTGAACCCAGAGCTGTGAGTAAGCAGGGAGAGACTTTGGCAGGAAGTGATGTCACACCAAGCTAATATGGCAGCTGCATTTCCTAAACAAACCGAGAGAGTTTCTAGAGCAGTTTATTCAGGTGTGGTAAAGCATTCTACAGAATAAATATAGCACTATTGTTGCAAATCTATTGTCAATAAATTGCATCTGTTGCATCTCTTCTTTAAGTGGGCAGTTTATAGACCTGTGTTTGAGACTTTACCAATGACCTGTCCTCATTGATGTGCTTGTCTAACAAGTCTACATGTCCCTGCATTATGATCCACTCCCTGCCCATGAGAATATTACACCTGCCTAATTGGGCCCAACATGTGGGAGGCCATGACTCTGATCCCTGCCCTAAAGTTAGAACTTCTTATGTTTGTTAGAAAGGAACTAGCAATGCTTTTCTTATTTTAAATCTGTTTCTAAGTATTTTTTTTCCCTTCCATTTCAGGAAAGTATGTGATGGTAATGGGTGTTGTATTGTCCTGCAGTCCTGAGCCCATTCTGCGTGCTGTGAAAATTACAGATTTATCAGACAATCCAGTGCATAGCCTCATGTGGAAGCATGAAGTGGACCACCTACACAGGAATATTTAACATCTGTAAAAAGGAGACTGATGCAGGCATTCCAGGTTGTTCTTAGCCAGCTTATGGTTGTATCATATTGTTTTGGACCTTTTGTCAAGCCGTGTTAGTGACACGTTTAAGGAGTCACTTTTTTTTTTTTTTTTAAATTGAGTTCGAACACAAAAGAAACTTGTGTAAAATCTTACCTAAAGTATTTTTAAATAATGACTAATTTTGTAAATAAAACCATACTAACTTATTGTCCTACTGGTAAATGCTATATGTGTTAAAGGAACAGTAACATAATAATAATCACAAAAAATGAAAGTATTTAAGTAAAAAAAAATATAATGCAGTGTTGCCCTGCACTAGTAAAACTGCTGTTCGCTTCAGAAACACTGCTATTTATGTTTATATAATGCACAAAACCCATGAATATCTTCTAAATGATATCCTTATAAACGGAGATGTCATCAGTTATAAACGGTGAGTTGCGATGTCATTTCTGTCACATGACTCACTGAAACTTGTGTATTATATAGTGAATAAAGTACCCCCTCTTGTAAAATATAAGGATATTATAAGTTACCGAGGAGTTTCATGACCATATAAAAACACGAGGCCGAAGGCCATGTAACTCTGAGGTAACTTCTAATATCCTTATATTTTACAAGAGGGGGTACTTTATTTATTATAATACACACGTTTCAGTGAGTCATGTGACAGAAATGACATCAGAACTCACCGTTTATAACTGATGACATCAGAACTCACCGTTTATAAGGATATAATTTACAAGATATTTACGGCTTTTGTGTATTATAATAGAGTACCCCCAGTTGCAAAATATGAGGATATTATAAGTTGCCTCACAGTTGCATGACCTGTATAAAAACACTGCCTTCGACCTTGTGTTTTTATTTGGTCATGAAACTCCTCAGTAACTTATAATATCCTTATAACTTACAAGAGGGGGTACTTTATTCACTATATAAATAAGATGCTGTGTAGCAGTGGGGGCAGCCATTCAAAGTAGAAACGGCTCTGGTTACACAGCAGATAAGCTCTGTAGAACATATTGGTGTTCTCTACTATTTAACCTGTGCCATATAGCCGTTTTTTCAATTTCCGACATTGCTACTCAGCAGCTTGTTTGTATGAACTATAGTAGTGTTTCTGAAGCAGACAGATCTGTTTTACCAATACTGGGCAAAACCTATATGAAGTTGGAATTACTTTAAAACCCTTTCATTTTTTGGTTTTTTAAACAAAGGTGGGCCACACAAACCCCTCTCAGTATTTTCTGTAAATCTGTACTCCTAAACCACAAAAATAGTCTGGCGCTTTGTTTTATATGGAAAATTTGAGACCTAGAAGAACATCCCTTGAAAATCAGTCCCTATTCTCAGATGACAATTGCAATTGAATAGCAAAAGGAAAAGTTGTGCCTACCACTAAATCTTTTTAATATACAGGTATGGGACCTGTTCTACAGAATGCTTGTGACCTGGGGTTTTCCAGATAACTGATCTTTTTACTAGAAAATCATATAAATGTTAAATAAACCCAATAGGCTGGTTTTGCCTCCAGTAAGTATTAATTATATCTTCATTTAGATCAAGTAGAAGGTAATGTTATTTTTAGTAAGTAAAAAAAAAAAAGTAAACAATAAATCAGTTTGAAAATTTTGTACTATAAAATAGTCTATGGGAGACAGAATTCCTTTAATTCAGAGCTCTCTGGATAATTTGTGACTGATTTTTTAGGTGTTTAGAAGCCTATATCTTGTTACAGAGGGGGAGATACAAAAACAAATGCCAGATTGTGTCGGGATTTTTCTGACCTGACCAAGCCCAACTTCCAGGTCCCTTCTATAGACCCAACCTGCCGATGATGTCACAAAAGGGGCATGCAGGTGTTGGTCTATAAAAGCTGAAGTCGGCATTTGTAAGGTCGCAAAGAAAGTTGGGTGTGAGGTCGGTCCGACCCATGGATATCGGGCTGGCGCGCACGTCACTAGCATATACTACCCCATATCTTTTTGACTTTGGTCAAAGAACAATGTGCTGTATAGGTTAGCACAACATCATTTTTATAAAGCTTTATATACTACCATTCAATGATACAGTAAAGTTAAGTATGTAATTTTGTAGTTACACATCCCTACATCTGGGTCAGTTTGCCAGAAGCTAATTGACTTAACATAAAATTACACTGGAAGGAAACTGAAGCACCAGAAAAACAAGAGGCGTGGAGGAAAATAGCTTCACTTAGACAGTATCTTGCTATTCCAAAGGGGACCTGGGGTTTGCTACTGTGCCTTCTGTATTGCAACAGCTTATCATTATAGTCCAAGGTTGTATCTTTAGCACTTTTATAGTACCTTTACATATTCTGATATTTATATTGTTTCCCTCTAATCTTTTGTTAAACAGCTTCTACCAGGTATGGTGACCTATAATACTACTAAGCCAACACTAGAAACATGGTCACAGAGTGTACTTTTGTCTGCAGTTGTGCCTTTTAATTTGTTGCTGGGCTTATTGTTCTATACCTCCTGTCACTTTCTACTGTATTAGCTAGTGACAAGCTAGCATGTGTTTGAGCCAGCCTTTGTGACTAAGCAGAGTGCAGTCCCTGAGCTTCAGCAAATCTGTTTAAAATGGGTGTGTTTTGTTAAATGGGCATGGTAATTGAAGGGGTGGGCAACACAGTGGGTGTGGCTTACCATGTGCATATGTTGTACTTTTTATTTTCCAGATGTTGGGAGTTTTGTTACTATACATCACATTCCAGATGTCTTACAGAGAACACAATCATACATACAATTGGAAGGGAGCAGAAAGATTCAGTGTAAGGGTAGAACTACACGGATGATTCAGGTCCGTTTTCAGCAGATCCGAGGCTGGGTGACAAGTCGGATGCGACGGGAACAAGGTAAAGTAATAGGAAGTTGGATGGTGTTCTAGAGTTGATCTGACGCGACAAGACTGTCGGATGAAAATGCTGCAAGCTGCGTCTGCACCCGACAGTCGTTTTGCATCAGATCAGCCCTGCAACACCATCCGACTTCCTATCACTTACCTTGTTCCTGTCGCATCCGACTTGTTGCCCACGAAAACGAACCTGAATCATCCGTGTAGTTCTACCCTTATTGTTAAAGGAATTGTTCAGTATGAAAGTAAAAACTGGGTAAATAGATAGGGTGTGCAAAATAAAACAGGTTTTAAATATAGTTAGTCAGGCAAAAATTGAATGTATAAAGGCTGGCGTAAGTGTAAGCCTAACCTAAAAGAACAGGACACTACTTCTTGCTTTTCAGCTCTCTTGGCTTACGCTGAGTGGTTACCCTGGTTACCAGGCAGTAACCAATCAGTGACTTGAGGGAGGGCCACATGGGTCATAACTGTTGCTTTTGAATCTGAGCTGAATGCTGAGGATCAATTGCAAACTCACTGAACAGTTATGTCCCATGTGGCCCCCCTTCAAGTCGCTGACTAACTCAGATTTAGGGAGCTGAAAAGCAGGAAGTTGGATTCTTGCTATAATATTGGACATCCAGTCACTCCAACTTTTATAGTTTGCATTTTTCCCTGACTAACTAACTATATTAGAAACATTTTTTTATTTTCCACAGCCTATCTATTTACCCAGTTTTTAATTTTACCCTGAACTGTTCCTTTAAGAGTTCTGGCCTCCAACCAGTCAAGCAGTTGCGCAGGAACAAATAATTGGGAAAGCCCATAGAATTCCAGCAAACTGACCAGTACTGGACAATATCATAAAGGCCAATTCAAGGGTATAGGATCGGTTATCTGGCAACCCGTTATTGAGAAAGCTCTGGGTTATTTAATGGCCTTCTCCCATAGACCTTTGCTAGCATTCGTTCACACTCTATCGCCAAGCGACGTTTCGTTCTAGCGAACAGGCGTAACGCTGCTAATACATAGATGCAAGTATTTTTATATTACCTTTTTCGCCAGTTTCCTTTCCCACCTCTGAACATTATATCCTGTCTACCGGAAATGCATTAAAGTTTTAAAAACACTTGCACCTTTTTTTTTTTAAGCGGGATTGCCTGCAGAATTCCTAAGTCTTATCATTTATCCCCACAGACATTAGAGGGGCAATGAACATTTGTTTTAGGGTGAGCTCATGTGTAGGGCATTAGAAGATCTCTTTTATCTTTATTCAGGTTCCTTGGACATTTGTAATAAAAAGTGGCCACTTCAAGCATTTGCACCAACATTTCTAATAAAGACGTCCATGGACCTTAATGTACCCGCCCTATTTAAATGAACCTAAGTGTAAGAGGACTAACAATGTTTTACTAGGCAGAAGCAATCACTAACATAATTTTGCTTTGAAACACTCGCACTGCCGAAGTAATGGTAGTGAAAAGTCGCCAGCGTTTGGTGTCCAGGATGCTAGTGAATTAGCGTATTGGTAAGAGTAGTAGTAGGGGTAGAGGAACTGGCATAAAGTGTGGCGAAGCGTTTGAAGGCGACAATTTGCCCTTTATGGAATCTGCCCCAATGAATCCTTATTGGAAGCAAAACCAGCCTGTTGGCTTTATTTAATGTTTAAATGATTTTGTAGTAGACTTAAGGTATTACGGAAACCTAGGTCCCCTGAGCATTCTGGATAACAGGTCCCATACCTGTATTAATAAATGCTCAGTAGTCAAATGGATGAGCACACCTAGGACCTTATAAGCAGTACCTTGATGCTCCAACAACAAAGTAACCTGGCTGGTTATTGATTAAAGGGGTTGTTCACCTTCAAGTTAACTTTTAGTATATTGTAGAATATACTTTTCAATTGGTCTTCATTATTTATTTTTCATAGTTTTTTAATGATTTGCAATTTTCTTCTGTTTCTTTGCAGCTTTCAAATGGGGGTCACTGACACCATCTAAAAACAAATGTTCTGTAAGGCTACAAATGTATTGTTATTGCCACTTTTTATTACTTATCATTCTATTCAGTCCATCTCTTAATCATTTTCCAGTCTCTTATTCAAATCAATGCTGGGTTGCTATGGTAAATTGTACCCTAGAAACCAAATTGCTGACACTGCAAATTAGAGAGCTGCTGAATAAAAAGCTAAATAACTATAAAACCACAAACCATAAAAAATGAAAACCAATTGCAAATTGTCTCACAATATCGCTCTCTACATTATACTAAAAGTTAAATCAAAAGTGAACAACCCCTTTAAAATCAAATAAAAGCTCTTGCCCAAGGTAATTTTTATTTTGAAAAAAGTGGCAGATTTCATAATCTACAACAATTTATTAGCATAAAAATGTTTCATCCAGCATTCTAATCCTGCAGATCTCATCTTTTTGAACGAGGGGTAGGGGTAATGTCCTTATAAGGTGCTAAGCTAGAGAGGACCTCCTATAACCCCCTGGAGCCAGATGCAAAAAAATATTGCATTTCTTACGTGTGGTTTTGGGATTACAACTTCTAGGGAAGCAAGGTAATGCATCGGAAATAAGATTGGGAAATTTGGCAAAATAATTAGTCTATTAGCACTTAGTCAACAAGGTCCCAGATCTGCTTTACGTTTTACAAGAAATGAACTATTTCCAAAAGATAGACAGAAAGTTGTGTTTCCTGCAGTTACATTTTGTGGCCCATTTAATGAAGTATATTTTTAAAACTGGAGCTTGCCATAGTTCACTTGATGAAGTGAGGCAGGCATCATCCCTATTCATATAACATATGCAGTCCACATATTTTATTTGTTCTAGATTTTTAATCAAACAAATGGACGCCTATTTATCAAAATTCCAATTTGTGGAAAAAAATGGAGGCTCCTTAAACTCGACTGTCAGCTTATTTATGAGAAAACTTTAATCTCAGAAACTTGATCAAATATAAAAACCTGAAAAAAGATCTATTTTAACAATATCTATAAACACAATTCAGGGGGTTGATTAATGCACCTGCTCTTCCTCCCTCTTTAACTATACTTTCACTATACTTCAACTTAGAAATGCTCCTACCATTCTCATATGTTTTTGTACTTTTTTTTTAAGTTACCCTTTAGGAAGGCAAACTTCCATGTGCTAAGGGCACCCCCAATGCTGCCGTTTTTGGAGGTTATATGGCATTAAATGTGTATTTGTGAATCAGAGAATCAGCAGAAAAGAAGATGGGGAGCTACTGGGGCATCTACTGGGGAGACACAGATCTTTACTGCTAAAGGGCTGTGGTTGCCTTGGGCTGGTACAGAAGCACAAAACATAATGCACAACATTTCTAGCCTATGTCTTCAGTTAGGATTTAGTTCTCTAATTGCTATTACAAATATCAGAGAACATATTGCAGTGTAGGTTGTGTTATTCAGTAAAATAGGAGAATTGGTCAAGGTTGTGACTATTTTATTAAGGAACTGCATATATGATACAAATATGGGATTTGTTATCCAGAATCCCTTTTTACAGAAAGCTCTGAATTATAGACAGGCTGTCTCCATTAGACTCCATTTTAGCAAAATAATCCAATTTTGTGCTTCTGTACCAGCCCAAGGCAACCACAGCCCTTTAGCAGTAAAAATCTGTGTCTCCAAAGATGCCCCAGTAGTTCCTCATCTTCTTTTCTGCTGATTCACATGCTGATTAGTAATCAATATAGATAACTACTACATGGCAGTACAGAAACCAGTGCAATTCGCATCAGAATTTAATAATCAGCCCTGTAGCATCAGCTTGTATGACAGGCTAACCTAATTTTCTGCTTAATAATTAGTGACGACCCCTAAGCTTAGCTTCTCAACAGCTGCTCAAAGCCCACTGAGCATGTGAGTGTCACAGACACTTTCCAAGATGGTGCCCCCCTGTTAGAAGTCCTGGATCATTGCTGCTATTGACAAGCTGAAACATTAGGTTGGTGCCATAAGTTCACTATATAAAATATGGCATTTTTAGACACATATGTTTTTAGGGTTTAATTTGTTATTTAATGTATTGTTTTCGGGTGGAATCAAATCTTGGGGCAAATAAACGGATAGATTGTAACAATCCCAAGGGTTAAAAGATATAGATAATAGCTGCTAGAAATGTTTAGAAGGATGGCATGGGTGATACATATACAGCAGAACCCACATTTTACATTTTTCAGGGGACCAGGAACAAATCCAGGAAAAAATCAGGGAAATGAAGAAAAAGTTACTTTAACACAAGTACTGAAAGGATATAAGCACAGGAGTCCATTTTACTTTGATATACAATATTTACATGTTTTAATAAGAAAAGTTAAATACTGCAGTGTTAAGTCCTCTCTGTCAGTCACACACACAACCTAAAGCAAAAAGTGATTAGTGCAGGACTGTATAAGGGGCAGACTTGTTGGAATTGACTATTTACAGGCAGTACCATAGTAAAATAAACCATACACAGGGAGATCCGCTCGTTTGGTAATGTCGCCCACATTGATGGGCCCAACGATCGGATGCAGTCCAAACAGTCGGTCAGATTACAGGACCGTATAAACGGACATGTGAGACAGGACAGGATTTTTAAACCTGACTTTCGACCAGATATTGTTTTGGGGAGCCCGTTGGAGGGCCCCACATACGGGCCAATAAGCTTCCAACTCGGTCTGTAAAATCACCTGAAATTCCAATTAATATTTGCTACCCTCCTTTGGTGTATTTTTATACCAATCCATTCTCTTGGGATATTTAGTTAACATTCAATAGAAATTAAAATGAGAAAAGACACAGGATACACAGCAGATAAGCTCTGTATAATGAGAATCTTCAGAATTTATCTGTTATCTACCTTGTATTCTTTGCTTGAATTCTACGATAATCTCCCCGAACTGCCTTCCCTTGTCTTCCCATCCACCACAACGAAAAGTCGCCAGCGCCAAAGCACATGCGGTGCTTCATTTTCCCTCACAAGGAATCTTCAGGTGACTTGGGAAAACGAAGCCACTGCGTGTGCTTTGGCGCTGGCGACTTTTCATTGTACTGGACAGGAAGGCAGTTCGGGAGATTATTGTACCATTCAAGCAGAGGCGAATAGTCGCCAGTTTACCAAGTCTCCCCGGATCTGCCCCTGTGTCACAAGCCTTACGCGTTTCTTGTTACAAACACTTAGGGGCAGATTTACTAAATTCACATGAATGATTCGAAATTCAATCGAATTTTCAAAAAGATTCTAATTCTCGAATATTTTTGGTAGCCACTTCAACCATCAAATTTAGAAAATTCGATTGAATCGAATAATTCGAATAAAATTCTGTTCAAATATTCAACAGTCAAATTACTTGCCCTTTAAATTTGAATTTGACTGCCTAGTTCGCCAGATTAAACCTACCGAATTGCTATTAAACCCTATGGGAAGCTCCCACAGGGTTTTTTAAGGTTTTTAGATCGAATAAAAAAAAATCCAAGCGAAAGGTTAAAAATGTTTGAATTGTTCGATTCGAAGGATTTAATCGTTCGATTGAAATTTTGCACCAATCAAAGCAATACACCCAATAACAAATCAACCATTCAAAAAACATTACCCAGATGCACCAATCACTATTCAGTTTCAGTGGGTGGGGATCAAGATTACAACCTTGTCTCTTTTTCCCACAGTTCCCTCCTGCTGAGGTGCTCACTGAACAACAAGACCCTGTACAAGATTTTAAAACTGTTTGTAAAAGTTTGAAAAGTTAATGATCGGGATTATAATGAGAATGATCAAGTGCAAAATATTTTAAAGCACAAAAATCTATGGTTTAAAAGAAAACTTCCACACTGACCTAGGATTATCTCTAAAGTCATGGATTCCTTAGAATGGCTGAAAACTCCCAGTAGATGTGCCAAAGCATGCTATTTTTAATTCCTTGTTTAAAGGGGTTGTTGACCTTTGAGTTTAATTTTAGTATGATGTAGAGAGTGAAATTCAGAGACAATTTGCGATATGTTTTCATTTTTTTTAATTTGTGATTTTTCAGTTATTTTGCATTTTATTCAGCAGCTCTCCAGTTTGCTAACTCAGCAGTCAGGGTTTCTAGGGTCCAAAATGACCCTTGCAAACATAACAATAAGAAACTGGAATTTGAATAGAAGAGGGCCAGAACGTGGGAAAGAGTCAGAAGAAGAAGGCAAATAAAAAAAACAAAAATAGAAAAAAGAAATAATGGAGACCAATTGAAAAGCTGCTTAGAACTGGATAATCTACAACATATTAAATATTACCTCAAAGGTGAATTACGACCTTTGAACATACTGGTTGTTGCCCATATTTATTAGTTGGCTTGGTACAACAAATCTTTTTTTTTTTAGTTTCAGCTAAGAGATTGGACGCCCAACCATAACCTGCTTTACTGAAAGTGGGTGTTGTGTGATTGATAGAGGTCACTGATTACATGTAACATTTTGATTTAAACAAGGACAGTGTTGGTTATCTTTGCATTGTTTTCTTGATTTCCATCAATATTTATAACAAAATGCTCTGTATATATCAATATAGGTTTACTCCCCCGATTTATACCTCTCAAATATCTGCTCCGAGCACAGAATATTCCATTGTGCATATTTAGATTTGCTGGAGTAAGTCATTATCCACAAAATATTATTTAATTAATCTAATTCCAGTAATAATAGGGATTTGCTATTAGTTTAGTTTTGTTCCATGGACAATTATTAGTGGCAAATATATTTTTCACTCATCTGGTAGTCCTGACCTAAGAGGGGCCCCTGACTATGCTCTTTTTGAATTACAGACACATCCATTTACTCCCCCTAGTTTAAAGGGGTTGTTTACCTTTAAAGGAGAACTAACCCCTAAAAATGTCATATTTTATATAGTGAACTTATTGCACCAGCCTAAAGTTTCAGCTTGTCACAGGGGCTCACTCATGTTCAGTGGGCTCTGAGCAGCTGTTGAGAAGCTAAGCTTAGGGGTTGTTGCAAATTATTGAACAGAAAATCAGCCTTAGGGCCCTTACACACGGGCGTTTTGGACCTGCGCTCCCCTGCGTTGCGTTTGGCTGCGTCCAGCCGCAGGGGAGCGCAGGTATAGACGCACCTCATTCTTTTCAATGGGCCTGTACTCACGAGACGCGTGTAAGCGCGGGACGCAGATTCAGACGCAACATGCTGCATTTTTCCTGCGTTTGGCGCCTACATGCGTTTGTGTGAGTACAGCCCCATTGAAAATAATTGAGTGTGTCTATACCTGCGCTCCCCTGCGCCTGAACGCAGCCAAACGCAACGCAGGGGAGCGCAGGTAAAAACGCCCGTGTGTAAGGGCCCTTATACTGTGACATTTCTATTCTATGTGTACTGTATATTGTGAGTGGGTCCCTAAGCTCAGTAAGTGACAGCAGCACAGAGCATGTGAATCAGTGAATCAGAATCAGAAAAGAAGATGGGGAGCTACTGGGGCATCTACTGGGGAGACACAGATCTTTACTGCTAAAGGGCTGTTGTTGTCTGGGGTTGGTACACAAGCACAAAACATCATGTACAACATTTATAGCTACTTCTTTACTTTTAGCATGGTTTAGAACATTCAATTATAAGCAACTTTTCAATTGGCCTTCATTTTCTTTTTTTTTATATAGTTTTTTTTTAATTATTTGCCTTCTTCTGACTCTTTCCAGCTTTCAAATAGGGTCATTGACCCAATCTAAAAAAAAAAACAAATTCTCTGATAATAATTTGGACCCTAGCAACCAGATTTCTGAAATTACAAACTGGAGAGCTGCAGAATAAAAAAGCTAAACAACTCAAAAACCACATAATGAAAAACAATTGCAAATTGTCTCAGAATATTACTCTCTACATCCTACTAACAACCCCTTTATTGACATGGACTGTTGTGGCCGTTAGCACTTTGTGATCAATTGGCTTTTACAAAGCTTTTCAAAAACCTTTCAATCTTGCTCTCTGTGTTTTTACATTTATAACCATGTGTTACAGAGACAGTAGTGTGGAAAACTTTTATATTACATTCCAGGTCACTCACCAAAATAAAGTGACCCACAGGAAGCTCTGTAACAGAAATAGCTGATTGAATCTAGAGCAGAGTTCCAGCTGTTCCATGGGAAACCAAGATGTGTAACACAAAGCATTTATTTTAATTTAACTTAAAGGAAAACTATACCCCGAAAATGAATTTTTGAGCAACAGATTTATTTATATCAAATCAAGTGACATATTAAAGAATTTTACCTACCTGGTAAACATATTTAAGTAATTATTGACCTTGAACCACCATTTCATGATGGTCTGTGTGCTGCCTCAGAGATCACCTGACCAGAAATATTTCAACTCTAACTGTAACAGGAAGAAGTGTGGAAGCAAAAGACACAACTCTGTCTGTTCATTGGCTCGTGTGAACTAACTTCATAGTTTGTTTGGTATGTTTGTGTGCACTGTTGGATCCCAGGAGGCTGTCCTTATTTTTTAAAATGGCAATTTTCTATTTATGATTACCCAATGGCACATGCTACTAAAAAGTATATTATTATGAAAATGGTTTATTTACATGAAGCAGGGTTTTACATATGAGTTGTTTTATGCAATATCTGTTTATAGAGACCTACATTGTTCGGGGGGTTATAGTTTTCCTTTAAGGTTATGGACTGTGCGGTGACTTCCCATGGCCCCATATTGTAGGCTTGGTGCACAGAGCCTCCATCTGATCAAAAAGAAGGGCAGATATTTAGAATACTTCATTCCTTATTCCTTATCTACTGCAGGAATCAGACTTTGGCTTTGCTCTGTTGCATCTAAGGAAGTAAACTGGCTGCCTGCTGAATCTAGTGAAATGTGGTGCCGCAACTTACTGTATAACTGACTTAGCAATAAGTTCCAATCCAAACATTTCCAATAAACTTTTCACTTGAATTAGCTCTACAACCAACAACAAACAATAATATTTTTTCTCTTAAGCATGTGGTACACTTCCTCTATTTATATGTATACATTAAACATGCAGGAAAACACACAAACCCACTAATACCAATACAAGAGGTATTTTTAGCCTTGTCCACAATTTTAGCAGCATTTCAGAATAACCGACATCTTGGAAACAGAAAGAGAGACGCCCTGAGTAAACTACTATGTACAGTAACTGAATTTATTCTTTTCTTTTTTGGATGCCTGTGTTCAAAGCAACCATATATGTCAGGTAAGATGGGACATGTATTGTAGCCCATCCCAGCAATAAACTACTGATGCAGTTACCAAAAAGAAGTTAGGGTGCCCTCAACTGGTCAGTCTGGTGTAACGCTTCCTGGAGTGGTTTCCAGACAATTGGGTTTAAACCCCCAGCAATTAAGAATGACAGCAGCGCCTGTAGATGGGCCAAGGATAACTATATATATTTATTTATATATTTAATAGGTATTAATATCTAATAGGTTTATGAAAGAATTTCACCAAAGTTTAGCACAACCTCTGCTAAAACAGTGTTTTAATAAAACAGTATGCCGGTAACATATAGGGGCAGATTTATCATTGGTCAAATTTCGAATTTAAAAAAAATTAGAAATTCGAGCATATGAATAAAAGGGAAGTAAAATCCTTCGAATTCGACTATCGAATTCAAAGGAATTTACCACAATTCGATCGATTGAACGATCGAATAAAAAAAATTTGATCGATCAATCATTCAAACGATTTAATCGATTGATCACATTTTTTTTATTCAATCAAAACTAATGATTCCCAATTCGGTAGCTTGGTTCTGGCGAAGTAGGTGGTCAAATAAAAATATTTGAATATTCGATGGTCGAATTTGCCTAATTTGCATATTTGAAGATTCAAATTGGAATTTATATTAAATTTGATCGAACTTCGAATTATTCACGTGAATTTAGTAAATCTGCCCCTTAATCTGGGGTTGTATCATATACTACTCTCATGCATAGCTACAGCTAATTGGGCCAGTTCTATGGGGTAACATGGCTTTCCCCAATTGGGCAAGGGCTACTGGAAAGATCTCAATCAGAGACCCTTTCACAAGCTAGACCAGATTCATCCCAGCTACCCTGACATGTACAAAAAGTATAATCTTCACCAAGGAAACTTGTGTTCTGGGACTGCCCCAATATAGAATAGTTTTAGTTGAAGATCCTCTCCTACACCATTACATCACTGGGACTCCAAAACGTGCACTTGCCTCCAATCGGCCTTCTAGGACACACCGAAGGACTGTCACTGAAACTATGCTTTTTACAACTTAACAAATGCTGTGTTTCTGGAAAAAAAAATAATACATGATACTCTTTGCAGTCAAAACATACATTGCAAGAAGTTTGTACGGGGTTGTATGCAGCAAAATTCCCTTTAGAAGGTTCTAGAGCAGGTGCCACTCATGTTGGAACTGTAGTTGCCTTGAACTGTATATAGGCTAAGGTTGGAGGGGAAGAACAGTGGACTACTTCCTATTTTACTGATATAAGATGACGAGTGGGCTTTGCCGGGTAAAGGGGTTGAGGTATGATATTGGAAACTGTGATCTACTGAGATCTGATAAACTGCATTAGTTACCGTGACTAAAGCTGCTACTGCAAGACTGTGTGTGCCTCCTGTGTTAAACTTCAAGTCTCCCATTGCCTGTGGATTGTTAATTTGCCCATTACTACAACATATAATCTGCAGTAGACCAATTTGCCTGGCAAATCTGAAAAAGTTTGGGGCGGATGAATTGTAGACTCATTGTGGGACCACCTTCTACCTCCCAGATTGCTCACAACCCTGGGTACCGGATGATACAACACCACATTAATGATATATGAACATAACACATCAGTGGAGAGAGCATTTTATCCTGGGTATAATAACTTTCATTTTACTTTTCTTCCTTTTAACTTATTTTTCTTTACCTCTACTGTCCAATGTTAATGCTAAACTAAAAAGGGAAGCTTGAGAACAAACTTCATGTTGGTATAAAAAACATGTGAAGTCACTGAATGAAATCTGACTGGCTGTTGTTGGCTCCACCCAGTTTTCTAACCTTGGACAACAAATTATGGGTTTTTTCTGTCAAAAGGGCAGCAATTTAAATTTTGAGTTTTTAAAAGAGCCCCACATACACTATTTGGTGCAGTTGGGGAGCTTACCCCATTTATTTAACTCACCAAAGTATCAAGATTTTGGGGGTGCAACCCTCTTTTCATCAGCACACAAAATGAAGTGTACAAACACCTATCATCAATCCACCTTTTGTGGTCTGTAGGTGTATTTTCACATAAAACAAGGAATATGCTAAATATTTTACTTATGGGAAACCTTTCATATAGACAGTATAATTTGTATATATGTTGACCCCTTGCAAAAAACAGTAGCTACCTTTTTACTATAGTTTCAAAGTAGTACAGTATAATAGTAGATGAGGTTGAAAAAATGCACCAACTCAAGATTTGTGTCTAAGTGAAAGAAGCCTAACTGATCTGCTAGCTGAAAAATAAAGGCAGTACTCCAGTAACAAGTAATGGCATATTTATTTTGTATGCAGCTAAGGATACATGGTCTTGAACCCCTTAAGGAAACAGTCACCAATATCCAATCAGAATGGTTGCATTAGACTATTCAGGCATGTAACTGCTTTGTCTCTAGGCTGTGATTACCAGCACAAGCAAAAGCTCAGTCATGCCTATCCCTAAATGTGCTTGGCATGCAAATTGGCTGGTAAGGTTTTCCATCTGAAATCTTGCAAGATTTTCATCGCACAATCTCATGATGACATTATTGGAATCATCTGTGAGTTTTTTTCCTGCAGTCACTAGTTAGCAGCACCCCTCTGCCCCCTCCCTCAGACAAGCTCAAACAGGCACATCTGTCATTAATAGGATTTTTCTTTTAATTTGTGTTTATTTGATGGGACCCCCCCAGAGAGTGGCAGCAGTAAATTTCCCCATTAAAATAAATAAGATAAATTTGATAAAATTTAGTAAATGGCAGCATTTTACATTTAAAGCAATAACATTAATTAATTAGGTGGTGGCCACACCCACTTTTCCAAATCTTAAAACTGGTTCAGTTCCCCTATTGAAAGTCAATGGGTGAAATCTGATCGACTCTGACAACTTTTGGACATGCAACAAATATCATCTTTTCATTCAGGTTGACCCCATGACTGTGTGATTCAAGCAGCTGGTTGCTAGGGTCCTGTTCACCAAAGCAACAGGCAGTGGTTTGAAGGAGAGACTGGGATATGAATAGGAGTGGCGTAAACAGAGCAAAAGCTTTGGCTGCCAGGGTTGGTGAACCCTATTTGTAAGTTGTAAAAGAAGCAGAAGAAGAAGCCAAATAATTCCAAAACTACAAAAAAGACCAAAAGTGGCCAAGAATTGGACATTCTATAACATACTAAAACTGCCCATGCTACTCCCATATCTTCACCTTTTTCTCCCTTAATGTGGATCATTACAAAGGGAGATTGCCTTTTGGAATCTACTAACTGTTCTTTTTTTATAACTAATAATTCTACTTTTGCCAGGTGAGGAGACTGAGAGTCAGAAAAGTGTGAAAGCTGATAATAACAAAACATCTCAGTATTAGGGATGGCATGAGAGTCATGAAGTTGGTATCATGAGTTCAGCCCTTGGAATGACAAGAAGTCATATAACATGCAAGATTTGTTGTCTGACCACCAATGGGAGGATCAATGAGTTAACCCTGGAAAGAAATAAGAGTTCCCAACCAAACCAATGAGCTTAAAAACAGGATTTTCTGAATGACTTCAGTTGTAGCCCACAAAAGAGAGGATGAATGCATGCGCTTTCTACCCATTCTACCCATTTAGAATGGCCTATTGACAAATATTGTATAAATTGTGCAAGTCGTGCAGCCTTGAAATAATACACACGATGTGGGACTTTTAAGCCTCCCTCGTTGTCAGACTGTTGTAAACCATTTCTGTTAATCCTATGAAATGTTGTTTTCCATGTAGTCATGTAAAGTCTGTGTTATTAACTGGGATGGGTAAGGCCCAAAAGGCATAAAAGCTAAGATAGTAAAACCTGAATGGCAGCAACATGACCTAGCCAAGAGATGGAACATTTAGACTCATTCTTCCAAGACAGAATGATATGATTTTGACACCTAAGTAATCCACCGAATGTTTCCTCCAATGAAAAGGAAAATTGAATTCAAGAAGATTTAATTGGGGCTCAGGGAAGCAGAGTTTCTGTTTCGGAAATACAAAATTGAAGAACTGTTCTTTCTTTAACTGTGTAGGTTGCATATTTACAGTATTGTTATATTGATTATTTCATTGTAACTTTTTCTTATTGTATTAAAAAAACAGTACCTTGTACTGAGCATAAATCAAAGCTGATGGCATCTCATGGTCTTATTGAGTTTTTTGTGTTGAACTATTTTAGTAGACTTAAAGGAGAAGTCTACCCTCATGCCGCAAAACCCCTCCTTCAATCGGAAAACTTTGGGAATTTCAGCACATGCACAGTAGATGTGAACCGACAAATGCCTACTAACGCCCATGCGCTGCTAAACACTGATGAATCCAGGGAGAAGACAGCTGGGGAGAAGATGGCGCCTGCAAACTCCATGGACAGGACCTGCGCCGAGGGGTAAGTAACAACTTAGGGGCATTTGCCTGGGGGGAGGGGTTTTGTGCTGGGATGGTAGACTTCTCCTTTAATGCTTGGTGCCAGGCCCGGACTGGCCATTTGTGGGTTAGGGCAAATGCCAGAGGGGCTGTTATAAGGTCCCATAGAAAGTCAGTGTTTAGTGGGCTGGTGAGGGCTGTTTGGGCCTCTATGTGGGCTGATTGGGCCTCTTGTGTACCTGAAATGCCAGGGCCTATTTTAATTCTCAGTCCAGTCCTGCTTGGTGCTTCAGATTATGGAAAGACCCTTTATCTAGAATCCACTCCCAAGTATTCCTGATAATGAATGCTATAGCTGGGGACCAGCATTAGTTAGTCATATTGCTCAGAAGAGCTGGGCTTTCAAGTTACTGCTCTCCAAAGGAGCATTAAAGGAAGGTTACAGTCTGTATGGTTACTGACCACTGAAATGGAATTTATGCACACATTCAGCCAGTTTCCTAAAATAATCATTTGCAGTGCTGAAAACGACTGTTTCTACTGTTCCTTTGAAAATAGGGCATAAGGAGCGAACAAAATAATATTTTTTTGGCGTCTGAACTTTTTTGGGATTTAATTTTCAAAGTAAAAATACACAGCAAGTGCTCCATGACCAGTTCTTTTCATCCTGAGCCAGGTTCCTTATTCTGAAATTCTGTTAAAATAACATGCTTGGACAGAGATACAGTCAGGTCATCTGGAAAAGGAATTTGTAGTGAAAGCACCGTTGTGCTTAAATGTTATGCATTTTTCCATTAAATCTTAAATTGCTTTGCTTATATTATTAGCTACCCAAAAGGTCAGGTCACTGCCCAACATCTCCTATCAGATTCTGAACAATTCTGCACAGATTCCATTCTTCAGAGCATTACACATGGACAGACAGCAGTTAGATTGCTTGGACGTTGCCAAAATGGGCCAAGATTATCTGCCTATTGGTTACACATCCGTAGTAAAATTACACCTGTTCTGCCATTTGGTTACACATCCGTAGTAAAATTACACCTGTTCTGCCATTTGGTTGCACATCCATAGTAAAATTACACCTGTTTTGTGAATAACTGCACCCTAACCCTAAATCTGCTATTTGGGACTAATTTTATAATAATGTTCAGTAAATATAATAATACAAATAATATATAAAATGTAAACATCCAAGGTGAAAGTAACTGTCTTTATGATAATCAAATATGCAACTCAAGCACTACTAGTAGTAGTAAAGTGATTTATAGAGTAATCAGCTGTGCATTAAATAACATACTACATACACTGCCCACTGGACAAATGACACTAAATCCATCAGTAGGACAGAGGAAAAGAAAGTAGTACCTGACTCTTGGCTCATACTCCAATCAAGTAGACGGATACGTGGCTGATGGGGATGTCGCTAGATATAAATTTAGCACTGCCTATGAACTTTATTTATACCGCTATTGTTGGTAGCCCTGTGTTATTTCCATGTAAGCAATGTTAACATCACTTCAATATAATATCTATTGAATAACAGCCAATACTTTATTATTATGACAGTACATGTATCCAGAAACCCATTATCCAGAAAGCTCCAAATTATGGAATTGCCGTCTCCCATAGACTCCACTAGAATGAAATAATACAAATTTTTAAAGACGATTTCCTTTTCTCGGTAATAATAACAGTAGCTTGTACTTGATCCCAACTAAGATATAATGAACCCGTATTGAAAGCAAAACCAGCCTATTGAGTTTATTTAATGTTTAAATGATTTTCTAATAGACTTAAGGTATGAAGATCCAAATTATGGAAAGATCTGTTATCCGGAATACCCCAGATCCCAAGCATTCTGGATAACAGGTCCCATACCCGTACTATAAGGACAAATATAATTGTGGGAAAACTGTATTCTTGCCCCAAGAAATACAAATTGCAGATAAAAATACCCCCTACTAGCTCATAAGGTGTGAATTGCTTCCCAGTTGCTACATAGGAAATAAATGCCTGTTGGTTTTATATGAGAGAGATACTGAATCCTGTTTATATTCCAGACCCTAAGTGGATACCTTTGTATGGATAGAGAGGAATGACATCTGAACATCACAAGTCCAGTCTTCTATAGTTCTATAGTTCAGCATTTGGCTTACAGAAAGATAGGGAAAAGTAAATTAATGGGTGTGTTCTTATACACATACTTCTACATGGATTAAGCACCCCTCTGCCAGGCAGGACTGGACTGAGAATTAAAACAGGCCCTGGCATTTCAGGTACACAAGAGGCCCATCAGCCCACATAGAGGCCCAAACAGTCCCCACCAGCCCACTAAACACTGACTTTCTATGGGACCTTATAGCAGCCCCTCTGGCATTTGCCCTAACCCACAAATGGCCAGTCCGGGCCTACTGCCAGGGCACCTACAACATGGACTGAACTAAATGGGACTAATGTGTGTACATCTGACCTGTTGTAAATGACTCATGGGCTAAACTTTGGGACATTAATGAAGGCTAGTAACATATATGGCACGTCAAGTATTGCCCATTTATATACAAGCGCTTTCAGTATCACAACATCAGTGAATCAAGTAATGAAGGGATTCACATGCCAAGAATAGAACAGTAACTTAAAAAGATTGCACCAAAGGATTTTACTTATTTGAGGATCCACGTAATGCTTGATTTTACCATATATAACATGAAGACTAGAGCATGCATCCTGTTTTATTAAGCATATATATGTAAATCTCTTACTGTGAGTTTGGTGAGATCTGCCTAGACTTAAGTTTGCCTCGTTATGTTAGAATTGCAGCTGGGCCACTGTAGGGGGAATCTCAGCAATAAACAACATACAAGTATGAATGCAGATACTCTGAATGAGAGAATTTCCCCAACTCTTTATGACCTTGATGGACATTGTTATTGTAATGTTTGTAACATATAAATCTTTGGTAAAGAATTATTAATTGCAGTACCACCTGCCTTTTTGTGCTTGATTAGTGTGGAAGACCATTCTATGTTTGTCAGGGAGACTATGGGGCAGATTTACCAAAGGGTGTAGTGACTAGTGCTAGTGAAAATTCTCCAGCCTGACGTCATTTCTTTACTTCATCGATTTACTAACGAGCGCTAGTGAAAGAAAGAGATATGTTAGTGTTGCTTTGCACTGTAACACCAGGCGAATGTTCGCTCTGGTGAATGAACGTAACTCCACCAATTCACTAAGATGCGGATTTTACTGAACGTTACCGCTTGCGCCATACTTGCCTTCGCCACCTTATACCAGGTGAAGTGCAACAGAGTAGATAGGAGTTTGTCAAAAAATAGTTGAAAAGGGGGGTACCTGGCTTCCCCCCTAAATTTCCTACCATATGGAACATAAACTATACAGTGGGCTTTACTTGACGAAATAACGCTGGTGCAACTTCGCCGGCATTCGGCTCCATGGATGCAACTTTTAGTGAATTAGTTATGTCCTGACAAATCTACACCTGGCGAAGTGTTGCAATGTGTGCGAAGCGAACGCTGGCGAAGTTGCACTGTTTAGTGAATTTGCCCCAATACCTGGATACCTTCACTGTAACAGAGCCTAGAGGAGAACTACGTCATGCTGTCAATCCTTGTTGGAGCACAGGCTGCTTTTTCTATCTAGAGCTGACTATTTGACTTTCCTAGAAAGTGCTATTACAATAATTAACCTGTCACTGACTAAAGCCTCGTTCATTGAGTCCCTGGCTCAGTGACTTTCACTAAAGGGGTTGTTCCTTTAGGGCAGCACAGCTTTACTGGGGCCTTGTTAATCCCAGGCTCATTGATACCGCCACCTGGTTCAACCAATGCAGGCCAAAGGGAAAGATTCATCCTTAAAGTGGACCCGTCACCCCAAAAAAAATTCAAAATCATATTTTATCACATTAGTCAAGCAAAATGAACATTAATTACACTATATAAATTATTTGTACCTTGTTTTCTTCAGTCTGGGAATTCATAATAATAGCAAACAGGCAGGAGCCATTTAGTGGACACTGTTATTAAGACAAGCCTTGCATCATCTCAGAATCTTGTTTGTGCACCAGAATGGGGGACCTGATGTCTATCCCCATGTCCTGGCTACACAATTAAATGGTTAAGAGAACTGGGGAATGTGTGGGGAGCAGTGACATCTAGGAAGTGCTGAATGGAAAGTTAAAGTAATTATCTGCCCCGCCTCTATTCCTAAGGCAAAGAGGAGTGTCAGACAATATTTGATTGACAGCTGGGATTTTTAAATCAGCTTAAAATAGCTATGAATGTTTTAATAAAAATTTGAAATTGGAATTCATGTTTAATTTGAAAAGGACTTTTATTATACAGATTTTTGCGTCTGGGTGACAGGTCCACTTTAATCAAACAATATATTAAAGTGTGGCTGGAACTGATCCAATAATAGAAGTATGTAAATGAAGAAATAGATACATGAGCGTTTGCCCAGTTACATAGTACATAGGTTTAGGGATTTAAAGCCATAGGAACTTACTAAACTTATGGGTCCCTACAGACCCCTTCTCAACCCAATGACTTTATTTTGGTATGGACCAGTTTGTGGGTCACTGGCTGGGCTGTATGCTTTGTGTATGTTTTACTATGTAGTGAGGGTAGCATTATAATCGTGCCAGCATAAACCTGTCATAGCAGAACTAATTTTGTATTAAAAATTTCAGCTTCTAGCTTCTTAAAGGGGACCTGTCACCCTAAGAAATAATCCCAAATCCTATTTTATGATGTTAGACAAGCAAAATAAACCTTACTTACACTATATAAATTATTTAAATCTTGGAATTCACAATCACAGCAAGCAGACAGCCGCCTTTTTGTGGACACTGTTATAAGACAAGCTTTGCATGATGCCAAACTCTTGTTTATGTGCCAGAATGAGGGACCTGATGCGTATGCCATTCATTGGCTACATCATCCTATGGTGAATAGGGAGTGGGATTGAGAAAAGTGCTGCGACATCTAGGAAGCGCTTAATGGAAAGTGATTGCCAGCCCTGCCTCTATGTCGAAGGCATTTAAATTCATAACAGGTATGGATGGCTTAATAAAAAAAGAATTTGGGTTTTGTGTTTAATAAAAAAAGGACTTTTATCATACAACTTTTTATGTCTGGGTGACAGGTCCCTTTTAATTACATAAACACTTGAGGCAATATTACATGCACAGGTTGATGTTTAAATGATTTTACAAATAAAACAAAATCCAATTCTTTCACAGGAAAAACATTTATTCTGGTTTAAAATATGTTACAGCAGGACACACATAAAGAGGTAAAATGTTAAATATTTATTTTTTCCGTGGTACCCTGTCGGATTCCTAACCTGTAAGGTCTGTTAGTCTCAAATATAGACACAATTTGCTTTAGGTAAATACATTATGATCTTACAAAGGTATCTTTCAGGATATTTGTTCTTTACAAACAACGATTATTCTGTGTATGCCTCTAGAGTGGATAATCAAAGTCTTCATGCTGCAAACAGAAATGTATGAATTCATTGTGTGCGGTTTATAAATGACAAATTGACACATTCTAAACATCTATACAAATACGTGTTATATTAGCATTAGACAGATATTGTAGTGACACTGTTCTGTACATGAAACTACTACTACTACATGAAACTACCGATACAACATCAGTGGGATGATCACACAGTAATGCTTGATTATAAATATAATGCTTAATAATGTTTCATTTTGCTTTTTGTGCTCTTTATTTAGATTTTGTGACAGTTAGAACAGTACTTATTGTGCAAGCCTTGGCTCTTATGCTTTCTCATAGGACTAAAGGGAGATTTTAGGTCTTTTGACCAAGTGTTTTTAGGCTACGATAGAGGCAGAAGTCCAAATACCCCAAAACTAATCTATGCACCATTGCCCATAGTATTACCCTTGTTCCAGCCTCAGATAATGTAACGGTTAAAGAGATACTGTCATTTTTTTTTCAAAATGCATCAGTTAATAGTGCCGCTCCAGCAGAATTCTGCACTGAAATCCATTTCTCAAAAGAGCAAACAGATTTTTTTATATTTCATTTTGAAATCTGACATGGAACTAGACATTGTCAATT
Organism: Xenopus borealis; assembly: GCA_024363595.1. Taxonomy (NCBI): domain Eukaryota; kingdom Metazoa; phylum Chordata; class Amphibia; order Anura; family Pipidae; genus Xenopus; species Xenopus borealis. The sequence continues at coordinate 98,463,393 of CM044447.1, forward strand.
TCCCAGCTGCCCCAAGTCATGTGACTTGTGCTCTGATAAACTTCAATCACTCTTTATTGCTGTACTGCAAGTTGGAGTGATATCACCCCTCCCTTTTTCCCCACCAGCAGCTTAACAAAGAAACAAGATAGCAGCTCCCTAACACACGATAACAGCTGCCTGGTAGATCTAAGAACAGCATTCAATCGTAAAAACCCATGTCCCACTGTGACTCCTTCAGTTACATTGAGAAGGAAAAACAACAGCCTGCCAGAAAGCAGTTCCTCCTGAAGTGCTGGCACGTCACATGACTTCGGGCAGCTGGGAAATCGACAAAATGTCTAGCCCCATGTCAGATTTCAAAACTGAATATAAAAAAATCTGTTTGCACTTTTGATAAATGGATTTCAGTGCAGAAGTCTACTGGAGCAGCACTATTAACTGATGCATTTTGAAAAAAACACGTTAAAATTGTGTTCCTTTGCCTCATAAACCTTCAGTTCTGTAATGAATTCTGTCTGAGCTTATTATATCTTTATATCAGAGTATTCTGACCACAGGGGTTTTTCTGTAGCAACTACCTATTGTTTTCAAAAGTGTAGGTGTTTCATTCCATGATTAATTAGCCCATGATTTGAAAATCTTTTGCAAGTCAAAGAACTCCACTCTACTAATATATCATTTTATGAAAACGACATAAATTTAGGGGCAGATTTATTAAAAATGAGAGATTTTGGCTCACCACAAAAAATGTTTTTTTTTTTTTTTCTACATTTCTTTGCAGTAGTGTAACTACTAGGGGTGTGATCACACCCATGTCTGCACCCTTGGAGTCGCCAGTATTATTGAGGGCAGCGGGGGGGGGGGATTTCTCATCATGTGTCTTACTCATGCACCAAAACATTCATAGTAAGCTGTTTAGGACCAGAACACTGCCTGCATTATTGTTCTGAATACAACAGTGAAATATTGGAAAAAAACTGCAAGTATGCAATAAAATATGCAGAAAAACCATATCCAGAAAGATTAAAATTATAGAAAGGCCATCTCCCAAAGACTTCAATTTCTCATTGTTTCCATTTTCTCTATGATAATAAAACAGTAGCTTGTACTTTATCCCAACTAAGATATAATTAATTGGAAGCAAAACCAGCCTATTGGGTTTTATTTAATGGTTATGATTTTCTAGTAGACTTAAGGAATGAAGATACAAAAATTGGAAAGATCTCTTATACAGAAAACCCAAGATTCCAAGCATTCTGGATAACAGGTCCCATACCTGTACAAGGTAATAACAACCCAGAACTCTGAATGGACTAGACAGCTGGAGCTGGAATATTTGGAAGCCAGTTTCTCAGGACATAGTGTTTTAGTTTGCTTGGCGCAAATTCACTAAAGCGGGAAGCGTCTAACGCTAGCACTCATTCGGCAGCGTGACGTCAATTTGCGACTTCGCGAAGTTAGACTCTGGCGAAAATTCACTAGCGAAGTAGATAGACTAGAGCAACTTTGCGCCCTTACGCCAGGCGAAGTTGCGCACTGATGAAGGGACGTAACTTTTCTAATTCACCAAGGTGAACATTTTACTGAACGTTACCTTCTGCGCTAGACTTTACTTCACCAGGTTGGACCTGGCGAAGTTCAATACAATAGATAGGAGATTGAAAAAAAAAACGACATTTTTTCTAAGTCCCAAAAAAAACGCTGGCGTCTTACCTTTTGTAGTCTGAAAAAGAGCGAAAATTTTTTGGGAGTTACCCTCCTTCCCCTCTACATTTCCTAACATGTGGCAACACAACTATACAGGGGGCACATGTAGGGCAATAGGACAACTTTATATAATTTATTAAAGGTTTCCTGGGCTTGTGTAGTGGAATGTAGTGGCTGTAACATATACTTCTATTATACGTTTAATTTTGCGCCGAATGCAAATTAGACATCGCTAGCGTAAATGCACTTTTCCTGGCGAAGTAACGGCAGCGCAACTTCGTTAACATTCACCGCTCTGAGCCCAAATTCGCATTTTAGTGAATTTGCCGCTGGCTGGCGAAAATTCGCCTGGCGAAGTGCGGCGAACGCCACTGAAGCTGTTGCTAGAGCATTTTCACGCTTTAGTGAATTTGTCCCATAGTTTTAATGGCTAAATATAAAACACTATAGTTATGTACTCTGCTTACCACATTGTGAAGGGATTTCTATAGGAACAAAGTTTCTGTTGCACAAATGGACGTATGCTGCTGCCAGGTTACAGATTGGCTTGATCTCATTGGACTCACAGATATCTTCCACGCACGCATTATAGAAAGGCTGAGGATAGATCTGAGGAATGAAGTGGGGATGTCTATATTAGTGTCAATTCATGGCACACACCATGGCATTTACATATACTGCATACAATGGTAAAGTTTTTACAGTCATTTAATGGAAATATCAAGAGCTTTTGGTTTCATCTAGATGCTACAAAATCTTCTTGCAGATCCTGTCTTGACTATAGATAATATGCTATTCCTCGCAAAGCTCCTCTGTCAACTTAAACACGAGCCAGTCTTACAATGGAATAGACTTGCTCATTTGCTCATTGCCTCAACATGATTTCTGGGAAGCAAGGATAAATATGACATATTCTGCTTTCAACTAACAGTGAACAAGATGTGCATTATATTGACATCCTAGGTATCTTCATCTTCAGTCTTTTTCTTCCAATGTGACTGATAGGAGGACTTCAGTTAAGTTTTTGGTTGATTGCTGAAGGCCATAGGGAGGGGCGGTGTTTTTGTTTGACTACGGTTATAGTGTCAGAGTTGACCGCAATTACAAAGGTGGTAAAGAAAAAGTTGAACTTATTGTGATAGTTTAGTTATGAGAATAAGAATTTCATCAGCATTTATCTTACCACTCTGAAGCAGTTGCGGAGCACTGAGTTGGCTCCTTGGAATAGAGCTTTGCATAACTTTTGATGCGGTGAAGTGGGACAGGATTTTATTTTCTTCCGTCCAGAATTACACTGGGTGTCAACCTGGAAAAAAGACAACATTTTGTCTACTAGTGTCATCACTGATCAACCCATGAATTAAAATTCCCCTCCACACGACAGCCAAAGAGAAGCTCCAGTGTTTGCTGGTTTATAATTACCTGAGCATGGTACATGGTTAACTACAAATTCTGAAATCATAGTTATGGATCTCCAATCCTTCTTTGAACTCTGAGATTGGTGCTGAGGTGTACCAAGACCACAGGCGGGGGAAGGTAATATCGGCCGCTAACACAAAATTATTTCGCAATGCAAAGAAATTTGAGCAAAATGAACACTTTGCCCCTCGCACAACAGTAGGATAGGGACTGTGAATTTTATAGTTTATGTAATAAAACATATTCATGAAAAAGTTGTTACACATGTGCCAAAAGCTTCAGCTGTTAAAGGTTTGCAATGCGCAATGAAGATTAGCAATGCAATAAAAGCCTAATGAAGAATATTACATTGTGACATGCACACAAATTTGTTCTCTTTACAAATTGTGTTTCTTTACCCTATAAGTCTTTCCTTCCCTCACTTTTCATTTCTCAATTCTCTAATCATTACAACCAGTCTAGGCTTCATATTATCCCCTTAGTAACCCTACTCCATAATAGAACTTCTGCCTGCTCTGTCCTTTCCAGTGTTATTATCAGTCCAGTAGGGTTTGGTGCATGTCCAATTGCTACTTAGTGAGCATGCATTTTAGGGACCCTTTCTTATAATATACTAAGATTGTGCTGGCATCTTTAGAGTACTCCAAGAACGGTAGATTTTACCAAACAGCTAGGCCACTTTGCTTAATATTATGCTAACTCATATTGCTGGTAGTATAACTCCCACCATTCTCCAATACAGAATTCAGAGTCAAAGTAACCTGGGAGCTGTAGTTCTGCAACATATGGGTATGGTACCTGGGACAGGCCCTTTCTGGGCAGTTTCCCATCATTGGGAGGACCAGGTTTATACAGTGGCCAACCATAAGTGTGGACTGTTTATGGACTGTTTATGGTTGATGCCCAAAGGAATCTGTGCTTAAATTTTGATTGCGGATGATTTTGAAGTAGTTTTTGGACTTTTTTTTTATCATATTTTTTTTATATTTAATGCATTTTACTATTTGCACTTATATGCCACATTATATTAATAACTTATTCAGTTTTATACATATGAATGTTACAGTTTTGAAACTGTGTATAGAATCACTGTGGGCCTATTAAGGTTTAATTGAAGTGTTTACCCAAAATACCCTAGGTTTAACTGGGTTAAAGGTTATTTTGGATAAATATATATATATATATATATATATATATATATATATATATGGGCACATGGTTATGGTCTTTGTACACATGATAAAGGGTATCTACCCGAAACATGTTGTGTAACCTGGGATAAACATTTTGCAGAGATTCTGCCGGAGTTTTCCTTCCTTTATTATTTTGATTTACCCTTTCTTATAACCAAGGGCACAAGTGCTAATACACTAAGTGGATGAATAAATGTGTGAAAACATGGCCATTTGCACAAATTTTTTGCTCTTTGTAAATGGCGCTTTTTGTCTTTCAGTGTGTGCCATCAATCAGTTTAAAAAGTAAAACCCAGAACCCAGTACCTGCCACTTCAGAGAGAAATCTTGGGTGCTGTTTGTGTAGGTGTGGTCTGGTAACAAGTAGTCGTTTCCTGATTCATTGTCATTTGTGCCAAAAAGACCGGCTGAAATACCTACAAGAAACAAAGAGTTCATTCCCAAGGGAGCTACAAATCCAAAGAAAAGCATTTTGCCCCTAAAATTAGATTGGGGTAATGAGTGTTACTTGATATATTTGGGGGCAGATTTATGAAAATGTGAGTTTTAAGCTTAATAAATCAAAACTCTCCCATGTTCTATTCATTCCTATGGGATTTTTAGAATTGTATTTATCAATGGGTGAAAGTTAGAACTCATCATTTGATAAATACAGCCTTAAAATCCCATAGAATGTTGAGTTTTTATTTATTAATCGCTAAACTCACATTTTGATAAATTGGTATTCACTAAATCCAGGAGAACTGTACACTTTATCAAGCTTCAATGAGCCACAAGAAAGAAAACCTCAGTGGAACTTACCCTCTCACCTGAAGTCAGGGTTGAACTGGGTCGGCGGAGCACTGAGAAAAAACCCGCCAGCCCAGGTCCGCACCCACATCTGCTTAAAGCCGCGACCCCCTTTGTTGGAGGTCACGGCAAAAAAAAACGTAGTGAGGCGCCACTCGCATGCGCACATTTCTGTTGTATGTTTTGATTCTTAATTCCTATGAATTTAATTTGTACTAATAAAAATAAACAAATTCTTCTGAAGTATTTATTTATACAGAATAAACATTATGAAAACAGATTACACAACAGAAAACATTGCTTCAGACAGACAGATTGTATTGCAGTGCTGAGACTTTTGCCAGTGGAATGCAAGTAGAGGAATTCAGTGCAGTCATACCCCAGCAGCTTTGATTAAGGAGACAGTATCCTTATAGCAAGTAGTTGGGACATAATCATGTCTCTCAGAATATAATTATTGTGATGAGTTTCACTGGACCAACAAGGTCATTTATAATATCTCAGAGTGATGCAATCAGCTATCATTTAAATGCCAACTTTATTTTTGGAATAACTTATCTATATCTGTAAAGGTGAAAAAGTCTATGCAGTTATAAGGTGCTGTACACATTTAAAGTAGTAACAAGCCATATAAAGGTAATAAATATGTTCAATAGTTGAAAGTTTAGGACAGGTCAATGAGTGTCAAATAATACCTGCTCTTGGGCTTATTAAGAACATTTTGCATCAGGCTTGACTCAATGAGGCAAATTCACTAAGCGCAGAAAATGTGATAGCTACGCCTTTGCCGCTTTTCGCCTCACTTCGCCAGGCGAACACTTCGCACTTTAGTGAAATTCCCCCAATGCACAATTTATTTGAGCAGGCTTAAGGGGTGAATTGAAACTAGCCGCAAGTTGCAAAGGAGCATGTATGGACACAAGTAATTTTGTGAATAGCATGACTGAGATGTAAATGTTTGCATTCTTTTAGCAATTTGCACTAAAGATTGTGGCTCTCAATAAACATTTGAAGTTCCCAGTACAGTATGTCTTTGAATATTTTAATTCTCCCAGGCCATGATATACAGCAGGGGTCCCCAACTGCCGGGCCGGGGACAGTCCTGAACTGGGCCGCTGAGCCTAGCCCACAATTATGAGGTGCACCCAAATTGGACGCAGCGTGCCAAACTGGACACCAACCCCCCCACCTGGTCCTTTCAAATAATTGCCTTTACACTACTCCCTGGGCCAAAAAAGTGTGGGGACCACTGATATACAGTATCTAATAAAATTAAATGAAAAGGCACCTAGGCTTTCGAGAGTTTTCTTGGAAACATTTCACCATTCGTCCAAGTGGCTTTTGATTTAAATCTGCTAAATATTGTATCTCAGTGCAATAATTTAAAACTTACCATGGTACCATCCTTCTAGGGTAAAGCTGCATATGTCATGATAAATGTCACACTGTACAGTTATTCCTTCTTGATTTGCTACTTCTATGTGATTGGCATCCTTTTTTATTGAGATTCCATTTTTGAAAACAGGAAGGTCAAGCCTCTGGCAGTTCTCTTCTATCTGAAATTAATCAGAAGACAGACAGATGTTTATGAGCACAACCTATAAAGTTGGGGCACAATTTTGGGGTAGGTCTTCACTACGTCTAAATGTGTCACTATCACATGTGGAAATTTCATATCCTGTACTTAGACGGCATAAGGGAAAAGCTTAAAGGGGTGGTTCACCTTTAAGATAACTTTTAGTATGTTATAGAGCAACTTTTCAACTAGTCTCCATAATTTATACTTGTTTAATTATATGTCTTCTTTTCGGACTTTTTAAAGTTTTTAAGTGGGGGTCACTAAACAATTATACTAACTAAAAGGTACTTTTAGAAACTTTCAGTGGCAGTGCAAGAGCAATATCCTTACTTTCAGCCCAGGATAGATATCAACAGAGACGTGATTCATATGTACATGCAGTGATCTCATGGTACCACCACCTTGGTTTAGTATGAGAGTAAACTTGTTGTGTACAAAGTCCTTAGCCAGTAGTAGGTTGCATTTTGAAGCCACATTAAGAAGGATTCCATCAAAAGTCACAATGCGCTTGTTTCCAATCAAGACTGCATGATCTACAAAAAAATGGAAAAATATGTAAACAAACAAATTTCTTCTCAACTGATCAAAGTTAAAGATTATTTGGTTACAGGTGGAAAGGTGATGCTAAATGTATATATACAGGTATGGGACCTGTTATACAGAATGCCTGGGACATGGGTTTTTCCAGATAAAAAAATCTAGAAAATAGATGAATAATGTAAATATGAAATAAATCCAATAGGCTGGTTTTGCTTCCAATAAGGATTAATTCTATCTTAGTTTGGATCAATAAATATATATATATATATATATATATATATATATAGTTCAATGGGTCGGTGCACACAGAACACAAAACAAAGCCTATGTGTTGGAACAATAAATCATAATATCAAAACAGTAAGGGATCCGCACTCATTGGTCTTGTGAAACAAAAAAATTAAGTTCTTCAATTTTTGTTTCACAATGCCTGAGTGTGGATCCCTTACTGTTTTGAATAAATATATATATATATATATATTCTTCACAAATAGAATCGCACTCATCTTTCCAGGGAAATAAAAAATAATTTATTTGCATATTGTGCATTAATTTTTATTTCACTGGAAATATGAGTGCGGTTCTATTTGTGAAGGCACAATATGCAAATAAATACATTTTTATTTCACTGGAAATATGAGTGCGGCTCTATTTGTGAAGAATACATACAAGAATTTTGAACCAGCACCTGCAATCGACAAACCCGGACTGAGTGCGGCTGTCTACATATGATTAATATATATATATTATTTGCATATGCATAATTTGTTTGTACAAGGGAGCAAAACAACAAATAGAACATAATCAATACAATGTATACAAAAACTCTCAAAATTAAGCACAGAGGATCCTTGCCCTGTAGAGTTTAGAATCATACCCACAGACAAGAGTAATTATTAGAATGTGGAAAAAATAAGCTATATAAAGTTGAAAAATGACTGAACTTTTAGAAAAATATTTGATATGAATATATTGAGTGCTAAAAACCTTGTCTACATAAGATAGGGCAAAATGCAAATTGAAAATAAGCTGTAGCAATGTGATTATATTTGTAGCATTGGTAAATGAGCTTCAGAGTTATCTATCGATCGAATGGAAAATAGCCATATTCAATCTAAAATGACCCACCAAAAAATGTGCGGTTTGAACTTCGAAGTATTTTCCACTTTGAAATTTGACCCTTAGTAAATCAACCCCTTAAAATGGAGTGAAACCAGGTTTGCTCATCTGGTGAGCCTGCAGCAAAGTAGTCCAAAATATAGTGGCAGATTTACTAAGTGTCGAATTTCAAGGGTTAAATAACCCTCAAATATGACACTCGAATTTAGGCTGAATTAAAACCCCTCAAATTCGAATTTCTAATTCAAGGGGTTTTAATGCAAATCGAATATAAAAAATTTGATCGATAAAATCATTCAAAACGATTTTAAGCATTCAATCAAATTTTTTTTATTCGATCAAAAAAAACTTGGACGAATCCTATGGGAGCTTCCCATAGGGATATATAGCAATTTGGTAGGTTTTATATGCCGGATTGTTATATCAAATTTTTTTTTAACTTCGACAATTGAATTTGACCAATTCAAATTGAATTTTGGGCTATTCGATAGTCAAATAAGCCCAAAATAAATTTGAATTTAGAATTTTTTTAATTTGATTCGAATTTTCACTTCGAATGTGCCCCATAATGTTGCATATATATATATACATAAATATATATATATGAATTTAAATGTAAAGGTACTTACATTCAAATGGGCTTTCCATCATTCTTCTTTTAAACCTGTAGTACTCGGCCATCAGATTCATGCTATACATATCCTTTATTGGCTTCATAAGTTTCTCCTCAATTATGTAATGTGTAATATTTGCCAGACCTGTTAAATGATATTCTTTGGGTAACAGTGGGAAGTTCAGCATCACCGTGCAGTTGCTGCCAGACAGACAAAATAAAATACTGTAATAAAAACATGCATAGGGTGGTGTACATCTAAGATTATAATTTTTTTTTTGTATAAGAGACAGGAAGCCCAGTTTAAAAGTAAATATAAAGAGAACTGGAACATATAATGTACAGTACTCCATAGACTGAAATGAAATACGCTGAAATAATGTTTTTGACATTATAAATAATTAGCAACTGAAAATTTATCTTAGACAAAAGTAATTTTGGAATCATGTCTGTGTATACCTTTTATGGTGTGATTTATAAAGTGCTTTTCTCTGTCACATTTTTGGCTATATGAAGGAGGAAAAACTAATGGATTAGGGCAGAAAACAAGGAATGGGGCAAGGGTCATACTATGTAATATGCTAGTGTGTACTCGGCTAGCAAAAATCCATACTTTTGGCAAAACAATCGTATTGATTTTATTTAATGTTTTATAGTAGTCTTAAGGCATGGCACTTTACATTACAGGAAGACCTATTTTATTTACTGTTCTGTAGCATAAAAAATTAGCCCTCTGCATAATGGATGCCATGCCTGTAAAAATAAAACGTGAAATGGGGCAACACATTCTCAAAATTACAATGTTTTATAAATTAATACAATCAACTCCTCCAACACTCAAACAAAACTGATTGGTCTCAATGACCAACACAATGCAGACATGTGTGTGCCTTTACCCTTAGGGTTCGGAGGCAGTGCCAACACCACTCCAAACTGATTATCCATGAAAATGAATGAATGCAAGTGAATGGGGGATTACAAAGTCATAACAGTTCTTTAAAAAAAAAGCGTCTGAAATCTGACTAGTTTCTAACCATTGTTAAAAAAAAGATCTTAAATCAGCCCTAAGTTTATTTAAGGTAAGAAGAAGCTTAGGATGAAATAGATAGATTAATTATGTGTGGAAGGACAATGCCTGCTCCTTGGATGAAATCATATATTGGTAAGTGCCAAAATGCTGGAGAAGTGGATACTGGGCTATAGATAAGCAGGGTTGGCTGGGGCCAACAGGACACTGGGAAAAACTCTGCCAGCCCCACTCCCTGCATACTGCTGCTTCCAACCTCCCTACCTAGCCCACAATGTGGCCGCCAGAATAAGAATGTCTGTTGGGGGGGGGGGGGTTTAGACACCCAAAAAATAGCTTTTCTGGCACCAGGCTATCAGAATTCTAGCTTGTTTTTGCAGACCTCAACATCAGCTATAACAACATATAATCTATAGACAGCTTGTTCAAATCATATTGCATATATTCAGTAACAGATAAGAACTAGGATTCTGCAGTTTAAAGGAATAGTTCAGTGTAAAAATAAAAACTGGGTAAATAGAAGTAGGAAGTAGTGTTCTGGCTTTTATATTAGACATTCGGTCACTCCAGTCTTCATACATTACATTTTTGGCTAACTTTTAGAAACATTTTTATTTTGCACAGCCTATCTATTCACCAAGTTTTTATTTTTATACTGAACAATTCTTTTAAAGGAAGTGGAACAGGTGGGTGACAATTCTTTTAAAGGAAGTGGGCAGGAAGTGGAACAGGTGGGTGGGGCTAGTAGGTTTTGGGAGGATTTTTCAATAAATAAGTCTGCAACACATATTTTTAAGCAAATATCTTTTATATTCAAAATAGTATAATGCACAGGCAGATTCTTGTTTTTATATACAAATTTTATTTACCATATATGGCTAATTGTTGTAGTACATTTTTTTTTTATAAGCAGACAATGTTGTAACAATATAACATGTTTTCATTCCAGTGTAAAAGTGAGCAGAATGCAACAGAACAGCTGCATAAAGATTACAAAAAAAAACTACAAATTGTCTCAAAATAGGGACTATTAACACAAAAGGAATACATTCTTATATCAAAAAGTAGCTTGCTCTGAAATGCTCTGGAATAACAGCCATCTCTAATATTTCTTATGTAACTCATATTATAGAAATCTGATATCAACTATGTTAAAAAAAAAAAATTACAGCGTCGAACCCCTGGGGCAGATTTACTGAGGTTCAACTTTTTTTGGGTCAAAACTCAATTTCAAATTTAAAAGCACCAACAAATTAGAATGTGAGATTTATCACCCCTTGACCCTAGAAACGGTTCTAATTTGAATATTCACCACCTAACGCCTGATGAGTTCATGTAGAAGTCGATAGCAGAGGTCTCTTGAACTATTTGAAGATGTTAAAGGGGTTGTTCACCTTTGAGATAACTTTTAGTATGATGTAGAGAGCGATATTCTGAGATAATTTGCAATTTGTTTTAACTTTTTATTACTGAAGGTTTTTGCGTTATATAGCTTTTTATTCAGCAGCTCTTAAATTAGCATTTTAAGTAATCTGGCAACTAGGGCCCAAATTACCCTAGCAGCCATGCATTGATTTGAATAAAGGACTGGAATATGAATAGGAGAGAGTCTGAATAGAAGGCTCAGCAATAAAAAGTAGCAATAATACATTTGTAGCCTTACAGAGCATTTGTTTTTTGGAAGGGGACAGCAACGCCTATTTGAAAGCTGCAAAGAATCAGAAGTAAAAGATAAATAACTATAAAACTATAAAAAATAAATAATGGAAACCAATTTAAAAGTTGCTTAGAACTGTCCATTCAATAACACAATAAAAGTTACTTTAAAGGTGAACCACCCCTTTAATAGTAGTGATGAGCCAAATTTTTGGCAAGTTTTGCTGCAAAAATTATGCCCCATAAACTCCAATGGGAGACAAAATTTGACGTGTGTCAAAAAATGTGATGTGCAAAGGTCTATTTTTTTACCAGTGGAAAACTTGATTCGAATTGAGTTTTCGGGTAAGGACTTTTCAATCGAATTTTAGACTTTCTAATTTTTTCACAAGTAACATACCATTCGAAATTTGAATCAAATCGAATTTATTAGAGTTTTAAAAAATTCACATTACTCTAAAGTTCAGCCTTTGATAAATAACCCCCCTAATGTCTTCTAGAAGGCAGGAAGGACTTCTGTCTAAAATCTGTTGAACTATTGCTGACATAACAACACATTTAGGTATTTTAATGTTTAAATGTTTCTCAAAAGACTTAAAGATGAATTATATACCCTTGTCCAACAAAAGAAAATGTATAATTTTACCTGGAATAACTAAATAGTTTTGTCAGGGGTTTACGTATCTTGCTGACTGCTCTGGAAAGCTTAGCATCAGTCCACTTCAGCACCTGGTGAGTTCCCTTAAATTAAAAATATGTAGTTTATCAGAGATTATCAGAATTTATTTATTTGAAATTAATGCATTTTGAGTTGCTGCCTTGATAAAAAGAATGGAGAAAATACAAACTTGTGTGAAGAACATCTGTGAGGGTGTAATTACCCAATAATGGGCCTTGCTGAAGGCAATATTGTGTAGTCATTGGATCAGCTTTATTGGATTTCATGCTAACAGCCAATGAATTACATCTTAATAAACTCACAAAAGATTTGTAAACACCCACCACATCCAAACCAGCCTTTAAAACATCCACAAGCCGTCTAACAGGATCCATTAGCCATTCATCCTTTACTATACTGGGAAGGAAAGCGTTGATTTTTCTGAGCCAAGCTTCAGTCTTTTCTTGCCAGACATCCTCCAGTGGTTTTAATGTTGCATCGTAATAAGCATCCTTTAATGTTACAAGAGGTCCTAAAATTATGAGATTCCATTTTAGTGTGACAAAACATATTTCATATTGTTTATTGAAACTCTGTGAAAGCGATGTTGTTTTAATGAGTAACAGACAGAATTTTGTAACACATGCTTAGCACTTCAAAGGGTTCCTTATTTTTAGTTATAGGCTCTCATGGTCAGGATACATTTTCTGATTTGTTTACAGTATACTGAACATGTCCACCTCATCCATTATACTCAAAAATTGGCCTGGTGTCCTGATTTAAAATGTTTTGGCACAAAGTGAAAAATGGAAAGGAATAATATTTTTTTTTTATTTCCCAAACACTCTAAAAAGTCAATTTTATTAAGTGTAAAAACCAAAAACACCTTAAAGCTGCCGAATTGCCAGGGGCACATTTACTAAGGGTTGACGTGAAAATTCTAATTAAATTTGAATTTCAGAAATTCGAATTTTTAAGCAATTTTGGGCTACTTCGACTATCGAATAGACCAAAATTCCATTCAAACTGAAAAAATTTGAAAATTTGAATTTCGAAATACTGGCCCTTTAAAATCCTTTTGTTTGACGCTTTACCACCTTAAAGCTGCCAAATTGCCATTTTAGGCTATGGTGGACCTCCTAGAGCCAGTCCTGAAAATCCTGAGAATTCGAAGGATTTTGTTTGAAATCGTATTGAATCTAACAATTTCAATTTGATCGAAACAGACACAAAACAGAAACAAAATTTTGATGGTGAATTTCAAATTTTTTTCTATTCGAAATTCGACCATTAGTAAATCTAGGAATCCAAAGGATTTTGCACAAAATCGTTCAGTTCGAACAATGCGAATGGTTCGAATGATTTATATTCGATTAAAAATGGACCATTTTCGATCGGAAAAAAAAATGGACCATTTTCAATCGAAAGAAAAAGAAAAGAAGAAAAATTTTTTGTTTTTTCACTTCGAAATTTGACCATTAGTAAATCTGCCCCTTAGAGGTTTCAGATTTTTTTTTGCTAGTAATTATCCAAAGAAAGACATTTTTAGAGGTTTTTAAGAGGTTTGTATTTTTTCTGCACTTTTTCCATTTGTACGTTTTATATTCCAATCTCTTAATAACTTTCATGGCATTCGTGATTTTAGAGAAATATGGGGGAATGTAATAAAAGTCGGTAATGGAAAAACTATTTGCAATGTGAAAATGTATGCCTTTGCACAAACAAATTTTCCTTTGCACAAATTAAATATAGCTTTTGAGAATGCGGAAACTGTTTAGCGACCTCTTCCGACAGTGGAAGAAAGTTTGCGAATGTTATAGTTTGTGGAACTTGCGCCAGTGCACAGTGAATGTAATAAAACTTTTTACTGAAAAGGTTAAGTTTGCTCCAAAAGATTATACCACCTTCAAGCACTGCTTAAAAGTGTGTAATTAAAATTTGCAATGCAATAACAGTTTAGGGTAAGGACACACGAGGCGTTTTGTCGCCAGCGTTTTTAAAAAGCAAATCGCGGCGACAAGGCGATCGTCTTTTTCGAACAGGCGATTCCCAGCGACAATTTGCACAGTGCGGTACGTGCTCCACCCACGTGCTCTCGGCGTTCCTCAACCAGCTCAATTAGCCTGTCTATCAAAAAAGTGCTTCAAAAAAGGCATTTTCCAGCGTGTTTTCGTCCGAGTTTTGTTTGGCGTGTTGTCTCGGCGTCTCTCCTCGAGCGTTTGTGCTTCCCTCTGTAACCTAGCGTCTTTGTATTCCTGTGCCTTTACGTTCTTGTGTCATTGCGCAGTGTAATTTGAATACAATCGCTGCTACTTACCTGTATGTGTGTGCGTGTCTAGGAGATTTCAGTGCTTTTCTAAGTACATGCTATTTCTGATGAATCGCTCGGAAAAGGGTCTCAGTGCGTTTTGGAGCTACAGGCGATTCACAAACGCGCTGTTTGCACAGTAGCTGGCGTCTTTCATATGGTTTTGTGCTGAGACAAAACGAGCGACATGTCGCCGCGATTTGCTTTTTAAAAACGCTGGCGATAAATCGCCTCGTGTGTCCTTACCCTTAAGGAAGAATATTACATTGAAAAATGTTAATTTTTATTCCTATTGATGCAAGTTTTTTTTCACTTTCTGACTTTTATTACATTCCAACAATAGAGTTTAATCATGGTTTCGAAAAACCCAAATACCATTAAAATTCAGCCTTTAATAAATGGGCCCTCTAGGTATAAAGAAATTTTAGAACCAGATCTATATCTGCCCTAGAGACACCATAATTTTCTATTCTGCAAGCATATACACTAAGGGGTTATTTATTAAAGGTCAAATTTTAGAGCTATGTGAGCTTTTTTTTAGACCTCGAATGAACTCACAAATCGAATGGTTTCTAATTTAAGAAAAAACTCAAATGGAAAAAACTTGAGTCAGTGAGTTTGAGGTTAACAACCTGAAAACTCGAATTGAGTTTTCAATAAAAATTAAAATTGCCCTCAAACCCTCAAAAAAAAAACCAGGAAGGCTATTAATATCTTCAAATGTTTCAAGGGACTTCTACATGACCTTGACAGGTTTTAGATGGTGATTTTCGATTTGGGGTATAATAAATCTGGAAAAAAACATGATTTTCTATTCTATAAGCATATACACTAAGGGGGTTATTTATTAAATGTCAAATTTTAGAGCTATGTGAGCTTTTTTAATGTATTTTTTTTTTATGGTTTCTAATTTATATAAAAACTTGAATCAGCGAGTTCAGGGTTAATTGAGTTTTCAACAAAATAAAAACTAAAATTGCTCAAATTATTTGAGTTTTCAAGTAAAAGCTTAAAAAAAACCCTTAAACATCATGAAGGCTATTAACATCTTCAAATGTTTCAAGGGACTTCTACCACTAACTTCTATATGACCTTGACATGTTTTCAATGGTGTATTTTCGAGCTGGGGTATAATAAATCTGGAAAAAATTGAGTTTTTAAAAACTAAAACATGCAAAAATTTTGTTTCTTTAAACCAGAAAAATCGATTTTTGGCTCAAAAATACGCTGGAAAACTTGAGCCTCAATAAATGTACCCTGATAGTATCATAAATATTTTACAGGTTCATTGTTCTGCACAGGTCATGTTAAGTAAAATAGAAAAAGAACATGTGGATTTATATATATATATATGTATATATACAGTATATATATATATAAAATATATATATATATATATGTGTGCATATATGTATATATATATATATATATATATACACACACACACACAACAGGAAGACTTTGAAAAAGTGCCAGAAAAATGTATATAAATACATCTGATTTCATCCCAGCATGTCTTGTTTAAGCATTAGCATTAGCCTAGCCTGCAGAAAGATTATTCAGATTCTTACTTTGAAGTTCTGTCTGCATTTGTTTGACAAGGTTATTGAGTCGTTCAAAGTAAATTGGGAGGTCATGTCGAAGTGCCTGTCTCAGTCCACTCTGTTTCCACATCTGGTTGAAAGACTTTGGTACATTCTGCAACACTCCTACTATGTCCTGGGAGATTTTTGTAGGCCACCCAGCTGCCTCATGGAGGAATTCATACTGCTGCACCTGTAAAGCCCAAAATAATCTTATATATTGTGTCTACTGTGTAAAATGCCATATTTGTTGGCTACCAATGCGTTTTACATTGTTAAACTATACATGTTTAGTGATGCTTTGTTCCTACATATATCCCCTAATTATATAAGGATGTAATTATTATATACTGGTCATTAAAAGGACTCAGCCTGCAGATACTATGGGGTAGATTCATCAAAGAGTGAAGTGAAGAGTGACGTTCCGCCACTAGAGGGAAATTCCACAGCTCTCCATTCATTTCTATGGGATTTTGAAAGGCCTATTTATCAAAGGGTGAAATTTCACTTCACCCATTGATAAATAGGCCTTTCAAAATCTCATAGAAATGAACTGAGAGCTGTGGAATTTCCCTCTAGTGGCAGAACTTCACTCTTTGATGAATCTCCCCCTATATGCAGTACCTGGAGTTTACCTGTCTTACCTAAAGTTTATCTTACCTAAACTATAACTATCATTCTCTTTCGTCCAGAGCATTTCCAAGTTTTTTTTTTTTTTTAAAGCTTTGCCCATTTCAAATCACTTACTAGTTATCCTTAAATAACAACATTGATTCATTAAATCTTGGTGCAATCATAAATAAATTATGATTATGTGAAATGAAAAGCTCAATTTGATTCTCTCTCTCAGTCTAAAACACTCAACCTCAGACTCTAAGCAGAGTAATTTTACAACTCAGTGCTGTGAAATATGTTGGTGCTATATAAATATATATAATTAATGATAATAATAATGCTACATAGAAATTGTGTGCGTCCACATCCTTAGAATTGATAGGAATCTCTCTTGCTCAGCTGGAAACATGACCCCGGTGGTTATGTTGAACACTTCTCTAACTTAAATATCCTGACAACACCAATGGCTTAGGCTGAACTGATTGTCCAGCAAAAGTTTTCTTTCCAAGTACTTGCTGATAGCGTTAAGGGGAATTTACCTTTGCTGAGCAGCAATTCTTAGAAATGTGGCACTAATGACTCAACTCTATGCCTCTTAAATTCCAAGAATCCACAGAAATATGCTATTTTGTATTAGCCTTTTGTAACATTGAGAATTTGCCATAGACATAGTACGTTCTTACTGATAAGATTGTTTTTTTCCAAACTGTTTTCATGTTTTCCTGAGCATATTCTTGTTCTATAAGTCTCTAAAGAAAAGTCACTTCTATTGATGAGCACATGTATTCACCAGCCATGGATTCAAAGCGAAATTGTGCATTTCGCCATGTGCTAATCTTTGTCGTGAAACTGTGTCAAAAATTTGCAGAGAAAATAATGCCCGTAAGGAAAAATTGCCCATTGACAAAAAATTCCCATAAGAAAAAACACTGTTGAGTTTAATGCATTTGAAGCAGGAAAAATTGTTGTGTGCGTAAAAAAAATTGACACACATAACAATTGCCCATTGACTTCATGCGGTTTGCAAATTTTTTGCTATTTCGCAATTTTTTTCTTGGTTTTGCTGGTTTTTCGGAGAAAACGTAATGGGACAGATTCGCTTATCACTAGTCACTTTCTTTTTTCCTCTGTCTTGCAGTTTCAATCCCTCTACTCGCTTCTTTGTTTTACGATGTTGAGAGAATGCAATTTCAACAAAATAGTGTATAAAAACACCTTGGCTATAAGGTGGTCTACCTTGATACTTTATAGGGCAGGGAAGGGTGAAATGTGCACAACATGACAGGGCTCATGTACATCAGTCAGTTATACATAACACCACTTAATATGCACTCCTTGCACTTCCATATGGTTGCGCTTGGCAACATTCAGTCATTTTTGCTTTGTTTACGCAAATTTTACTGGTCCTGCTCAAAAAGAATCATTGGGCCAGATTTAATACAGTGAGAAAAAAGTTATCCCATGGTGCATCATGTGAAATGACATGGATGAGATACAATTTTGAGGAGAAAAAAACTTTTCACCTAATTCAATTCCAGTTTATTTCCCATGGACTTTAATAGAGTTTTCATGTGATTCACTGTGAGATAAGATTTTCTTACTTGATTTGCATCTCAAATTGATTCTCATCCATTTATCACTATAAACCATTTTCTCACAGAACTGAATCTGGCACATTTAGGGACAGATTTACTATTGGTCGAATCTCAAATAAAATTAAAAAAAATCGAAATTCGACCATAGTATGTGACATAAAATCCTTCAAATTCGAAGGATTTTACCGCAAATCGATTGGTGGAACGATCGAATAGGAAAACATTTTTCAATTGATCGAATTATCAAAAATAATGATACCCAATTCGGTAGCTTTGATCTGGCAAACTAGGTGGTTGAATAAAAATAAAAAAAGGGGAAGTACTTCGACCATCAAATAGTTAATAGTCGAATATTCGATTAAAAGTAAATTTGAATATTCAAATTATTCGAATTTGAATATTCAATGGTCAAATTTCTCTAATTTGCATATTCAAAGATTCGAATTCGAATCTTTTTGAAATTTGATCGAACTTCGAATTCTACATGTGAATTTAGTAAATCTGCCCCTTATTGTTAAACATGGCTAATTTCCCCATTAAGTAACCATTTTTGGACTGGAAATCATTTTTTACCCTGTGAGTCTGAACTGGCAACTGGCCTGCTGAAATTTCTCATGTTGCCTTCCTCTAGTACACTTTGTACAAGTATGGGATCCAGAAACCATTATCCAGAAAGCTCGGAATTACAGAATTGCAGTTTATCCTAGACACCATTGAATAGACTGTATTCAATATACCAAATGTTTTGATGTATATTTGTTTGTTATATATTATATCAAAGTAAAAATCTTTTTAACATTATTCTTGACTACCAAGTATTACTTTTTTGATTGAGTGTGCATCCCCTTTTCATTTTCATATTCTGTTTGGGTAACCAACTCTGGGGTTATTCTGGGGTATATGCACCTCTTATTGCCTTAAAAAGAGCATTTCTTTCTTGTTCTAATACTGGGAGTGCCCTCAATTAACTTGTATTTAAGTTATGCATATCCAAATTAAGCCCCAGGTCCCAAGCATTCTTGATAACAGGTCCCATACCTGTATTTTGTTTTGGAAAATATGGATAGACTTCTGTATTTTCATTAAATTATCACACTACATTACTGTGTTATATCAGCCCACCATATGGCAAAGTGCATATACAACAGCAGCAAAAGGTACTCACAAGCTATTTTTTAACATAAAACCCAAGTTGTATGCAGCTTTTCAGTCTCACTTTATGGGAAGTTTCAAGTCTCATTGGGGCAAATTCACTAAGATGCAAAAATTCGCTAGCGTTGGCTTCGCTAGCGTTCACCGCACTTCGGTAGGCGAATTTTCACCAGCACTCTGCAAATTCACTAAGATGTGAATTGATGCCTAATTTGTATACGGCGCAAATTTCAAAGTATAATAGAAGTATATGTTACAGCCACTACGTTGCACTTCACAAGCCCAGGAAACCTTTATTAAAAAAATAAAGTTGTCCTATTGCCCTACATGTGCCCCCTGTATAGTTGTGTTGCCATATGTTAGGAAATGTAGGGGGGAAGGAGGGTAACCCCCCCCAAAAAAATCGATCTTTTTCAGACTATCACCCTACAATGGTAAAACACCCTAGCATTTTTTTTGGGACTTAGGAAAAGTTTACCATTTTTCTAACTCCTATCTATTGGTCTGACCAGGTGAAGTTAAGTCTAATGTAAGTGGTAACGTTCAGTAAAAATTTGATCTTACTGAATTTGCGTAATTACGATTCTTCGTCTGGCGTAAGTTTGCGAAGTTGTGCAAGTCTATCTACTTCGCTAGCGAAAATTCGCCAGAGTCGGTGTTAGTGAATTTGCAAAATGACGTCACGCTGGCGAATTAGTGCAAACGTTAGACGCTTCGCACTTTAGCGAATTTGCCCCATTGTGTCTTGCTATATAAACCAAAAGCCTCCATTCAGTGTACAAGTTTGTAGTTGCAGTAAAACTTCCAAGAAGTAATATAGTGAGGGTTCAGTTGTCAAACTGCCTTCACTCAACTCCCCACAGTCATTGAAACAGTTTTCATTTGCTCCTCACATCTATTAAGCAAAAAGCAAATCTACCCAATGAATTGTGCCTATTCTCAAAGAGACCTTTTTTCCCATACTGTACATCATAATGAAAACAAGTTTTCCGGATGAGTCACTTACGATTCTTTGGAAAACCTTGACATAGGTGTCTAGTTTCTTGTTTATTTCCACAATCTGAGTTTTCAACTGCAAACCAATGTTCCCAAGAAGGTTCTGTCAAAGTAAAAGCAAAAAGTTACCAACAATGCCAAAAAGCATTAAAATAAATATTCTGATGCAATGCAAGTAGAAGAGCTGTAAAACTGTACATCAGATGAAGTCAGATATACTTAAATGCTAATCCTTTTATACGAGTAGAAGAATGTAGTGGGACAGCACTCGTACATATGAAGGGGCTAAGGTT
Source organism: Xenopus borealis (assembly GCA_024363595.1). NCBI lineage: Eukaryota > Metazoa > Chordata > Amphibia > Anura > Pipidae > Xenopus > Xenopus borealis. Next base: position 98,484,217 of record CM044447.1, read on the forward strand.
CTTATTAAAATAAAAGGAAGTATTGTAGAATTGATAGGGAAATATTACAAGAGAACCAATATTAGTCTGATAATACTGGCTGTAAGAACCTGCATGGAGTTGAACAGGGACCTGATGTTTCTGTGCTGCGCTATGTGACAGCTAAGGCCCTGGTTCTCTCCTATTGCTTTCTATGTAACAACAAGTAGGCTTGACTTATTCCATCTGTTGCCAATCTGGCCATGGGTGCTCTGAGTAAAGGACCCCATAGATGCAAAGATCTTTCTCTGCCGAACGACCGATCTTAGCGAAGTCCGACCAATCTGTCAAATTATCGTGCGGTTAGTGGGATTTGAACGATTGTACATCTTACGATTTTTCGTCCGACATCAGTCTGAAAATTGATCGGCCAGGTTAGAAAATCTTTATCGGTCCCCATGCAATCTACCTATGTTTGCAGGGCCAAGTAGGCAAAGACCCTTCAGTTTTGCTGGCAATATCGCCTGTAATGGTCTTTTTAGTTGATGGACACATCGGACTATCGTGGTCTCACGATAACCATTGGATCTTTATGTCTATGGCCTCATTGCCCAACATAAGTTTATGTTTAATAGTTCCTGGGTGTGTTATCATGTCTGATCCTGTTAACTGACCACTGCCTGACCCTGACTCTTTCTGTTCTGCCGTCTGTACTGACCTCTGCCTGTTCTTCAACTATTCTATTGGATCTTATTACTGTACCACATATCTGTTTGGTTTGACCTCGACTGTGACCTCGACTACGCTTCTGCTTCTATATTTGGTACCATATTATCTGTCTCGTATTGACCTGGCCTCAAGCAGATAAATTGGAGGTTTAATAAATGGGTCCCTCTCTGTCAGTTATTTCAAGCTCATCCAGTGGCCTCCTGCCTTAATATGATCAGGGAACATCTCTACTACTTCTAATATCATTATTATTTTACACTAGGGGTGACAAAATTACATATATATGTATATATATATATATATATATATATCTATCCTTGAAAAAGGTCCCAGTTTGGACCGAAACGTCGGATTGAGATGCAATCGTACTGAGAATAAAGAAAACACTTTTTCCACGCAATACACAGTGAGTGCTGATCCTTTTAATATTACCTGCAAGGACAATTGCAAATTGTTGCAGAATATTATACATGATACTAATAGTTATTTTAAGACACATTTATATCATTTATAGATTCAGCTGACAGGTGGAAGGTAAGACACAAATGCAATTGCAGCTCTTTTTAAACTATTCCAGCTAAAATATCCACTTATGTCTATTTCACCTCAGCTTTGGCAATGGCTTCTCCACAACCTTGGTAATAAAAACTCAGGCTTTGATTTGACGCAGAGAGAACAAGTTGTCCCAATCTGTCTCGTACACCATTAACTCTTAAATAAGTATTTACAGCAGCCAAATACTGGCTATCTGTACAGGCGCTGAGCTCCACTCCCTTTTCCTCAGAATTTCCTAAAACAGAGATGAAAAACAAATACGTACTTTAGAACATTTTGTGCAGAAATAAATATAATTTTACATGCTACCATGTAAATAAAGCAGGACTGTGCTAGATTATTGTGCAGACTATCCAGATCCTGCTATTGTGTCAATATTGATATTGTGATTCCTGTGACGTAGCAGGATATATGAGGAATTCTGTTTTCCAATAGCTCTATTTGAAGCCCTGTACTTGAATGGATAAAATAATTATATCACTATGGACAATTTCATATATTTCCACTTACTAGCACCATAAAGGTTATGGCTAACAGACTGATTATATTATATATAGTCTCCATTCACATTTTCTTTCATATTCTAAAGGTTTTCCGTCCTTTTGTGATAGAGAATTTCTTGTTTACTTTGGTGAGAGCTGTTTAATCAATAACAGGTCAGAATCAAGTGCAAACACAACTAAATTTCACATATATTTGTTAAAGTGTAACGCTAACCTTATTGAAAACAATACAGGTGTCCTGAATAACTACTGAATCAAAAAAAACAAAGTCCTTAAAAATGTGGGATAGAATGTAACATTAGCGCGTCTACACTGGGGGTGGAACTAAGTCAACAGAGACACCTGCTTAAGAGGAAATCATTTTGAACAAAGGGGTAAGGGTATTGCAGTTGTTTGGTTCAAGTCCAGTGAAGTATACATAACAGCTCCTTGTGTACACTGGTGTGTATCTGCCATGACCTCCTACAGTGTGTAGTAGTGTAGTACATGTGGGGAATTACCACTCATGAAAGCAAAATCTGTGGTCCTCGCTAATTAATTCTGCTAGGTGCCCAGTCCATAGGGGATACGGCAATCCCCACAATGTGAAGACAATCGAAGCAAAGCACTGGCACCCAATAGCAGTTGCAAAGGAGAATCTCCCATACATATTTATTGTGTCAATCAAAAATCTGGAAAATTTCTGGAGATGGCCCCTTCGTGAATTACCACCCATGCCTTGGGTACCATATCTTACACCTGTTTTAAATTTGCATTATTTTCTCTTAAATATATTAAACTCCCCACACCTTCATAGACCATTCTTGTTTAACTGTGCTTATGCAGGCCAATCATATGCAAGTTGACAGTGCTTTCCACGAAGAAGGATAATTATGGTTTAGCTATCTGTAATGTCTGTAATGTATCAGTTATCAGTGTATGGGAACATGAAAGATACTCCAAACCAAAATGAAATCCAGCTGTCTGAAATATACAAATAACTCATTAGGGTAATTTGAACGAGCTGGGTACTGTGAATATCCACAGCAAAATTAGCAGAGATCATTTCTGGTCTCCTCTTCTATACGTACCTTGTATCTGTTGTGCAACATTAACCTGAAAACATCTCTTTCCACTGGAAGCATTCAGAGTCAAAAGATCATTTTCATTAAAGTTGGTCTGCAGCTGGACTTCATGTTGAGAAGAAGAAGACAAGTATTGTCCTATTAACCCCATTTTAATATTCTCTGATGCTCTAAGCTGAAAGAAAATTCACATATAGAGGTTCAACTCATTTTTGCAGGTCAGACTTTAAACCTAAATTAATATGTAAATCTTTAACAATACAAGAATATTTCAATTTTGTTTGCTTTGGTCTGTATGGTTGAGCTGTGGTGTAGAGGTTGCTATGGCTATCATGTTGTGCCAAGGAATGGAGGCTAAAATGGTAAGAGAAGTTAACAAAGGTCCTGCAACAGCTGATATAGCCTGGAAAACATGCTGTGCCTCACAACATTGCTGATGGGATTCTTTGACAGTGTTTGTAGTGATTTAGGGTCAGACCAGGGCACCTCATTCAGTGAACTGATGAAAGCAGAAAGAACAGCCAAGTGGCAGTTTCTGAACGATGCCAAGCAGAAAATATGACTCAAAATGAATGATTGTTTTCACAATTAATTTAACCAGTGTAGAATATTTGGCAAAAATCATAGCTACTTTCTAGTGCAGGTCTTTTAAGGCAAGATATTTCAACATATTTGTGCAAGAGTTTACTTGGGATTTTTCTGTGCCCTTTTAAGGCCCATACACTTTGAACTTTTACCTTTACCCATAGTTTGTGCTACTACTGAAAATCAAGCAAAAGGAAGGGCTTCCTTGTACCCCCTGTGTGACGTGTGGGAACACAAATCCCTTCTCATGTGCCCCCCTTCCACTTCGCGATTCTGCAAGGCGTAGTCTGCACCTTAATAAGATAGGTGCCACACTTTGGGCCAGATTTAATTTGAAATAAAATTTGACCCTTTAGCATCATTCTTGGAGTGTTAGTGCAAATAGTCCTTTTTAAAGGAAAACTATACCCCCCAAACAATGTAGGTCTCTATAAAAAAATATTGCATAAAACAACTCATATGTAAAACTCTGCTTCATGTAAATAAACCATTTTCATAATAATATACTTTTTTAGTTGCATGTGCCATTGGGTAATCATAAATAGAAAATAGCCATGGTGATCTCTGAGGCAGCACACAGACCATCACCAAATGGTGATTCAAGGCAAGAGATGTAAAAGGGCAATATTTACTTAAATATATATATATACCAGGTTGGTAAGATTATTTAATATGTCGCTTAGTTTGATATATATACTGTCTTTTGCTCAAGTATTCATTTTTGGGGTATAGTTTTCCTTTAAGGAAACGAAAGAATGAGCCTTCTTTATGAATACGGTATATGCTTTTGACAAGCTTTGTCATATTGTATACTGTATCTACAACATTCTCTCCATGTGATTTCACTTACACGCAGACTAAGTGAATAATTCTGTTCTTCCTGTGTTCCAGTTTCATCCAAGGCCAGTGTAAATAATGCATCATCTCTTTCATTTGAGGTAAAGCTAAGTCGGTTTTCAGACCTTAATAGTTCTCCTTTGTTAAGACTGTGTTTTCCAGAAATAACAATTGGCTGAAAATAAATCCCAATGAATATTCTGATGAGAATATAAATTCAGTGCATTTATATAGCAAGGTTAAATCCGACCCCCACTTACATGCTGGAGATTGCACAGTTCTAGTTGCAGGACATGATCTAATGTATCCAAGTAATTTGTGCCCATTTTTGCTGAAATGTGATGCTTGCTGCAATCTGCCGGAAAGATATTTTCAAAAATTGCTTCCAACTGGAGAGTGTCAGGATCACTGTCAATGTGTTTCTGTGAGATTGATTGGAAGACAAATGATAAAACTGACAAAATGAAGTACATTGGGATTGTATCTTCATGTTAGAGACATCTTTCCAATATCCCTACAATTATTTATTTTTATATACTGTATCACAGACATATTCCTCATGCTTTATTTTCCCCGGTGGAGCTTACAGTCTATAGTCCCACACACTATGGTCAGTTTTATCAGAAGCAAATTAACCTTGAAACACCCTATTTGTTTGGAGTGTAGGAGGAAACTGGAGTAAATGAACACAAGCATAGGGAGAAGATACAATCCTTGCTGGGAATGCTTTGGCTGGAAATTGATCCGAGGACCCAGCTCTAAAAGGCAGCAGTGCTAATTATAGCACCAATGTGTTGCCCATTTACTTTTATTGTTTTATGACAACAAGGGTACACATTTGCTCCTACTCCCACAAATCAGAAAATCTTTTTTTCAAAGAAACCTCTGGGTTCATTATATTTCTCAAGATAGAAATTTTATATTGAAAAAATATTTAATATTGAAAAATACAAATTCATATACTGTAATAGATACCCCATAGGTCAGCAGCAGCTAAAAGGTCAGCATCCGAGACTGAACATTAATGAAGGGATTGGAAAAGTTATGAAGAAAGACTTGCCAAATAAGTTTTTTCATTCGAGTCATAGAAGCATAGCAAAAGCATTTAAGGTCAGTACAGATATAAGAGTAAACCCAGGCATGAATTATATACTGTTTAAGTAACTGTGCAATGATTGCAAGTCTTGAGCCATGATAAAAAGAACTTGAGAAAAAGAAATGATTTACAGATTAGCAAGTGACACAGAAGATAAAAGGATCCCACTGGCTGAACTCAAGGAATCTTTTCTTCCTGGAAATTTTTCATTTCTATGAGTCTTAAATATGATATCAACTTTACCTCATACATCATTGTTTGCTGGAATTTTTTCGAATTCCACATTATGTCCATGTACTGTTGGAAAGTGTTAGAGTCCTTCTCCATATACCCACATGCTTGAATGTTTCCCACACTTATCAGTTGCTGGATCTGCAGTGTAACAAAAGACTTGTTTCAGACTCACCAAAAAAAGTGCAGATAACAAATATTATCAGTACCTCAAAGATCTAGTAAATAACTGCTGATGTAGCAGGAATAGTTCTGCCCATACCTCAGTTTGCAGAGTTAATATCTATTAACCTACATTTAACTGGATACTAGGGGTGTAACTAAGAGAAGATGATGTCTGAGCCAATATCCTACCATAGCAGCTACCTTGCACCAATGCAGATACGACTTAATGTGAGTATTTCTTTCTCTAATGAAACCCCTTTTCCATTGTGGCATGGCTTTTCTGAGTGGCCTTCTTACTATAGCCTGGTGTCAGTGCTGCATGTGCCAATAGATTACAAATTTAGCACACCAGCCTATTTATCCTTTGCATACATTCCATCCTAGCATTAAGGTATCACTAGGCTAGGGGTCAGAAAGGAAGGGTTTTTATTAAATTATAAAGAGGTACTTTTACTAAATCTATCTCATATTTTTATTAAAACAAACTCAGCCTAACTCCCATCCACAAATTTGACTTGTTTATCAAATAGTCAGCTCGGAAAAGTTGGGTCGGGAAAAGCCTCAACAAAACCAAATGAAAATCGCTTAAATTTTTCAAGTTGTTTCCAGAAAACCCTGAATTTTTGAGATTCGTGACCTTCACAGGTTTGAGATGGTGTATTTTTGGATTCAGATTTTTAGCAGCTTTGGGTATAATAAAACTCAAAAAATTGTGAGTTTTTATTTTCCGCCTAAAAACCAAGGTATAATAAATGGATCAAGTCATACTGACAAGATTACTGTCCTTCATCTAACCATCTAACCATAGCAGCAGGAATTTCACCTGGCTAAAAAAACAATAATATACATTAAAGGAGAAGGAAAGGCAAGTTACATTGGAGGTGTGTACTTACCAGACACCCCGGTCCAGTGCTCCTATCAGCAGAAATCTGCACCGGCCAGGTGAGCACCACGGAGCAATCCTCTTTCTTCTTCTTCGGTTTTCAAATTTCCCAGCTGTTTCGTTAAAGTTCAGCTCTTCCCTCTACTGTGCATGTGCACCAGCAAAAAGACCAAGGAAGCAGGAAGATGATCGCTTCATAGTGCTCGCTGGAAGAACCCTGGACCGGTGCAGTTTTCTGCTGATAGGAGCACCAGTCCGGGGTTTCAGGTAAGTAAATATAATCACTTGCAGGCACCTAACATTTGTTACCCCCTAGTATAATTTGCCATTTGTTCTCCTTTAACATTCCTTTTAAAATATGCTACATGTCCTCATAACACCATTTGGCTTTAAAATGAAACACACAAAAACATTTGTAAACATAAAGGTCTTTATAAATCACACTGTTCATACCTGACCTGGCAAGATGCTCACACAGGCATTCCAAACTCTGGAGTCGTTCATTAATTTATCATCTAGTATGATTCTGAGGTTGACAGGGAGTCCTTTATTCCAAGCAATTTGCGTCTAAATGAAACCAGAGGGCAGTGTTAATGATGGCAATGTTGCTGCACTTTACCAAACCATTTAGGATTATATATAGCATAGTCTGTGGGGCAGGGATTGTGCATTATCAGTGGATTTGCCTTATTCATTAGTCAGTCCTAGACAGGTGATTGTGTGTATGCCCCTTAGTATTCACCCCAAAATCATTAAAATTCATTGAAAATCTGTTGTGAGTAGCATGGGTGCTGATGGCACTACAGGAATGTGTTCTGAACGGCAGAAGAAGAGCTGGACTATTTAGGTTATATTTTTTTACTTTCTATCAGAGCGAGTCATGTTATTTTTAAATAAGATCTTAATCATATAATATGCATATTATGCTCATTGAAAGCAACATACCTGATGATTGTATCTGCTTCCTCTATTTTCTGACAAGGAACTGATTTCCAGGTGCCTTACTGTGAAGTTGAAAGGATGGCTGATTCCAAGCCTGCAGTCTAAACGTTCCTTCCCTATCTTCAGAGAAGAAGAAATTCCTGCCTTGGGAAAAAATAATTATACGTTCACATAACTTCAGATTCAGAATTGCAACACTTACATGCATTAACATCCTGCTGGTGCTTAAGCTCAGATGTACATATGGGGCAGATGCATGCATACATCTCTATGATCGTTTTAACAGAATGGAATAAATATGATATTATAGCAAACCGTATAATCAGCTGATGGCAAAATTAAATGGTAGATCACCTTTGATTTAGCTTTTAGTATATTTTAGAATGGCTTATTCTAAGCAACTTTTCAACTGGCCTTCATTTTTTTCAATTTTTTTCTGATTCTTTCCAGCTATCAGATGGGGGTCACTGACCCATCTAAAAAGCAAATGCTCTGAAAGGTTACAAATTTATTGTTATTGCCACTTTTTATTACCCAACTCTCTATTCAAGGCCTTTCCTATTCATACGTCTCTTATTAAAATCAGTGTAATTTTGATCCTAGCAACTAGATAGGTGTTGAAATTCTAAACTGGTATATAATAATAGAAAATGAAGACCGATTTCACATTGTCTCAGAATATCACTCTCTACATCAGGGGTCCCCAACCTTTTTTGCTGGTGAGCCACATTTAAATTTAAAAAAGAGTTGGAGAGCAACACAAGCATGAAAAAGTCCATTGGGATGTCAAATAAGAGCTCTGATTGGCTTTTTGGTAACCCCTATAAGGACTGGCAGCCGACAGGAGAGAATGTTTGGCAGGACATCTGTTTTTTATGCAACCAAAACTTGCCTCTAAGCCAGTAATTCAAAAATAAGCACCTGCTTTGAGGCCACTGGAGCAACATCCAAGGGGTTGGAGAGCAACATGTTGCTCGTGAGCTACTGGTTGGGGATCACTGCTCTACATCATACTTAAAGTTAATCTAAAGGTGAACAATCCACCAAAAATCCATCCACAAAAAATGCACCACTGCTATTGCTGCTCCACCTTTGTAAATGGACCCCTAAGCACTGCTGGCATTCATATTCTAAAAGTTCCGTATGCATGCAGAATTTAAGTACATACATGGCTACAGAATGGAATTCTTAATGAATTATTTCGATATTGTAGTGAGTTCATAATAAATGAGGATGTAAAACAAAGGGCATTTTAAGACAAGCCTAGTAGTTGGACAATGATTCTAGGTACATAAAAAAAGATGCCAGTACCTGAGCAATTAGAAAATGAAACATTGTCATTACTGAGCTTTTATTAGAAATATATTCTATAGACTTTAAACACAACAAATCTATATTTTTTTAAATACTGAGTTTGTTTTATCTCACTAGGGAATTTAAAATTTGATTTATTGGGCTTTCATTACGTACAATATTCTTTTCTGAATATTGATCATTTTCTTATCAGCATGTCAACACAATATGGATGGCCATACAAATCTGCAAGAAATAAAATGTGCACATACCTGGTCCCTACCATTCCAGCCAATGGTAACACGATCTTGGTGATTGTGAACTGAATGTTCTAAATACATTTTGACTTTACCATGCCGAATGGCTTTAGGAAAGAGGGACTGAGAGAACTCTCCTACAAAGTAAGATGATGTTCTGTTACTGGTACGTAAACATTTGGGGCAAATAAAATGGTAGTCCTAAACTCTGAATTCATCCAAATATTAAAAACATCAGCTAGAGAGCATCTGTACATAGTCCCTGATTTTGTGCTTTGTTTCCAAAATACCCTTGGGATTGGAAGCTCTAGGCAACTGCCACAGATGGTGAATTCTCAGCCTGCTGATAAACGTTGTCTAAGATCCAGCTCCTATGCTCCTAAAAGCTTCCTGATGTGCCTGACCTGAAGCCATTGACAGCCCCAGTGCAGCCACAAAGAACGTTTCTGCGTCAAAATCTTCTCTGTGAGCCTGTCACCCAGGCTGACACAATGGCTCCAGATGGAAGCACTTCAAGAAGCTTTTAGAAGTGTAGGGGCAGATTCTCAGCCTGCATTTATGTGGCACTATCCTTAGTTTTCATACATGAAATAGAACCTTGAAATGTAACATCTTAAGACTTATTTCTGTAAATAGCATACTGATAAGAATTACAGATAAATACATTTCTAATAAACAGAGGGGCACAACTGATGGATATTACTATTTGTAAAACATGGTTAGGGTTACAGGTCACCACTAGAAAATTACTGTCTTTAAGCTTAATGTGTGATACAAGAAAACACTTTTTTTGGGAATGGGCTAAGTATGCTAAGAACTGTCATTCACATAGGATGGTAACCAATACATTGGTCAAATGTGTAAAAAGAAAGTGCACAATGTAATCAACAGAAAGTCTTGAATTGACTCCCCAGGAAATTAGAATGTATCTATGAGCACAATCTTTTTACGTTAGTAGCATTAGAATGTCAACAAACACATATAAATGATTAATGTTTACCAACTATATTTACTATAACTTGAGCATGAATACTTTGAGTCCAACCACCGTGACTGCCGATTGATGCACACTGCTACTATGCATATGGCAAGGTTTCTTATATCTCAGAGGCAAATGTGTTTCAGAATTGGCTTCTGTGCTATTTTATATTATAGGAGGACGTGTAACTGTATTCAAGGAATCAAACCCTTTAACCTGACAATCTCTTTAGAGCAACAAAAGAGCAAAAACACAATTTGCCTATTTATTGGTTTAACTCAATACTAGTGATGGGCGAATGTATTCACCAGAGGCGAATTTGCAGCGAATTCCCGCGATTCGCTGCTGGCGAATAAATTCACGAAACGCCAGCGCAAATTCGCCCAAAAAAATTCGCTGCTAAAAAAACGCTGCAACGCGCCGTAAACGTCGCGAGTCGCAAACGATGTGACGCGCGTCGAAAACAACGCAACGAAAACAACGCAACATGCTGGAAATTCGCGAATTTTTCGGCAAAGCGAAACGGGGGAGATTCGCCCATCACTACTCAATACACATTACTTTTGTGTATACTGTGGACAGTAAAACGGCATCCTAACTGTTTTATGATTTATTATGACTGGAAGTAATAAAACACTCACCCATTAATTCATGGCCTCCAGATAACTTTGGAAACTGCCCTGTGTAAACACCCATGAGTGTCACTTCTTTGCTACCCCAAATTGTTTCCTGTCTCAGGGCACATGTTCTGTGGCTTTTCTCATACGCTGTGCTTATCTCTATGTGTGCTGGAATGGTTTTTAGCTGAAATAAAAGAACACACTTTAGGTTAGTTCTAAAGCTGCCAACCAACATGTATTTAAATTGAAGCCCTTATAGGCCAAACTGATATCAAAGAAGGTGGCTGGAAAATCATGTATGACTTGCATCAATTCACAAACTGGGCCTTGTCTTCATGGGGCTTAATATAAGGTGACAACCTGATTTGGCATGTACATGGGGCTGCTGGAAATTAGTGGAAGAAGAGGAAATAATTCCACCCTGTTCAATCATGTTTAGTAAAATAATGGTAAGCATTGAAATATGCTGTAGTAAACAGGGCAACATACTTTGCTTGAAAAGACATTTCACAGCTAGGGTTGCCACCTTTTCCTGAAAAAAATACCGGCCTTCCTATACGTATATTTATCTTTTTTTCCTATTAGTAACATTGGGATCAACCATCAAAAATACCGGCCAGGTAGCAACCCTATTCACAGCTGGCACAAAAAAGTTAACAACATTTATTTGACTTTCTGAAAATAAAAATTGACATAAAATCACATTAATTGGAATATTTTCTACTAGGTGCTATCCCGAATGATATCATACATCTGCTGTCTATAAAAACAATCTAAATCTATTTTTTTTAAACCTGTTATGGATTATGTTGAAATACAAGAGTGTAAATTGGGAGTATTGAAAACATGTGGATTCATTTTCATTCTTCCTTCGCTCTGCCATGTACCAGCATGTTAACTTTACTAAGGCTTGCAGCATTTGCTGTTGATATGCCTGTGAGCGTCAGTGACATAGAAATGAGACGCTTGGGTGGCGTTTATGTCACGGGGAAATCTGAGTAGTCGGATATCCAGTTACTGACCTGTGGCACTGTGTGCTCTAGCTGCACTGTGCTTGTGTAGCTGTTTACTGTAACATTTAACATGGTGGACACTTTTATTTCCTTTTCATCCATTTTTAGGAACACGCTTGCCCCAGCTTCATTCATGGAGTAGCTCACCTAAGAGTAAGATAACAATGCAAACTGATAAGTAATCATAACTACAGCTTAAGGGCTAGTCCAAAAAGCAAGATTCAGGGAGATTTGTCGCCTGGCAATTAATCCCCGCTTGTTTGGGGTGACTAATCTCCCTGAATTGCTTGCCCATGTCTCCCGCCCGCTGAAATGTAAAGTTACCTGTGCTTATTCACATGCGGCGCTCAGTGGCCCTTGTGCAGTATTGGCACCCCAGCCCCCCTATTGGGTTCCCCCACTATGAATTGCACATTGGAGTTCTCCTAGTCTCTCTGGCAGGCCCCGAGAGGGAGTGGGCCCTGGTACAATCGCACCCCCTGCTCCCCTGGTAGTTATGCCACTGGCGGCGATGCGTTTTCCTAAGTAAGTTGATTATTGCCTCGTGAGGCAATATCGAGTGACTCTGGAAAACACAGCACCGCATGTGAATAGGCGCAGGCGACTTAAAATTTTAGCGGGCGCGAGACATGGGTAAGCAATTCAGGGAGATTGGTCACCCCAAAGAAGCAGCGATTGGTCGCCAGTCAACAAATCTCCCTGAATCTTACCATGTGGACTAGCCCTAAAAGATATAATGATATTAAGATAACTTGTATTTTATCTTCATTATGTCCCGTTTTTGAATTCTGAAAAAATAACTTTTTTGTTATGCACCTCTTTAGTCTTTAATGTAAATTGGTGTCTGGTCGCTAGGGTCCCAGGATCAATGCCTATATTAAACCAAAATCTAATATAAACTCCTCCTTTAGGTTTAAGTGATGCTTGGTAAAGGATTATATATTTTTTTAAGAATACAAAATATTCTCTTCCGTTGTATTTTGTTTAGCACAAACCTGTTTAGCTTTGAAGCTTCAGTAGAAGTACCATGGAGTATATGTAGTGGATAAACCCTCTCCATCTCTGTAACTGCTGAAAAGCATTTTGATTCAAAGATTTGGCAATTGCAGTACAAATCCACGGCAGTAGTCTGAAGACTGCTATATTCCTTTATTGGGGAGTGAGCATCCAATTATCACTATGTAGTGATAATTGGATGCTCACTCCCCAATAAAGGAATTTAGCAGTCTTCAGACTACTGCCGTGGATTTGTACTGCAATTGCCAAATCTTTGAATTACTCACAAGGATACTAACACAGGATATCCAGCAGGACTACCACTGAACCCATACCGGTGAGCTGCAGTTCAACCCATCTATTTGTTTGAAAAGCATTTTGCCCTGAATATGCTTCAGCCATGGGATCTCTCAGTAAAATGCATTTGTGAATGTACTAAATCTCCTATATTTCAAGTCAAATGGCAGCATAACTGGAACTGATTTTGGCGCTTAATTAGATACTTGTGTATTAAGTGCCAAGATATGACATGTGCAACCTGAGACTGATTATGTCATTAAGAACACAAGCTCTAGAAGTGTTGTTATTCATCTGGTGACTGTTCTCTGAAACATATGGGAGGTTCAAGCCAGCTACAAGACAGACCCAAAATCGCTGTATACAGTATATTGGTGTCTTGTGAACATTTACCCACAGGCCCGGATCTGTGGCGAGACCACATACTGTAGGCCCGGGTTTATGGCGGCAAGTTGGTAGGGGCCGCATGCCGTCCAGCCACTTGCTGGGGAGCACAGGGGACATGCAGCTCGCTAGAGTGGTGCGGGCACTAGGACCTAAGGGCACCCGCCGCTGGAATCCGGCCCTGGTTATCCAGAATGCTCAGGTTAAGGAGGTGTTCCAGATAAAGGATCTTTCCATAATTTGGATCTTCATGCCTTAAGTCTGCTATAAAATCCTGCAAACATTTCATAAATCCAACATCCTGGTTTTGATTCCTATAAAGATTAATTACATCTTAGTTGGGATCAAGTACAAGGTACTAATTATTATTACAGAGAAAAAGGAAATCATTTTAAAAAATTTGGATTATGTGGATAAAATAAGAGTCTATGGGAGATGGCCTTTCCGTAATTCGGAGCTTTCTGGATAACAGTTTTCCAGATAGCATATCCCATACCTGTATGTTGCTCAAGTACTTCACAGTAACAGGCAGCTGGATAAGTGTGGTGTTTTGTTGTGCCCATATAGTATTCCATCCAGTGATTATATACTGTATATTTCAGTGGGACAAATGAAACAGAGAAATCTACACTGCATTTAAGAGTAACTGCTGAATTAACTAAGCATTATCCACTGTACAACTCAGGGTAAGTATAAAAATAAAATGAAAAGGTCATTTTCTCAGCTAAAAGTCCTCCAAATATGAAGTTTGCCAAAACAGCCTGTGTACCATTTCTTGTGACGGCCTGTATAAATAAAAGCTATGTTCTTAGCCTTAAAGGGTCACTATACCATATTTGTTATAGTCTAGATTTACAGTATTTGCCTAATGAAAATATTAAGACATGAGAGTATATTTATTTTCCATTTAATTTGTTTCCACAAGATTCTTTATATCACTGGCCCAAAGTATCCACTGTCTTGCTAGGTTTTCCATCTGGTTGATATTTCACTGGTTTGTAGTACCCTCTTGTTCCACCACTAAACTGCCCCAAAGCCTGCTGAAATCTTACCTTTAACTTTCTGATCCCTCTGAATCTGCTCTGGAGATTGTCCATTGACAGCATAACTCCACCTAAAACACTGTTGCCCCACCCTACTTGCATCATTAGCCTATCCCCATCAATCCCTGGCCAGTATTCTACATCTGAAAAGTTGGTAATCCTATGTCTTCCTGACTGAGACAAGCTTTTCACCATCTACAACAGGACTCTTATTGTGTTTAGAATCCCTAGCTTTCAGGCTCTCTATGAATATCAACTGCAGTGTACTTGTCTAACCCTATGTAGTGCCTACCAACTCCATTTGCACAAAGACTTGTGGTTAGCAGCATATTGCAGAGTCCTGCACAGGTCCCTTTTTTGGAACCTGCAATCCACAACCGAGACCTGCAACCCGCATTCTTGCAACCCGCTTGGACCTGCTACCCGACCCACAAGTACCCACTGACCATCAATAATCAGGAAGTGCTGTCATTGTAAACTGGAAGTGACATCATTGGAATTAGGTGTGATCATAAAAAAGGAGTAAAAATCGCTATTGAGAAGACCCGCAGCCCAACCCACAAACCCGCAGAACCGCCGACCTGCATCTATAGCCGCACCCGGAACCTCTACCCGCAACCCGCAGGGTACCGACCCACTGCAGGACTCTAGCATATTGCATGGATTTGCAACTTGTCTGGAAATGCGCAAAGGCAAAGTTGTTGCTCTTTTACGTGATGTACGTTTATGACAATGTTTAAACTTTTTTAGCATTAAATGTCATTTTGATATTTTGTACATTTGCCAGCTCACAGCATCGCTATGACACCCACTTACTAGTTAAACCTGGGGGCACTGAAAGGGCATCAGTGAGTCAGCTCACCATGTAATACCCACATTGTATTCTTTCTGCAGACTTTATATACATAGAACCAAAAAGTAAAATGTAAAATATAACATAAATAAGGAACGTGTTCTTACCTTAGTGATGAGATTACTTGAGTTTGGAATGTAGTGCTGTAAGAATGGTACATTATGGACTGCCTTAATATTCACTTCATCTCTGAAGAAAGAAAAATTACACTGTTACAGCTGCTGAAAATTATACAGGCAGTTGCCCATTGTTTTAATCAATCTTGAGCAACTAGGGAATTTATATTCTTCTTGGTGATTATGGGTAGGTTTCATTACAGTAGCTTCCAAAACTCAGCTTTAAGCACACGTGGGAATGTGGTCATACAGGCGTTACAAGAATAGAAAGAATATAGACTCTATCTCAATACAATCATGAAGGACTGAGACAAATACAGAATATGTTTAAAGTTTGGCTCCATCCCTGAAGTCATCTGAAAGCAGAAAGTGTTTTTGTTTCTATAGGGGGAACATCAGCCCCCTTACTATATTGTTCAATATCATCAGGGTGTTCCAGCTATAATGTCATTTTTCCTTACTTATTAATTAATTCATAGATATTCTGCTTGCTTACTATCCTATTGTGACTCTTTCTTATACCTGCAGAGACACAATGCCTTACGTGGGCGGGTGCACTTTAACCCAGTCAAGATATCCACAGCAACCAACCAAATGTCTACTTGTATTATCCATAAAGCACAATAACCAATTACTGACTGCTGATTGGATGATACAATTAACAGGCAAACTTCATCCATACTAGATGCCTATTAGTGGATACCTTAAACCTTTTTAGGTTCTAGGCGTATCAACTTCTCAAGCATAGAGAGAGGGATCATTTGTGGGTGAGACAATACATTGACAAATAAGAGATATGAGGAGCACTACTTACACTCTACTACAGGTGTAGTTGCATACGGTGGTGCTATTCTTTAGATGTACGGCCACGTCAACAAACAGTAAAGTATTCACAGGAAAGGCAAGCACTTCACCACTTCTTGCTTTGCAAATATCCTTTATTTAAGCCATTTTTACTATTCCAAGTACTGAACAACATTTCTGGGGGGTTGCACCTCCCTGAGGTGCACAGCAAGAAGTGGTGAAGTGCTTGCCTTTCATGTGAATATCTTACTGAGACAATATATTGCCACAGAGTATGCTACCTTTTGCTCTTGAATCAATATTTTAAAAAATGGGCCCACGAGTATAGCAAAATGATGCTCAATATAGTTTATTTACTAAAAAGAAATCCCTGAAATAAACAGATATGTACAGTGTTTCCTAATCTGGGGTGAAATCTGCATGTCTCTTGCCAACATTTCCTAACTTTAATTGTACTAGTTTGAGTCATTGTCACAGCAAATAATGATATATTTTCTTTGGATATCTGTCATCTAGTACAATTAAAGTTAGCAAACATTGGCAGAGATTAAGAAAACACTGTGTCTTCCAGGCCATAAAAATGACATGCAGCCAGCTAATACTCTATTCTGATTTTGAAAGATGTAGAGCAATAGTTTCTGATGGGTACAGGTAGATAATATCCAGAGAGATCAGCCTATAAAGTTAGTGTAAAGTTGGGTAAAGGTGCCAACAACACCACACTATTAAATACATATAGGCAAATACTTTTTATAACAGTCACTCATATGGCTCCTGATATATATTTAGGACTACAATTGAAAACAAAGGAATTCGAGAAAAACCTGGGCCCTCAAACAAGTGGTAGGGTCCCTCTTTTTCCTTTTTCAATTAAAAATAAAATAATTGGCCCTTATTCAGGCTAAATGTTAAATCTTAAACATAGCTTATAAGTAACCTTGACCACCGATGCCCCTTACTGCAGCAGGTCGAAATGTAGAAATGAGCCATGAAATGAGTAATATGCTAATCTCTGCCCACAGCTCATATTCTCTCTAAAAAGGGCCATTCTGTCGAATTGTGTGTTACAGAAACCTGAAGTCACATTAATTTTCTAAAGCCTCACATGTAACAAACAAATTGTTCTGTTTTCAATCTTTTGTGCACTTTTTCTGCAGAAAAAAACACTTATGCAAAGTTTTTTTTCCTCTCTTCAAAGATGTTTGTTCGTTCAATGTACTGTGTTTGACTCTGTGTAGTATGCATTAGCAAGCAGTTTTACTCTGAACAGAGCTGTGGTTTACCCCCTTACTGGAACGGACGGTTTCTGAGAAGAATGATTCATTCTATTTGAGGATAACTCACAGATTAAGCTGTATGTGATACATGCAACAGGTGTTCAAGTCACAGTCTGGCCAAGCAGCAAGCCCCACTCATTGCAAATGAAAAACTAATCAAGGTGATTTTATGCAGGGTGAATTAATAGATGGTAAATGAGAAATGCATCCATTGGCTTTCATGAGTTAATACATTTCTCTTCAGTTTATCTAAAAGTATGTTTCAAAAAGATGAAATGTGTAGTGTGTTTTGTTTAGCTAATACAGGTATGGATGGGATCTCAGGACTTGGGAATTCCCAGATAAAGGATCTTTCCGTATATTGGATCTTCATACCTTAAGCCTACTAAAAAATAATGTCAGCATTTAAAAACCCAATTGGCTGGTTTTGCCTCCAATAAGAATGAATTATATCTCAGTTTGGATCAAGTACAAGGTACTATTTTATTATTATAGAGAAATAGGAAATTAGTTTTAAAATTGTTAATTATTTGGATAAAATGGAGTCTATGGGAGATGTAATGATATATATAATTACATATAAGGGCAGAGGTTTTCACACTGTTTGAATTCTAGTCTACATATGCGACCCAAGCTTTTTTCGGCCTATATTCAGTCAGTATAACAAATAAGCAGGCTACCCCCTTCTTTTCCATTGTGGTAGATCTCTTTAGCCCCCAGCCCAGAAGTTGATAATATCTATGATATAAGGGTACAGCAAGAAGGCCATCTTTTTCCTTTTTTTTAAAAAAAGCTATAAAAATTCAAAACCACAAATTCAAAAAGTTGTCGAGGTCCTATAGAAGTCAGTGGGAGCTGCGCTGATCCTGTTGGACCGTTTTTAATGAATTCCGGACTTATAGAGGTTTTTATTTAGCTAGTAATTGTCCGGAAAACTCACATTTTTAGTGGTATTCATATTTTTTTTTCTGTTCATAGTTTTTTATTAGGATCTTTTACTAAATGTCATGACATTCATGGTTTTAATCATAGTTTCAAAAACCTCTAAAAACCACTAAAATGTGACATTATATAAATAGGCCTCCTTGTGTGACGGTATCAGTACTCCAGAGTATCATGATCTGCATGCTCATCTTCACCTTTGAGTTGGCTGAAATCATTTTCTTCAGTTTACTGCTATTCAATGATAGGCGAATTTGTCCCGTTTCACTTGCCGAAAATTTTGCAAAACGGGATGTTTGACACTGGCAACAATTAAGCGGCGTTAAAGTTTGACGCCAGCATCCATTTTGATGCCAGCGCCAACTGAACCCACTTTAGTCAATGGGCGCACGGTAAATTGTCCATTTAGACGACCCAAAATGGTCGCTGGCATCAAAATTTTCACTGGCGTTTGGCAAATGTATTTGCCAGCCGCAAAACGCAGAAATTCACAGCTGGCGAATAAATTCGCTCATCACTACTGCTATGTTCTGCACAAATATTCCCCCATAACATTGTTAACTTCATGTGAAATGGATTCATATATGGAAGGATTTTCAGTTTCAAATTCTCTGCCTGCATCATACATACATAGATGCACATAATGTAATGTCATAAAAAAAACTTTATTTCAAAAACATAATGCGCTGTGTATATCTGCAGAAGTATGTGCTCCATTTGGACTATAAAAATGAGTAGACGAGGACCTTTTGTTTCTGAAACAAGAGACTGCTTTGCACTTGGGGTGAATTGCAATTAATCTTATGTGAACACTGACCTCTGCTGCTGAGTTCTTGCATTTGCAGTAATAAACATGTGTGTTTTTCGGTCACAAATAAGCTTCCAGTTTCCACCAATGTTCTTGTTTGTCAAAATGAGCTGTAGGACCATCTGTATATATAAAGAAGTGGGAAAACGTCATTCATTATATATATATTATATATATATATATTGTTTTATAAAATAATTATTTTTCATGCTTTGCACAAACTTTTCATGTTATTTTCTGGAGTATAAAAGGGTTCAGAGTCTACATATGAACAAATTTAAAAAAGGTTAGGACTTAAGGCTTTTTGACCGCCACTGCCATCTTGTAAATATCTGCCTGTCGCTGCTAGTGATACAAATAAAGGAAAAGTAAAATACTGAAAGCACACAGAGCATTGACTGGTGGGCCTCATATCGAAACAATACTCTTTGGTCATTGTGAATGAACAAATCATACCATGTCCAATATGTATGAATAAGCTTGAGATCAACCTTAAGCCCTGGGTCAGACTGAAGACGTTTGTGCAGCATTTCTTATGCATGCAGTGTTTGTCAAGTGTCTTCAAGGACTTGCTATTTACTCCAGGAATACATATAACCCTAATGGTCATTACTATAGAATGTAGCTAGAGTCCTCTTTATCCTGCTAATATGCACTGTGTTCACTTAGAAAATAGCATTAATAATTTAATTGTAATTTGTAAACCTCCTAATTTGCCCTTTTGTGCTCCTATATGTGGATTAACCTTGTAAAACATGCATGTTAGTCCCATAAATTGAAGTGCTTGCTGTCCTTACTAAAAAGTGAACTTTATGTAGTGCCAGACCCCAGATGAACTCCCCCAGAGCGTCCCTATTAATATTGTCGCAAACCTTTGTTGATCTTCGGCTGCTAATTTCTTAGCCTGCTCTATCTTTAATGATTATTCTTTAAAATGGATTGGGAAATTGGGGATGGGGCTTAAGGTCTGTGAAGTTGATGTACTGTATATTAGAGATGAACCATATTTTCTCCTTGTGTGATGTTTTCTTTTATCTGTTGGTCACATTCAGACATCCCTATTAGTCAGCACATGGCATTTAAGCCATTACTGCTCTACTTGTTCTGCTGCTATGTCAGGGTTATGAGGGATAATCACAGCTCTGAAAGAGCTGTATTTATTCCTTTCTGTTAAACAGTAAAGCAAATTTTCATTATGTCTTAATGTATCGAGGTTTTCATATATTACTGGTTATTTACAGAGTCAGGCCACACTGCCCTAGGCAACCTGGCTAGCGGCGGGACCCAGCTGAGTGTGCGCATACAGGAAGTGATGCTGGCGCACATGCGTGGGATGAAACCCTTGTGCATGCATTGAAGCTGCAATCGGGGCGCACGCATATGCACAACGGCGCAAGAATACAGGGAGTAGGGGACCAGACATGGGGTAGTCGACAGAGCATGTACATGCCTGGTGCCCCCCGGCTTTGCGCCCTAGGTACATGCCTACTCTGCCTACCCCTTGCTCTGGCCCTGGTTTATTATGAATGAGAGTGTTTGGAAAAAGAACTAAGCTTTGCTTTTTAGTTTTTCTTTGTTCGGTATGCACAGAGAAGGATCAATGAGATGTAAAATTCTGGGTGTAAGAGAGTAAATTATGGACACTTTTCAGGAATGCAGAGCAGGATTTTTATTTAGTACACACTAGTATTATTTAGACATGACACTGCTTCTATTCTGTATGAAAATGTGAGGGTGCTTACCTGTGTTACGGATGGTATTCCAAGTATACGTAGCACATGGAAGGAATGTTCCACTCCTGCATTTATATTCATGCTTCCAGGCTGTTCTCTTAGTGCACTCACATCCACATTTAATATTTTTTTGCCCAAGTCCACACCCAAAGTAACACTTGTCCTATTGCCTGGTGCCATAAGACATAAGAATGCAATCAATAATGACATTATGCAACTTTTCCAGCTTTAATGGACACTTTACAACTGGAATTTAATTAGGAACTTAGGAAAAAATGGAGAATAATGCTAAACATCATTGTGAGACGTCTCTTGGGTCATTTACTCATTATCATCATTCACACCCAGAACCATAAAAACATGGGAACCTGAATAAACATAGCTCTGTTTATGACAGGAAGCACCTCTCCCAACCGAATTGCATTGTTTTTAGCCAAAATCATATAACATCTAAGACAACAGAAAATATATATATATATTTATAAAATAATTATGCAGCGTTACACAGGTTTAACGCCTCTGTTTATTATTGGATGCCCTTCCCAACTGAATTGTAACCTGGAATTAAAATTTCTTGGTTACTTTTTGATCTCTGCCAAGCAATGTCTTTACTGTCAACATAATAATAGGTTAAAAAAGTCACTGTTTGGGTCAAACCCATACCTTTTTAAACACCTCACCACTTATAACTTACCTTCCATACATAGTGTACATAATCTTCCATTTAAGGCAACTGCCTTTGGATAACCATATTTAGAGAAAATGTCACTGTTGTGCATACTCCTAATGTGCACCTTGCTCTCATCTGCTCTGCCAAGAAGAGCCACTGTACAGGTCATCCATTTCTCTGCAGCTGCAGTTTGCAACGTCACCTCTTGTTCGTCTTCGGTGGCTTGAATTCCCATAGACACCTAATGAGAATGAGCAATATGAAAAACAGTGAATCATTACAGGAATCACTAGTTTATAGATTTAAAAGGAATAGTAATCCACTTGTGGCAAATTATCAATCACTAGGTCACATGGGCGTTGTTTCTATTAAAGGCACAAGCTACAAGGGATGTCCCTCTGTTGAGCTACTCTTATCCTAATATCATCGTCCTGTGACTGCCATACTCATACAATATGATTGCTCAAATGGTCAGTTTGTGGGAACAAAGTTCAGAAAGGCCATACATTGTTTAGAAGGCTGAACTTCTTCTGTTGCTGAAGATGCATATGTACGTTTCAGTTCCAATCACAGATGCAGTTTCTCATAAATATTGTAGGCCTCTAATGCTGCCTATTATTATGAACCTAACTGGAAGATGTATAGTTCAGGTAACATTTATTGCACCATGTAGTACTCCCTCTGCAACGCTTATTAAAGTAAAAGGGGCACATTCTTCTGTGAATCTGAATATCCTGTATAATATTATTTTTGCAATAGGACTTATCGACTAAAAACAGGGCAAACAAAGGAATTAGAGCTACTCTACGTTCGGTCCTTGCAAGGTATATAACTTGATTACCAATAATATCCATTATGCAGAGAGTGCCCCTGCATAATATTTGTAATAAAGTTCCAATACAGGAGACGGTTGTACACTGGTAAATTTCTGCTTTGCAAGGGCCAAGAATGGAGTTCCTTCAGTTTCCCTGTCTGTCCTGTTTCGCGCAATAACAAAAATGAAAACAAAAGGTTTTTTTTTATTTTTAAAACTATAGAAACTGTCCATAAATATTTGGCCAGAGACAACTTTTTTTTCTCATTTTAGTTCTGTACATTACCACAATGAATTTTAAATGAACTGCAGACTTTCAGCTGGGTTGAACAAAAAGATTGCATACAAATTTGAGGAGCTAAAGCCTTTTTTAACACAATTACTTCATTTCAGGGGCTCAATATCTAACTCTGTGTTAGATAATGAAAATGTTCAGCATTTGCTTGACTCAATTACTCACAGAGCACTAAAATTCTTTTATCTACTGCAAGTTCAGTGTAGGACACAGCTTTTATTTATTAAGCTACAGGGAGCAATAAATAAATAAATACATTCTGGAGATATTTGCAATTTTATTTTTAAAGATGGGATCCAGATCTGCATCCTATTTGTATTAGAGCCAAGCACAATAGCCCTGCATACTGTTTTATATTTGCTGACATCTGACAATATTTTCACATATGGATTATTAATATCCACACAATCCCCCTGAATTGCCAATCCATGCTTTTATTCTCGAACAGCATAAATCCTTTGTTTTTTCTATAGCTGAAATCATCTTTACTGTAACCTAAACAGATTTACCCTGAAATGATCCCAGGCTTGCTAGTGTTTCTTCATGACCAGACATCTTCAACAAGTTGGGAGAATATCTGGCAGGCAGTAATAAAAGGTACAACTATAGCACTTGATACTGGTGTTTAACATGGTATAGCCAGAACTGTATATAACATTTTATTATATTTTTTGGCATAAAAAGGTCCAATATATATTTTTTTTAACTTACTGTTTAATCAAGTTTAGTAAAATGAAAAAAAGAGAAATAATGTGAAATAAGGTCATCACATACAATAAAATAATACGAAATAAAACATTAACATTTTATTCTGTTGTCACGGTTCATTATGGGGCAGATTTACTAAATTCACATGTATTCACATGAAGGATTCGAATATTCGATCGAATTTTCAAAAAGATTCGGAATCGAATTTCGAATATGCAAATTAGGCAAATTCGACCATCAAATATTCAAATTCGAATGATTTGAATATTCAAATTTAATTGTATTCAAATATTTAAAAATTCGATGGTCGAATACTTCCCCTTTGAATTTAAATTCGATCACCTAGTTCGCCAGATCGAATCGTAAAAATTCGATCGTTTAAAAATCGTTCGAAAATTCGATTCGAATTTCCCTATTCGATCGGTCGAATTGCGCTAATTCCCACTATTCCCCCACTATTCCCTGGTCGAATTTCAAATTTTTTTACCATTCGAAATCCGACCCTTAGTAAATCTGCCGCTATATTTTGACCAATTTCAAATCCAATAAAGGATGGTGGAAACCTTTGAATGTGCTTTACATTTGCAACTTTATAATCAGTGGAAAAGGGAATTTGTCTTGAAATTTTAATTTGTTGTAACGTTTTTCAAATAAGCTTCTTCATCAAAGTCTTCAAGATTAAAATATTGTAAATCCATAAGAATTCTTTATATGTATGTTTCAGAATGATAAAATTCAAGTTCCAAATATGGTTTCTTCTTTTTCTGAATTAGGGGTTCTCTGTCCTTTAAGAGACTGGCACTGGAGTCTTGGTGCGCATCTATTTCTATTTTATATATGTATGTAATATTTTTTCTTGGAATGTGACGTTATTGGCATGTTTGGTGATGGTGGAAGGGATGGGGGCTTTTACCTTTAGAGAAGCTGGGATCTTGTTCTGAAGCAGCCAAGGCCAGTTGTGTAGAATATTTGCTGTCAGGTTGGTTCTTGTCTCATTGCCTGTTATTTGTACTGATGCATTCATGACCTTGTGTCCATAGTGAGTCGAAACACTTATGTTTCTTGTTTCCTTCAGGTCCACAGTTGCCTAAGAATAAGGTACGGGTTAATATGATGTAATATAGATTCCCATACCTTAAGTCTACTTAAAATTAATTTAAATAAACCCAATACAATTGTTTTCCCTCCAATAAGGATTAATTATATCTCAGTTGGGATCAAATACAAGGTATTGTTTTATTACTACATAGAAAAAGAAATTACATTTTAAAAATCAGAATTATTTGATTTTAAATAATCCGTCCTATGGCTGGTGGCCATTCCGTAATTCAGAGCTTTTTGGATAACAGGTTTCCGGATAACGGATCCTATGCCTGTACATTATTAAATACACTGAGATTCACAGATTACAAGAAGAAGAATAATGAAAGTAACACAATGCTGTATGAGTGTGCGACCTAGGAGCAACAATAGAACCTATACATGCATGGGTGCTATTCAAATAGTCACCAGCTACATTTTTCAAAGACAGCTAAACAATATAATGATTAGAAGGGGTTCTGTACTTTTGTCTGTAGATAATTTTCTAAAAGATCTAGGCAACTCTCACAACTATTTTTAATATTTAAATATAAATATACAGAAAAGGAATGCTCTGTTCATGCAGTAAATACATTTACTCTGTCTAGATGGGAAAATAAATGGAATCCAAGCTTTCTATACAAACTTTTACATTAAAGTTTTCAAAAATATAGGCATGTACTGTGGGCCCTGAAAACTGCAAACAATGGAATAATGGACCATAGATTTTTTAATTTAAAATAATGGCTTTCTATTTAAATATATCAATACAGAATATGTGTGCAGAACCCAAGAAGGTGGACGGTTGGTAGCTGCAATCTAACTGTCCCTGGACTTAAAGATATAAGAATACAAAATGTATATACAATAAAGCATTTGACTGCACTTCTTGCAAGGAAAAAATGGTAGTTAAAGTTTATTTAAAGACAGGGCATATTTTCTATTACAATGGTAGATTAGCCCAGGAACAAACATGTAGCAGCAACTCAGCATACCTCCATTTCCATTCTGTCTTCAAGGTGAATTTTTTTTAATACATCCAGGTTGTGTATTATCTTGTAGCTGATTAAGAGGTGGTCTGCTTTCTGATGAAAACTCATTTCTTCTGAGATCTGCTTTTCAATTATTGAGCACACAACGCAATTAGCTTAGTTTAAAGGAAAACTATACCCCCAAAACAATGTAGGGCTCTATAAAAAATATAGTGCATAACACATGTAAAACCCTGCTTCATGTAAATTTAAAAAAAAATCATTAAAATATACTTTTTCAGCATTATGTGAGATTGGGTAATCATAAATAGAAAGCTGCCATTATAAAAAAAATAAGGGCTGCCCCCTGGTGCACACAAACAAATCAAGTAAACCATACATGTTAGGTCACATGAGCCAATTAACAGACAGGGTTGTGTCTCTTGCTTCCCACACTTCTTCCTGTTACAGTTAGAGTTGAAATATTTCTGGTCAGGTGATCTCTGAGGCAGCACACAGACCATCATGAAATGGTGATACAAAGCAAGACATGTAAAAGGGCAATATGTACTTAAAGTGATGCTGACACTAAACAATTTTCAAAATATGAATCTACATTAAAAGTTATCTATAGGTCAGTTTTTCACTCACAGTTCTGCTTTTGTAAGTAATTCTTAGTTGAAGTTCCTAAACCTGACTGTTTTGCCAACCTGACTGTCCTTTCTTAAGGGGATACTGTCATGGGAAAACATGTTTTTTTCAAACCGCATTGGTCAATAGTGCTGCTCCAGTAGTATTCTGAACTAAAATCCATTGATTCTTTAATATTCAATTTTGAACATGGGGCTAGACCAGGGGCGTAACTACAGAGGAAGCAGACCCTGTGGCTGCAGGGGCCCAGGAGCTATAGGGGCCCCATGAGGCCCTAATTCATATACAATTACAATAAATATTGGTAAAACAGGTCAACCACTGGACATTTTGACGGCCACTTGTCAGTTTCCCAGCTGTCCCCAGTCATGTGACTTGTGCTCTGACAAACGTCAGTCACTCTTTACTGCTATACTGCAAGTTGGAGTGAAAACACCCCCCTCCCTTCCCCCCCTACCCCAGCAGCCTAGCAAAAGAACAATGGGAAGGTAACCAGATGGCAGCTCCCTAACACAAGATAACAGCTGCCTGGTAGATCTAAAAACAACACTCAATAGTAAAAGCCAAGTGCCACTGCGACTGATTCAGTTACATTAAGTAGGAGAAATAACAGCCTGGCAGGAAGTACAGTAGTTCCATCCTAAAGTGCAAGCACAAGTCACATGACTGGGGCAGTTGGTAAACTGACAATATGTCTAGTTCCATGTCAGATATCAAAATTGAATATAAAAAAATTAGTTTTCTCTTTTGAAAATTGGATTTCAGTGCAGAATTCTGCTGGAGTAGCACTATTAACTGATGCGTTTTGAAAAAAAACATGTTTTCCCATGACAGTATCCCTTTAACCTGTCAGTTAGAGTTTCTAATGCAAATGGACCAGTACTGCACAAATATGGCAGCCCCCTCATAGAGGAACAGGGGAGTAAGAAAGATAATGTAAAAGCATCAGGCAAGTACTTTTATGTCAAAATGATAAATAGCATTCAAAGACAATGTTATGATAGATAATAAAAAAGGTTATTTTCTGATGTTAGTATCTCTTTAAATATATATAGCAGTTTGGTGAAATTCTTTAATATGCCACTTAACTTGATATAAACCATCTATTAATTTGGTGGTATAGTTAGCCTTAGAAATAGGTCCGTTGTTCTTTCCTGTTACAAATGGCTATGCCTGCAAATTATACTATTCTTTAAATGTATTTCCTTAATTACATTTTGAGCCCTAGAATTATACATTATATTAGTCTTCAATGATTTATAAAAAGAGGCTTAACAGTACTAAGTATTATAGATGTGTCAGTGCCAACACACTTATCAAACGATGATCAAACTTTCTAGGCAGAGATATTAAAAAACTCATACTGAGCAAAGGATTGTTTTGGCCTAGCTTATTTGCCAATCATTGGGTGCTTATGTGGGAATGTATTAAAAGAGAGTAACAATAAAATGAACAGAGAGAATAAATCCCCCCCCCCCCCAGTACATGGAATACAGTCTGCAAAAGTACTGCAATGTATCTGCAAATGAAAAGGAGACTGCATGTTTTTCATTTGCACTAATAAAACTTATTACAGACCCCCAACAGGGCAAGCCTAGTTTGTACAGTGGATCTGATCAGCATTGTGGTTCAGAAACCCAATGAATGAGCTTTAGTTTATACAGTATAATATTAAATGGAAATGATAAGCAAAACTTCCCAAGATTCCCACTATTTTGCATACTTTCCTTAATATAAACATTCTTTGTGTAACCAAGCCTTTCTCCATATTGGATGCACATGAGGTGGAAACTCTACAGCAAGAGCACGTAATGCTCATTCAGGAAGCACTTCAACCCTGGGTCTGGCTGAGCAATGCATAAAAAAAAAATCAGATCACAGCAGGGTCGCCATCAGAAATGTTGGGGCCCTGTATAAACTATTTATATGAGGTACCCATGAACACATTTTTGGCCATACTCCTTGTATGTGCTACACAAATGATCAACTAGCAGGTAGAGAGGTTTTTCTTGGATAAAAGTTTGAATTAGTAGATGTATATTTTTTCTACCATAGCTACAATGACTCGCCAATAATTTTACTGTAAATCAGGGTGTAACTTCAGAGGAAACAGAGTGAAAAGCAGCTAAATATATATGTTCATTGAACATGTCTTGCTCCCAAAGATTAAAGGCCCAGTGAGCTACATCTACATAACTTACATAAGTTTCTAGACAATTCATGGCAGTTTTACTTCATACGTAAGTTATGCAAATTGCATAACTTCTGCGATATGAGCAGGCCACCTTTACATGAAGATTTCTCCAGTTCTGGAACAACAGTACCCTCCTCACTATCCATTCTCTCATTGGCAGCCCTGGAGCACAGCTCCTCTGTTTTTACCCCCTGCTCCTTACCATCTCTAATGAATACAGAGCTGCTGAATGCAGCCATCCCTGTATTCATGGGAGTGGATGCAGGTCTAAAAGGGTTTCTGTGCAAACTGCGAAAAAATAGATTGCCCCTTTTTTATACTTTGCAAACTGCATTCATAATTAACCCCTTGGGTATATGATTTTGCCCGAGTTTTTGGTCAAATTGGGATATATAAAAACAGTGCAATACCTGTTTGTTATCCAAACTGAGCTGAATAGATCTTTTGTAGAGTTCACTGTTTCTTTCTGTTGTCATATCCAGTACAGCTTTTTTAGGTACACCGAGGTTCAATGCATGCTGAATATTGTGAGTTAGAATTGCATCCAATTCTTGCTTCTTCTGTTAATAATCATCACATATAAGAACATCAAGAATTAGCTAACAGTCATTAATGTGTATCTTGATCTCTATAAACAGAATATATACATATATATATGTTAAATATAGGGAGAAGCCGCTGAATATATATAGACACCAGGCTGAAGGCCAACTACTTATTTGTAGGTCATGGACTTCCAATGAAAGTGAAGAAGAAATTGTATTCATGGTGAGAGTGTCAACAAAGTTAGTGCCATCTGTTTTGATCTCCATGAGAAATATACAATATGTAGGCACACAGTGTTATAACTTTAGGTGAACAAAAGATAGGATAAGCGACTACCATAGAAGTTAATTGAATTAAGAACGCAGTTACCTCAGAAACTTTCAGTATAAGTAATCCTTGTAGGGTACTTTCATCAACAACAATTAACATCTGTGAATCTAAATTGGCTTTTTTATTCACAACAATGTAACCAGACCCATCAATTTTAAGTGGTGCTCCAAGGTCCTGCAATGGAAAAAAATATTTGGTGCTAGCCCTTTCTGCTTTTCCATCACATCCAATCATGTATCATGAGTCCATGACAAATTACAAAATGGATTAACAGACAAGAAGGTAAATATATATATATTTTGCTGCTACAAACTTCGAGCATATCCGCTCAGGTTTTTTAGGCTTATTTATTATAACATTTTCCTGAAAATTCTCTTTGCAGGAAAACTCAGATTTCCACAATGTTTTCGGATTTCTTATCTGAAAACTATTCATTTCCCCCCCAAATGCACCGAAAACATGTCAGCATTGCACAAAATCCAGCGCATATCAAAAAAACATTGACCATTGACTTATATTCAACCTCTGCAGCTTTGAGATGTTGGATTTTAATATTCAGACTTTTTCATCCTCTGGGTTAAATAAATTCCAAATAATTCGTGATTTTAAAAGAGGCTTATTTTATTTTAAAAATGCATTTTTTTTTTTGGATTTTTGGCATTCTGAGTTTGATAAATAAACCCTTACGTGTCTCTGGAAACAAACACGAATGGCAGATGGAGATGGTGATTTTAGAATTTAACTTTAAATAAAGAAATTTTACTTTTATATTTAGGTGACCCATCATGGAATCTGTTGGAGTGGAAGACTGCCCATGCTGTTGCTATTGGAAGAAGCTGACCCCTAATGGGTGAACTCCCAGCATGCCTACTTCTATAGTGGACAAATATATAGCTGTTTAGGTTAATAACACCATTATCATTTCCAGGAGGAAGCGAATGCCTGACCTTCTTCACCTCTTGTATCAGTTATTGGTTGCACTGAATATAATTTTGTATGTTCAGTGTATAAACCCATTACTGTACAGCACTGCGGAATATGGGGGCATGAAAAGCACTGGTTTCTATTACACAAGACCTTTATAATAGCAGGCATATCTGTACATCATGACAATATTCTATCCACTTTTATTGGGCTATGTGATTTATGCTGATAAGGTACAGCAATTCCAATTGAACTAGGTTTTATGTAGCGCAAGTGTAGTTGACCTCGTTCATATAAGTAAATTATTCTTGCTTGTATGATGCAATTGAATTCTGACATTTACTTCACAAGAATTTATATTCTATTACAATCATTCTTTGTATAGCATGATTTATCATGAAATTGCTTGGCAATAAAATTTCAGGGCAAATGATAATTTCATTATATCAAAATTTCCAGTAATACTGGCCAGCCTTAACCACTAAATGTATCTGTGACCTTTAGGTAGGAGGACTCCATTCAACATCTATTTTTTAGGATTATACATGCTTTGTTGCAGTCGTAATATGCCATTGGGTTTCAGAATTTCTAACTGGGTTGCTCACAGGTGGTAATATTTGTAACTGCAATGTTTGTACAGGGGGGACATCCTTCCACCCAATAATCATAAGGTTTATTTTCTCCTGGTGCCGTCTCTATTGTAGGTCACAGCAGATCAAAAAGCGTGGGGACCTTTTAAGTTATGCATTCCTTAGCAATACAATGTATTGTTTAGTGACAAAAAATACTTCACATTACAATGGTTATAAATTTCATTTGTCACATTACCTGGATAGTTTTACATTTATTCTCCAAAAGCATTTTCCATTGTAGTTTATTGTCAGCATGAATATCTCCTTTTATTTCAAAAGCACAGGTCCCTGACTTCAATAACATCTCAATGTTATAATTAGACAGCTTTCCGACAACAACAGACATCTTGCTTTCCTCGCTTATCCCCTTCAGCAGAAAGAGGTTATGCCGAAATTCAATTTCCATTTTCATTTTTGGCTGGCACTCAGATCTTACTTGAATTTCAGAGGAGTTGCCATTGAATGTCAAGGCACAAAGAAGTTCTGCTTCACAGCCATTAATTATGAGAGATCCATTAACCCGAGATTGCGATGGGATATGGAGATCCTGACAACAACAAAAAAATCATTTATTTTTCTATTACTTTTATTAAGAACTATTTCAACATAGGAATAAAAGGAAAAAATATTAGCAATGCAGTTTTCCAAACATTATGGTTATGGTGCATATTATTTTTATACAGTTTTATATCATTAGGTAGCGTTCCTTTAAATTTTCTTGATACAAGAAAGCATAATTCTTCATGGAACTCTTCATGGAAGAGCATTTTGTTCTCCTTGAATCATATATTTTAAAGTTTTAAAAATGATCCTCTCTAAATAAATCTAAAGCAACTTGAATTTTAGCCGTGTTTTTTCTTTAGTAACTTTCCCAAAGCAAATAGGCCAATATTTGAGCTGTTATTGATCCTAATCTAAATTATCATTCTGTAAGATAAAGAGAAAAACGTTAAAAGTAATAGTTACCTTTAACGGCTTACAGTCTGTTTCTGTGAGAAGCATCCATTCAGTCTTATTACCAGACATGACTTCGGCTTTAGCACCAATTCTG
The DNA here is from genome assembly GCA_024363595.1 of Xenopus borealis. Taxonomy (NCBI): domain Eukaryota; kingdom Metazoa; phylum Chordata; class Amphibia; order Anura; family Pipidae; genus Xenopus; species Xenopus borealis. Next base: position 98,516,046 of record CM044447.1, read on the forward strand.
CATTGCCCAGACTGCACCATGATATGGCCACCAAGTGATGGTGCTGTTGATGTAGAGAATGAAAATTGATTTGCAGAGGGCAGTCCAAGCATATGGAAGGGGTGTATAGAGTGATTGAGTGATCCTTCCACAAAGTAGGGGTCACAGGTTTTTTTCACGAGCAGATGAGCATCATTTTCATCATATCCAATCTTTATGGCTAGCCCAAACCCACAAGGATCTCTCTGCAGTGAACCATTCATTAACAGGTTCTTTGGAATATTAAGTTTCTGAAAAAGCAAAATAAGGCATTACTAAATAGAATTCTTATTACACACACACAAACATACTGTACTTGTTCTTTCTATGGGGCAAATTAACTAAACAGTACAACTTCGCCAGCGATGGATTCGCAGCCATCGCAACACTTTGCCAGGCAAAAATTTGCTCAGCCAATGCTAATTCACTAAAGTGCAAAGTTGCATCCTGGGCGATGAACGCTGGTGAATGTTCTCTAGTGTAACTTCGTCAGAGTGAGCAAATCAAAGTTAAGCTGCGCTAGTGTTCAATTCTGCCTAGCACAACTTCGCTAGAGTTCTTGCGGTCAGGCTAATTTGAATATGGCGGGCAATTTAAAGTGTGGAGAATGGAGATATTTATGTTACATGGTGTATCTAATACATTACATTTACAGTGATAACTAGACATGACAAGGGAACCTTAATAAAGCAAATAGAGTTGTTTTAATGCTCTACACATAAGCCACAGTTGAATAATGTTCCATATGGTAGAAAATTTATGGGGAAAACCTGGTGCCTGAAATTTTTTTTTTATGGCTTTTGCAGCCTAGCACCCTGAAAAATTGAAAAGATGCCAGTGATTTTTGTACTTAGAAGATATTACTCTCAAAAATTATCATGTAAGTAACTGAAGATTTAGGATATTCTATGCACTCTGAAAGAGGTAAGCTTCAATAAAATCACCCTTCAGTGAATCTGCCCCTATGCCTATAAAGAAATCTAAATAATTTCAAACATAAAACGAATACCCTACTTTAGGAGTTTGGGTAGAGAAAACCATGGGAAAGGGATTGAAAAGAAAGGAAAGCTTGATTTCATGGCTAATATATCTGAAAGTGCCTCTGCTGGATTGCAGGTATATCATTACATGCTATGGCCATTACAGAAGGATGAAGGGGGGTTGTTCCCCTGAAAAAGTTGATCTTCACTCTTCACTACTCAAGTGAGTTTGTGGCTGGACTATTTTATATATATATTTATATATATATATATATATATATATATATATGAATGAGGTTCTTGGAATCTAGCACCAACGAAGACTGGATGCTGTGGATAACAGCTGATTTGTAGGTGTAAAATGGCTTAGAGCAGTAATCCCCAACCAGTTGTTTAACATGTTGTTCAGTAACCCCTTGCATACTGCTCTCAGTGGCCTCAAAGCAAGTGGTTATTTTTGAATTTCTGATTTGGAGGCAAACTATGGTTTCACAAAAAACAAGCTTACTGCCAAACAGAATTTCTTCTATTCTACCAGTCCACTTAGAGGCTACCAAATGTCAGCATTTATTTTGCTCCAACCAGGAACATTTTTTATGCATGTGTTGCTCCCTAACTCTTTTCATATTTCAGTGTGGCTCACTGGTAAAAAAAATGTTGGGGACTCCCAGATTAGTGAATAAGACACTGAAATCAGGAGCCACAAAACGCAATCCCAGTGTCCAGTGGGGGACTGAGGGACATGATTTTCGCTTGGAAATGGTGTACCATGATGCATGAATTTAATGTTTTGTAAGACTAAAGAGAATAATAACAGGCCTTGCACTACATATCATGTTTACTCACAGTGCTTCAATTTACCTCAATGTAAGTACAGGAATTTAAAACTGAAGTGGTCCAGTTTAAGAAGGAGGCGTAACTTCCATTATTTTCTTCTCTCGTTTCAGCGCTGGCTTTGATTAAACATTTTCCAATGGAGATATCGACTATTGTGCCAGCCTTCCCCTGTCTTGTAGCTGAAATCCTTATCTTGTTGTCTTTGGTGATGCCTAGTGTATGGAGCTGAGGCAAAGCATGTTTGAAACCAATTTCAATTGTGTTCTGTGAACCGCTTTCTGTGTTTATAGTTATTCGTCCAAATTCATCACCCATTGAAACAAGGCCAAACAGATTGGTTTTGTAGCCATTTGCCAGAAGAGATCCATTGAATATAGTTCTTAGTGGAACTGAAAACTTTAAAACAAGGTTAGCATTTTGATATACAAGCAAAGTCAATATGTCCACACTTGATTAAAAAATTGATTTAATAACTAGTAACAAGCTGTTGTTCAATCATGCCCAAAGAGTAAGAAAAGTTTCTTCTGTATACATGTTGCACTAAAGGATATTGAGCAAAAAACTAAAATGTTCATCTCCTAATAGATCACCATTTTGCTTTAACAAATAGACATGATTTAGTGAAATAAAAAAGCATTTGTGCATGACCCTACAAAGAGTATCTTGTTGTTCTACAGCGCATAAATTCAATATTTCTCATCAATTATGTTAAAACAATTGTTGAATACTGGAATTTGTAGTCCTTCTCTTTCACCTGAAAGGTGGGACCTGTAGAAAGTGGTGTTAAGTGGTATTCATGGGTATAGGTAACCAAGAAATATATTACCTGTGCGGTTTTCCTTGCAATGTCTCCATTACAGTGCCCATAAAAAAGACTAGAAGTAAATTCTCCATTGCAAGTGACCTGAAACATCAGAAGAGTTCATCATTTTTAAATCTTAAATCTAGATAATTTGTTACAAGTACATTTAATTATTTCATGGTGTAGAAATATAGCATGCATTATCTAGTTTATATGAACTTATGCTTTTTCTTACATTTCTTGGTCGTTAAGGGCGACATTATCTCTGTTAAGAATATATGAAATAAGATAATATATTTTGTTTATTGCATGTGGATGTCTGAGTTTAAAGTTTTCTATAGCAATTGTATTTCTACTCAAATTAGCAAAATGAAGGTATGTAATTAACAAGCAACTAATCTTCACTATTGTCCTACAGACAACCAAACCTATGAAAACATCTCCTCTGGTCTTTTCTTAATACAAGGAACCCGTGATGCAGAAAGCTCTAAATGACGTCTCCCATAGACTCCATTTTATCTAAATAATACAATTTTTTTTAAATGATTTCCTTTTTTCTCTAATAAAACAGTGCTTGATCTGAAAAAGTTGACTGATCCATATTGTAAGCAAAGTCAGCCTATTTGATTTATTTAATATTTACGTGATTTTCTAGTAGATGAGGTATGAAGATCCAAAATACAGTAATATCCATTATCTGGAAAATCCCAGGTCCTGAGTATTTGGGATGTAAGGTCTCATACCTGTATAACTTTTCTAACCTTCCAAATAAAGAGGAATTGATCTTTTAAGCTTTCCTAAATGCCCTTCTGGGGAAAACCCCATCTGGGGAAAACCCCACAACCTCTGTTTTATGCAAATAAAACCTGGGCTATGTCTCGAATAAAGGGGTATATTTATCTACCTCTAGAGTGAAATCCCACACTCTCCATTCAGTTCTATGGAATTTTTAAAAGAGTATTTATCAATGGGTGAAAGTGAAAGTTCATCCTTTGATAAATATGACTTGCAAAATCCCATAGAAATGAATGGAAATCATGTGGAATTTCACTCTAGAGGACTGTGGCCATCTCTAACTTCACTTTTTGATAAAAATACCTCAAAGTCTGGTTGCTAACTTTCACCTTCAATAGCATCTATAGTTGCTAATATAAGAGCCACATTAAGTGAAAAAAGTACTATGCTAATCTAGTCTTACGTTATTATCTTCCTATATATATTTAACCTCTTCAACAACGGCTACATATTTCGATCAAAAGGTCACTTAGCATGTTGCTGGCTGGCCCATAGGCTTATTTATGTAATTACTGCAAAGCCTCACCCATGAAAACTGATGTCATCCTAAGAAAGAGCATTCATTTCTGTTTTTGGAATGGGTCAAAGGTTTACTTATTAAGCTGTCTGTCTGACCCATTGCAGGAGTTGATTCCTTAGGGCTAGTCCACAAGGGAAGATTCAGGGAGATTTATTGACTGGCGACTAATCGCCGCTTCTTTGGGGCGACTAATCTCCCTGAATAAGCTTACCCCTGTCTCGTGCCTGCTAAAATGAAAATTCGCCTGCGCCTTTTCACACTTGACACTGTGCTTTCCTAAGTCGCTCAAAATTGCCTTGCCAATAGGCACAGGCGACTTTTCATTTTAGCAGGTGCGATGTCGCGAATAGGTAAGCTATTCAGGGAGATTTGTCGCCCTAAAGAAATGGCAGTTAGTCACCAGGCGACAAATCTCCCTGAATCTTCCTGTGTGGACTAGCCCTTAACCTCAGAGAAGGGCCCTTTTTTTCAGTATCACCATTTAAAAACAAACATTTCTGGTCTAAAACTCAACTGGAGAGGTGTTCAAGGTTGTAATATTTCAAACACATTGGACATGCCTCATTTGGAAGCAGAGATGTATGTGATTTCCGATAATACTGAGTTTATTTCTTCTCTTGCCCTATGTAATGATACATTTTTCCTTCCCTCTATTCTCTCCTTACTCCCATAATAACTGATTGTGTCAATTCAACATCCCCAGTTTCTTTTCTTGTCCCTCATTAATCATCCTTTCTATTCAACCCCTCACTGCCCACACTACTCAACTATAATTAGTCTAATGGCAGTGCAGATGAAAAACCTGGCATGTGTAACAGGAAAGGGAAAGTTTTGAGTAAGCACATAGAGAAGTTTAATTGGTCATAGCCTTGGGCAGCCCAGACCTTCAAAGACAACCCCTGATTTATTGTATTTATTAACTGTAATTTTATTAATCTGCACTGCCACAAAATAACTGCAAACCTATGTTTTGTCATTTACATAGGTTTTTTGCTTACCAAACATTATACCTAACCATAGATATTTACTTCACTTGATATCCTGGTGCTGTAGTGGCTCATTTACTTAGGGAGACAAGATTAAACACTGGTAATCTATTTACTGCCATGAAAACATCTCATCATTGAATAGGACATAGTCATCTCTTACTGACTACAATTAATATGGGTAAAACTTTGCTTCAGCTGAGCATGGCTGCCATTTGCAATAATGGATGCATTAATTTGACCTCTGTACTAACACACTAACAGACATAGCCAAAGAAGACAAATGACATTAAAACAATTCAAAATATATGCACTGATTATCATGGGTTTGAAGCCAACCTTCATGCTTGATGGTATTATGTAATTAATTGAGCTGAGGTCATTTTGCAGAGAAAGAATAATGTTGGAAGTGTCTCCAGTAGTTTTCTTATTCACTTCAGCTTTGATGTGTTCATCTTCTGCTTGAACTGCCATTCCTGTTACAAACCCTTTGTCTGCGCTCTAAAAGTAAGAATAAATAAGTAAATACATAAAGTCTTGCCACATTAACACATATATATATATATATATATATTTATTTTTATACTGAACAATTCCTTTAAGTGTCTGAGACGCCAGTTGTTTTGCTATTAACGGATTACTACTCCCTGTGTTGAGTATCTGAGGCTGGTGGAACAAATCTTTGACTTGGAGAGCGTTTCCTTATTTGGTTTCCTTGTGACCCTTTTTTTATCAATTAATCTAAACTCTAACCAAAGTGTGCTACTAATTTTACTATACCTCAGAAAAAGAAAATGTGTATTCTTTGAATTAGTAGTATAATCGCAAAATAACTGCATCAACATTTCTGGTCCTCTTGCTGGCTTAATGTTCTGTGGCTTTATGCTCTATTGACCAGGGTGGGAGACATTGCGTTGGTGTGTTGACATTGTATGCATTGACTTGTATGTTACAGACAATTGCCTATGTCTCATCATCTCCCATTCAGCTCAAAATCTAAACCATATGTTTTAGATTTTCAAATCCCATTTCAAAGGAATAGAGAAGGAAATCTCAGATGCTGAGATATAATACATGTACTTTCCATAATTATTGCATTAAGGGGACTTTAAAACGTAATGGAGTAATGGAGCATGGGGCCAATTCACAAAAAGTATTCAATGCCACACTTACACACTTAAACAAATGCTTTCATAACTACTTAGAATTATGAGAAAATAAATTAAACATAGATTTTAAAATATGGACAGACTACTTATTGCCCTATTGTAAATGAGTTCCATGGTTGTTCATATAGAATGTAGTATGCACAAAAAAAATTATTCAAGCCATTAGTCTGATAATAATTGATGGAAGGAGAACATTCAATAATGAAATAACTTTAAGGACTTTACCTTATAATAGCAATTGCCATTTATATTGTATGGTAATCCGTGGAATTTTAGATTACCAACATTGTGCTTCAGTCTAGCAGTGAGCTGGGATACTGGTAACATTCTCTCTAATCCTAAAGAAATGTCAATTCTACTTTTCCCATTATCCAGGGCAATTCCAAATGTTCGATTGGTACTGGTATTTTCCAATGTTACTTCAACAGCACCTGCTGTCGGAATTCCTGCACAATGCAATACAAACATTTTGCTGTATCATGGAATGTTAGATTAGCAGATGCCATATTTCTATTACTCGTACTATACAGTAGCCCTCAAATTCTCCAAACAACGAGTTGATCTGATTTGTTGTGATATGCGAAATATGTTGGTGCTATATATTGAAATTAATAATCTTAGTGGTTTTTATGTACCAATGATCATTATCTAATGACCCAATAATGCACAATGCAGCCCCTAACCTAAGTCTACACAATATTGTATTTTTCCTTACTTTCCAGACGGGGAAAAATGTAAAATAACTTGTGTACACATAAGGCCAATGTCACCATTTTATGTGCTGAGAAAAAACGTTTTTAAAATACTTTAATTTCTTTCAGATTTGACTGTAGGGGTAACAAACTTGAGATGCAAGGCTATTAAATGAATGATAATACAGCAGTATTTCAGTCAGTTATCGAAGAGATTTTAAATTGGACCCTCCCATGTGGCCAGCTCTTCATGCTTTATTTGAGGCTATATTTATATTGATAGATATTTATTGAATCAATATTACTGGTCTGTCAAATAAATTAACTGGTTGTACTGGTTCCTAAAATTCAAACCCAGATTGAACCCCTATGAATCCTGCAGGAAAACTGATAAATCAGCTCCTATGTTTGTGTGAGTGTGCTTTTCATTTTAAGACGAGTGCTATTCTTAAATGCAAACAAATATTTACCTGTAGTATACTAGCGTATTATATACCTGCATTCTGTAAAGAAATAATGTTGTGCACAAGCCTCCCTGTAACACCTCGTTGTATGTGGTCACCAGCATTGGAAAGATCCATGCATAGTAATTTTTCATCGGCTTGGATACAGACTTCTCCATTTTTATTTAGTTCTTCTATCTGGACATAAGCACTTAGTTTTGTTTCCACAGGCAAAGAATAGCTTCCATTTTGGGACAAGTTGAAAGTGATATTGTGCTGTGTACCATTTCCAAACACGTTTCTATTTCGAACATAAATTCTGTAGAACTCATGGTTCTTCCGAAAACTGATGTAACCTATAAAAATACAAAAAGAAAGAAAGCTTACAGTATACAGCCAACTAGATACAAGACTGTAGGAGCAGTGTGCACACTGAATTCTTGCAAAAATACCAGTATGTTGATGGCCTTAATGTGACAGTCAAGTTTCTATGAGTGACTTCAGTCATAATGCCTACTGCTTTGCTGTTTGAGTTTACCTTATGCGGAAAGATGCACATAAATACTTACCTTCATTAATATTTTTCTTTTGCTTTAGAGATCCTTCAATTAAGAGTTGGTGAGGTATAATTGCTAGTCCATTAATGGTATGCATAAGGTTTCCACTAAATGACAACACCAATCCAACTTTTTGCTCCTTTGATCCCAGAAGTTCAATCAACAAGGACTGGTTATTAACAGTAGTCTCGGATAAAAGGGAAAACCTAAAAAGGAACAAGTTAACCAACAAAAGGCATCTGAATTGAAGAAAAGACTAACAAAAATACTGTATATACTCTTATATTTTCTACTTCTAGTTCTTTATGCTCTTAGGCTGATGGAACCCTGCTTAGTAGTGACACCCAGGAGTTTATGGACTATGACTTGGTAGAAGTGCTCAATACTCTCTGAATAGCCAAGTTAGATTCCATGAAGTTCATCTTAGAGGGTGAGAGACAGAAGTAGGCTAACTAGCTGGGTAGCTTGGGCTCCACCAAGGAGTGGGGTCAGTACTTAGGCATCCTCTCAGTACAAGGAGCACATAGACAGGCATAGTGAGACTCTTAAACAGCTTCTTGCTGGAATCCTTTATTGTGTGCTTGGTGGGTCCAACCCTTAAAGTCTCTTGTAGATGTGATGCTATGAAATTCTACATATTCTCTGGAGAACCGTTCAGCAGAACTGGAGCCAACTGGCAATATAGTCCCATATCTGATCACTTGGTAGTCACTAAAATGTACCGTGTATCCAGGTTAACTTCCCCACTAACGGTCTCAGTTTCCAAAAATGTTTCATAATTTTGATTCATAAAAAATGTCTTATGTATTAAGGTCACCTAGATCACCTTACTTTACTGTACCTTGAAGGCAATGTCTTGCCAGTAATCCGTAAGTGAGCAGTCAATGGATCAGCTAGAACAGTTTGATGCAAAGATGCACTGAGCCCAATGATTCCAATGTTTGTCCTACTGTCATTGTTTAAATCTACCTCAAATAACAAAACCTCTTTACCCCAGTGCAGGGTGAATGTTCCGTTTACATCCCTTGCGCCATATCTTTTCACTGTTGCATCAGCCTATAAGAAAATATGCAAATGGTAGCATAAGCAAAATGAAGGCTACAGGCTTATTCAACAAAAGTGCAAAGTTCGCACCAGAGCTAGAAAGCCATAGCAGCCAATTAGCTGGTAGCATTTACTGGTCTCCTGATTAATAGCGAACAAATGATTGATTGTAATGATTGTTAGTGTTCATGTTGTTAGATTCTGGTGCTTTTAATCCAGTTCATTACAGAAGCTTCATTGGCTTTGCTCAAGTTTTCCAAAACGAAATTAAGGGTTTATTTGGCATTTATGGGTCAGTCTTCCACCCTTATCATCTTTGTAGTTGAATAAAGGTTTTAACTCTACAGTCATTTTATTATCTGCCCCTATAATCTTTTGGCTGGCTTACACTGTACAACACCTACCATTCTGAATGCCTGCATTGTTACCTTCACAATTGCATTAGTAAGTCATAACTTAATTTGCAACTTGATTTGTCTCTTCCACTAATGCTTCGTAAGAAAACAAGCATCTAGTGATGGGCTAATCTGACCCATTTTGCTTTGCCAAAAATTCACGAAATGGCGAAAATTAGGCCGAAATGCACTAAAGAAATAGCCATTGCTGGTACTGGTGAGTGTGTGGAATCTCTCTGGGTAGAGATTTCGACTGGGCAAAAAGTTACAAAGAAAATTTTAATAGGTGTATGCTATAAACCACCTCGAATAAATGACAAGTATGAAGCCCAGCTACTTTTACAAATAGAAGCGGCTTCACAACTAGGTCAAGTTATTATTATGGGTGACTTCAATTATCCGGACATTGACTGGGGTAATGGGGTTGCCAAGACAGAAAAAGCTAGTAGGTTTGTAAATATGCTAAATGACAACTTTTTATTCCAGCTCGTTCAAGAACCTACTAGGAATAACTCTCTTTTGGATCTTGTAATAACTAATACTGATCTTATCTCAAGCATTTGTGTGGGTGAGCATTTGGGGAATAGTGATCATAACATGGTCTCCTTTGAGATTTTGTTGCAGAGGCAACTCTATAAGGGAGTGACTAAGACATTGAATTTCAGGCGTGCAAACTTTGACAGTATAAGGGCATCTCTGCAACATATTAAGTGGGAAATGCTTTTCACAGGGTTAAACACCGAACAAAAATGGGAATTCTTTAAAATACTGCTTAATAAATATATATGTCAGCATATTCCGCTTGTAAACAAAGAACGTTGTTGCAAAACAAAACCTTTTTGGTTCAATAGGAGTGTTGGTATTGAGGTGGGTAAGAAAATACGTGCTTTTAAGGCTTTCAAGTTAGCTGGGACAGCCGAATCATTTATAAGGTACAAGGAGGCCAATAAGTCATGTAAAAAAACAATCAGGCAAGCTAAAATCGATATGGAAAAGGATATAGCAGTAAGCAGTAAAAAGAATCCAAAATTATTTTTTAAATATATTAATAGTAGAAAAATGAAACAGGAAGGGGTAGGACCTTTATTATCAGAGGGGGGTCAGTTGGTTGATGATAACAAGCAAAAAGCAAAGATTCTGAATGAATACTTCTCATCGGTATACACAAATGAGGAACCAACTAATGAAGGTTTCCTTGTTAATAGCCCCAATTCTAATACATCCAATGATGTATGGTTCACACATGAGGAAATTCAAAAGAGACTAGAAAATGTTAAGATAAACAAAGGTCCAGGCCCAGATGGGATTCACCCCAGGGTACTTAACGAACTTAGCTCTGTGATTGCCAAACCTCTATACTTAATTTTTCAGGATTCTTTGAGGTCTGGCATGGTGCCGAGAGACTGGCGAATTGCTAATGTGGTGCCGCTATTCAAAAAGGGATCCCATTCTCAGCCTCAAAACTATAGGCCAGTTAGTCTGACGTCGGTGGTAGGAAAGCTTTTTGAAGGATTAATTAAGGATAGGATACTGGACTTCATAGCAAATAACAATACTATGAGTTTGTGCCAGCATGGTTTTATGCATAATAGATCTTGCCAGACTAACTTAATTTCTTTTTATGAGAAGGTAAGCAGGGACCTCGATTCTGGGATGGCAGTGGATGTGATTTACTTAGACTTTGCTAAAGCATTCGATACAGTGCCACACGGAAGGTTACTGGTTAAATTAAGGAATGTTGGCCTTGAACATAGCATTTGCACCTGGATAGAGAACTGGCTAAAAGATAGACTACAAAGAGTGGTGGTAAATGTAACATTTTCTAATTGGACCAGTGTTGTTAGTGGGGTACCGCAGGGCTCTATACTGGGTCCCTTGCTTTTCACCTTGTTTATTAATGACCTGGATGTGGGCATTGAAAGTACAGTTTCTATTTTTGCAGATGATACTAAATTGTGCAGAGCTATAGGTTCCTTGCAGGATGCTGCCACTTTGCAGAGTGATTTGTCTAAGTTGGGAAACTGGGCAGCAAACTGGAAAATGAGGTTTAATGTTGATAAATGCAAGGTTATGCACTTTGGCAAAAATAATATAAATGCAAGTTATACACTAAATGGCAGTGTGTTGGGAGTTTCCTTAAGTGAGAAGGATCTTGGGGTTTTTATAGATAACAAGTTGTCTAATTCTGGGCAGTGTCATTCTGTAGCTACTAAAGCAAACAAAGTTCTGTCTTGCATAAAAAAGGGCATAAACTCAAGGGATGAAAACATAATTATACCTCTTTATAGATCCCTAGTAAGGCCTCATCTGGAGTATGCAGTGCAGTTTTGGACTCCAGTCCTTAGGAGGGATGTAAATGAGCTGGAGAGAGTGCACAGACGTGCAACTAAACTGGTTAGAGGGATGGAAGACTTAAATTATGAGGGGAGACTGTCCAGGTTGGGGTTGTTTTCTCTGGAAAAAAGCCGCTTGCGAGGGGACATGATTACACTTTACAAATATATTTGAGGACATTATAGACAAATATCAGGGGACCTTTTTACCCATAAAGAGGATCACCGCACCAGAGGCCACCCCTTCAGACAAGAAGAAAAGGACTTTCATTTGAAGCAGCGTAGGTGGTTCTTCACAGTCAGGACGGTGAGGTTGTGGAATGCACTGCCGGGTGATGTTTTGATGGCTCATTCTGTTGATGCTTTTAAGAGGGGTTTGGATGATTTTTTGGACAGACATAATATCAAAGGCTATTTTGATACTAAAATCTACAGTTAGTATAGCTATGGGCATACAGGTATATGGTTTGTGTTTGAAAGAGTGGAGATTGTGTGTGTGTATGTATGCTGGGTTTTTAATTTGGAGGGGTTGAACTTGATGGACTCGGTCTTTTTTCAACCCAATTTAACTATGTAACTATGTAACTAAGTCTATGGCTGAATTTTTTTTTGACCAGCAACAAATAGCGCAACAAATTTTTCCATCCATTAGAGTCAGTGGCTGTGATTTTCGTGGGGAAACTTGACAAAATATTTTACTCATCACTACAAATATATCAAAATAAATAAAACACATTAATACACAGGAACTGTTTTCCCACAGGAGTTATCAGCAAGTGAAAACTATAAGATTCTGACCACTTCAGATTTCTTTGTCACTCTTGACCAGGAGATAGCATGGTTTCTTTGCTGACCTTCAACAGAAATGGAGTCAGGAAGGGGTAATTGGGTGCTTTTCTCTTGACCACAAATGGTTAGCCATTAGACAATAAATTAATGATGCACTTATATTTTCATAGTCATCAATGTCACTGCAAAAACATACTGTAATCCAGCAAATTCTTTATAAGGTACATGTTACCAATTGTGACCATTTGCTAATTAGTTTCTCACTCAATTATAGCTTTAATAATATTTATTAAATATACAGTAATTATGATAATTATGTTTGTTGTGTTTGTGTATATATAATTTATTTGACTAAGCCCCCACATATATATATATATGTGTGTGTATTGTATTTCACATAAGCAAGGAGGTCAACACTATACCTGGATATTGTGAGGAATCCTCAAATTAAAGGGATGTGTGAAGTAGGAAAAAAATCCTATTTGATTCAATGTACGATTTAACTGTGCGTGCAACTAAATGGGTAGAAAAGGAATATGTAGTTAGAAGATATCATTAAAATACAAGTAACAGATTAATAACTATATGCACGTTATCAGGAGTATTAACATAGTTAAATTAATTCCTATATAATATAAATTCCTTACTGACTCACCCAGTAAAGTCCAAAATATACTAAAGTATGGGCAGCTGAACATTGAATGTGTAGATAACATTGACATTTTGATGCTGACTGTTGCACAAAGCACACCCAAAACTACATTCATGCCTCAAAGTCACAGTAGAAAGCAGCAACAAAACTGACATTTCTGAGATCCATTTTACTGCTCCTTGCTGCACTATGCATTGTGGGAAAATGGGCCATAAAACCCAACAGAGTGGTATTATAAACTATGTTGTCACATTGGGGAGATGCAGCAATTCATTTGAGTACTTATGTGAGATAGGATAATTAGTAAAGCAACTAAAATCAATATTAACAGATAGTTATATATAATCTGTTATCACACAGTTATCGATTCAGTGGTTTCTGTATCTGGGTTGGTCCCGTTATGCGACAGAATACACTGAGGTCACACACTATGGAGCAGATTTACTAAAATTCTAATTGAGGAATTGTTAGGAATTCCCACCAGGTAGAACTATGATAAATTTGTCAGAATATGTTTTGAGCTGTTCTCAGATCAGTCCCACCATACTGATATTCCCTAAAATAAAAGTGAATTTTTTTTAGTGATGAGGGGTGGAGTTTAAAGTTTATAACTTGGTATGTGATTTTTTTGTTGTTACACTTGATAAATAGCTATGCTCGAAACATGTTGTGCCGAAAAAATAGCACTAGTTTTGCAGCAACCCACTGCGTTTTGATTGAAGTTCATCACTCATTTTTTCTGGTGTAAATCAAGGGTATGGTTGTGCATGTGCAGACCACTTTTTCCATTGGACTTCAGTCTACTTATTGGCTGGGCCCTCCACCCAGAAGCCCTAGTTACCAATGGGTTGATAATTGTGACCCTTCCTTGGGGTAAGGCCCTACTAACATAGTAGTATTGAGCCCTGCTATTCATGATGGTGGCCCCTTCATACTCTCCGGTGAAGTTCCATAAGACGCAGACCTGTTATCCTTAAAACAATATTGTAGTGATGGGTGTATTGGACGAGTTTCACTGAAAATTCATGTAAAAATTTGCCAAACACATTAAAGTTACATTTGCAGACCATGCAACATTTCTTTTAGCCATATATTAAAGTCTATGGACATTTTTTTCTCTGTGAAACGCAGCAAAATATTTTGCTCATTACTATTTAGGAATCTCCTCCTTCACACAAGGTGTGTCTATATTACAGACTAACATACAGTGGAGACATAATTAACCTTGAATTATCGACACTGGAATGATAGAACTCTCAAAAATATAGAAAAATTCTAACCTGCAATGTATTATTTCTGTTGATTATTATTTTCCCCCATATACCGTGATTAAACTCATCTTGCTTGGTAAGCCTTGAGAACATTTCCCCATCAAATATTAAGGCACGTGGCATTCTCAACTGTAATAAAGCATATATACTATTAACGGAGTACATTATTTGGAACAGAGTCTTTTTGACAGAGGTTTCAAAAATTCTTAACATATGAGGTTATATATATATATATATATATATATATATATATATATATATATATAAAAAAAAACAAGAAAATTCCCCAGCACTCCAACCTTTAACCCCTAAGTGAGAATTTGCACAACTGAACTGCAACTAACAAAAAGGGATTGAGCGGCATTACCTTGTTTAAGTATCACTATATGTATTATGGGAGGTGGCTCTCCTTAAATGCTTGCTCTCCCAACCCCCATTTAATGAAGTCTTTGGTAGAGATCATACTAAATAAAGAGAAAAGCAGGTATGGTCTTTCTCCCCCCAAAGATAATACTTTTTTCGCTTAGGATAGGACTGACGCATGGACACTGCCTTGACGGGGCGCGTCAGCTTATGCATATTTTGTACAAACTTTGTAACTAAAAGTGTCTTTTTTGTTAGTTGCAGTTCAGTTGTGCAAATTCTCCCTATGGGGTTAAAGGTTGGAGTGCTGGGGAATTTTCTTGTTTTTTGTATATCAAGCCAGCCCACGTGCACCCAATTGCTAAGGGATTGAGCGGCATTAACTTGTTTAAGTATCACTATATATATATATATATATTAGTTGAGGTTGAAGAAGAAACATATGTGTAGTTCCACCTTTCGCCCAGGTAAATCATACCTAACCTATAGTGGTACAGATGTAAGCTGTGCCAAAGGGGCTCATGCAAGTCCTCAAGTGCAACTTCACCGTAGTCAGTTGCACGGAAAACCACTTTGTTAAAGGTACTTGTGCTTAGCACTTCTCAGTTCTTCCTACCTTCTGTTCCAAAATGAGTGCTGCTGCACATATTGATGGAAGGGAACAGTGGTGCTATGGCCACTCTGGACCAGGTGGTAGCTCCAAAGGCCATTTGCACCCCAAACACCGGAAAAGTTGACAGGCAGACTTTGAAAATATTCTGCATATTCGCACCAGATTTGCTCCAATGTGTTGGTGCAGTTGTTTTGATTTATATTATGCACCAAGTGCAACTCCCCCTTGCAACTGCAATGGTGCTGGAATTTTAGGGGAAAAAAGGCTGCATTGTGGGGGGAAAATGGTGATGGTGACAGCACTTGGGGACATACATGTGCCCTATAGTGAGCAGTAGTGATGGCAATGAACAACACCAATATGGCGTGTCAACATTCATGGTCAGGCTGATTTATTAATTTGTGATTGCCATATTTTGCCACAACTTGCTTTTCTTTATTTCCTGATGATCAATTTTTCTCCTTTGGTTTTTAAAACTTGCATCTCGGCAGATTTTAATTGGGGAGATCTATATTTACATAATTGTGTAACTCATCTGTGACTTCTATCTTTATAATTACAGTAGTAATTATCGAATTTATATAAAAAAATGTTTTCCTTTTGAAGTGTCTGTACTAATAAACTGCAGGGTACATGGTCAGTTCGGTATTTAAACAATTCCATCCAGGACCTGCACTCCTAATATTAATGTACAAGGTCCTCCCTTGTACCTTTATCAAGGATAGTGCAATAAGTTAGATACACAAATATACTGTATACAGTCCCCTATGTGCATAAAAAGGTGCCATTGCCAAAATGGCATGATTAAGATATATATTGCTCAGAGGGCGCAGTCAATTAAAATTAATTGAAATGAATTAAAATGTGAGCACTGAAACTAGCACCAGTGTTCCTGAAGTCTGAGGCACACATAGTTTAACACTGAGGCATGAATTAATGTAAAATTTGATTACCTGGAAAGAGTGAGTCATATCCATCCGTAACACATGCCATAATTCTCTTTTACTAGATTTGTTCTGAAACATTCCTGTGAGACCAAATACATTTCTCTTGTTTGCTTTAATGGTTGCTTCAATTTCAGTTTTTCCCTGAAACAGACACAATACCATTTAGTTAAGGTAAAAAACTGAATCAGAAACACAATCTATATTGTATAATGATTTGTAAGACGATATATACCTGGCCCGGTAAAAACACTACATTATTTTCAGTAACTTACAAGTGGTTCAATTTCTTTATAGGAGTGGTTCACCTTTAACTTTTGGTATGTTATAGAATGGCTAATCTTTTCAATTGGCCTTTGTTTTTTATTTGTTGTAGTTTTTTTAATTATTTGCCGCCTTCTGACTCTAACAGCTTTCAAATGGGTTACCTGACCCAATCTAAAAACAAATGCTCTGTAAGGCTGTATTGTTATTGCTAATTTTTTATTACTCGTTACTCATATCCCAGTTCAAATCTGTGCATGGTTGCTAGGTTTAGACCATAGTAATCAGATTGCTGAATCAAAAGCTAAATAACTCAAAACAATCTGCAAATTATCACAGAATATCACTCTCTACATCAGGGATCCCCAACCTTTTCAACCAGTGAGCAACACTCAGAAGTAAAAGGAGTTGGGGAGCAACACTATCTATAAAAAATGTTAAAAATGTATAAAAATGTTCTTGGGGTGCCAAATAAATGCTCTGAATGGCCATTTAGTAGCCCCTATGTGGATTGTCAACCTACATTCAGGCTCTGTTTGGCAGTACACCTGGTTTTTATACAACCAAAAGTTGCCTCCAAGCCTGGAATTCAAAAAATAAGCACCTGCTTTGAGGCCACTGGGAGCAACATCCATGGGGTTGGAGAGCAACATGTTGCTCACGAGCTACTGGTTGGGGATCACTGCTCTACATCATACTAAAAGTTAACTCACAGTTGAACCCCTTTAAGTACTGAGCTCGAGAATTAGAGTTGTTCTCTTAGTAAAACAGATCATACAAAACCAGATACATCCCCATCAAATTAGTATCATCCAAAACCTGTGCAAAGTATCATTCAAAAAGTTCCTAAAACTTGGCATCTTCGATCCCAAGAATAGATGCTTTTTTGTTTCTTTGGGCAGATTTATTGCTTTTTGCTTTCTCAGACTTTTGCTATGATTATTTTTTAGTAAGTTAATTTTTCCCGCAACTGTATTTTTTTAATAAAAATCCTACCACGTAACACCTGCTGAGATTTAATATATTTTTTTTAAAAATGTGAACACAAAAAAGTAAATTACAGAAAAAAATACACAATTTTTGTAGCCGTTATAAATGAGAAGTATGGCAACATATGAACGTGAAAATGTATACATACCCCCCTTGGAGAAATAGAACCGACAGCTACTGCTCCCTGCAAACCTTAAAAAACACTGCAACCAAGCACAAACTGGTAACTGCTAATGAGTAATGTTGACATCTCTTTTACACCAGTGACATTGGTTACATGATTTATGATTCTCTCTTTGATTTCATGATCAGAACATAAATCTTGGTTTTCTTGGAATTTAGAGTTTTTGACAGATGTTTTGAATTACAGTTGTTAGAATAATTTATTCTATCAAAAACACACTTACCAACACCTGTCTTTTCGTTGAAGCACAAATTTCAAGGTTGTTAGGAAAAACCTGATGTTTATATGGATGTCGGAGATCTGCACAAATCTGATAAAAAAAAAATATATTTAAACAAATATCAGTGTGCAATGAAACATTCAGCCCTTTTAATATAGAATAGTGCTCCAATACATTTTTTCACAAAAAGATGGTCTTCTAAGTGTACTCACATATAGATTTTCTGTATTAAACCCAAGAGTGATTGTCTGAACACATTCTTCCAACCCATCCATCAGGAGTTTTGTTTCTAGCATATAATGCCTTTTCTGCTTATCCACAGTAAATGTCTCTTGGAGGAGAATACTTTGTGGAACTGGTACTTTAAAAGGATGTCTGCAAAAAACATTCAGCTATATATTTTATCAGTGCACTCAGGTTTAGAAATTGACATATGACTGTACATATTTCCTGCTTATCTATAGTTTCTAAATTTTACTGGCTCAAAATAGATTTTCTTTCAACAAAAAAGGCTAAATAATTTTTTTAAAAAAAAAGGTATTATCAAGGGCCAATAATCATTGCAAATATCACCAGTGGAATGTTATAACAAAGATCACTTAGTCAGTTCATTGTTTCATGGCCAAGCTGAGCATGGAAATAAGGTTTGGTAGAAACAGGATTTACAAATATTTTAAGGTGTACAATTTGTTTTCCCGCCATAAACAACATTTGAAGTTTTATGCTTTATGGCTGAGATCCTCTTGCATATAGATGATTCTTTATCTAAAAGGCACAGGCATTCTATTGTTTGGATCAGGGTTTTTAGTTAGTCAAACACAGAGGTATTAGATAAGACTTTAGAAAAATTGTTCAGCCATAAATCCATGCGGTGGGGCATACAAACTGTCTTTTTGATAGAAGATTTACTGATTACAGTATATACATCTATGTATAGTAAAAGCTGTCAGAAGCTTCAGAATTGTGCTTGGGAAAACATTTTCATCATGAAGCACATGCAACACATATTTTCCCACCAGCAATTGGTATTAATGCTGGTGGAAAGGGAACTTTAGCCATTTTGTTGCCCACACTAGAGGAGATTAAGCATGGCAAAAAGACCCTTGTGCCATTAACTTAAAGTGTACTAGTTTATTTTTATTATTGTGTTTTGTAGAAGTAAATAGGTTAAACAATGGGATACAAGACCTAAGATAAAGAAGACCTTGTTTCTGATATAACATTTTGTCCTTCTTCAGTTCTTCTATCTGTCCATCCAACTGTAAAATTAGAGGATAACTCTTCTGATCTGTCCACATTGTCTTGATTGAGAAATTTGTCTTCTTTGGCTGTGATTAAATGGATTTCCAAATTATATTTCAAATTCTATATAAGTATCTACAATTGGATGTAAATGTTGACAGGACTGTGTGCCTAGTTGGAAAGTCTCTCCAGAGAAAGAACATCTGCTCAAGAAAATGTGTGTAAACAAAGTAATTGACATTTCCTACAGATATATAAATGCATGTATACACAAACACACATAATATTTAAGTCTAGGTTTTTCCTTACTGAGAACCACCCCAGGACTCAGCAAGAGGAAATTGTAAATGCAAGGAGTTGTAGCTAAGCAACAGTTAGAGGTCGGAAAGACTCACACAAATGTTTATAACTGTATATCATATATTATCAACGTTTACGTTTAAGAAAACCTTTTTTTTTTTTTTTTTTTTTAAATGACTGATGATAGTTATGTGGCCTAGTTTGTTACTAGATGTTATTTACGTCCTACTATGATACATACCCAATCTATGCTACTGTAACCAGCACTGAAGTTAAACTCTTGCTTTGAACCTTTGATCTTGAAGGTAAACAGCTTTATTTTTTCATTATTTTCTAGGTGGATTTCATTCTTTAGAAGTTGATTCCACAATGATACCATTTCACTGTAACTTCTGAAAGCATTCCCCCCAATAAAATTCACAGTGGATGCCTAGAAATGAAAGAAATATTGCAGCATGGATATTATGCCACCTTGTTAGTAGATAGAACCAAGGCAACTCTTTAAAGAGAAAACACTGACTATTCAATAAGCAGTATTCATTTCTGAATGTAGGTGCTGTGTAAATTGAAATTTACTGTAGGACAGAAATCATCTTTTTTACCCATAATGCATTACCCTTTGCATTATTGTAGCCTTATTGCAGCCACATTCCAAGTTCTTTCTGTAATTGCACCCAATGTGTTGGCTGGTTTGCCCTTCCACCTAGTGTAACAAATGGCTCAAAAGTTTGATGCTTGGCAAACCACTGAGCTACTGCAAACTCGAAAGTAACATTAGCTCCATGGTTCTCACAGTGGCCTGTGTTAATGGATACAGCATACTTGTGCCTAAAGAATCACATGCAGAGATCATTTAGCCCCAGAAAAGACAAAATATTAAATCCAGTGTAGTTATAACCAATTTATCAAAATGTGCATCCAAAATTGCACCTTGCATACTTGAATAACAATTCACTAACTGTCATATTATAAATATTATATTGCAAAATGTATGGCTTTTTGCTCTAATTTATGTGAATTTGATGTGAATTTTACAACCATTTTATGGCTATTTACAACAAATTGGGTGGAAGTCTCCATACAATCTGAATTTAGATTTGCATTAATGTAGCATTGCAATATAGCACTTCCTTCTTTTAAACATACATGAGTCAGTATGTTTAAATTATTTTCCCCTGAACTGAAGATAGGATCATAACAGACCCACTGAGAAAAAATGCATTAATGGCCAGATGCAATCTTTGCCAAATTGGACTTAAATGTTTTATGTATGGTCACCTACAAATTGGGTTTATTTGTTGTTGGTTTAAATTTTTACTAGGGATGCAACAAATCCAGGATTCGGTTTGGTATTTGGCCAGGATTCAGAGGATTAAGAGGCGGCAAGGGAAATCATAACTTTTTGTCACAAAATAAAGAAGTAAAAAAATTTTTTCCACTTTTTCCCTACCCAGCCCTAATTTACAAATGCAAATTAGCATTCGGTTTGGTATTTGGAGAATTGTTCATGTAGGATTTGGAGATTTGACAGAATCCCAAATAGTGGATTTGGTACTGTACATAAATAATTTATACAAACACTGACAAAGTATGAATCTAAAAATACATGAAAGACTGACTCTTAGATATGTAGCCGTAGGTGTGTGAATATGGATTTTCCCCTCTTTCTCATTTCCTTTGTCTTTGTAGAACATTTCTAGAACTAGATTCTTTATGGTGAGAGCCTTTCCTGCAGACATTTCTATTATAGTCTGGTAGGCATATCGCTGAGGCTGATAGCGTTTCAGGGCTGAGTACAGATATAGCCATGGCGTGTCCATAGTAAATGCCCCTGTAATGAAAAAAGAAATGTAATGTTCATGGCAATGATAGGCAATTATACAGACTAATGCTATTAAAATTAAAGAAAAAAATAAGGTACAAACATGAAAATACTTAAAACCATTCTTAGATAATAGCAGATCATACTTAAATATTATATATTATCCTAATATTAAAATGAAGCAGCATAGACTTAAGGAATGGGATCCATAATCCAGAAACCCATTATCCAAACAATCCAAAATGTTAAAAACTATTCCTTTTTTTTGTAAATATAAAACAATGCCTTATACATGATCCACACCAAGATATAATTAATCCTTATTGGAGGCACATTTACACAATTTACTAGTAGACTTAAAGAACAAGTAAACATTTTTTTTTCTATCTGTAAATTTCCTCTAAACAGCCCCCCAGATTAATGTACCTTAGTCCCTGCTGCAAGTCTGCTCTGGTTTCTGTGTTATCAGCAGCTTGTTTCCCCTTCTTCCTGGTGCAGAGTGAAGCCCCGCCCCTTAGCTTACTGAGCTGACCTTATCTCTGTGACTAGTCCTGGAGATCATTTGCATGTTGTGACAGAGCAGAGACCAGTGTGTGCAGCACCTTTTTTTTCTCCTCATGTGCAGTCTCTGCTCCTTCTGGTTCATTCCATATCACAGCAGCACTGAGAGGAATATTTCTCTGACACTGCTGATGTACTGTAAGTAAAGTAACAGCCCTTTCTCAATTTATAACACATTTTATAATGCTATTGATTGCTATCATGCTATGCCTGATCTATCTATTTTCCATTTCTGCATACTGACATAGATTAAATATGGTGGTTGTGCAAGTGATTGTTGATGAGCCTGGGGGAGCTGATTTATTATCAGTTAGAATGGCAAGTGGGGATTTTATTTAGAATCAGAATGGCAGCTTGTTCTGGGAGTTTTTCATTACAGTGAATGTTCAGAGCCTTATGCAAGAAATGTTTGTGATGCTGGGGGAAACTAGCTTACTAATGCACACACTGGCTCCCTCTACCTCTCTATTGTGTAACAGCAGCAAATGGACTGCTCAGTAAGATAAGGGGCGGGGCTTCACTCTGCACCAGGAAGAAGGGGAAACAAGCTGCTGATAACACAGAAACCAGAGCAGACTTGCAGCAGGGACTAAGGTACATTAATCTGGGGGGCTGTTTAGAGCAAATTTACAGATAGAAAAAGAAAAACATTTATTTTTCCTTTAAGGTATAGAGATACAAATTACGGAAAGATTAATTATCCAGAAAGCCCCAGGTCCCAAGCATCCTGGATAACAGGTCCTATACCCTTAATACTGCAAATTTACTTTACTCAGAAATCCTTACAAATTTGGCATATCCAACAAGGTAAACGCAACCTACATTTCATTCATTGTCATTGTTAATATTGCCAGCAAATTACCTTCCCATTTCTGTAGATCATTTTTGGATGTATCTTTCCACTGCAGGCCAGCTACAAAGGGTACTCTGTCGTTATACTGCATTTTGAAGTTGGTGTTACTCTCCAGCGCAGAATGGGTGTGTAATAGCTGAGTACGATAATTCACTTGCTTCTCAGAGACTTGCAATGTGAACTAAAAGAATTTTAAAGATTTTACCTTAAAACTGCTTTATCGATTAATATATTGATACTTTATACTACCAGAGAAGAAAAGCAT
This sequence comes from Xenopus borealis, assembly GCA_024363595.1. Taxonomy (NCBI): domain Eukaryota; kingdom Metazoa; phylum Chordata; class Amphibia; order Anura; family Pipidae; genus Xenopus; species Xenopus borealis. The sequence continues at coordinate 98,538,950 of CM044447.1, forward strand.
AAAAGGGATGAAATCAAAATAATGACAAATCTTAGATTTAATACTTGTGTTAAAGGTTAACTAAAGCTTCACTAAAGACGTAGAAATGTTGTACATTGTGTTTTGTGCTTCTGTACCAGCCCAAGGCAACCACAGCCCTTCAGTTTGCACATTGCACTTGCACTCGTAAATTACACCGTTAGAGTTACATTTCTGGGAGGCACAGTTCATAACAATAAAAAAACTTAATAAATAACCATTTCATTTGGCAAGTATTTCCAAAAACTGTGATGCTGGCACCCTTGCATATGGGGGACAGTTAAGGTAAGTCAGGTTTTTTTGGGGAAAATACTTATTTACTGTTTTGGATTCCATGAAACTATAATCATGTTAAAAAACAGTTTAAAGGAATTGTTCAGTATAAAAGTAAAAACTGGGTAAATAGATAGGCTGTGCAAAATAAAACATGTTTTCAATATAGTTAGTTAGGCAAAAATGTAATGTATAAAAGCTGGAGTGACTGCAAGTCTAACCTAATAGAACAGAACACTACTTCTTGCTTTTCAGCTCTTTTGTTTACACTGACTGGTTACCCTGGTTACCAGGCAGTAACCAATCAATGACTTGAGGGAGGGCCACATGGGTCATAACTGTTGCTTTTGAATCTGAGCTGAATGCTGAGGCTCAATTGCAAACTTACTGAACAGTTATGTCCCATGTGGCCCCCCCTCAAGTCGCTGACTTACTCAGATTTAGAGAGCTGAAAAGCAGGATGTTGTGTTTCACTCACTCCAGTTTTTATACATTACATTTTTGGCTAACTAACTATATTAGAAACATTTTTTATTTTGCACAGTCTATCTATTTACCCAGTTTTTATTTTTACCCTGAACTGTTCCTTTAAATCCCTAGTTAATGGGTGAAGCATTCTCTTATTTTATAGTCTATAATGAGTTTTAGGGATTTAACAACTAAACCACAAATTTATCTGGGTGGGCTTTGGGGCCAAAAGTCAATTTTTTGGGTACAAAAAAAACCTCGAACCTTTCCGAGATTTATTATATCCTGATGCTGCAAAAAGCCGGCATCTGAAAATCCACCATCTCAGCCTGAGGTCCTATATAAGTCAATGGGAGAGAAAGGTATTTTCAAAAATGTAAAGTACTGTCAACCTCCTAGTAGTTATGATTTTGTGATAGGATCTCAAAATTTCCTTTCCTTTAAGTCGTCTTTCGCTTATGGCTAAAACATTTTACGTCTCTCATTTTAGGATTGTGAAATGGAAGCCATTAAATCTGACTAATCTGCATTATTATTATAATTAAAAATCTGAAATCATATAAAGTGTCAGTTTTCTGAGTTAGCGATAACGTTACTGTCCTAAGAATGTGTCCATATACACACTGCTATATCCTAGAACAGCAGTTTTGTTCAAAGGCCTGGGAGTATCAATCTGAAAACTAAAAGTCTATAGGGAAAGAAATCCCAGCATATACATCTTAACATATATTTTATTGTATTTCTATGTGCACACCACTGACAGTCCTACAAATAACCAAATTCATATTTTCTTTTATTTACCTCCATAAAATAGCTGGCCGCCGATGGACTGGAGTTGTTTTTAAATGTCTGACTAATAAACAGCTTTTTCTTGTTATTCATTTCATCCCAGTGTTTTCCATAGCTCACCTCCAGCATTGAATGTATATGAGATATACGTTCTTCATGGTTTAAATGCACCTGGAAGAAACACACTTCATGCAGTTTTGTCTTGTTCAGTTAAAATTAAATACTTCAGAAACCTGACATAAAGAAAGGCTTGAGACCCTGCAAAACCAAACTGCTCCATCATTTATATTATCATTTAAGAAATATTTTACTGGGGTGTTAGTAGCTATTCCAGTTCTACCAAAGTGCTTTTTATTTTGCTCTGTATAACAGTGTATAATCTACTTTGAAGGTGTGACATTGGAATTAGCCTGTAAGTAGCAAAATATTGCAACAATCACAGGAAAAGATCATATTATACATAGGAGCACTGATACAGCCAGTTGTCAAATATAATGGGAAAAGCAACAAAAGATTTGTGAAAATGTTACTGCTAGGAGTTTATACAGGAGGGTGGTCTGGCAGAACATCTGTAAGAGGTGTACAACTAAGAGAGGGAAAAGGAGACAGTTAAATACTCCTAGGGTCATGACTCTACTTGGTGCAAACAATAAAAAAAAACATTTTATTAAAAAAAAAATACTCCTAGGGTTGTATAAAGAAAAGCACCTTCAAATATTGCTGTGGGCTTATAAAGAGGGATCGTTCTGGAATGGGAGTGTTAATATTGCTTGGGACAGTGTAGAGTTTGGGATTTGGGGGTGATCCAGTTGCAGACGGCTGATAGGCAGTTTTGCCATCAATAAGTAGTTAAATGGATATTTGTGAGATTGGTGGTGGGTCTATTTCTGTTGTAGGAAAACAGATCTAAGACTGACTGAGAAGTTAAAGATTGTGTGGGAAATTCACTAAAGCACAAAGCAGCCAATGCTAGTGCAAATTCGCTTGCATGACGTCATTTCGGAACTTCGCCGGTTTACTAACTGTCCCTGTCATAGACAGACTCTAGTGCAACTTCCCACCCTTATTCCAGGCGAAGTTGTGCACTGGCGAAGGGATGTAACTACGCTAATTCACTAAGATGCGGATTTTACTGAATGTTTCCTGTTGCACAAGACTTGACTTCACCACCTCAGATCAGGTGAAGTCCAATAGAGTAGATGGGAGTTTCTTAAAAAGACGCTGGCGTCTTTTTACTTTTTTAAGGGTGATAGGCAGAAAAAGAAAAAAAATTTTTTAGGGTACCCTCCTTTCCCACTACATTTCCTAACAAATGGCAACTTAACTATACAGTAGGCACATGTTTAGGGCAATAGTCAACTTTATTTTATTTATTAAAGGTTTCCTGGGCTTGTGTAGAGTAATGTAGTGGCTGCAGCATATGCGTCCATTATACTTTAACTTGGCACCGTATGCAAATTAGGCATCACTAGCATAACATTGCTTTGCCTGATGAAGTAATGGCAGTGCAACTTCACATTTTAGTGAACTACGCCTGGCGAAGTGCGGCGAAGTCTGGCGAAGTCCTGTGTGTAAAATCAGGGATTCTTGTAGACACATTTAAATTAAATTTAAATCAGTAATCAGTGCAGATCATCAACTTTAACTTATTAGCAATGTCCCTGATTTTTTAGGTGATCTGATGGCCGTAGATTATAATATATGACCTCCCAATTGAAAGAACTGCGGTACTTCATGTAGTTGTAGTAGCTCAGGAATATACTGCTGAACTACAGGGCATAGACACTAATGAGAAACATGTGACGTTGGTCTCTAGCACAGAACTCCATATGGTTCAGATGCCTTAGCATATAGCTGTATCACTGCCACCCTTGTATATGCACCTGCACATCACTGCACCGTTGTTTTGTTTCCTTAGAAAATAGCAATACGAGGAGTCTGTATTGCTGCAGAGCAAGGTAAGAAACCAGAGGAAACAATTCTGTTGATAAATATACAAGAAGAAAGCAGGGAAACTTCCATTACATTAAAAGGGGCTTGCAAACTTTCTGTGGAACAATACTGGAAAATGAATGAACATGATATATAATGCATTTTATTTCTATAGAGATCACTGTTTCAGAAAAACTATGTATTGTACCTTGTGGTTGAAAGATGGCATTTGCGTACAATGAAATTCATGCTCCACATCGACCCTATACTGATCATCTGAGTTTGTGTCCATCTTTATTTTTTGGCCTGTGTCACACTCATGTTGGAGATATTTTGCATCACCTATGGCAGAAGACATTGTTAAAAAAAAACTGGTTCTTTAGTTATGTGTCTGTAAGAATACACTGAGAAGTCCCGAATGCTACTAATTTGAGTTAAACACTGAAGCCCAACTGGAATGGTCAATTTGAACATAGCAAACTTATTGCAGATTTGTAGTATAATGGATATCCATACATTGGGGACACCCTGATATTTAACTTCCTGGTGTATAGAGGGGTTGGGAACCTCTCAACCAGGATGTCTGTTTCCCTTTGATAGAAAACAGTAGTGTGACATTGTTACATAGTAGTTTTACAAATATATCAGGTTAACCTAAATGAAAAATTTCAGGCAAAACAATTCTGAAATTATCTCCAATTTGCTTCAGAAGGAGACAAAATGATTTCAAAAGGGGAATCAAACCAGTATCTGGATAACTGAATATTTTTGTCTGTAAGATGTGTATGGTGGCCTGCTGATTCTGGCCCATATCAATGCATGGGAATAGGACACATGTCCACTGAAGCATGAGTGTGGCCTGTTCTACACTCTATCCACTCACCCCATGAGCCTATCAGGCAGTGGGCGTATCTGATCAGCCCATGAATGGCTGTCGTAAAGGGGATATTATCAATTTGTTTATAAAGGTACCATACAATAAACTTTCTAGAAAAGACAAGGGCATTGATTGAGCAAAGAGGAGAGTGATGTGAAAATTACAGTGAGTGGTACAGTGTGTAGTAAAAAGAACTGGCATTAATATGTATATATATATATATATATATATATATGTATATATATATATGTATAATCCGTAGAAACAGGAGCACACCGGTGTTCTTTTCAAAAAAGAACACCGGTGTGCTCCTGTTTCTACATACAGATTATACAAATGAGCTCTGCATGGAGGCACCCGGGCAGTTGATCAGGTGAACGGAGTGCGGGAGGACTCTCTGGACTATATATATATGTATGTATATATATATATATATATATATATATATACTATGTAGTACTATGCAGACTGAATGGACTTTACCATTCCTCTGCATGAAGTATAAGCTAAATTGAGGCTGCTTAAAGGAAAAGCTAAAGCTCCCCATATTCTTTTCTTCTCTGTGCTGCTGTCCTGGGACCCAATCACAATATACTGAATATATTTATATAAAAAAATGTCACCTTATTAGGAAATAATTCTGATTATTGGTACAAGACAGCTCAGAAACCAGCATAATTAGCATCAGAGTTTAATAATCAGCCCTGTAGACTCAGCTGCTTATGTACAGACAAACCTCATTCTTTCTGCTTGATGATTTGTGATGACTCCTAAGCTTAACTTCCCAACAGTTGCGCAAAGCACACTGAGCATGTGCTCAAAATCTAATCCTAACAAAATCCAAGATGAGAAACTCCTGGGACAGCTTTGAAGGCCTGGATCATTGCTACTATACAGATGCTGAACCTCATAACTGGATCAGCATATTCAATATGTAATTTCCAGTCCTATTCATGTTTAAGGTTTAGTTCTCCTTTAAACGACAACCAGATGGACATAGATCTTTCTTCACTTTCACCTTTGATGCACTAGATTTACATGTACAATCTATGTTGATTTAAGGGAAAGTATAGTACTATAAAGGGGATTTGGCGTACTTGAAAGCCATTAGTAAAAAGGAAAATTGTTATGCAAGGAAAGAAAACTTTCAGAATCTGCAGAAACTATGCTTTCAATGGGTCACCTTTAGATAGATTCAGCAGCAAGTTGTTCTGCTAAATTCATTGATCCCTTAAGCTCCATAAGGTAATTGGAGCTTATTTGCATTCTATTGTATTTTAATTCTGAAAAGTGCCCTTTGGATAACCATCTCCGCTGATGATCTTGAGTGCAGAAATGAATCAAAATTGTATGACAAGAGTTGATTTGACAGCACTGATCTCACTGAACTTCTGGCTGCAGAACTGCATCATAAAACAAAGCTAATGATCCCTCAGAACAAGCCAAGCACAAGATAAATGATAAATGAACGTTCTAGGGTAACACTATGCCAAGAAATGTGATCTCTCTGCAAAAAGAACTGAACATTAAGCAATGTAATCTCCATGAAATGAAATTTAAAGCAGTGTTTAACGCAATCTAAAATATGAAGAGAGTAAGATAGGAGCCCTCCAACTTCCAGATGCACCTTCTCCTTCAACAAAGTTTAACTTGACCCTCTAGTGTTTATGAGATCATGGTTGGAAAGTATATTCGTTGTCAGGAAAGTTTAAAGTGGCTTTTTTAGTTTTAGGCTAAAACTGATGTCAATAGATCTGTTATCCTGCACATAAGATGTGTTTTACACTGGATGGTTGAAGATATAGCATCAGTATGAAAGTCACATGCTTTATATAAACTGCCATATATGGTGGCCTTACCCATAAATTAGAACTCAGTAAGCTGGTCTCTAACAAAAGGAAATCTTATGACCTACGTCAAGTCAATTTACACCCCTCCCTTTGCCTGTAAGCTCATTGGACATCTGAAGCCATTTAAAAAAGTTATACCACAAGTGCAAGAGTTTTAAGAATTGCAAATTGTAGGTGTAGTACTTTGCATGGGTCTATTCTCTGCATGTTAGCTGGGAATACCTACATATTTGCAAGTTTGTCACACTTTCTTAAATAAAGGTTAAGTATTCATTTTACTGAACAATGTGGGCCCTAAATAGTATTTCCTTCTGCACAATTTGCAGAATTTTTTTTTCTCTTGCTGGATTATATTACAGGTATGGGGCCTGTTATCCAGAATCAGGGCTGGACCTAGGGGTATGCAAAAGAGGCAGGTGCCTAGGGTGCAGTGGTGGGGGGGTGCTAGGCATGCCAATGCTTGCCAATGGGTCATAAGCTTCCACTAAATTGTGCAAGCATGCACAGCAAGTCATCGTCAGAACATGGCTGAGCAGTGGCGTAACTACTCGCTGGTGGGCCCTGGTGCAGGATTGGCACCCGGGCCCCCCTATTGGGCTCTCCCCCTATGATTTGGAGTTCTTCTAGCCTCTCCAGTGGGCCCCGAGAGGGAGTGGACCCTGGTGCAATTGCACCCCCTGCTCCCCTGGTAGTATTGCCACTGTGGCTGAGAGCTGGTCACTGGATTGCCTAGGGTGCCTGGCTGATTTGGCCCACTTGGTCTGTCCAGAATGCTTGGGATCTGGGGTTTTCCAGATAACAAATCTTTCAGTAATTTGGATCTTCATACCTGAAGTTTATTAAAAAGTCATGTAAACATTAAATAAACCCAATAGGCTCGTTTTGATTCCAGTAAGGATTCATTATCTATTAGATTAGCTAAAGTTCAAGGTACTGTTTTCTTATTACAGTGAAAAATGATTTTTTTTCTTTAATTTTGATATTCCATAATTTTGCGCTTTCTGGATAACAGGTTTCCAGATAACGGATCCCATAACTGAACTCTGACTGATTATGCTGTACTTTTAGAGACAATGTTAGGAGTGCCCCTGCAAATAGTTTAAGCTTTGTTATCATAGGAACAGCATTCTTTAGCCCAAGTTGGTCAATAAATTCTTATATATCCCATTAGATTCAGGAATGCTGAAAATTATAGTTCAATATCAGCTTTTCTCATACAGGTTTGGGACGTATTATCCAGAAAGATCAGAACCTGTGGCTCTCCGGATAAAGGATATTAACATAATTTAGATTTCCATACATTCAGTCTAAGGTACTTGTACTTGATTTATTAGATTATTTGATTAAAATGATGTCTATGGAAGATGGCCTTTCCATAACTAGGAGCTTTCTGGATAACAGATTTACAGATAATGGACCCCATACCTATATTACAATTCTTAGAATGCAACTTGGTCTTTGTTTGGCATGCCTAGAGACCAGATCATCTTTCTAAAGCACAGATGAAGCTTTATTTAATTTGTTTTCATATTGTATTTTTTTCCCAAATATTTAGCAAAAATGCAATTACCTGTACCAGTCCATAATAAGTGGTTTATTAAACAAAAACAATTGGTCATGAAATCTCTTAAAGGAAAACTATCCCCGAAAATGAATACTTGAGCAACAGAAAGTTTATATCAAATTAAGTGGCATATTAATGAATCTGGTATATATATTTAAGTAAATATTGCCCGTTTACATCTCTTGCCTTGAACCCCCATTTTGTGATGGTCTGTGTGCTGCCTCAGAGATCACCTGACCAGAAATATTTCAACTCTAACTGTAACAGGAAGAAGTGTGGAAGCAAAAGAAACACCTCTGTCTGTTAATTGGCTCATGTGACCTAACTTTATAGTTTGTTTGGTATGTTTGTGTGCACCGATGAATCATACGATCCCAGGAGGCTGTCCTTATTTTTTAAAATGGCTATTTTCTATTTATGATTACCCACTGGCACATGCTACTAAAAAAGTATATTATTATGAAAATGGTTTATTTACACGAAGCAGGGTTTTACACAAGTTGTTTTATGCAATATCTACATTGTTGGCAGGGTATAGTTTTCCTTTAATAAAGCCATAATCTATTGAAGAAGATGCATTTAACATCAGTACTCAAAAGATTACCAAGAGAAGTATGCACTACTAAACGATCAATACCTAAAAGGCCGTATTTTACTCTCAGAGCATTTGTCCAAATGTCACCCCGTTTCTGAAGCAGACCAATGGCGTATGAACCAAACACTCCAGGAATGTACGCTTCCCCTTCTAATGAGTACTGCTTCAGTTTATCGTCTGCTTTCTTGTCCAATACAGCTATAAGGCAAAGGAGAGAGAAACCAAAGTTAGATATTTTCTGCAACAGGTAAAAAGGACATTCCTGCTTGAATATCATGTAATAGAGAATTTACACAAACACAAGTTGCATGAATGGAAAAATATTCCTAGAGGCCCATATTTTAGTGCTGAAATATGAATATATTACATTTGTCCTACTACCTTTTTCAATTATCACAGTACTAATCTAAAAGATCCCTAAAAAAAATCACTGAAATTCAGGAAGTTGCAATGCAATATGGAATATGTTCAATAAAATGCCAATTTGCTGTACATATACAACATTCTTTGAAGTGGGAAATGCTAGCATGTTGAACAACCTGAAACAAATGCTGTATCCTTCAGTAAGTTGTTTAGGGCAAAAGAGAAAGCTATCTTCTTGCCAAACTGCTTGGTTAGATTCCCAGAAAGAATGATGGGACTCCCATACTTGGTCAGTTTCACTTCTGCCAGAGCCGTGTACCTCTGTTCTCCCCCTGCTGTTTGGAGGTCTGTCAGTCCCTGCCAGAGATATGTACAAAAAAAGCACATTAACTACATGCCCACTGCATCTCTTCCTGATTTGTTAACTGTAATTACTTAAATACATTCTGAATTCTGTAAACTTACCTCTGTGAAAAAAAGTCCCAAAGTACCTGCACTCAATCTTGTGCAACGTGGAGTGCACAATCAACTAATTTAAAATTAGTGCAATGGATCATCATTTCCATTGTGTTTCAGTCATACCTTTATTTTACATTTAGTAGTATCTATTCCAGATTTTTAGGGACTCGTTTACTAACAATTGATTTACACAAATAGATTTTTCCACAAATCTCAAAAAATGTGTGGTGTTCCTATTTTTTTATACTCAAAAATGCTGAACCTACTGGACTGTTTTTAATTCATTTGAACATTTAGAGGTTTTTGGATTTTGTTCCCACTAGGAATTGTCTAAAAAACTAAAATTTTTGAGATTTTAGAGGTATTCAGGTTTTTTTTTCATATCGATCTATGCTTTTTTTCATTCTTGCTTTTTAAAGTCAGATCTTTTTTTATAAGTTTCATGAAATTGTGGTTTTAGAGAAAGTGAGTTTAGTCATGGTATCGATCTGTGCTTTTTTATTCATTCTTTTTAAATTTAGATTTTTTTTTTAAATATCATGAATTTGTAGTTTTAGGGAAAGTGAGTAAGTTTTAGAGAAAGAGAGTTAAAATACCTCTAAAACCACTCAAATTAGACTGTTGATAAATAGGCCTCTTAGTTTCAAGTATAAGGGACACAGGTGAAAAGATAAAGGTCCCTGGGAGAAAAAACTTTGGAATAGATACAACTAAGGGGTTGATTTACCGACATTCTAATTTACTTTTTTCACAAATTGTAATTGTTCTATAAAAATTCCTGTTTTTTTTTTTTTTAAACTTTCTGTAAAACTCAAACTTTATTAAATGGATACTGTCATGGGAAAGCATGTCTTTTTCAAAATGAATCAGTTAATAGTGCTACTCCAGCAGATTAATGCACTGAAATCCATTTCTCAAAAGAGAAAACAGATTTTTTTTTTTTATATTTAATTTTGAAATCTGACATGGGGCTAGACATATTGTCAGTTTAACAGCTGCCCTCACTCATGTGACTTTAGGACTGTCAGGCTGTTATTTCTCCTATTTAATGTAAACAAATCAGTCTCAGTGGGACTATTTACTATTGAGTGCTGTTCTTAGATCTACCAGGCAGCTGTTATCTTGTGTTAGGGAACAGCTATCTGTTTACCTTCCAATTGTTCTTTTGTTAGGCTGCAAACTCAAACTTGCAGTACAGCAGTAAAGAGTGACTGAAGTTTATCAGAGCACAAGTCACATGACTGGGGCAGCTGGTATGTCTAACCCCATGTCAGATTCCAAATTTTTATATTAAAAAATCTGTTTGTTCTTTTGAATAATGGATTTCAGTGCGGAACTATTAACTGATGTGTTTTCCCATGACAGGACCATGTAAAAACTAATAAAACTATAATACCAATCTTACAAAGAAAACAAATACAAAGAAAAAGCAGTCAAAGTCCCATAGAAGTCAATGTGAGGTGTGCAGATCCTATTAGACTTTTTTTAGGCGCTCAAGATTTTGAGGTTTTTCTGATTAAATTTTTTTCGTAATTGTCAAAAAAAAAACAAAGTATTTTTAGTACATTGTTCAGTGTTTTTTTTCCATTTGTACTTCTTATAATCAGATCTTTTAATAACTTTCATGGCATTTGTGGTTTTAGAGAAATTGGGGGGAGTAAAAAATTTGCGAATTAAATTTACATGTCACAATGTAATATTCTTCAATAGGCTTTTATTGCATTGCAAATCTTAATTGCATATTGCGAACCTTTAACACCTGCTTGACGGTGGAGTAAACTTTTGGAGCAAATGTAACAATTGTTTCATTAAGAAGTTTTATTACATGCACTACACACTGGTGCAAACTTAATGTCACAAAAATTCAACCTTTAATAAATGGGCCTTTATATGTTATAAAATAAATGAATACATTACAATGGGAGTGCAGATCCATTAAATCAGTATATATATATATATATATATATATATATATATATATATATATATATATATATAACAGTCACTAAGGAGTTTATTTACTATTTATTTTTTTTCGGGTCTGGATTTTTTGGGCAAAAATTAAAATTTTTAGTGGAAAAAAACTAAAAGTTTTACAGATTTATTATACCCCAAAGCTGCAAAAAGTCACAATCCAAAAATTCAACATCTCAAACCTGCCAAGGTCATGTAGAAGTAAATTTCTTGGCAGATGTTCCTTTAATAATTTGAAGATATTGTGGTCTGCGCTAGGTTTTGTCTGATAATCTGTATTATTTGGTGTTTTTGGGTTATAACCTGAAAACATTGAGCAACTCGGGCATCAAATCACAAAATATTTTTATTGCCAGTTTAAAAGTAATAATAAAGTACCAGAATACACAACAGTAGCCTCCTCTTTCTCGGGGAGAAGGCAACCACTCTGAAATGCATATGAGTATCTTTATGACTTCTCTTGCTGACCTTAAAGTGATACTGACACAAAAAAAATAATTTTAACACATGAATGTACGTTACCTATAGTTCATGCTGATCATTTCTTGCTGAGAGGTTTGTTTTTGTATATAATTTTTAGTTGAAGTCCTACAGTTTCTAATGCCAACGGACACAAATATGGCAGCCCCCTCATACAGGAACATGGAGGATTAGACAGGTAATGTAAAAGCATCATGCAAATACTTTATGGCAAAGTTAGAAGTAGCTTTCAAGGCCAATATTATAATAGATGTAAAAAGAGTTTAATTTCAATTGTCAATATCTCTTTAACTTATACAAATTTTCTGATAGCTTCTGAAAAAAGTCATGGACAAGATTCAATCTGAGATGCAATTCAATTCAGAAAAAAGTCCCTCATGATTTATCACATTTTGTGACATTTCTCCAAAAAAATCTACCAAAAACTGGTTACAAATTCAAAAAGGTATTAGTACATGTCCTAATAAATGTTTTTGAAATTGTAACCACTTTTTGGTTGATTTTTTTTTTTTTTTTTTAGAAAACTCACAATTTCTATTGTTGTTCTATATACATGTACCCATAGACTGGAGTGAACAGTGAGTGTATTCTCTTCCCTCCATTCATTTTGTTTATTCCTGTTATTTGACATTATTACACTTTGGTAGTCCATATATTGGCTTTCTGCACTATTTTCTCTAATTGTGGGTCCTACTATGGCAACATTTTGTGGGTAAAGGTTTTACCTGACCCACACATCACTACTCACCAGACTGGATTTAAAGCAAATATTATATTGTTAAATATTTTGCTACCATGATGGGAGTTGCAGTTGTTAAACCTATTCAAAACTCTTTTCAGGCTACCTACCTGCCTAGAGAACTTTGCCCAGTGGTACCCTACTTGGATCAGCTAAGATTCATTTGCATTCCTCTTGCTTTTACCTGTATTATTTAAATTTTCTCTAGGTAGCTCTCCTTTTGTTATGCACATCGGGAATAACTTCATCCATTTTTGCTAACTCCAGCTAGATGTTATACACATTCACATTTACCTTACATCAAACACAGTTTTACATTTATTAAAGTGATATGACATTTGCCCAGGTATAGATAAAATATACGATTTTGTTGTTTGTGTCTGGCAGATATTTAGTTCTAAAATTATTGTCATGTAAAATAATGGAAGCATTGTACAGGATTTGTTTCTTGACAATCTCACTGTATATGTCTCAATCCAAATAACATAATATGTTCTTTTGTTTATTTAGAAAGCTTGTACATACCTTAATATAATAAATCTCCTTGTCATCTAAGATTAATTCCAAATGCCCGTTCCTAGAATTCCGAGAAGATTCAATTTTCCCTGTGGGCACCAAGCATAATTGATACTGATGTGAAGAAATCACATTTCTTTGTCTGCACTGTGACACAATCGGGCTAATTAAATGCTAGTCAGTTGCTATGCAGCAGTAGTTGAAGGAAGATTGTCCAAGAGCCAGAAGGTTTACAAATTATCCAAAAAGCACAATATGTTATATTATTACTTTACCTATACAGTATTTTAATCACAAATAAATGTATGCGAGTACATCTAGTACCATATTTGGGCTTTTATAGGACTTTGTTAAGAAATAATAAGAGTGTGAAAGCATTTTTAACAGTAGGGTTTGCATTGTATACACATTTTTTTAAGTAAGTGAGGGTTAATGTTCTGGTTCAAGTTGCACCTTTGCAATCATCTAGAGAAAACCGTTCTCTAGAAAGTTTGAAATTATTTCCTTATTTTCTGTACTTACTAAGAAAGTTCAACAATCAAATTTTGAATTTTGCCACGAATCTCTAAAAATTTGCAGTTTTCAAATTTTTCTTAAAAAAAGCTCTAAAAATTCAAGATTTATGAAGTGTAAAACCCATGAAGAGGAAGTGTGTATACACGAAACCATCAGACCGCAGATGCTGTTTTACCTGCAAATCAGATGTGTTAATAAAGACTGTTATATCTAATATAAGTAATTCTAAAACAACTGGACTTGCTGAGCAATCTTTGAAGAAATTTCACTCCTCATCCGAGCAGCTTCGTCAGTTATTCAATGATTACTTTGCAAGTCCAGTTGTTTTAGAAATACTTATACTAAAGTGGTTCACAAAGTGAAATCTGATACACCCTATTATAAAACATATTACTACTTGTAATAACTACCATTATATTTGTAAAGCAGCTGTCCCCGCTGCCTCGTGCAGTAATACCCAGAGAACAGAAGAGTAATTGGTAATGCTGATCAATAGGGATGAGTGCATTGCCTGATTTGCAATGAAATTCATGCTTTTGTCAGAAATTTACGCAAATATGCAGTTGCGTCAGAAAAAATTGTAAACAAAAAATGGGAAATGCCAACTGACTTCAAAGCACTGGGCACAAGAGAAAATGCGAGAAAAAAACATGCAAAAATCACCCACTAACCCTAATGCATTCAGCAAAATTTCACCATTACACAAATTTTTCCATAGTTTCAGAAATGTTTCAACAAAACGGGGCACTGTCCCTCATCACTACTGATCAACATTTAAATAGGGTAACTTTGTCTAATGGCACACGTGGCATACTCTCTGTCTGTATTTTCTAGTAGACAGAAAATAATTTAAATTTTCAAGAAAGCTTCACACTTGCCAATAAAACAAATGACAAGCAGCATTAGGCATCGGGGTACAGTCGAAAAACATCACCATAAAATATGTCACATGTTCTATAAGCCTTCTAATCCTTCTCAAATCTTTATAGACCTTTAAACATACCATTCAACTGAATTTTCTTTCTTGGATGGAGAAGTGTTATCCTAAATTTTCTATGTTGTATATTATAATGTAGGTCAATTCCAACATCTCTCCTAATCTCAGATTTTGGGGTACCCATAAAAAAGTGCAGTGTTGCTTCATTTGGAATCCAGTCATCTTTCTGTAGTAGATATAAAAACAAGTAAATATGTTAAATTGTCTGATCTGCGAGTAACCATTCACATTTGTATTTATCACTAATATCAAATAGTACTACCTGTGGGATTTGGTTGTATGAGGCCTCAAGAAGATACTGCCGCAGTCCCTTGTCCTGTTTTCGGAGTATGAGGGATATTTTTACTGGCCCAGATAGTGGGAAAGGCAAAAGACTTTCAGCTTCAGGGTAAGACACATCCAAACATGGCTGCCAACCAAATAATTTAGACACTGCGAAGAACCAAATTACAGCATTAAATATATATATATATATATACACAAATATATTATATTGTGAGCATGTAAGTATTAACTGTACTGTATAACTAAAGCTTTAAGGATTTAGAATATTAGATACAGGCAGGCTGTATTAAACATACATTAGTTAATGCTCTTTATATATTACATACAGCCTGCCTATGGTACTGCAAGGTTATTTTAGGTAACACTTTATTTAAATATCCTCACCAGCTCAGCATTCTTAAAAACAGCACAGAGAGGAGGGTCATTATTTCCCATGCCAGAATAGCTACCTGGCACACAGTTTAGTTTTATATAAAATGTAATGAGAATATAAGCAGTATTTTACACAAGAGAGAAAGAATGATGTGATGTGGAAAACCACTAGCAGGTCTTTTTAGTGTTCTCACTTTTATTATGCATCATATAACATATATATATATGCCTATTACAATACTTGGATTAATTAAAATAAGACACTATGCCATTTTTAACGTTCTAGTTAAAAAAAATCTTGGAAAACAGACAAATCTGCTTCTTTATAAAGCATACATTATCCTAATTCAGTTTCTCTGCTATCATCCCTAAAGCTAACAATCACTAACCACTGCATGTTACAGGGAGACTACAGTTCATAGTATCAGTTTATGAAGCAACAGTATCAATAGACACATTATGAATCTTTATTTGTATTAACTAAAAGAAAAGACATCTGTAATGGGTACAACAGCTCACCCTCCTCATTCATGCAGGCTTTTCTTTCTTTCTGATAGACGGGATTGATTATTGTCTTCAGACCATCAGGTGTTACCTGGTACAACGTGGAGCTGGATAAAAGTTGAGGAAAAAAATTAGTTAAAGGTATGATGTAGAGAGTGAGATTCTGAGACAATTTACAATAGGTTTTTATTTTTTATTGTTTGTGGTTTTATAGTTATTTAGCTTTTTTATTCAGCAACTCTCTAGTTTGCAGTGTCAGCAATAATGAAGACCAATTGAAAAGTTTCTTAGAATTAGTCCTTCTACAATATACTAAAAGTTAACTTGAAGGTGAACCACCCCTTTAATAGCTTCAAAATAGTGATAATGCAATCAAAGGGCGTCAAATTTTCTACAAGCACAACACATTTTCTCACTCCAAATGCATTAAAGTCAGTGGGGTTTTTTTCTTATGGAGACTTTTTTGTCACAGCAAATTTTCGGTGGCAAAATTTTACTGCACTTTCATGAAAAAGTTCACAGCTGGCAGAATCCACAAATCCATGGCTGCCAAAAAAATGTGCTAATCACTACTCCAAAAAACTTAATCCCACTTCAAATCAGCATAAATTGGTTGTATTATGCTGTATTCACAAAATGGCTTTTGTGTATTTGATGTTCTTTTAACAACAATATTTTTTTCCAATTTCAGTTTCTCTGAATCCCCTTCCTTGAGTTAAAGGGATGTGGTGTCAGGTTCAAGCCAATACTGCTTTCAAGTATAAAGAAAAATACTAATGCAACTAACAGTATAAACATAACATTTATTATATCAAGTAAAATACATTAGTACCCCCACAGAAAGCCTAATGCATTTCATGCTTACCCAACACTTAGTCATAGGCAATCACTTAATTAAGATTTAGACTGCTTCAAGTCTAATAGCCAAAATTCGTATTCGTGCACAGAAAATACCAGAACAATCCTTGTAATTAGACAGAAAACAATGGTCAGGGTACTCCAACTGTTTTCTTTAGGCATACAACACAGTGGAAATCAATTGTCATATAAACTAGATGCAACTTTTTTTTTTTACCTGAAATCAAGTATTTCCAAAGATTCATCAGGTGTGTTTAGAAAAATTTTCAGCTCTTGACCTTTCTTCATTTGGATTCCACCATCCACACTGCTCATTGCTTTTAAACCAGTTACCCATCTTAGGCCCATTTTACCTATTGTTCCCACAATGCCCATTTGGCTGGACAACTGGATTAAGGCACTACCAAAAGAAAGACTGTCGTATTAGCACAATTTCACAGCTAGTAAACATTTTTGTGAAAAAAGCAAAACATTCTAAGTTTACAGAATATGCATATAAACAATTGTATTTTCATTACAATTTACATTAGACATTCAAAAATGCATTCACGGAAACTCTTGTACTTACTGACCTCTACTACATGGGGGGGGGGGGTTATAAAGCCTTTGGAGACTTATGTCTCCTTTAGACCGATTTGAAAGTTTATCTGCCAGTGTATGGGGCCTTCCGGCAGGGCTCCCAAACCAATATCTGGCCATAAATCGACCAGTTCTCAATCAGGCAGGTTTGATTTTCCTGCCCAAGCGAGGACGCATCTGCTAGCTGATGCTATCCTCATCCCATCGGCTGGTATGCCAGACATTGTAATCCCGATGTTTGTCCGTATGGCGAATCAGATTAGCTTGATATCTCCCTCCTTTTGCCATATATGTTGGTTAAAAGATCCTCTTGTTTGGTGGCGTCACCAAACAAGCGGATCTTATAGCGTATTGTCACCTTTAGTTCGACAGTAAACATTAACGTATAAAGGAATAATCTATATAAAGTGGAACAGTTACGAAAAAAAGAAATACAGGAAATACAAGGTTCATATAATCTCATCAAGAAAATTTTAATATAAATATGTCATATTTTTCCTTTACACTAGGAGGATTGATTAATAGCTAACTGTCACTTACCTTGGTTTGATATATCCGTTTACATAAAAATTAGCTTGCTGCTTGAAATCCATATTTCCTCTAATCTTAACACTTGTGGATAATGTGGCATTAAGGGAAAGCTGAACAGCGAATCCTGAAAGAGTTGGGAAGGTGATTTCTTCTGTTGCCAATCCCATTCTTTTGCTATACTGAACTTCCTGACCCTAAAACACAAAATATTAGCTTAAAATCATTTTCTTTCATGCTTTAGACTATAGGGCTCTATAAAAAGATACTGCATAAAAAACTCATATGTAAAACCTTGCTTCTTGTACATTTTCGTAATAATATACTTGTTCAGTAGCATGTGCCATTGGGTAATCCTAAATAGAAAATTGCCATTTTAAAAAATAAGGACAGCCTCCTGGGATCGTAGGATTCAACTGTGCACACAAACATACCAAACAAACTATAAAGTTAGGTCACATGAGCCAATTAACAGACAGAGTTTTGTGGTGGTTCATGTCAAGAGATGTAAAAGGGCAATATTTACTTAAATATATATACCAGGTTGGTAAGATTCTTTAATATGTCACTTAATTTGATATAAACTATCTGTTGCTCAAGTATTCAATTTGGGGGTATAGTTTTCCTTTAATAAAGCTCTAAAATTTGAGTGTTTGAAATTCAAATTTGTGGGTTTTATCTAAAAAAAAAAACTATTTAACTGTTGTAAAAATTCAAACTCAAACTTTGAAGGTGACAGGTAGACACCTATTGACTTCTACATGTACTTGCCTATTTTTAGATGCCAAAATGTTGTGCTTAATAAATCTCTAACATTCGAGTTTTTGAAACTCTTATTCAGATTTGTGCATTTTTACTGAAAAAAACTTGAACTGCAATAAAAATTCAAATTTAAACTTTGATAAATCGACCCATATAGTGTCAAAAGAGGACCTCTGTTTTAAATGCTAAAGCAGCAACAGGCCAGCAGCACAGACAGTAGATGGGCAATAACTTGAAGCAGGACAGCAAAAAGGACCAGTAGAGCTACATGAGATACTACATGCAGATGGCAGTGTCCCTACAGACACAACAATTTCCAGTACTTGCCCTTCTTGCCCCTAAACATTTTCAGAGTAGTCACCTACTATGTGTCATGTCTATATAAAAAACCAGAGTTACAAAGTAATAAAATAGATGTTGCCCAAGAATATCCATCTACCTCTGCCTATTTAGTTTATTTTAATTTACTTTTATTTCGTTTAATTTGCCTGAAGGTAATTTATTACAACAGTCAGAATGATTTCTTTAATTAATTAATAAAATACCTCTCTTGTTTCTCTAATGCCCATGTTTTCCACACACTGGTATAATATTCCACAATATTCTACATAGCAAGGGATTACTGTTGGCAGTAATGAAGAAAAAGCAGCAAATGTAAAGCCGAGCATAGTTTTCTCTTGGTTCACATTGTTAAATGATCAAACATGCTAAAGGAGATATTTGTTTCTTCTATTATAATTTGTCTTGAATGGTATTTAACTGTAACCCTAGGCCATTAGATACTTCTTCCTCTGACGGCTTACTGCTCACAGCATGTGGTTTACATCAAGCTTCTGTCTTAAATGTCTATTAAAATAGAGCTTGAAATGTGGCAGGGAAATAAAAGAATAAAAATAAGTTATTTATTGGTTGAGCAATTATTTTATTTAGGAACCTTTTATTAGCATGTCATTTTAGCATTTTGTTGACAAAAATATGTCCATACAATGAAACTCAGTATCAGAAGCCAAATCTTTACTTATCACAGAAAATCCTGTAATTAGATGCAGAGACTTAAACCCACCAGGAAGAAACTAAATAAATAAAATAGTTTTATTTAATCCCTTACTGATGCTTAAGGGTTGTCTGCCATGTGATATCAAGAATTTCTATTAAGCATGATATAGTGGTATGAATAGAAGACATTGACACCATACCTTAAGAAGTCTCACTGCCAACTCAGCCATGCTTAAAGAATACTGCTTTATTGTGTGCTTCACTCCTTCACAATCTAGGAAGTTGAGCTCATTTCCAAAGATTTTCATGCTTAGACCACATTTCAGTTCATTTCTGACACTTTTCATTCCTTTGGTGAACTATAAAATAAAGAGGAAAATATGTAAACCTATTTGTAACTCACTGGTCAACCAACAGAATGCCATTTGGTATAATGCTGGGTTAAGTCATAACATATCAATGGCTTTTTACATCCCTCATCCCTAAATGTAATAGAGCCCAGATTCTATATATTCAGTTGCATAAAATAAGCTGGACTAGAATGCAGAACATGGACCCCAATTAACTAAAGTATTTGAAAAGGAACACTTGGAGGCCTGTTTATCAAAGGTTTGTGAAACCATGACTAAACTCACTCACTGTCATGACATTTGTTAGAAGAGCCGAGAAAAAAGTACAAGTTGAAAATTATGCTGAAAGATGTGCTAAAAAATCCAAAAACCAAAAAAGCCAAAATCCAAAAACCTGTTTCCAGTGAACAAAAATCAGAAAACCTTGAAAAGTTTGAATTAATTTAAAAAAGTCCAATAGGATCCACACAGCTCCTATTGACTTCTATAAGATCTTGACAACTTTACATGCCAATGCTTTGCATTAGTAGTTTTTGTGATTGGAAATTTTTTTAATTCAATTAGTAGTAAATGGGCCCCTTAGAACTCCACCAGTTAGATCACTGAGAAGCAGTCATAAAATATGGCTGGGACTCTAATTTTAAACTGGAAAACTGATTATATACAGTTGCACAAAAGGAAAATATTTGTCAGAATATTTTACTCAGAATTAGGGAAATATCAAATCAATACTTTGTGGATTCAGTTGAAGCATCACTGAATCTGAAACCTGGTTTCCGTATTCATACCTGAAGAAAATCCATCCAAAAATTACATAAAAGGGTTCATATTCGGTTCAGTAAGAATTTTACAGAATCCTTTAAAAATACCAGTAATATTCAGCCAAACCCTGGTTTTGCAGAACCCCCACTCAATATCACGCATTGTTCTCAGGCACATTTAGGAGCAGATTAATTATATAGTGTAAAAAAAATGCAGAATAATTAGCCACACATTGCCAGGCATCACTAAGTAAAAACTGGAGTAAAAATGGCGTAACTTTTTAACACAATTCTTTCTTTGAGAAACTTCCACCTTAACTTACTTGCAAAGATCTGAAGCAGTGTAAAATAATGGTGGGGAATCTGGAATTTGCATAACGTAAAATAAAACACACCTTGATACATATGCATTATGATGCATGACTTAAATAAAACACACCTTGATGCCATTTATTTTACACAATTTTTTTGACAAATTCATTTTACACAGCACAATAAACAGGCCCCTTAATGTTATGGTATTTTAAGAGTCAGTGTGTTTTAATGACATCTTTAATAATTTTAATCTGATCTATCATGTAAACTACGCATTATGTTAAAGACTGTTTGTGTTGGATGATTGTGGAATGACCTTTTACCTTCTGCTGAATCTCATTTATTTTGTTATATTTTCCAGTTGGGCAGCTGTGCTTCAAATTTTTCATCTTTTGTTGATCAGGTTTTTTTGCCGGAGACTCCCCGTGCGTATATCTCTTAGATGTTGTCTTCTTGTCATTGGCTTTTGCCATTATCTCTATAGGGGTTCCTGAGTTGGTGTTTTCTTCATCTTTTCTAACAAAGGCTTTATTTGAAGTAAAGGAGGGATGACCCAACATCCTCTTGACAAGATCCTCAGCATTTTCTAATCGTATCCCAAACTATTGCAAGACAAATACATTTCTACACTTAGCACTCTTTTCATTTCTTTACAGCAATAACATTCGAAAAACACAGAGCCTTGATCTTAGAATACAATCCATGCAATGGATTTGTACTGGTATAAATTAGTTAAAGTTGCTATAAGCATGAATATTCTTTATGGCATGCAAAAAGCACAAATATATTTTGACCAGAATGCTCAGGACCTGGGGTTTTTCGATAAGGAATCTTTCTGTAATTTGGATCTCCATAAATGCAGTCTTCTTAGGATTAATCTAAATATTAAAACAGGATTGGTTTGCCTCTAATAAGGATTAATTCTATCTTAGTTTGGCTCAAGTACAAGGTACTGTTTTATTATCACATAGAAAAAGGAAATCAACTTCTGAATTATTTGGTTAAAATAGAGACAATGAAAGATGGACATCCCATAATTAGGAGCTTTCTGGATAACAAATCCCATACCTGTATTGACATAATAAGGCTCACCTCTTCCATGACAAATAATATTGTGGCAAAGTCAGTAAATGTACCTTAATGTGCCAAATTCTTAGAAGGTTATGTTATAAAAAGTACTACGTTTGTGAAGGGGAGTTACACATAGCAACCAATCAGCAGGTAAAATTTACTGGTCACCTGTTTAAAAGCAAACATCTTATTGGTTGCTAGGGTTACTGCTCCTGGGAAAACCTAGAGCCTTTTATTACATATGGGGGTTAAAATATTAACCTCCACATGTAATAAAAAAAAAACACTAACTTTCCCCAGGTGCAGAAACCCATAGCAACCAATAAGATGTTTACTTTTAAACAATTGACGAGACAATACTTCCTTTTGATTGGTTGCTATGGGTTACTGCTCCCTGGCAAACTTTTTGTCTTTTACTACACAATCCCATAAATACTTAATTACAGTGGGAGACTGTTAGTCACAAGCAATATTTACAGGTTTGTCATATACTTCATAGGGAGATCAAACAGTACAATCGCACTTAGTTTGCATAAAGGTTACATTGCTGTACTTGATAAATACTTGGCAAAATTATAGGGGGCATATATCAAGTGGTACTAAGATAACAATGTTAGAAAAAGCCCACTGTTTCTAGAGTTACCTAGAGTTATAGGATAGAAATGTGGACTGTACAAAGCTTAGTGAACATTGTTTATTTTGTTTTACAAATTAGAGAACCTACCCAGAATGGAATGATTTCACGCATCAAAACTTGACTTTTTGATAGATTCTGAATAATCTCACCTCTAATATATTCACTGCTCGACCCATTGCATGTACTGTAAGATTGGCCATTGCAGAACGTGGAATGAAAGAAGACGGTGTGAAAATCATCGAGGCCTCCATATTGGCTCCTGCAGATTCTGGATATAAAATCATGAAGTAGACACAAAATCTATATGAATTTTATAAATAATTCTAATTCCCCCTAAGATGTTTAGCAAACTTGATCACTGCTAACCCTTTGTTTTTGAACAGTTATGTGCTTGGGTTACAAAAGGTACGGAATATGCTTTAAAAGGGACTTTAAAAGGATCATGAACTGGTTTCAAAATGCTGCTGTCAGTGGTTGGTACAAAAGCTGAAGCAGATGTTCTTTATTGTGTACAGGCTTATTATGGAGTCTTTTGGAGTTCCTAGCTTAATTGTTTTGACCCAATCTAATGCCTTTGGCAGACATAGTTTTTACAGAATGGCATTTTTCTATAAATGCAGTGAAGAGGAATTTGTTAATGTTGCTGTATTAAAGTTAGTCTTTTCATATAGATTAGGATGACCACAACCCAAATTATTTCACACTATGCACCTATTTGTGTCTAGGTCATTTATATTGACTTACAGGGATTTGGTAAATAGTTTAGAAATATTAAGGAAAAACAAGGAATAATATCATTATAAGGCAATATATAAGGCAATTCTGACAGACAGAGAAAGTACAACCTAAAAATTAGCAAAATCCCTGCAAAATAAATGACATCTACACATTTATACTTCATGCATTTGCATTTAAATTAAACAAATGCAAAGAATTATTATTAACAGCACGACTAAATGCAGAAAATAATTGGTATCAATTGAGAAATGTATTGTTAATTAAATATGCAATTGTATTAAATGGAAGTATAAGCTAAAAGGAAAATGGCGAATACAGAAACAGGAATACAGTCAAATAATTAAAACAATATGTAGAATATTATTTCAACACAAGCCCTATTTATTTATCTTATATTGAACAGAGGCCTCTCTAAGTCTGCTGCACCTCTGATTAGGAAAGATTTGAGAAACATTTCTAATTTTTTTCCTAAGCAGAAGAACATCAGAAACAGCGTCTTTTCTCCTGAGAACTTCCTTGACTGCTTGGTGGTCAGAATGGTCGGAAACTGACCTGCAGGTGGTGCTGTTATAACAAAATCAATTCAATTCAACAACAATTGAATTCAATTCAACAGTACATGTATTCCTTAATATCTTGGAATTGAAAAAACTAAATGATGAATGTAAATTACATAAGTGCTAAGAATAGCACCCTCATCAATTTTACATTCACTTATTTTAAAGATTTACTTATTTGTTACAGCCATCATTAGCCTTTGAGAAACCTTGAGAGAGAGGTGGACTTTTCATCACATGTTATAATAATAATAATACTAATCATAGTTATAATCATAATAATAAACTGTGCTGTTCTATATTAAAAAATAATCAAATTAAAATAATGACTTTAAATGATTTCCAGAATTGTTTAGATAAAATCCAAAGCTTGTATATATGTAAATGCTATATTTATCAGAACGGTTTTGGATGTTGTAATGGCGGAGCGTATAATACCTGAAAGAACTGTAGCATCTGAATAGCTGGAGTATTTCCAGAATTCTCCCTCAAAGTCCTTGCTCAAGATATCATCAGGGAGAGAGTCGGCGAGGTCCTGTTTCAGCGGATCATCAGATTCCAACAGTTGGGACAGGTGACTCCATACAAAAGATCCCACTGAAATTACATTAGCACTAAAGATTTCTCTCTACTCATCCATTTACTCTCAATCAAACTCAATTAAGTTGCAATAATTTAACTTTTTATGGCACAGCTGGAAGTGCATTTTTTTAAGTGGGTGTCAAATATAAACATAAATCTAAAAAATCATTATAAATGCATTCTGTCTAAAGAAATCAATTCCCTAATGAAGTTGTCCAATGTCCCTCTTGGTGTTTAGTGGCCCAGCCATAATGGGCATTCCATTAAGGCATCTGAATTAATTTGAATGGCAGTTTCTTGAATATTACTTTTAAAGAGGACCAGACAGAATGAACAGTATTTTTATACTCAAACACACAGGTATAGACCAGTGTACAGTGGAATTCTCACCAGCATTCTCTCCTCATCCATAAATCAATAACAGAAATTCTGGATAAATATAGAAGTTGAATACAGGAAGAACATCCCTTTCAAACACTAGTTCTTATAATCATTTCTTCTATTTATTGGGCTTATGTTGAAAAGGGGCTTCTCTGAGTTTTCCCCTTAATATGTATTCATAAGCTGGATCTATTGATGCCAGAATTAGTTTGCACTTTTTTTGTTAACAAAAAACTGTGTGCATTGATCCTTAATATTAGATATTCTTTGCCAGTGTGTTGCTGCTGAGTAGTTGGGCAGGGTGCACTACTAGTGCAATACAAGGATACAGGCCACAACGCTTGACAGGCCAACAATAGAGCATGGCTGTCAGACCACCCGGAATGATTTGCTGGCAGACTTAGTATGACCTGGGGCACAGGAGGAATCATTGGAGAATGACATCCTGCTGTGTACAGAGATCCATCAGCATGAACACTGAATAAACTCTTTGAATTTGGCAGCAGTTTCATGCCATGAAAATTGCATTAAATTGTCCAAGTTAAAGGGAAAAAAGTTCATTGTACTTCATAAAATCAATAGTGTTCCAGTACTGAACTTTTTCACTCCTAAGCTGGGAGACTTGTGTTGCTTACAAATACATTTGCAGGGATTCTCGGAGAGGCAGATTTTTATTTTATTTTATTTTTTTTAAAATCCAGGGCCAGTTAATTAAATGACATGTAATCTATCACTTATTTTTGCAATGGTATGTGTAAGACCTTTTGTTATATGACATGTAGGTATTTATGTATTAATGATACATAATGAAATGAATTTGCAAGTTAATTATAAAACAGACAATTATGTGTGTTAATATGATAGGGACCTTAGACTGTAAGCTCAACTGGGTCAGGGACTGATCTGAATTATATAAGTGGTCATTTATTAGAACACTAGGGGGGCAAGAGCAATTAGGGCGTGCATGGAGGGGATGCCTATTTTCCCCAATTCCAGTGTCAAACTGTGTTGGTGGGAAAAAACCTGGTGGATCATAGCCTTCGTCCGCCCCGCTGACCCATACCAGCTCCTGCCTGAGACCCTGCACTGCCCCTCACTTCCCTGATCATGGCTGCAGCAAGAGAAAAGGTATGGGGACATTGTGTAGGTGTCTGAGGGGGATTGCATCTGGGGGTGGGCTAGGGTTGCCTTCTTTTCAGGAAAAATAATACAGACCTTCCTATATTCTTGCCATTTTTTCCTATTAATAACATTGGCATCAAGCATAATCTTTACCTGCCAAGCCAGGTGGCAACCCAGGTGAAGCCCAGATGTGGGTTCTGGCTGGGATAGCGGGGCCCAAGGGGGGGGAATTGGGGGCCCCAGTGGTGGAAGTCCCAGTTGGCCTTGAACCCTCCAGTTAAGCACTGCCCATTTCTACCCTTACCCTTCCTCAGTCCATCTAGTAATGCTTAACAAACATGTATCTCCTGGAAAGCCAGTAAATAGTCAGCTGTGGGTAAAAGTGTTATTGATGAAGTATTGGTTGCAGATACATTTGAGTGCACAAGGGTAAATATGTGAGTTGCCATAACAGCTATGAATCTACTTTTGGTTTGTGTTTTCATATCCCACTAGAATTAAAGGCCTTTGC
The DNA here is from genome assembly GCA_024363595.1 of Xenopus borealis. Classification (NCBI taxonomy): domain Eukaryota; kingdom Metazoa; phylum Chordata; class Amphibia; order Anura; family Pipidae; genus Xenopus; species Xenopus borealis. The sequence goes on from CM044447.1 coordinate 98,565,269, forward strand.
AGCACTGGTTTTATTGTGTTTGCAAGAATAGCAGCCTCCTTGAAAGGCCATGGTCTAAGCACAAACATTTTTATTATACAAGAAAAGTAAACCATTTTCTATATTTCTATATAACTTTTGTTCAGTCTTTATGTATGAACTACTGAATATCCTTCTGCAAGCAACTTACGGTAGGGTAGATGAGTCTCCCAACATGCCTAGCAATCTGGCTCACTGATGCAGAGACTTTATCATGCAATACAAATATGTTGGCAAGTAACACATTACCTCTGAAATAAAAGGCTTTTTAGACACATTTAGGAGCTATGGCATTAAGCTCATGAAACCTTCAAGATAATATAATAACCCTGGTGAAATTTAGATATGACATATACAACAGAAACTAATACACCCTTTATAGGTGTAATGCTTTCCCCTAAATGTGCCTTTGGTTTAGCACACAGTAGTCAAATTTACATCCCTTACTTGCAACTTGGGTACTGAATGATGCAAATGTTTGTAAGTGTAGTGGTTCTTAAACAAGCAGTATCTTTATATTAAAGAAATTGTTCAGTGTAGAAATAAAAACCGGGTAAAAAATAAAAAATGTTTCTAATATACTGTAGTTATTTAGCCAAAAATGTAATGTATAATGGCTGGAGTGACTGGATGTCTAACATAATAGCCAGAACACTACTACCTGCTTTTCAGCTCTCTTGGTTTCCACTGATTGTTTATTGCCTGGTAACCAATCAGTGACTTGAGGGAGGGCAACATTGGTCATAACTGTTGCTTTTGAATCTGAGCTGAATGCTAAGGATCAATTGCAAACTCACTGAACAGTTATGGCCCATGTGGCCCCCCTTCAAGTCACTGACTAACTCATATTTAGGGAGCTGAAAAGCAGTAAGTAGTGTTCTGTTCTGTTATGTGAGAAATCCAGTCACTCCAGACTTTTTACATTACATTTTTGGATAACTAACTATATTAGAAACATTATTTGTTTTGCACAGCCTTTTTGTGTATCCAGTTTTTATTTTTATACTGAACTGTTCTTTTAAATAATTAACTTACATTAATCAGGGCAATTGTAACAATACTGCCATTATATCTTTTAGGGCACTCTCCAGGATTCTCAGTCCCTTGGAATCACTCATGGGGGTTCCAAGTTATCAACCCCTTCCTTAGGATACTAAGAGAATACCAGTTCAAAGATATAATATCCATAATATCAATATTGGTAGGTTCTCTTGGGTTACCTACACAACCTATACTCTTCAGCTGAACTTAGGCTGCACAGTTATTTATCTTGTGATGTGAGATTGTATCAGCATCTCTGATCATATCTTGTGCACTGTATAAAACAGACCTTGGACCAAAGAAATGAATGAATCATTAACTCTGCTCATAGACTGACTATACTATGGACAATCTATTGCCAGCCAACTCAAATGTGCAACTAGATTACCACCATATTTTTATTTTTACTGCTTTTCAAGTGCTGGCACAGAGCAGGTGATCATTCTGTAGTCCTTTATTATCAGTGTCAAGTAAATCTGCAAGAAGAATATTTTTAGACTATATTCACTGCCAGAAACCTTAATGCAGTTCTCCTCATAATTTACACTAGAGAATGAAATATTGTCCTAGCCGCTGCTGAACTGTGTGTCACTTTGGCTTATCACAGGCCGTATTTTAAATTATGTGCGAAAGAAAATTTAAATATTTATAATGGAAATATTTTTCCATTTTTCCATTTCTAATGCTCTCATGATTAAGTTCAGTAAACATTGTTCATTAAATACTAATGTGGGTGATTTAAATGGATCTAAGAATAGTAGTTTTTGTAGTGATATTAAAGAAACTCTCAAGCAAACCATAATGTGTGAAGCATTTAAAGAATATATGCATAACTTAAACTTATTAAAAAGCAAGGCAGCATACCTTTGTATCATTTTAGAATAAAGAATTGGGAAATTCTCTTCCTAAAGTGCTATGGTGAAATGTACATATACCAATAGTTTCAAGAAACTTTTTGTAAAGTAGAAAATAGTCTAGTGGTATTAACACTCATACGGGCAAATGCAATAAAACACATTTTGCCATGCAAAGAAATGATTCTTTTTGGTATAAACAATTTTCCTTTATTCAAATTTAATACGGATTTTGTGAACAAAGAAAGTATTTAGAGACTCTATCCCCAATGGAAAAATGTCTTAAAATAAACGTTTCCGAAGTAATAGCTGCTTAATGAAGTATATTGCATTGTGAAATATTAATTATATGTTCTTTATGCATTCATTAATGACTATTATTACATTGCCCTCTTAATATATAGTTGGTTCAGGGACTGGTCTGTTTGCCCTTTGGAGACAATATTTTCTTATAGCCTCCTTCTGGATCAACCAGGATTCAGATAGGATTTACTTGAGCTGAATGTCATGTGCAAATGTCTTTTCTAACCCTCCACTGCTATGTCACTGGTAACAATGAAATATCTGCTGTAGGAAAGTATAACCAAGTCCAAGGCTTTAAGGAACTCTGTATGGGGCATGCCAGGGCCACAGGGGCAATGCATACAACCTGGACCAGGCTTTGTTTGTTGGGGGAAAGGGAGGGGAAATAAGCTTCTGTATAATCACTGGAAAATTCATGGTTGAAACTTACAGGTTTGGCCTAACCTTGTGTTTTTGGGGAATGTTGTATGAATACTTACCAACTAAAACAGACTTTGAGAATAAAGACTTATTGAAATGTAAAGACTATGGTATGACACATGTATAGACTGATTTTTTGTTAGCTGATACCTTACAGGGCAAATGCAGGGTGCACTGTATCCATGGGGGACTCATGCAGCCTTTGGCTACAGGGTTTGCATTGTGAAAAGTTTGCTCCTGCCTTTTGAACTTTGTATCCTGCACTGCCATTAATAAATGAGATCTTTTGTCATTGAAAATCATGGAATCGCTCAATTTGTTAGGCCTTTTCCAGAAAAGGTCATATTTTGGGGCTAATTCCAGCACAGACCACAGAAATTTCATAACAGAATAGGGACCTCTGCCAATGCCATGGCAAACCATTATGTCAGATTCTGGATGCTTGCAATCATTCTTGGCCCAAGGAAAAAAAGGTTGTTCCCTATAAATAAAATATTGCATACTTTATGTTAGCAGTGTTCATTCACCTTGCATTGATGTTTCATGTTTCAGCATCTGTCGAACTATATGGAGAAAGTCTTGACTGGGGCATTTCATAGCTGTGTAGTATGAGGCTATTCTTATTTCTTCGTTCTCATGCACACTTTGGTACAGCTCCGTGAGTATGGTGCGCTAGCAAATAGAGAGAACATAGTCGTCCAATATTCGGTTTAAATGCATTTGAAAAGACACAACATTTAGTAGACTATATAATTAGTACTACTTTGATCAGTTAAAAGTAGAATGCAGACAACAAAGTTTAGGTTAATAAAATATTCCCAGTGTCCCACTGAGCAATCCATGCTGGGATGCAGAGAAATGCATGAGAATTGTTTCCCTTTGGTTTAAATACCAAATCAGCATTCCTGATTAGTTCTATTACTCAGAAATCTCATTTAAAATTTGAAAAAAACAGAAATCTAACTGACTAGTGAGAAAGGACTTGGCAGTTTAAGTGCAGTCATGTTGACACCTATATTTTGAACAAATTCACCCCAAAATTTTCCATTACCAGTTCTACAAAGTATTCTAATATATCAAATGTCTATATATAGAGATTGTATAAAGAACAGGCCTATCATGGTAGGAAAGATCACTTAACCTACTGTGTAAGCATGCTATTTATTCTACTAAAGCCTTTGTTTTGGTTTCCCTTTGGAACATCCTCAAAATGCTTCCAACTGTGATGAGTTCTGGACTGTGGTCTCTCTAACCTGAAAGCATTGTACAAGGTCACAGGATATATGTGCCCACAAAGGCATCTGGCGATTTCCTGCTGGTTCAGTATATTGGAAATCATCTGCATGAAGTGTTTTTCAATGATTCAAGTGAATGCTTTGATCTGTGCAAGTACACAGTGAACCCAATTTTCTGATGAGTCAGTGACAATAGAAAAACATTCTGGATGTTACTGATGGTTTCTATATAATATATTTTAATTAAGGACCATAGAACTAGATTTAACTCTGCATTGCATAATAATAATTAAAAAACACATACCTAAACATATTCACATAGTATTATTAGAAATAATAAAAATACTTTTAGGAAGCCATTGCTTGCATGTGGACATTCCACAGGAAATGAGGAATAAATGAAAGAGGGAAAGACAGAGTGGGTTTGGCTTTGTGACAAAGGAGATAAAACACAGAATCTGTTTTGAATAGGAACTGCAAAGCAATAAATCTAAAGTCTGATGGATATGAAAATGAGTATCAGAGGTTGAAAGATTGCAGTCGCATATACCATGCGAAGTTCAGCAGAGTGAGGTTGGACTTAGAATGCATGTCAGTGACTTACAAGAAACTTACATTAGCTGAACATGGAATTCTTCTGAAGGCTTCAACTGCAGCCAGTCTTATGGAGTCTGGGTTACTTTTCAGGGAGGCACAAGATGCTAGTACTGGAATCAATGACTCTGAGGCTAGTCCGGCATTTCCAACTGCTTTTAAGACCAGCTGCATCTGTAAATAATAAAATAATACAGTTATTTATCCAACTTTCAAATATTTTTATCTCTCAAATTCACTTTTTATATGTCGAACTAGATTAATTGGTGGGAGAGTGAAAAAGGAGTCAAGACAGTCTTCTTTTTCACTGCCATGAGGCAAAAGCACTGTTTCTTCTAGTCTAAACAGATGAGTCCATCATTGTGCATATCAGAGCTAGTTTCTTGCCTTGAGTATCTCCTCATCTTCCTGTGCTGTACAGTTGTCTCCCAGTTGTTCCTGCAGAATTCCCATGACTGTCTGTACTTCGGGAATCTTGTGACATTCTCTTGTGATGGAGCAGAAATGATGAAGCAAGGCTGTAATAGCTAGGTACACACTTTGACCAGCTTCCTCCTCTTGCAACAAGGGCTATGGGGGACACACAATGTGTTATGTTACTCAGGAATACCTCTTAAATAAAGACAAATCAGTAAATGTATTATACCAGTTCTCTTAAATCACAACTAATAAGCTGTTTACCACCTTTCGGTGTCATTTAAAACAAGTTACCATGCCTCCAATTTAAGGAACCCAGATGTAGTAAAGAGAACCTGTTGCTAAAACAGCCATTGCAGGACAGACAGCAGAGCAGGGTGATTAGGTAGTTTGCTCAAAATCACAAGGAACTGAAACACAAACCTAGGCATCACTATTCATAATTCCTCTCATTGTTTCAAGGATATAATGTATAGCAAAGCAACTTTATACTAAAGAGGCGAAAATATCTAGATTTTCAAAAAAATATTGTAGGAGTTCAGGTAGGGAGACACAGGTTGCCTGTCCCTGATACTGAGCAAACTTTCAGTTTTCATCAGCATGAAAGAATATTCCATTCATGAATGAGCCAAACAACCATAAAATAAAGCTTCTATCTGTGCAGGTACATAAGGGTAGGTTGTTACAACAATATTTATTCAGGGTTTAGAACTTTTTTCTTGTGTTAGTTTAAAAGTAATAATATAATCAGAATTCAGTTCTTTTTTGAAAGGACAATATATTTTAAAGGTAAGGCTATCTACAAAAAACTTCCATTAAGCAATAGCATGCGTGTAAGTATTTTGATGTCTGGTCTAGGAATTTCAGAATAAATATTCCTAATACCTTTTTGCAGATGCAGGATATATAGCAATCCAAGCAACATGCTGCTTATATTCTTTATGATGTGCCCCCATTTGCCATAAGGTGGGTCAATACATCGCCAATGAATATAGAAGGTCTGTGGTCAGAGAAGAAATTCAACATTGAGCCATAGAAACTCACCCTCTAACTGTAGAGTTTTTCTTCGGATCATCAATACTGGCCCATATAGCCTATTATGCTATATTTAAATTCTCTTTATGATGTGCCTTCCATTTTTATAGAAGCATGCTTTTTATGTTCCAAGAAACACTGACACAAAACTATTGATATATGAATATATTCTCATTCTGACTCTTATAAAGGTCTTGTCAAGAGAATGTAGCTGTAGTTCAACAACAGCTCTCTGGTCTCTCATCTAAAGTAGTTTTTCTTCTCAGGTGTTGTCCTGCATTGCCACCCCCCTTAACCTTTTTTCACATTTTCCCTCTTCAAAACATAATGAATCAATTTCTTTATTATATTGTAAAACACAGAATTTGTGCTAAAATGGCAATAATTCTCACCACAAGAGATCCGACCATCCCAACTGTTGGCTCAGGTAGAAAAGCAAGTGACCAGAGAAAAGATTCTGCTTTTTCATCTTCTAATTCCTTGGCAAGAAGGATGTCTTTCATGAGACCTACACAAGCCTCTGTCCCACAGGATGGCAGGGCATCCAATAACGGCTGCCTAGGGAGAGGAACATGATCATTAATCCAATGCCTACTGCCCTTTCACTAATTTCACGGTTGGTGGCAGTTGAGAAAATATTGCCTTTAACTACTATGGTTTTTATTATTTATTTATTATTTGAATTACTTTCAGTGGCATTCCAAAAAAAATATGCACTTGGGACCTATTATCCAGAAATCTTGGGACCTGAGGTTTTACAGCTAATGGACCAGTCTTATTACCAGTTTTATTATTACACAGGGAAAAAAGCAAATACATTTTAAAAAATTTAAATATTTGATTAAAATTGAGTCTATGCTAGATGGCTGTTCTGCCTCCCCTCCTAAGCATTGGAAGTGTGATCTCTTTAACTTGTCAAGTTGTCTTGAAATAGCAATAACTTACAACCTTAGGAATCTCAGCAGACAGCTGAACTCAATCAGAATGGCACCTTGAAGACCATTGAGAAGTTTATTTCAAACTATGAAGATCTTGACAACAGTGAACATTCAGATAGGTCAAAAGACTATAATATGATCCACTCTGGCAATATACAAGCAGCTGAAAATGGAGTTTAGCATAGACTACCAGACAAGTGGAGTAAACCAAACAGACAGAGATCAGAAGGAGGGGAGATGGGCCAAAACAAGGAAAGGCAAATCATGATACAAATAATACATGTGTAACATGACAACGGCCTTCCTGCAGTTCAGAGCTTTTTGGATACCGAGTTTCTGGATTCATTTCAGAATGAGGAACCAACTGAATATTGACTTTAAAGGAGACATATTGTATAAAAAAACAAGAATATGCTTGTGCATTATACATATTTAAATATAGAAGGAAAATGCTTAAAAAGTAGGGTTTTTGGCTGATTTATTAAATTTCTGCAGATCTTCCCAGGCAGTGTGGGGGAGCTGGCAGGACTCAGCAACCTGCACTGTTGGATTATAACTAATCAGCAGCTAAAGAAGCCTGTCTTTGCTTGTGTGACAGAATTGTGATTGGCAATCCCCCGCCTACTGCTATTGGACAGCTACAGCGACAAAACTAGACAGCCCCGATAAAGAAGCCATTTTTCGATTATATTCATTTTTAGCCCAGAGTAAAACTAGCACCATATATTGAGCCAGATTCAAATCAGTGAAAAGCAGTTATCTAATGATTCATCATGTGAAAACTTATGGTCGAGATTCAATTCAAGGAAAAAAAACTTTCAGTTCCAGTTTTTCCCATAGAAAAAAAATAGACTAGAATGGGCTCTGTAAGTAATTCCATAAGCAGGGCATAGTTGTTAAATCATGCAGGTATAATTTTTGGAAATACCATGTTGAGTCACAGTCATAGACTTTAAATATGCAAGTCATTTTAATTAAAAAACATAAAAAAAGATCTTAAAAGGATTATATGAGGTTATATGAAATATAGGTATGAATTTTAATAATCTGCTTTTCTAAACTTTTCCATTAATAAAAGAAAACTGGGCACCATTCTAAAAGTAGGCAAAAAGCTAGAGTTCAGAAATTTTATCATACTTTTCTAGGCAAGGTAATCATGTTATTGAAATGCAGACGTGAACAATTACAATTAGGCATATTTTCAAGACAGGCAGCATTGATTAGTCTGAACACTTGGGTCAAAAGTTCCTGGGGAATGCAAGATTTAAGCAGAATTAATTCTAAAATATCTTTTCTTGAGGAGTCTACATTCTTCCCAAAGATATTCTATTTGCTCTCGATCAAAAGGCCTGCAATAAAAGAATGCATTGTAATGGAAGGCTTCCACTGTGATAGATGTCAGTCAGGGACCAGAAAGGAATGGGCAAAGGACACTTCATCATTTGACAAGAGGTGCCAACCAATTCTTCTGGTAAGATTAGATTTGCATCACAATGGAAGCATAAAGGACTAAGTGAGTTATTCAAGCCCTGTGCCAAGCTAGTGAGCTTCTATGGAGACATTACCTCATTCCAGAAGATACTGTGAGCTAGTTTGTTGCCCAGCTCAGTTTATGGTCAAAGCTTAATTTATCTGCTTTTAAGAGAGACAATGGGGTTTAATTATTATATGGGAATGAGACAAATTTTCACAGGCTTCTCACAATAATACATGACATTGTCTTATAGAGTAGCAATGAGAATGAAGAAGTATGTGCAGGTTTTTTTTTTATACTAAGTTGCTTGTGTGTGCTTGTGTGAGTATGTAACAGGGACATTTTACTGATAGGAGTATAATTTCTTATTAAGTACAACTGGGGGCCTTTCTTGTCACTAAAATACTGTAGGTTTGCTAATTATAATTCATTCTATATTTCCATATCTCATGACACTTTTGTCACTAAAGTAATAAAAGTTATAAGGACTATATTGAGAACCCATTACTTCCAATAAACTAAAATATGCACAACATTAAGGTTCCGTGACAAAAATAACCAATCCCAATTTATTAAGCTAAATATATATGAAACAAAGTGGTGGTCAACCATACATACTGTATGTTTAAAATATTATACATGTATGGTTTAGTATAGTTTATTCCCATGTACAAGCTCATAGATAAAAGGGGGTTATTTACTAAAATCTCAATTTATCGCATATTTTATTATTAAAGACACAAAAAAACTCCCATGTCCTATTTTTGCTTATTTAATGATTTTAAAAAAGCTAGATTTAATTGGATCATGGAAAAAACTCGATATAATCGAGCACAAACTCAACTGATAAACAACTGATAATGTTCCTTACTAATAAGGGCTAATTTATAAACAGGGGTACATTTACACCTGGGCAGGAACCCATAGCAATCAATCAGTGATTATTTTTTTTTTCATTAGCTGCAAGTAGAACAGTTTGTTACTGCCCAGGTTCAAATTTGCCAAGTGTTGATAGCTAACCCCCATAGACTTTTATTAATGTGCGTGATGCACAACTGATATGCTGTATATGAATCTGTGTAACCACCTCAGATAATTGATTCTACTTTATTCTGCCTGGCTATATTCAGTGACCTTCCACTGTGTTTTTTTCTTTTCAAACTCAGCATTCTGCGATTATATGCATTTTGACAGTTGTTTTAAATATATTAAAACAGACAAATGCATTGCATGCTGAACTCACAGACAGCATTTTGATGTGTTTAGTATTCATTTCAATATGCCAACAAAAACTCTCATGAGAAATGTGTTAATGAAAGTCTACACAGCTGCAAATGAGATTATGCTCACTCTGAAACATCTGACATGAAACTGTAAGTATTCTTCCTTTATAGGGACATTGTCTCCACAGTCAACATTACTTAATATAAAATGGAAAATAATAGGCTGATCGGTTCGCCTTCAGAGCGTGATTAATGCCTGCGGTTTGTACAAGCAAACACAGATGTTTCTGAGCATGCTGAGAGCGCTGCGCTGTGAATACTTTGGGCTCCCCTACCAGTTGTCTCTGCATTTGAAAGAAGAACGCTGCCAAAGGTCCGACAGGGCAGCAGCAGAAAGGAGTCGCAGTTCAAACACCAGATTCATAAAAAGATCTGCAGCCTGGAGAGGAGACAAAAAAACAAGATTCATGATTGGCAGTTTGAAAACCTACAACAAAATATGGGACTGCATACAATATCTGACTAAACCCCAAAACTATGAAAATGGAATAATGAAAATATTGGCATATCCCAAATGCATGTGTAATGGCACTTTTTACTGGCAAAATCTCTATTACTGCAGTCATCCTTGTTGCAATATTCCTATTTTAAAATGTCTTTAATACTTTAAACAAAGCATGTCGTTTATTTATTCAACTACATTTGTTGTCAACAGAAACAAATAATGATGATGATATCCAGAGTGATGAAACTGGGCAGTATCTACTATGTACAGGGTATTGATGGATACAAAGTTTTATGACTTTCTGGGGAAGGTATACATTCTCTTTGGCACACATATCCCAAGGTCCCTTTGAAGCCACCTGTTATTATAGCAGTGTTATCACAAAGAGTTACATTACTACCCACTGTGATCATACAAAAAACACTTCCATTCCTTTTATGAGGGAGGCCAGCAGGAGACAATCTATTTATTCAAACTAAGAGCTATTCTAAGCCAACAAAATACTTGAAACACAATAAGAGCACACACACTGAGTCTCATCTGCAGAGAGTAGTTTCCATTTTGGCATCCTACATTAGGACAGAATAAGAATTATTATCAGCATACAGTATGTGGTTCCAATTGAAGATTTGTACAAGGGCCATTCCAAATAAACATATATGTATTTACTTCCTACATACAACCTTCACTCTGTGTATGACACTCTCATCACCACTCTGGTTGTCCCTTCCTCCTGCAACCTGATGTTGCCATAGTCTTTAATGAAAGCATATGACCTAAGGAACCTACACACACTACAACTTGGTTTATAACATATTTCTGAAGGAACACAAAGCCTTTTCAGAAGCACCCAATACCACTCTTGTCCCTTCCACTCCTACCACTATTCAGCATTTTGGGCTGAAAACTTGCAGAAATGCCACTACTATGCATTTTGCCATCCAAGTAAATGGGAGTGTACTGCAGCTGTGTTGGGATTATCTCAAACAATCTGATATGGAATTTTGTACTTGGTTTAACTTAAATATTTGTTGTACAATTATAAAGGTTCCCTGTTGAAGGAGGGTGCTGTGGGTTTGTAAAGAAAAAAACATTAAGCCAGACTGTTGCATTGTTTTTATTAATGACACCTACATTTCCAATACAAGTGGATTAACTCATCACTGGCCAACATGAGTGATTCTCCCATTTGCTGTTTTTTTTTTTCATTTATATTATCCCCTTTGGAGACTAAATGGAGTGGAAATTCACGAATGTGGATTCAGCAATCACAAGAGTAAGCTGGCAGCTACCACGCTTATTTTCTACTTATCTCCAGTTATCTAATACTGAATTCAGTATTTGTGTGTTCATATTAGGGGTCATTTATGAATGCAATGGAGAGAGCACATTGACAAAGTTTTTTAAAGTTCTTGCATTCAAACACACAACCTGTACCTACTACTGCACTTTCACATGGTTGCCAGAGCATCCATCCTGCTTTTTCTGGCGATGAATGGTGCTAGCCATAACTTGCATCTGATTTGCATCAAAACAGAAGCACAATTAGGTCTTCAATCGCGGCAGACACCACTGAAAGTGTACCCACAAGTAGACTGAATTATTGGGGAAAACTGCTGAATTATAGGTTCAAAATGGTAATTTACATCCAAACTGCACTTTGAGCACTTCAGTTCTGTTCATAATTCTCTTTGCAGCTTTGGAAGAGACAATAGTAAATAATAATAATAATAAGTGTGTGAAAGAAATGCAGGAAGAAGGAAAGAATATACTTCAGATATCATGTAGCATGAACAAATCAGAGGCATAGGATAAAACCAATAGAAGGTGATTTAGCACTGCTAATCTCTCCTTCCCAGCATGCGGCGTTTCCTTCACAGAAAGGGCTTTTCAGTAAACAGCAAAAGAAAAAAACCTGCACTACTTTTTATGAAGAGAAATTGCGGTTTCCTGAACTGCTTCCAGTAATAACCAAGGTTTGTTGTCATGTGTTGCCAACAACCCACATTCTAAGACATGGCTTCCAAGAATCTGGCAGCAGGACTTAATGAAATGAAAACATTTGTCACATTACAATGTCTCACTTCTTTAAATGCTACAGGTTGACTACTAATAAGGACCACTTGACATTCCGAGCTTGGCTTTTCTCTTCAGGGTGATTCTGAACTCTTCACCCTACATTATACTGAGCACATTGAACTACAGAACTTCACAGTAAGAGCTAGTGAACATGGGCAAATTCAAGAGTGAGGATGATGAGTAACTCCTTGTTTGGCTTTTCACTGGGTGGATGTCTCCCCTTTGGAAGTCAATAGCTTGCAAGTGCTATTGTACATACATTGAAAAAGATGAGTAAAAATTAGCAGAACTATGCGGTACAGAGTCGCAGCATTCAGGATTTATGACAAGTATGTCCACTTTGGTAAAATTAAAATGACTATAACCCAAATGTTTCTCCCTCAGAGTTGAAATGCAATTAAATTCTGTAACTGCGTACAATTGTTTTCTCACTTTCATTTTCATTCTCATTGATTGTCATAACTTATGTATGGAGACATCTTGGAACATTTCATAGGATATAATTGCCAAGGGATGAAGGAGATTTGTCAGAATTTTGCTGTAAGTTATTGCACCCTACACCATAACAGAATTATTAAAACTCTTCACTGTGGGGAAACAAATAGTCAAGTTTGTGGGCTTCTTTAAGCACAGGCCACATATTTAACTTTCCATGTACTGATATCAATGAAACTAATTTTGGCACATATTCAAATACCACTTCAGTGGAAAAATTGCGCCTTTTTTAGGTGTACTGTATTATGATGTTTAAGCACCTTGGCACCACTGTTCTACCCATTTCTGTGAATTTGTTGATAAACTGCTCTTGATGTCACTGCTTTCTGAAGCCATAGAATGATTTTAAGTAATCTGATCCACATTTGCTTACTTATTCTGCAGAAAACAACACAATTTTACACACATAAGGGAACAGGCATTCTGGATAACATGTCCAATACCTGTATCCAAATTGTTGAAAAGATGCCAAACATCAGCACATATTTCACCCTGTCATTTAATAGCATATACAGTAATGACAATGACCCGCAAACCAAGGATTGTCTATTAACATCTAAGGCCATGTGATGAAATTCTGTTTTGTATTTGGTGTTTTTGGGTTTTTTTGCCACATTTGCAATCGTAAAATTCCTCAAAAGTGCATTTCTGAAAATTGTTTTATTGGCAGTGAGTCACCAAATTAGACTGCACACAGAGATATATACTTCGAAACATTGACAGACAGTGTGATAGATAGATTATTTTTAATTAGTATTATTATTTTTTAAATCATATATTTCTGGTAAATATAGTGTTATTTAACCATTAAATGACACAGTTCCTGCTAGGCCATAGGGATTTTTCTATAATCACATTTTAACACAGCATGAATTCTCTGTCACATAGTGAGACAAATTAGCACAAGTATGGGACACAAAATCTCCAAGGCAACTGAATGTGTCTCTCAGAAATCTTTTCCCCATAATTTGATTCTGCTATGTGGGATGAAAGAAGGACATTATATGTACAATGCGGTCAGCCTTCTGTTTCAAGAATAAGTATTAGTGTAAGAATTTGGCATGTATAATGGCTATATACACAATATTCTTTAATAGCATTTAATGATTGTTATTGAAAGCCTAAGGTCTTGTTTCTTTCAGGGTGTTTTAGAAAAGTAGACAGTTTAAAAATGGTAGCATTTTAGACCCACGTTTTAATTAAAAAAAATGTTTGAATTAAAAAAATGGTTGGAATAGAAGAAGTTTTCTAGGAAGGGGGCTGATTGTCCAACATATTGTTTAAGTGGACTGCTTTATTATTAAATTATGATGTTAAACAAAGAATTTAAAAAGAAAACCTCAGCAGCTTGGGGACCATAAAAATCACTTGGAAGGCCAAATCCAGCCAGCAGGCCTCCAGCTGCATAGCCCTGGTTTAGGGAATTCCCATGTACAACCTAAAGGAATGACATATGTTTTGGTTGTTCACTGCTGGATAAAATCTCTGAAATTTAACCAGGAAATAGGAGCCATATCTGCAGTCACTACATTAAAAAGGGTGTGAGAAAGGGATAGAATAGTTGCTTTGCAATATTCTCATTTTACGAAAGCAGCTGCTGGCCCATCTGCTTAGTAAGAAAAAAAATACATTTTGGTAAAATAAGTTTTAAAAGTAGAAAAAAATGATACTGCTTATTTTCTTGTTTCTGTGTGATTTGGTAAAGCAGGATAATGTGTGGCTGTTCTAAAGCCATAAAATGTTCAGATGGAAAAAACAGCAAATAAGAAAAATCTGTATATCAAACTCAAGTTACAAACCACTGGGGCATATTTCAGTTTCGCTGACACAATGATATACAGAGCTAATATGAAATGTAATGGGCTGCACGTTACTGGATTCTCGGCGGGATTACACTCAGTAGAGACCTTTACAGCCCTCCTGTTCCAGAAGTCCCAGTAATGCACTTCATCTAATATGGTAATAAAATGTGCAACTTTTAAAGCCTCTTGGAAATAAATTCCCCAACAGTTTACAGGACGGAGCCAACACAGTGTTTGACTTTCTGAGTTTAGTTGGATAACATTTTTTTAGCATGAGAAATGGTAATAGCAAGTAACCAATATAGAAAATGTACAGATGGCCCTAGAATATTATATTATATCATAAGCCAGATCCACATCCACATAATGTTAATTAAGAATGATGTTTAAATTGGACCACATTTCTATTTTATTTCAAGGAACAGTGTTAATACTAACAAAGAGCCAAGAGGATAACATTTTTTAATAAAAAAAAAACAACTGCATAAAATTTAACAATGTATATCATAAGCTGCAGTTCTCTGTCGTATAATGCAGTAGTGTAACATTGCCCTGTTTAATTAAACATAAGTTCCCCCATCCCGTACCATAACAGTGCATATTTACACAATATGGCCAAAACAAAATCTGATTAGCAAACGTATGCAATGCTATATGGTGAACTTGCTTTTAATTTTGGGCATCATGCAGAGCTTTTTACTATCATCTTCCTAGGGTAGTGGTCCCCAAACCAGTGGCTTGTGAGCAACATGTGGTTCGTGAGCAACATGTTGCTCACCAAGCCTCTGAACGTTGCTTCCAGTGGCCTCAAAGAAGGTTTTTATTTTTCAATCCCAGGCTTGGAGATAAGTTTTGGTTGCATAAAAACCAGATGTACTGCAAAAAGAGCCCTGTAGGCTGCCAGTCCACATAGGGCTACTAAACGTATTGTTTATTTGGCATCCCCCAGGAACTTCTTTCATGCATGTGTCGTTCCCCTACTGTTTTTACATTTGAATGTGGCTCACAGGTAAAGAAAGTTGGGGATCCATGTCCTAGGGCAGTGATCCCCAACCAGTAGCTAGCGAGCAACATGTTGCTCTCCAACCCCTTGGATGTTGCTCATAGTGGCCTCAAAGCAGGTGCTTATTTTTGAATTACTGGCTTAGAGGCAAGTTTTGGTTGCATAAAAAAACAGATGTACTGCCAGACATTCTCTCCTGTAGGCTGCCAGTCCATATAGGGGATACCAAAAAGCCAATCAGAGCTCTTATTTGACATCCCCATGGACTTTTTTATGCTTGTGTTGCTCTCCAACTCTTTTTTAAATTTAAATGTGGCTCACGAGCAAAAAAGGTTGGGGACCCCTGTCCTAGGGAAACCTGGGAAACTTGGACCACCTCGTCAAGTCTACAACAACTACTTACAGAGAACACAGATGTCCAAGTTTTCTCACAACATTCCCTTTGGTGTGCCATAGGCAGCATGCTTCCCTATCAATATAACCGCGAACTGCTGACATCAATTAACAATGTTTTGATTTCTGTGGTTTCTCTAGGAAGTCTACAGAAATCAAAATCCCTACTGGGTCATTGTCTGAAGGACTCCATGACACCGGTGGTTTAGAGAAATGTCACACAGCATGTTCCCTTGCATTTTTGACTGATGATTGCCTGACCCGCAATTGCACCAGCAGGATCAGCAAGAATGCACATGATAGTTTATGGAGGAGGATTGTTTTGCCACCCACTGCTAGTTAGAAATTGCATAGGAGGCAAATCTTACAAAAAATCACAAACATTTGATCCATCCCATGCTTGAATCTATTAGAATTATCAACCCCACCTCTGCAGGTGCTGTGTGCTAGCTGTACTACATTCGACAACCTTTTATAAGAAAATTCATTTTTGTTATGCTTGAAATTTCAAATGCTAAAGGCAGGAATTTGGCAGCAGTTGTAACTAGGGATTTCCACTGGAACCAGTTTCATTAAACTAATAACAATATTAATATGAGCGTTTTTGTGTTGAGAGAAGCTGACCCTTTTTAATGTCATCAAGCTACTTAATATGATGAATAACAAATAAATCAATTTGACTCTTTTTAACATGTTAGGCGTCTCGAAAGCACTACCAGTACTGTTTGAATGAATACACTCTTTTCTCCGTTCCCCTATGATCAACATTTTTCTTAAACATCAATAAGCATAGTATTTACAACTTCTCTAGGAGTTCCCACAAACTCACACTAGCTTTTAGTTATGTGGCTGTTGTTTTAGCATCACCCGGGGAATTAGGTTAACTAACAGAATGCCATAAAACCCTCAAATGTTGCCTGTGGTTTTCTTGCCTAGGGATCTAAAGCCAAACTCAGTCTCCATTTTCATAAAGTTCTGCATCTGTGTTATGCTTACAGATACTCCGTATGCCAATAGTGTGCGAAGTCATGCAGTTCATTTATTTTGTTTTTCCTTAGGATATTAAAATAGCAAAATAAAAAAAAATCACCAAAAATATTTAACCTTTGCTTTAAAAAATCTGTTGTTTTTAAAATGTATATTGGTTCTTTAAAATCTGTCAGATTTTAATATAACAAATTTATCATCAAAAATCATCACATGCTTGATCTTCAGCACAATTCATGTTTCTACGCTAACAACTTTTGCCTTCTACTGCTATCATTAACCTCAGCCTGTTCTCACCAAGGTTTCACAGAGTTATCTTCATTAATACCCAAGTCTCATCTATTCCAAACAGCACAAATACAATTACAATCAAGGTTACAAGGCCCACTCTC
Organism: Xenopus borealis; assembly: GCA_024363595.1. Taxonomy (NCBI): domain Eukaryota; kingdom Metazoa; phylum Chordata; class Amphibia; order Anura; family Pipidae; genus Xenopus; species Xenopus borealis. The sequence continues at coordinate 98,582,477 of CM044447.1, forward strand.
TGCAAAACACACCATTTAATGGTGTCATCAGTTATAATCATATAATTAGTTAAGCTACTTGTGCCACATGTATCACTAAAACTTTTGTATTATCAGAAATAAAGTCTTCCCTACTGAATACCATCAAATTATAGTAACCGCAGTTACAGGAACTAAAATGGTCATTAAATGCCTCTGTTACTTATAAAAGGTACATGACCTGTTATCCAGAATGCTTGAAACCTGGGGTTTTCCAGATAAGGGATCTTTCTGTAATTTGGATCTCCATACTATAGGTGAACCCAAAAGGGTGATTTTGCCTCCAATAAGGATTAATTATAACTTAATTAGGATCAAGGTACTGTTAAAATGTTATATTATTTAATTAAAATTGAGTCTATGGGAGCTGGCCTTCATGTAATTTAGAGCTTTCTGGATAACAGGTTTCTGGAAAAAAGATCCCATACCTGTACTTGTAAAACACAAAAGCCATGTAAATTGTAAATGTACAAAATTGTAAAGTCCTGTAAATTGTATCCTTATTGTCATGTAATTTCTGTCACATGACAATGAAACGCATTAATTATAACTACATATTGTTACTACAACACTACAGAGTTACTCTAATTTATCTATTATTATTATTATTATAAATAACCTGTAAATGTATTTTTGTAAATAAGGCTTAGTGATGTTATCTGTTAAAAAAAGGTGCTTAGTCATGTTACTTGGGAATCCTAAATTAATGTTAGATCAGCATTGGCATTGCAGCACCATATATTCCATATATTGTTTTTAACAAAGCCCTACTAAACATATTACACATTTTATCAAGCTCCCGTACTTTTGAACAAGCTTCAAGCCCAGTGCTGTTGGCTAAGCACTGTATAGTGTCAGCTTTCAAGAAATATGGTTAATTTACAGAATGCCACAAAACCATCAAATGCAAACAGTGGTTTTTAAATGTAAAATAAAGTAGCATAAAGTTAAATGAGCTCTATATAAATGGGTGCTCCGCTAAAAACTGTTCCCATAATTCACAAGAGCAGAGTTAGTTTCATTTTTGTTGCCCCCTTGGGGATTTATTCTGACCATATAAAAATATCATGTACAATATATTCCCAGGCATATAAAATATTTAAATACAGGAGTCTGTGGTTCTGCGTGGAGTTAAAAGCTTATTCACACAGCTAATAAATGTGGCAAAAAATCTTTAGGAACAGAAAGAATTACAAACAGATGGAAATGATGCAAGCCAACAGTGGCTGGACATTATCACGAATCTCTTTGTCCCAAATATTTTGTGCAACTTATCAGATGAGGATGCTTACATATATACATATATATATATATATATATATATACATATATATATATATATATATATTTATATATATATACAGTATATATATACTCATCTTATGGTAACATGGTGAATCATACTCAGATAATTATAGTAAACGATACACTGCAATCCCTTGACTACAGAAAGTGATGCCTGGCATGGTCATCATGATGCACTCTGTGCCCAACAAAGAAGAGTGTTGTTTTTGCCCTTTAAACTTGAGTATAGAACAAGTTCACAGATGGGCCTCAAGTGGAATACATGATGATAGATAATATTTATATAAAGTAGGTACAAAGAAACCTTTGGAGTTGTTTTAAGACTCAGGGCAGTGAAGAGGATGAAAGGTCAGCGTCTGGCATTGGAGAAAAGGAGAGACTGACTTCAGCTACTGAAAAGTTTCTTTGCTGTAAAGGCAATAAAAGTCAGTAGTTCACTGCCAGGACAGTACTGTTGGCAAATACACTATATTCTTTGGATTGTTTTTTTTTTTTTCAACCAAACAGATTTTACAGTTTAAAAAGATCCAGTCAAACATATGTACAGTACATGTAGATTAATAAGAGCAGATCTTTGCTTTCATCAATATCAGAGCTAGAGTAGGGTAGTCAAGAGGGAAATAGGAGGCCTGACAAACAACAGTTTTTGAAGCCACCTTTAATATGCAAAATTTGGTTTAGTTCCACCCCCTGTAAGGTCCAACATTTGGTTTAAGCCAGCCCCCTGTAAGGTCCAAAATTTAGTTTGAGTTTGCCCTCTGTAAGATACAACATTTGGTGTGATTCCACCTCTTGTAAGGTCCAATGTTTGGTTTGAGTCCAACCCATGTACAGTAAGGTCTAATGTCTGATTTGAATTCACCCCCTGTAAGATCCAGCATTTGCTTTGAAACCACTTCCTGTAAGGTCCAATGTCTGGTTTGAGTTCACCCCTATAGATTATAGGAGTTCTTCCATCCCATTGTGACCCCCACATGGTCATCATTTTGTCTATTCTCTGCAACAATAAAGCCTAAATTCAATTAGTTTCTGATCAAAACTTTACCTTCAATCAACAGTAAAAGCCCAAGGAAAGGTTGCAATGGCAAAAAAAAATTTCAATGTGATTTCTTTTTTATACTGCCAAACAAGTGTAACGCTTTTCTGGGCTATTTAACCAGATTGGGTATGGTGTCCAGCTTTTAGTAGAGCATGGGTTACATTTGCGACATCTACACATCAGGGCAGGGCCTTCGCCAAGTGGAAGCTATCCCTTAAGAGGTAGTATAACTACAATACCCAGGCAGACCTGTACAATAAAGATAATGGGCGCCAGGAAATTCTTAACGGAACAGTAACTTTTATTTAGCACACAGGTTACAACAGGTTTTAAGTATACTCACAGAGTATCGGATGCAGATTTATCAGTCAGTAATCACACTCTTGGTATGGCTGGGGTTAGTGTACCCTTCAAGAAGTGTATCCACAGAATATAGGATCCCCGTGCCAGTGGTGAGGCAGGCAGGCTTTGCTCTAATCCTAACACCCTACACACTGGTGTCCCTACTCTCAAGGCCTACGGGGAAGCCTTGTAGGAGTTCTATTCCTTCTACTTCTCCTCGTTGGAACATAGAACTGTTCAACTACATAAACTCTCTATCTTTCTCCCTCTAGAGAGACTATTAAAGTATCTGCCCTGCTTCTTACTAATCCTCATTCACGGGATTGCCTGTTTCCCGACTCAATCCTCTAACAGTGCTTGTCCTGTTAGGGCACGTGGCTTTACTGGGGCCTTGTTGATCCCAGGCTCAGTGGAACAACCAGCCTGTTCGGTACCAGCAGCCAAAGAGGAAGTGGCCACTCCTTCCCAGCACTATAAAACTGTGTGGCAGGAAGTGGTCATAACTCTTTGAGCTATATCCATTGGATAATATTAGAAGGTGGGAAATAAGCTTTTGCCTAGTAACCAGATGATTAGGGACTTAACTCCATAGGTGCTGTATAGAAACCTATGGGTCCCTACACAAGCACAATGTTTAAAAGAACAATGGCTGCCGGTGCATAATGTAGCAAGGGTGTAATGTGACAAAACTGTGCTACTTGATGATATATAGTAAAAAAAATATGAATAGAATTATGTGGTTCTGAAAAAAGCTGTAAAACGCTTTAAGAATTTTCTACTTCTGGCCTGCAGTCACAGTGCTTTACCACCAATAAAGGGCAAATGCAAGTCTGCTGTTTATTCCATTAAAAACAAACATCACTTTCATTTGTAATTTCTATGAAAAATACATTACCATTTTATCACATACATAGAAACTACAACTAAAACCTCCCATCAAGATGTTTCAGCAGATTTTTCATCCTAATTGTCCCTTACACAAATGCAATCCTAATAAAGTTAGATTTTGAAAAATCCAAGTTAACTCGGACCTTGCACCTCAGAATTAATTCTGCTTCCTCCTACCAACTGTAACATAGCAAATTAACTTAAATCCATCTGTTGTACTCTGGAAAGTTCTAAATAGCATTTAAATATATAATAAAATTGTATTATTATGAAACGGAGTCCTTGGGCTGTATTTACATCATTTCAAATGTACATAACTCCAGGTATTTTAGTGTTTCACTGTAAAAAGAATATTAGGATCTTTATATGACCAAGCATTGGCTTACAATCAATTTTTTCAGTCATTCAGTCATGTTATTAGACCAATGTATAAGTTGCCAGAGGTTCTTGAGTGTCTCTAAAAAGTGTTTTTTAAGAGATCTTTCAGGCAGACAGACTGTGGGAGAGACTTCCAGAGGAGGGATGCAGCTCCTATAAATTCTCAAATGCAAGCATGTGAGAAGGTAATGAGAGAAGAGTTGAGTAGCAGGTCAGTAGAGGAGCGAAGTAAGCACTTTGGTGAGTATCTAGAGATGTGGGGTGGGGCAAAGTTATGAAGTGCTTTGAATGTAAGGGTCATTAGTTTTAATTGAATGGCATGGCAATGGAGGAGCGGTTGCTGAGGTGGATAAGCCTGGCTGCGGTGTTTATTATTGACTGGAGAGGTGACAGTCCCTGGCGGGGAAGGCCAATTAATAGAGAGTTACAATAGTCTAGATGTGATACGATGAGAGCATGAATAAGAATTTTGGGGGCATCATGGTTGATAAATGATAATTTCTTAGGTGAAAGTGACATGATTTAATAAGTGACTGGATATGAGGATTGAAGTATAAGGCAGAATCTAGGATAACCCCAAGGCACCAGGCCTGGGAAGACTGGGTGATAGTAAAATTGGTAACTATGATAGATACTTCTGAATTGTTTTGGGTGTTAGTTGGGGGACAGAGAATAATTTTTTTAGAGAGGTTTTATTTGTTGAATTACCAAAACTTTGATTTAATTATTTATTATTATTCATTGACTAAATGAAAGCACTGGAACAGAAGTCTTTAGAAAGCCATCTTACTAGATCACCATACATACATAAGAGCCTTGTTGAACATATTAAGCAATGAGATTAATCTCAATTTATTTGCACTGGTTTGAAGAAAAATTTCTTGTTACTGTACCTCATAGTTTGTGCTTGGAGCCAGGCAAAGGTTCCTAACAGTTTCAGCCACATTTTCACCATTTAGGTTTGAAAGAATAGTTTCCTTTTCATACATAAGATTGGTCACATAATGTTTCCCAGCGATGTCTAGAGAAAGCAGTATAAATGCACATTAGTAACACAACTTTAGAAATAATGTCCCTACTATGTCTGAATGCCCATATCCAGACTGAGGAGGTGTGGATCCACAAGGGCTGCCACCCCCCAGCCACAAATCCCCGTCTGTCCCTCTTACTCACACCCCCCGCGCAGCGCATTTCTTTTCATGTATAGTTAGTCAGCCAAAAATGTAATGTATAAAGACTGGAATGACTGGATGTCTAACATAATAGCCAAAAACAAACTTCCTGCTTTACAGCTCTCTTGGTTTCCACTGATTGGTTACCAGGCAGTTTGGTTACCAGGCAGTAACCAATCAGTGAATTGAGGGAGGGCCACGTGGGTCAGAACTGTTTGATTTTGAATCTGAGCTGAATGCTGAGGATTCATTTCAAACTCACTGAACAGTAATGTCCCATGTCCCCATGTCACATGTTATAGAGCTGCAAAGCAAGAAGTTGGGTTCTGGATATTAGTTCAGAGATCTGTTCGTTACAGCCTTTATGGATTACGTTTTGCTAATTCACTATATTGGAAAAAATATATTTTGCACAGCCTATTTACCCAGTTTTTATTTTCACACTTAACTGTTCCATTAATTTTCAAGCCAAGTGCAGATTACACACTTGTTGCACTGAGTATTTTGTGCAAAAAAAACAAAACATATGTTTGTACATGGCCAGACACGCCCATCTGTCTGCTAAAACAATTTTTGGAAAATAATTAGTAGGGAAAAATTAGAGGGACTGTTGCAGTCAAGAGATCACAGTCCAAGTAACCTATAGCTACCAATCAGCTAGTTTAGTTTTTACCTTTTTAAAATAAACATCTTATTTGGTATTGTAGCTTTCTGTATCTGGTGAAATTTAGAAGGAGCTGAAAAACTTCAGAATCAGTAACAGGGTCAAAAGAGCTTAAAAAACAGAGAGAGAGAGAGAGAGAGAGAGAGACCTAAGAAGGTCAAGATTATTTCATTTGTCTAGGACGGCAAATGGTTTGTGGATAGAATCAGCTTTCTTAAGAAGTCTTGGAGAGTATGAGCAGTGTCAGACTGGGACACCAGGGGCCCACCCAAAAACCTTAGACCAGGGCCCCCCCATAAAACCTTAGACCAGGGGGCCACTCAGTACTAATATTCTTCATCTCCTCAATCAACCTCTATTCTCCTAGTTTGTTTTCTTTACATACTATAATCAAATATTCCATATATGTAGCCTCTTTGTTCTCATAGAAATAGGGAATGACCATGAAATAGGCCAAAAGTTTAGCAGCATGAGGGCCCACTGACACCTTGGCCCACCTGGAGTTTTCCTGGTATTATGGTGGGCCAGTCCGACACTGAGTATGAGCAACCCCAAAAATGACAGGGACAAGTATACATGAACCTATATGATCTAGATGCCTGATCTTAATTTTTCTCCCCAAAAATGAAACGTTTCAACTCATATTTTAAATATTTTCTTACAAAACTTAAGCTTAATGGACACTGTGAAAAATGAATCCTACTTTGTGTTCTTCAGTGTATAACCTAAGTGGGTTTCTCTCAACCAAAGCGAATAGCAATTGTCTAACCTTTATTAGGCGACATGTCCGCTTCAATTCTGATCAGCTTTAGTAGTGTCCGTGTTTGTGTCTTGGCACCATTTCCTTCCCGAGAGAAAACAGTTACAAGGTGGGACTCATCACAAGTTGCTTCAGCCAACATCCCATCTTTGAAAGTCTGAAGGCATTCCAGATGGGAATCCAGGAGTTGCTAAAACAAATGAAGATCCGTGGCTTATATAGAGTACAGCAAACTGCCAACATTGCACTGCACAAGCTTGGATGCAGTTAGGACAGATGCATTCTTATTAAGTACAACTCCTTCTGTCCATTCGTAAAAAAAAGAGGATGAGTTCTAATCCCAAACCTTACATTTTGCATAATAAAAGAAATTACCCAAGTTTTGGAAAATACATTCACATTAGTAAGGAATATGCTGATCATCTGAGAGATTTTATAATGTTACATGAAACACAAATTAATTCCCATTAAAGCAGTATATTTCAATATGGCTATATGACTGTCTTTTGTTAATCCCTGCACTGCTGATTTTAACTACATGTACCATTAAAGGAGCACTGCTCCAGCAAATATTCCCGTTCCCTTCCAAACTTTAGACCCTGCATATGTGTGTATTTTCACATACTGGAGTAAATGGTATATATATTGATTGTGATGGTATATTATGATGGTGATTATCTATTTCTTCTCTATAAAGATTTCCTCCATGCATAATTAAATAAAATTATAAATTTATATTAAATATTAATTTATATTAAACATTTTACCGATGTAAAGTGCTAGGGAGTTAATTGCTAAAACTCAAATTTATCTCATATCTTTATTAAACCAAGCTAGACTGAACTCCCATCCATGATTTTATTGTATTTATCAATAAAATAACTCGAAAAAGGCGTTGGGTAAAACAAGATAAAATTAAGTGAAAACCCGAATCACCCGATTTTTTTAGAATATCGTCCGAAAACCCCAAATTTATATGACTCATAATCATTAAATTTAACATCTTGGTCTTCTTCTTCATAGAGGCAGTTTTTCCAAAAGAGTGTTTATTTGTTGGTGAGTTATGTTCTTGGTTTATATTTTGGAAATATTGTTGTCTCTCTCCATTAATGTATTTTTTTGTATAATCTCTGTATCATACCAGGTTGTGTATTGAAATGTATATACTGTCAGGTATTTCAGAGGTGTTTAGAAGTGAGTGTATATATGTTTGCCAGGTTTCAAAGAATTTTTGTTCTTTGTATAGTGTTGTTTCTATCCAATCCATATGAAACATTTGATGTAATTTCTGTATTACTAGTGTGACGTCTGGGATATCAGGTGCGAGCCATTGATGTAAGATCGTTTTGCTAGCCGCTGCTGCCAGTCTTTTTGCCAGTTGTTTTTCTGGTTTTTGTTTATTGTCGATAAGATGTAGTGTCACTAAAAACTGCCCACAATATTTGTGATTGGATTGATTATCCAGTAATCTGGGTTCAATATCTTGTGACTTTTTCCCAGAATGTCTGGATTTTACTACATGACCAGAAGGTATGTATAAGGTTTGCTTTTGGGCTAGCTCAGGCATTTATCAGATATTTTGCCCATTTTAAACCTGCATTCTGGTGTTAAATATGAGTTGTGTAAAATTTGTAAGGTCATCTCTTGATATTTGCTAGCTGGTAGTGTTGTCATTATTTTATTATGGTGTTTTAGGATGTCAGGTAGTGTTAAGTCAGGTATGTCTGATAACCATGGAAAGATAATTTGTTCGTTTGTCTCTGTATTGATTAATGAATGGAGGGTTTGATTTATATAGGATGTAGATCTTTGTGCCATTTTGTTTTTCCATATATTTGTTAATGGGTTTTGTTTGTCTGCTTCTGTTTTTAAAACATAGACTCCATTTTAAAGAAATCAAAATTTTTAAAATACTTGATCCTTACTAAGCTTGTATGAATCCATATTGGTGGCAAAACAATCCTATTGGGTTTATTTAAGGTTTTAACAGTTTTTTTAGCAGACTTACAGTGTGGAGATCCAAATTACAGAAAGATCCATTATCTGTAAAACCCCCGGTCCCAAGCATTTTGGATAACAGATCCTATATCTGCAGTTATTTTTATGGCCTTTCGTTTATGTCATATTTATTTTCTTTTATCTCCATTCCTTCCTATTCTACACTACAGAAGTTGCAATTAATGTATATTTCATATATGGTATAGCACTGGCTATTTTAATTTCTAATTTTTGGTTTATCATTCACACTGTAAACTTTATAAAAACTATAATGATAAAAAAAAGATACAGCATTGGCAGTCAGTAAGGTGCCCCCATTATAAAATTAAATTCTTTTTAATGTGCAATACTTACTGTTTTGTCTGGGAGAGCAACTGATCGTATTGAGGTAGAACCCAGGACTCTGTTAGAACACTGACTTAGATCTTTTCTCTTCCACACAGAATTTCCTCTGAGTTCATAAGAGGTGGGACATCTCCCTAAAACATCCACCTGGCAAAAACGTAGCAAATATATTTTGTGTCACAGAATAGAATCCAGTGCAAATTGTAAAATATGTACGAAAGAAACCATAAAAAGTTGGTGTAACTACTACTTCTATGTACTTATTTACAGGTATATGCTATCACAACTCCTACATCGATTCTTTTAGAAATAGAAATCTTAGCACAACCGAAAATGTATTTTCTCACATTTTGATAAAGCAGAATAAGTGCTGCAACATTGACATAGAGTATAACAAAATAAAGGTGGAGAAGGAAGTATAAAACCTGAATTTCAGTTGTCAAGTTTAAAAAAGAACACCAGTGATTCCCCAAGTCTTTAGGCTGACACAGATCACACTCTGTGCAATACTTCTAGTTACACCCATGGTCACATATAAATGCACTAGACTTTTCGGGAAATGCAACACATGCTATGAACATTATTTAATTCATTTGGATTCTGTCATGGAATTTCAGGAACTGAAAACACAAAGACTGAGCTGAAAGACAAAGTTTATTTGACACAAGATCCATGGATTCTGAACCATCAGAACCCTGAACAAAGGAATGACAGAGTTTTTTATAGACTTGGGAATATAATAGGGAGTTACCAGTGGGAGAGCATAGAGATTTCTCTTCACAGCACAAAACAACCAAGAACTGCTTTTAAAGCCATGAAGGTGGCTCTGCCTCAAGGCAAGGATACTAGTGACCAAGGCTAGTTTGAGAATAGAATCCATCCAAGTAAGGTGACTGCCGGGGTGATCTGCATACACAGAATTTTATTCTCTCTCAAGTTCAATCTTATGCCTGATCCACTCACACTTCATGACTTAGCTGTAACTGGTAAAGCTTGTTTACAAGAAGATAGTTCAAAAAAGTTCATAAAACAATTAAATATTTCTCACCTCTACAATGGATTTGCCTGTTGATGAAACCTTTAAGTTTCCCTGCAACACACTGAGAATTCCACGTTTAATATTAAGGGACCAGGTTGGCTCTTGACTTGATGGACACAGTTTCTGAATTTTACCATCATGGTAGGAAAACTGAAGTGGCATTTTTTCAAGTGCATCCCTGTTTTTTTTAAGAAAAAAATGTATATGTCACCTATTATCTGCTTATGGACCACCATTAATTTAACCCTCTGACCACTTTGTACCTAGCTCCCCTTACACAACAGGCCACATTAATTGCTTCTGACAAAAATTAGGGTGGCAGACAGCCCCTATGCTTCACTTTCCACAGGCCCCCTTCTAGGCTATATTTAGAAATATACAACAATTAATAAGGGTCAAGGGTGCACCTGGAGAAATAAGAGACATATTTTTCTCAATTATTATCTGTATTTTCTTTTATATTTATTTTTATCTGCCCTGCTGGACCTAGGTCAGTTGGGATGTGTGCATGGATTGTACCTGCTGGGAGAAAATGATGCAGCTAGACAAGGCAAGGCGTGTGTGTGGTGTGCACCCAACCTCTTTAAGACGTGTGAGAATTGGCATCTTCGAGAGCTCAGGAGCATGCAACTCATGCCCTTGCTTTGTCTGGCTGCCTAATCTTCTCTTAGCATGTACCATGCACCTGTTCTGACACAGGCCCAAGCTACGCAGATAAGAAAAAAAATTTTTTTAGAACACTGATAAAAAATTAACTTGAAATACTTGTAATTTACATATTCTATTAACAGAATATGGTCTATACATTTACATACATTCACACTCATTTATATAAAAGGACAGGATGTAAATTTTCAGCACCTCAAACTGTCAAACTCCTTGGAGGAATTTTCTGACATTTCTGTTGTCCTTATATTCACCTCCGTCAACTGAAATGGAAAAGGAAAATGTTCCATAATATTAGTTGTTTTTATAAAATTTACTGGTCAATGACCTCCACAAGTGCAGAGAGCAAAGTGCAATTTCAAATTCAATCCCAATGTATTTTCCTATAATACACTGTTTTTTCAGCATGGTTGTGCTCCCCAGGGGTGCTGTGCCTGATTCACGGCCAATGAATCAAACTAATCACTAGTGAGCTTGCATTTGCTGTATATATGGCTGAATGTCTGGGTGGTATAATTTCCAGTGAGTGAGAGTAACCTGACCTTCAATTCCTTAGGCACATTCCTCAAGTACATTGCACCTATTGACACAGGGCTCTGAGGGAACCTTGGAGCTAGTTCCACCTCTGGGGTTCCTCAATGGCCCTGCATCAGAAGGCACATCATTGCTCATTTTGAAACAAGAGTGGAACAAATGATTGAAGGCCAAGTGCAACCAAGGCTCATGAGAACAGGTAATGCTATTATGCAGTAAGTATTAAACTTTATTTCAAGTTAGGGACCGCCATATGGGGTTTACCTTGACGTGGTATGGTGGCTTATCAATTTTATGATCATAACTTTGTAACTAAAAATCCCCTGTTTCTGTAAACATATGCACTAAGCAATTATATTGAAGTATTTAGGAAACAGGGGCCCAGGGAAAGTGCATGGTGCACACCCATTACATTTAAATATATTTAACTCAGCCTTTGAGTGCTCCCACACCCCCTTGTGTGTTTGTATCAAGTGCAACTATAGTAGAAATGCAAAGAGTGCCCTTTCATGAAAATATCATTATTGAATGGGGTTTTACTTGCAACACACTGCAGGAAAAGTTGCACAACCACATTTGCGGAATTGGATGTATATTGATCAGTTTCCTATTACAAGCATAGGACCTGTTATGCAGAATGCTTGGTACCTAAGGTCTTCCAGATAGGAGATTTGTATTGTTGTACCTTACATATACTAGAGAATCATGTAAACAGCCCAATAGCCTGGCTTTGCTTCCAATAAGGATTCAAGGGATTTTGTTATGATTTTTATGGTCTAGTTTGTATTCCTAAATAATGCTGTTTAAACTGCAACTAATTCACTCTGCTATGTAAAATTTAATTCCTAACCCAACAAGTGTATTTGTCTTAGTAATATTAATGTGTAGGAAGCCATCTCAGGTCATTTTGCCTGGTCATGTACTTTCAGAAAGAGACAGTGCTGCACTATGGAACTGCTTTCTGGCAGGCTGTTGTTACTCCTACTCAATGTAAATGAATTGGGGGGTCACAGTTGGACATGGATTTTAACTATTGAGTCTGTTCTTAGATCTACCAGGAAACTGTTATCTGGTTACCTTCCCATTGTTCTGATGATGGGCTGCTGGGGGGGGGGGGAGGAGGGTGATATCACTCTTACTTGCAGTACAGTAGTAAAGAGTGACTACTGTTTATTACAGCACAAGTCACATTACTGGAGCACCTGGGAAACTGAAAATATGCCTAGCACCATGTCAGATTTCAAAACTAAATATAAAAAAATCACTTTGCTCTTTTGAAAAACAGATTTCAGCGCAGAAGTCTGCTGGAGCAACACTAGTAACTGAGGTATTTTGAAAAAGTTTGGATCAAGTACATTGTACTGTTTTATTATTACAGAGAAAAAGGGAATTCATTTTCTAAGATTTGAATTATATGTATAAAATGAAGTCTGGTCTTTCCATTTGTTTGAGCCTTCTGGATAACAGGTTTCCAGATTATGGATCCCATACTTTTACATTGACTTCACTAGCGTTGCCCATTTTTCTCATATTATATACATATGTATGTGTATTTCTCAGCTGCTATTTCCCTGCCTTTGCAAGATAAATTGGTTGAATTATTATATCACACCATATTGAATATTTTTACAACATTGCCATTGCATTTGGAATTGCCAATAACTTATTTTGATATTAATAGCAAAACAAACCAAATCCTACAAAGATTTCTACTTTTTCACTTACTTCTGGAAACTGTGGAGGGAGTTGTGGGAGCACAGTAAGGATGATTTTAATATAAGTCATCTATAATTGAACTGTGACTAATTTTGCCAAAATTGCTTCAAACATGCAAGAAAAGTGGTTTGTTTAAGCATATCCTCTGTCCCCAGGCCCTATTTTGTAGCTACAAGCTTATGATGATATCTTCGCTTTTTAATGATCTAGACTTAAGGCCAGGGAATGTGCATAAGTAAATGAGAATATCTGGTCAAGGGCAGGGGCATTTAGAAAACTGTACTGTGTGGATCAGACAAGTAGATCCTTCAAAGTGGAGGATGGAGGGCTGCAAGAACTGGATATACAGAGTGGCTTATTATTGAAGAAGCTGCCTGCATACTCATTTAATCCCCCTCTCATTTGTTTTTCTTTTAGTTTGTTGAAGAGTTTTGTCCCCTTAAACAGAACTTCCTTTGTTGTAATCATCTGCAACAACTATACAACATATGCACTCATAGAGCGGCAACACCGCTGTTTTATTGAAGGTATACTGAATTGTTTCTCCATACTATTGAAAACTAAAGCTTCCTCTAACTGCTTCTGATACAAGGTACAAGGTGAGGAGAAGTCAACCCTGTTTAAATTTTATGTTTTAACATATGGTAAGGACTGCATGAATCTGGAAACTCTTTATCTATTTCACAGTTAGGTTTATTTAATATCACAGTTGTTATCTCCTAAACCTTTCCCCAAACTACATGGTGACACTGAGGCACAGCAGTTATAGGTTACCTTTAGAACCATGTGGCATTTCCCCATGACTTCTATGTGAACTTCACATTCCAAGGTTAGGTCTCTCCTAGCTGAAGAACTTGCTTCCAAAAATGTTCCAGTGGAAGTGGAGTAGCTGTAGATGTACCTGGAGCCCTTCTGGAAGTTTAACTGTCCAGTACCTAGGGGGAAGTTTGAAGAATATTTTTATTAGGTTTTGAATCCACTGTCCAAAAATGAATTGAACACCCTATGTTATTAATTGGCACTGTAAGGGATAGATACTCCTCCCCAATGCACTAAGGTAATTTAAAGCTGGTGAAATTAGGTTTAAGAGAAGGAGATTGTATTATTGGGGAGTTCCCCAAATGGACAAATTAAGTAAAGGTGATTTGCCTTTAAAGGGATACTGTCATGGGAAAAAAAATTTTTTCAAAATGCATCAGTTAATAATGCTGTTCCAGAAGAATTCTGCATTGAAATCCATTTCTCAAAAGAGCAAACTGATTTTTTTTATATTTCATTTTGAAATCTGACATGGGGCTAGACATTTTGTCAATTTCCCAGCTGCCCTAAGTCATGTGACTTGTGCTCTGATAAACTTCAATCACTCTTTACTTCTGTACTGCAAGTTGGAGTGATATCACCCCCTCCCTTTCCACCACCCAGCAGCCTAACAACAGAACAATGGGAAGGTAACCAGATAATAGCTCCCTAACATAAGATAACAGCTGCCTGGTAGATCTAAGAACACCACTCAATAGTAAAACCCATGTCCCACTGTGTACTATTCAGTTACATTGAGAAGGAAAAACAACAGCCTGCAAGAAAGCAGTTCCCTCCTAAAGTGCTGGCACAAGTCACATGACCAAGGGCAGCTGGGAAATTGACAAAATGTCTAGCCCCATGTCAGATTTCAAAACTGAATATAAAAAAACCTGTTTGCTTTTTTGAGAAATGGATTTCAGTGCAGAAGTCTACTGGAGCAGTACTATTAACTGATGCGTTTTAAAAAAAACATGTTTTCCCATGACAGTTTCCCTTTAAGTTAACTTTTAGGGGCAGATTTACTACTTATTTGTCTGAAGGATTCGAATTTCGTTCAAATGCAAAAAACTACAAATTTTTCTAATTTTCTAATTTTTTTTTTGGCTACTTCGATCATTGAATTTGCAAAATTCGATCGAATCAAATGATTCGAATTAATCGAATGATTCGAATAAGAAAATCTTTCGATCATTCGATGGTCGAAGTACTTGCCTAGTTCGCCAGATTAAACCTACTGAGTTGCTATACTTACCTGTGGGAAGCACCCATAGGCCATTTTCTGAAGTTTTCTTGATCGAATAGAAATCATTCGATTTTTCAATAAAATTGTACGAATCATAAAATTTTATTGACAAATCAGATGATTTAGTACAAATTTTTCGAGCAATTTTTCGAGCAATAGGACGACTTCTATCCGTTCGTTTGATTTCTCAAAATAGTGGTAAAATCCTCCGAATTTTATTTCATCGGATTTTACCTCGAACTAGATTCAAGGGTCGAATTCGAGGGTTTTTAACCTTCAAAATTCGACCCAGGATAAATCTGCCCCTTAGTATGTTATAGAATGACCAATTCAAAGCAACTTTTCAATTGCCCTTCATTTTTTCTTTTTTTTTTTTTTTTTGAAAATTTTGACCCTCGCAACTAGACCCTTGCAAATTGGAGAGCTGCTGAATAAAAAGCTACATAACTCAAAAACAGCAAATAATAAAAAATAAAAACCAATTGCAAATTGTCTCAGAACATCACTCTCTAAATCATACTAAAATTAAATCAAAGGTGAAAAAAACCCTTTAAATTGCTGGACAACCCCTTTAACTTTTGATCTGATGACATTCAGATGTAAATTTAGAGAGCTGATCTCCAGGGAGTGTCAAAGATGGGCTTGGGAAACCTCGCTTCAATTCCAAGCAAGTTACTATCTGGAGGGAAATGTAGAGAATAAGCCGGAATTCATACTCTGGAACAATGGGTGAACAGGGATAGACTTGGAGCCTGGGAATCCTCTCTGCAGTTAGCAGATAGTTATACTAGAGCAGTTGTTTCTTAATTAACTCTTTGATGCTTAATGCTGATCCATTTATTAATCCATACAGCCATTCCCAATTTTTTTAAAATGTTTTAATTTTTTAAAGGCGTAGTTCACTTTAAGTTATCTTTTAGTATGTTATAGAATGACAAATTCTGAGCAACTTTTCAATAAACCTTAATTTTTTTTTTACATTTTTTTCCTTCTTCTGACTCCTTCCAGCTTTCAAATGGGGGTCATTGACCCTATTTAGAAAAAATCCTCTGTAAGACTATGCAATTATTGTTATTGCTGTTTTTTATGACTCATTTTTCTATTCAGGCCTCTCCTTTTCATATTCCAGGCTCTTAATTAAATCACTACATGGCTGCTAGCGTAAATGGACCCTACCAACCAGATTGGTGAAATTGCAAACTGGAGAGATGCTGAATAAAAAGCTAAATAACTCAAAAACCACAAATACTAAAAAAATTAAAACCAGTTGCAAATTGTCTCTGAATTATTATTAGTTAATTTAAAGGTGAACAATCCCTTTAAGGAAAATTTTGTATAAAATGAAAGTAGCACATATGATATAGAGTTTATATACTATCCAATGTCTCGGGTGCAGCAGTGGCCGTACACTTATTGATTGCTGAGCCATCAGATAAATGGAGTCAGGACCCAGATGGAGAGATCTGAATCAGTCTGACCATGATGACAAGACTTTTCATTGTGAGCTGTCAACTATGCGTCTAATCCAAGCTGTTAGTGATCAAGCAGTAAAGTGATTAAAAATCCAGTTGAGCTTCTAAGAGAAATAAACATTGCAATTACCTGGACACTCTGACATGCAGGAACCAGAGTCTTCAGAAATCTCCTGAGCTTCTATAAATAAAGAAACATGTTATTATTGAGGATACAGAAGCAACAACATTGCATGCATTCACGTAAAAAGCCTTTGAATGTCTCTTGCTGAATATACATACTGTATACTGGTGCAGCTAAGAAGTGCACGCTATGGGTGCCTCTATATTATAGGAGCTGTGACTCCTACAGACAAGTTGGGTAACATTTTGCTATGAACAATTGCTTTCCATATGTGCTGATATTATGATTTCTTGTTTTGCTCTTCATGCTTACAATGATAAGCATCACTAATAAAATATTTATATAGATTTATATAACACCGACACATGTGTAGGGCTTTACAGAGACATCATCGTGTCAGTCTGAGGTGGAGGTTATATTCTGAGGTCCCTAGCGCACACACACAATATAGTCAATCAGAAGCCAATCACACAACCTTTTTTGGAGTGTGGGAGAAAACAGAAAAATCTACAAATTCCTTGCAGACAGCACCATGACCAAAATCAAAGTCAGGGCCTGCCACTCCAAGGTAGAGGCTCAATGAGCCAAAACTCTGCTCAAGACACGTGTTATTATTAACATGTATTAACTTATTTCGTAGCGATGTGTTCACCGCCACCCAATAAATAAAGCTGATTCTAATGAACAACATCTATTAGTTTTGTTATATGCAACACTAAACAGTGAAAAAACAAACAGTTGTCCCATAGGGCACTACATTTGCCCAGGTGCAATTACCTATAGCAACCACTAAGATGTTTGAGTTTAAATAGGCGACCAATAAAAGCTACCTGCTCATTGGTTGCAAACATTACATAACCCCCTTACCTCATAGGTTTTTCAGAGCATTCATGGTTGAAATGGGAAGGCAGTCAAAATGAAAAAAGAAAAAAAAAACGATTCAACCGATTGAAAGGAAACAATGAAATATGCAAAGGCCATTTCCAGCACTCCTTAGGCTCACAGTGTAATGCAACTCACTGCGTTCTATTTTAAACTAATGGATTCTGGGATTTTTCATAGTGGGTGGGGCACAGATTCTCTGGAAAGCAGAAGTCCCAGAATCCATCACTTACTTTATATCATATATGGCAGGGGGTCCCCAACCTTGTTTGGTTCAGAGACTGGTGCTGAGGCAAGAAATTTTTCAAGGTGGGGGTTCCAGGGGGGCGGGAGGGGGGTCAGTGTCCAATTTGACGTGCCAGCGTCCATTTTGGCATGCCGGTGTCTATTTTGGCACACCTTGTTATTAGCGGGCTAGGCTCCACGGCCCAGTTCAAGACTGCCCACGGCCAGTTTAGGGACCCCTGATATATGGAACAAAGTGATGAAGGGGTTGCAGGAAACTGTGAGCCAAAGGGGAAAGGGAGGCGAGCAGAGACAGACCATCAAGGTTTCCTTATAGCCGGTAAAATCAGTTACATCTGTGTGAAAAAAACTATTTTACATTTCAGTTTCAAAGTTCAGATAGTATTTATGTACTTTTTCCTGAACTGAATAAGCGCCTGCACGAAAAGGGGGTATTTTTACTCTTTGACACAATCTTTTGCTTTAGAGCAAATCATTTCACATTGGGGTTAGTCGTTCAACAACAGGGAGATTGTTACTGTGCCAGTTTTTGTTATTCACATTATCATAAGTACATGCGTTTATCCATCCGGTACACCAGAGGTTCTTAGACCACCATTCAAACATAGGGGAAAGGGGGTGTGATTATGTTATCTAACTCCTTATTTAATATTTATTTAAATTATGATGCAGAAAAGGGCATATATTCACTCATGCTCTAACATGTGCAGCAGCATTTACTACCTACACATAAGGGGGCCTGTTTATCATGCAGTGTAAAAGAGGGTGAAGCATTACCAGCAATGCTGCCCAAAACAACTAATCAGCAATTAGATTTCAACCGTTAGGAAACAAAGGAAAAGATCTGATTGGTTGCTATGAGCAAGACCTCTAAGGCTTAGTCCAGACGGGGAGATTCGGGGGCGAATCTCCCCAAATAGCTAGGCACCGGCGAGGCTTAACTAGAAATAAAGGGGCAAATTCACTAAGTCGCTAGCATTCACCGCACTTTGCCAGGCAAATTTTCAAAGTGCTACACAAATTCACTAAAGTACGAAGTTATGCTCAGGTCGGCGAACGGTAGAGTAGTTGCGCTAGTGTTATTTCGCTAGGCAGATCGCTGTTACGCTAGCGAAGCCTAATTTGAAGAAGGCGAGAACTTTAACGTATAATAGAAGTATATGTAACAGCCACAACATTCCACTAAACAAGCCCAGGAAACCTTTAATAAATTAAATAAAGTTGTCCTATTGCCCTATATGTGCCCACTGTATAGTTGTGTTGCCATATGTTAGGAAATATTGGGGGGAACGAGGGTAACCCCCCCAAAAAAAACAATCTTTTTCAGACTATCACCATCCAATGTTAAAACACGCCAGCGTTTTTTGGGACTTAGAAAAATCTTTGACATTTTTTTTTTCAACCTCCTATCTATTGCATTGAACTTCGCCTGGTCTGACCAGGCGAAGTAAAGTCTAACGTAAGTGGTAATGTTCAGGAAAATGATGATCTTAGTGAATTTGCGTAATTACGATCCTTCGTCAGTGCGCAACTTCGCCTGGCGTAAGGGTGTGAAGTTGTGCAAGTCTATCTACTTTGCTTGGGAAAATTCGCCAGTGCCGGTGTTAGTGAATTTCCAAAGTTACGAAATGACGTCACGCTGGCGAATTAGTGCTAGCGTTAGACGCTTTGCGCTTTAGTGAATTTGGGCCAAAGACTTTTTCCAGTTACTTTCTATTTTCCATGTGTGATTGTTTTCCTAATATTGAAGGGTAAAGTGTCATTTTTCACCTTCTAAAGCAGCTCTGGGAACTTTAAAAAAATGGAAAGCAGTTGAAGAAAATCTGAAAAAATCTGAAAATAACTGAACCCTTTAATCTAAACATCCAACTGTTTGTAAATGGTTGGATCACAATATATATATGAGTCAAACTGTAATATTTAAACAGCTGCTCAATATGCTTGTCTTTAAATGCATAGTGTAAATGTCAGAATTCTGCACATAATGACAATTAACCTTGGCCTCAGAATTTTCAGAGTCTGGAAAACATTAGTTTCAGCAAACAAGTGTAGGGGCTATAAGAATAACATGGAAGTTTGATAACAAATAATTCATTTCACCCATTGTTATCCTAACCCACAGTAACAGATATGAATATATTGTATCCTGATTTGAACCAAGAATGAGTAATACAGTTTTAATGCAAATCCAGGGCGTTCTGCCAAGTGAGAAGACCCATAAACAAGCATTAGGTGATTCTTGGACAATCCCTTCACCTCTCCATAGTCAGTTCTTTACAAAGAAAGCTAACAATCAGTTTTTCAGTACCTGCTGCTATTCTCGTTGGCTGTCCGCCCCCAAACTCAAACGGTGAGGGGGGGAATAGTACCTCTGCCTGTTACTTGATCCCAATCATTATTGCGTTTTAGCATTTCTATATAACCCTTTCCAAACCAAACGCTGCAGTAAGAACGTTACTCATACATATTCTTCTTATATATGAAACATAGTGATGGTCTAGTCCAATTGTGCAAATATCAATACAATCCACTGCCAGTAAACTTGATTATGGATTCTACTACCATTTTTGTTTCACCCTCACTTGTGTTCATTCTTCCCCCTGTCAGTGCCCCCCACTAGCTCCATAACTACTTCTTGCCCTTTTTGTGGTGCTGCTTTTTCATTATTAAACCAATATGTCCTGTTTATCTGCTGTGAGCAGCCCCAGATATCAAGTCTCATTTCAGGCACATCTCTTCTTCCACCAGCTTACATCCAGTGATTGGATAGCTCTAGACTGCAGTAAATCCCAGGGACAGATGGGAGCACTATTGGAAGATTTCAACATGCTAAAATGACTGTTTATGGTGGTATTCAATCTCAAACCACCCCTGTTGAGTGAGCAGGGAGAACAATCATAATATTATATACTTAAGCTTGATGTTAAGCCAGGCAAAGGCCATGGATATTCTCACTGGCTGAGAGTTTAAAGAGATCAAATGTGTTTCGTCAAAGATCAAATGTGTAGTCAAGATAGAGATAACAGAATTAAAAAGCCACACTTTTCCTCCTTTTGTACATTTGTGTTACCATCATTCATTGTATTTTCCCCTTTATTCATTTAAAAACAAATGGATTGCATGCCTATACAATATAACAATAAATATAATAAGGAAACATTATTGACAGGAAAAGCTGATACTACAATAATTAAGTTAATTTTCAGAAATGGCCAGTACTCAGCAAGTTTTCACTTTATTCTTTATATTCTTTATGGTGTGTGAATTATTGCCTTCCTCTTCTGCCTCTTTAAAGTTCTCAAATTGGGGTCACTGACCTCTGTAGCCACAAAAAAACTATTGCTCTGAAAAGGCTACAATGTTTTTGTTATTGCTACTTTTTATTACTTATCTTATCTGCTACTATTCATCTTCCAGTCTCACATTCAAGCCAAAAGATAAAGAACTACAAACAATTAAAAAATGAAGACAAACTGCAATTTCATCTCAGAATATCTACATTATAGTAAAAATAAAGTTAAAGGTGAACTATCCCATTTCCATATCATCACTATGTGAACTCAACAGAGCAGAGAAATCGATATGGGTCCAAACAAAGGCATCCAATCTGGGCCCTGTATATAATGGGTGCCTGGCCAATTACCTGCTGTAGGTAGGATATTCTATACAGTATACTGAATCAAGATAGTGGCCCATCACTTGTTAAGGTGTAGTTCCCAGCAACCTAGATGAATGCTGGACTTCATATTATAAATACTGAACCCAATATGTGTTTTTTTCCCTGGACCCAGCAACTAATAAGGACAGTCCAGATACAGAGTTTGAACCACATATATTTCTTTAGAGAAGAAACCAACATCATCTGGATTCAAGGAGTGGAATTATGAGCAATTATTCGCAGACAACAGATGTGTGTGCATGTTTCTATATACCTTAGGTACAATTGCAAGTACATCAAGGTATCATTTCAGCAACAGAAAACTGTTTGTGTTACACATAGTTGCAACTTGTGCTCTTATTTGCTACCATGGAACATACTTCTGTTCTTCTGACCCAGAGGTCCCCAACAGCCGGGCCACTGGCAATGCTGAACTGGGCCGCAAGCGTAGAGGCGAATTTACGAGGCGTGCTGGTGTCCAAAGGGTGTAGTACCAGAACTGGACGCCGACCCCTCCCGACCCCCCTCCCAAACTCCCCTGAACCCCTACTGACCCCCCGTGCTTGTAAAAAATGTTGGCGTTACACCGGTCCCTGGACCAAAAAAAGCTTGGGGACCCCTGTTCTGACCTATAAATAAGAGAAAAATTTGAATATATATATTTCCATTTCTTGAAATGTATAAAAAGTTACAGTAGTTATTGAGCATAATACATATCATTGATCCCCAACCAGTAGCTCGTGAGCAACATGTTGCTCTCCAACCCCTTGGATGTTGCTCCCAGGGACCTCAAAGCAGATGCTTATTTTTTAATTCCAGGCTAGGAAACACGTTTTAGTTGCATAAAAACTAAGTATAGTGCCAAGCAGAGCCTCCTGTAGGCTGCCAGACCACATAGGGACTACCATATAGTGAATCACAGCCCTTATTTGGCACCCCAAGAGACTTTTTCATGCTTGTGTTGCTCCCCAACTCTTTTTACATTTGAATGTGGCACACGGGTAAAAAAAGGTTGGGGATCCCTAATACATATAGTACACATTGTATAACCAATCTACCATACTATAGTTTTAACATAATAGGCTAATTGATTGCATATAATGTATGTATACTATAATGCAATAAATATCACCAATGTGAATTTTACCTTATCAATGTATATGCATTATATAAATGTGATGAAAATTCAATAAAATACAAATGTTATAAAAAAAAGTTACGGTAGTAAGTTATGTTTTACATTTCTTCCACTTTATCCCAAGGTCCTAAGACTGGGTCTTGGTGCTCAATGTCTCTTGTCTCCAGGCAGTATAGCACTTATAACTAATCAAGCATGACAATGAAAACAATTATCATGCCAGTTTTTAGCTTTCGCATGCATGGTGGATTGTAGGATGAATGGGATGAATCACCCCCTTCTTATCGGTCTTGGTTTAATTTTCCACTGTAATTATAAAAAAAAAAAAAAACACCCACATGCTTTGGAACCAACTGAAAGAATAGGAAGCATTGTATTTTTTAAATGGTGTTTAACTAAGTAGGACCTTTTAGAGACTTTTGGAGCCAATGGGTTACTGCTTTTCAAGTAGTATTTATTTATGAATGAAGCTGTACTGTGTACACAAGCAGCAGTCCATGAATAAAATGTATCGTATATACAAAGAGCAGAGAGTAGAAAAACTGCCCATTCTTTCTCAGCATATTCACTTTTCTACATATCTGTTAGAGTTTCCATAAATTACTTCATGGCAGGAATACTCTCAGTAGACAGGAGTAGCCAGCCCATCATCTTTACCATCTCTAGCAGAGCCAATGTCATTATAGTCTATGGAGAACACTTCACCAGAGACAGACAGTATGGCAGCTCCCTTGAACTGTATGTATTTTCATTGCTGACAGTAAACAATGCTCTCATATCATTATTAATATTCAATAGTTATTTTTTATAGTTTTATAGGTATTTGTCCTTTTCTTCGGACTCTTTGCAGCTTTCAAATGGGCGTCGCTGACTCCTTCTAATAAGAAAATGGTCTGTAAGGCTACACATTTAGGGGCAGATTTACTAAATGTGTGTGAAGGATTCAAATAATTGCTTGAACAGTCTCTATTCAATTGTGCGACTATGCAAATTAAGTATTTTCGACTATTGAATATAGAATATTCAGTCGCATCGAATAGATCGAATAAATATATATTTGATCGTCCGACTATTTGCCAGTTGAAGAACTTGCCCTTTAAATTTTTTTTCGACTGCCTACTTCGCCAGATTGAACCTACCGAATTGCAATAGAAGCCTATTGGAATCCCCCATAGGCATTTTTTTCTAAGTCTTTTGCCGAATTTCAATCGTACGGTCGAACGTTCGATTTGTATGATTTTGGCGAATATTTGAACATTTTTTCTGTGACTTTTCGAAGAATCGTTCGATCGTACAATTCTGGTGAATAGTCGAGAACGCCCTCAAAACCGTATTTATTTTATTTGATTTTGCCGATTATTTATTCGCCAAATATTCGCCAGTCGAATTCGAGGCTAAAAACCCTCGACAATTCGACCCTTAGTAAATCTTCCCCTTATTGTTATTGCTACTTTTTATTACTGATCCTTCTATTCAGACCCTCTCCCACTCATATTTCAGCCTCTTATTCAAATTAATGCATGGTTGCTAGGGTAATTTGGACCCTAGCCACCAGATTGTTTAAAATACAAATTGAAGAGCAAAACAACTCAAAAACCTTCAATAATAAAAAATGAAAACAAAAGTCAAATTATCTCAGAATATCACTCTCTGCATCTTACTAAAAGTTATCTCAAAGGTGAACAACCCGTTCAAGAAAAATTCAAGACAAATGAACATATAAAAAGGCATAGTTTTCTTTGAATTAATTCAGAGCCAGTCACCAATATAGTTAACAAATTCAATATCTTAAAGATGGAGGACACCTGACTGTGCAATCGCACTGTAGCGCTACAACAGGAACTACAACCTGAACAACAGAAGGTTTAAGCCACATTGGTGTACTAGAAATATATAGTTAACAAGTTCACATCTCTAGGATCTTCACCTGAGAGTTGTTACTACAGCTGATAACTAGGCATGGCTTTACTCCTGTAGTTAAAGCATTCTGTTCAATCCATAAGTATAGTATAGTCATTGTAAGGGCTCCTACACACGGGCGTTTTTACCTGCGCTCTCCTGCGTTGCGTTTTGCTGCGTTCAAACGCAGGGGAGCGCAGGTATAGACGCACTCAATTATTTTCAATGGGGCTGTACTCACAGCAACGCATGTGAGCGCCGAACGCAGGAAAAATGCAGCATGTTGCGTCTGAATCTGCGTTCGGCGCTTACACGCGTCCCGTGGGTACAACCTCATTGAACAAAATGAGGTGCGTCTAGACCTGCGCTCCCCTGCGGCTGAACGCAGCCAAACGCAACGCAGGGGAGCGCAGGTCCAAAACGCCCGTGTGTAGGAGTCCTAACTGTCCCACTCACTTCATACCAGAACCCAGCAATCCTATTAGTCTGCAGACTCTTCATGTGCTCAGTTAATGGTTTAAGTCTAAACATTTTGCAGCTTTTGAAACAAACTGGTTAACAAATTCAACAGCTGAAATCCTATTTTTTTTTTTTTTTTAAATGTATGTAACTACCACGCCTTTCAGTTTCCAGACTAAGAGCAGTTCCCAAGGCTATCGGCATTATGGGGAAAGTATGCGGAGGATTTAACCAATGCTTAATTACATGGATGTAATATACAGACTCCTCACTGGCCATTCATTTTGTTCTCTGAGCTTGCAATCTTTTGTTTCTTTCTGCAGAAAGTGACAGTTATTGGCCTTTGGGTGGCCTCTGCTTAGGTATTTCGTTAACAAGCGTGAATTCATATGAATGAGATCCTTATTAGCACTTTAAGAAATCCACGTCTTTCAAGGCAATTCAGTTGAAAGTGCTCTGTCATCAAGGGGAACTTTAATACCCTTTTTGTTTGAAGTCGTGGTTCTGTAAGTTCCAGAACAAAGAAAAAACTAGTAATTCATATGCTCTCTTGCATATTTCTCAGAAATAAAATCATCAAAAAAAAAAATGTTTTTTAGCATGTACAGTATATGGTTTTCTCTAATCCTGAAATAAAAGTCTAAATTCGGTTGGTTTAATGGGGTTTTTTCTTTAGATGCTTTCTGACTTACATTTTGCAGATTCCATACATACTCTGAGCGGAAAGAAAACCTTAAGTATTGCAGAAATGTAAACAGTTAGCTGTCAGTCTACAAGCATCATAGTGGCAGAGCTTGTGCCCAGCATTGCGTATAACAAGCACAAACATATGAATGGCATCTCTGTTGGCATCAGGCCTGAAGGACAGTGCATTGCCTTTGTAAGAGGAAGGTATTAGTGTCAGGGCCATGCATGGTTCAGCTACCTTGCACAGCATCATTTATTGTACAGTCATGAGATCTGTTATCCAGAATGCTTGAAACCTGGGGTTTTCCAGTTAATGGATCTTTCCGTTATTTGGATCTTCATCATCTACTAGAAAATCGTGTAAGCATTACTTAAACCCAATAGGCTGGTTTTGCTTCCAATAAGGATTGATTATATCTTAATTGGGATCAATTACAAGGCACTGATTTATTATTACAGAGAAAAAAATTAGAATTTGAATGGAGATTATGGGAAAAGGCTTTTCTGTATTTTAGAGCTTTCTGGATAACAGGTTTCTGGACAGAACCCAACGGATCCTCATACCTGTAATACTCATGTGTAAGGACTGAGCCCACAAAATGCCATAAATACAGCACTAACTGCACATCTATGCTAAATGCTGATAGCTGCAAGCTTGCAAAAGATATTGTCATAACTAGGGATGCACCAAATCCAGGATTCAGTTTGGGATTTGGGCAGGATTCGGGCGAATCCTTCTGACTGACGAATCCAAATCCTAATTTGCATATGCATATTAGAGCCAGGGAGGTTAATCACATGACTTTTTGTCACAAAACAAGGAAGTAAAAAATGTTAATATGCAAATTAGGGGTTGGATTTGGTTCAGTATTCGGCCGAATCTTTCGGGAAGGATTCAGGAGTTCATCCGAATCCAAAATAGTGGATTCGGTGCATCCCAAGTTTATAACTAAAACTACTAAATAAGTAGGAACACTGATTATCTGAGTATATCTGATACTGAATTAACCACTCATAAAAGGTATATATATAAAAACATTGTTGCATCAATAGAACAAAACACAGCACTGTAGTTATTCACTAAGCCGCTTATGCTGCTGTTAAACCCCTACTTCATATTTTACACTGATTATTACTGACCATAGATTGCCATCAACAATTTCTAATGCAGCATCTAAGAATATGCAGTTTGGGAATATAAATGTGTTTGTACTTACTGCCCATAAAGCCTGCCGCAAAAACCCACAGTAAAACAGCATGCAGCTCCATGTCCACAGGGTCAACTGCTTTAGTTCTACATTAACAAAGGAACATTGGTCCTCTTCTCAAAGAGAGCTCACACAAGCTTTGCATGAATGAAAACTTTCTTTACAAAGCGCAGGCTTCTTAATTCCCTGCCCACTGCAGAAGGAGGGATGGGGTCTTTAAGAACAAAACGGAGCCTATCAGAATCTGCTGCATAACTTGTACTACACACCCTTCCCCAGGGAAGCAAACTTGCAGCCAATCGGAGAAGAGTCCAATTCCTATGAAAACAAGAAGGGATCTTGCTGCTCAGCATCTGTACTACAAAACTATACATTATGTATTCAGAAAAAAAAGAAGTGAGGGGAAGTCTTATAATGTGTTCAAAAAAATTCTATAGCTGTACAATACAGTTCTGTCTGCTATGAAATTAATTTGGATGTTACAGTAGATAGAGATGGTAGATAGATAGATAGATAGATAGATAGATAGATAGATAGATAGATAGATAGATTGATAGATAGATTGATAGATAGATAGATAGATACCATGTGGCAAATTCACTAAGCGTTGAAAATGCACTACCGATGGCTTCCCAACAATTCGGCACACTTTGGCAGGCGAATTTTCAGCAGCCCGTCGCTAATTCACTAAAATGCGAAGTTGCGCTCAGGGAGGTCAACGGTAGTGAAGTTGCGCTACCGTTACTTCGCCAGACAAAGCGCATTTACACTAGTGATGCCTAATTTGCAAACAGCGCGAAGTTAAAAGTATAATAGAAGTATATGTTACAGCCACTACATTACACTACACAAGCCCAGGAAAGGGCACCTATGGCCCAAAAAATTTGCCCCAAACCAGATGTACGGGCTGATAGATCCTGCATTCCGGTTTGGGGTTCTAGTACTTTAAAAAAATATATATATATGCCCCCTGCAGGCGCTGGCTTACTTGCACCGGGAGGGAGCTCCCGGTGCCAGCCGCCACGTCTTCTGAAGCGCATGCACAGTATGCGTGTGTGACATAACACACACGCACATACTGAAAAGCGGCCACACTTCCGGGGACGCATTTCATACTGCGAATGCGCTTCAGAAGACATGGCGGCTCGCACCGGGAGCTCCCTCCTAGTTGAGTTGCCATATGTTAGGAAATGTAGGGGGGAAAAAATTACGCTAAGGGTGCAAAGTTACACTACAAATAACTCACGTGTCCGTATCCATCGTCCTCAATATTGTGCACACCTTCTGCTACCGTTTTTTCTCCCCCACATGCTGGTCTCCAATCCAGCCAAATACACTTGCAACAAACTTTTGTTAGGGAGGAGGTCCATGCAGTGTTTCTTTAAAATTCAAAAAGCTTTATTCCAGGTTACATTAAAATCATGAACAGGGATTTAACAAAAGTCTGTTGCAAAGTTACGCTAGTCTTTCTACTTCGCTAGCAAATTTTCCCCAGGGACACAGGGTGCTTTAGTGAATTTGCCCCCATGGGTCTCAGAAACAGGGGGCCAGGATGGTCATCACCCTCCCTAAATTTTTATCCCCCCTTTTCTGAATTTTAATATCCCCCATTTACTGAGTTTTTGACACTGTGCACCAAGCATGCCACACCAAAGCTTCCCCACGTTTCACCCGTGCTTCAGAACAATGATCTTCCACTCCCCTGCTATATAAATTATATTCAAAAGTATCTGCATAAACCATATAGTCATCAGTATCTGGACATTATTTTGAAAATTTCCAAGCTGGGAAGCAACATCGCTATGGAACTATGGGTTTTCTGTGGGCAAGGAGTTGCACATAAGACATAACATCACCATGTGCAATGTTCAGGACACTAGCAATGCACCCCCATGACCCCCTCTTGTGCTGAAAAGTTAAGCATGGGGGGGTCATCTCAAGGTGGCACAGGGTACAGAATTTCCCCTGGCCAACTCAGAACTTTTTGGCACCTAAAGCAGAAGGTGATGATGCCAGTGTAGAGAGTGCAGTGGGAATTGCCATACACATACCAATAAGATTGTATGAAATGTTGATTTGAAAATGTAATAATTTGACGCAAAGTGGCATCCAGTGCACAATGCATTGGTAGTTGAAGAAGTGAAGGCGAGTCACAACATTGGGTTATTTGCCTAAATGAAGAGAAACATAGAAAGGTGGCCATGCCATAAACACTTGTATGACATCCATTCACTTATAGGGGTGGCGCGAACTGTTCGCCGGCGAACTTGTTCGCGCGAACATCGGCTGTTCGTGCTCCCCGGAAGTTCGCGAACGTCGCGCGACGCGCGACGTGTAGGGAGAGAGCTGTTAGTGATTTGAGGGACAGTGGATAGTAAGTTTGCTGGCTAGTAATCTACTGTTCTTCAAACAACTGCCATCTATCTGTGTGAGCTTGTTCACATTCTGTCTAAATATCCATAATATTACCGTCTCCAGAAAAAGCACCTGAGTGACTTTTTTCAAGCAGCCATAATATATTTTACGTAATCCGTATCCACCGCTGTAGTAGTGTATACGTTGACCTTGTAGGCATTATTTGCCCTGTAGGCATTTTTTGCCCAGTGTGTTCTTCAAACAACTGCCATCTAGCTTTGTGAGCTTGTTCACATTCTGTCTAAATATCAATAATATTACAGTCTCCACAA
Source organism: Xenopus borealis (assembly GCA_024363595.1). Lineage (NCBI taxonomy): Eukaryota > Metazoa > Chordata > Amphibia > Anura > Pipidae > Xenopus > Xenopus borealis. The sequence goes on from CM044447.1 coordinate 98,611,845, forward strand.
CCACCTGAGTGACGTTTTTCAAGCAGCAATAATATATTTTACGTAATCCGTATCCACCGCTGTAGTAGTGTATACGTTGACCTTGTAGGCATTGTTTGCCCAGTCTTTAACCAAGTGCCACGTAGCTGTGTGAGCTTTTTCACATTCTGTGTCCAGAAACATCACCTGAGTGACGTAGTGTGATTTCTGCCCTTTACAGCACAAAACGCAGCGCTGTGTCAACAATGTATTTTTTAGAAACATTTTTGCCCTTGATCCCCCTCTGGCATGCCACTGTCCAGGTCGTTGCACCCTTTAAACAACTTTAAAATCATTTTTCTGTCCAGAAATGTCTTTTTTAGCTTTTAAAGTTCGCCTTCCCATTGAAGTCTATGGGGTTCGCGAAGTTCGAACCGTTCGCATTTTTGTCCGGAAGTTCGCAAACATGTTCGCGAACATTTTTTCAGACGTTCGCGCCATCCCTATCACTTAGGCCCTGAGGCAACCAGTCAGATACCAACAATTATTAGCTTATTTATGGTCACCTACTGTATAAAGGCGTCACTGTGCCCAGTTGTTAGTACTGCTGACTTGTAGTGTTGACGTCCGATTGCAATTCCTAGGCACATGCAAGGAGTTGAATGTTCATACTATGACTGTATAGGTTTCTGCTGGGCACTATAGCTTCCTTTCACTTTACAAAAAACATACAGGCAGGTTAAATTGCTTCTGATGAAACTGACCCATGTGTGTATGTGTAATAGGGATATTACATTGTAAGCTTCACTGGAGGGAACACATGATGTAAATGATAATAATATTTGTATAGGTCTGCAGAACTGTAAGTTCTAAATGTTAGTACTAAATGATGAACAATAGTGCTTTGTGTCAACTTTACTGACATCACCATTTGCTGCTGCCTCCTGGCTACTCCATCGGTATTCCGATATGGATACCTCCAGGACAGACTGACTGATACAAAACAGTGTTATTCCTATGAAACATTTTGTGTCTGAGCAGTAGGACAGACTTTATATCTTCCTAGCAAAAAAGCATGTATCATTTTTAGGGCTCTTACACACAAGCTTTTTTACCTGCGCTCCCCTGCGTTCCAGCAACCAAACCTACCCCCACCTTCCTAAGGGCTATTACACACAAGTATTTTTACCTGCGATCCCCTGCGTTCCGTTTTGCTGCGTTCAGCCGCAGGGGAGCGCAGGTATAGACGCACTCAATGCTTTTCAATGGGGCTGTACTCACACAAGCACATGTAGGCGCCGAACGCAGTAAAAATGCAGCATGTTGCGTTTGAACCTGTGTTCAGCACCTACATGCTTTCCTGTGAGTACAGCCCCATTGAAAAGCATTGAGTGCATCTATACCTGGGCTCCCCTGCGGCTGAACGCAGCAAAACGGAACGCAGGGGATCGCAGGTAAAAATACTTGTGTGTAATAGCCCTTAGGAAGGTGGGGGTAGGTTTGGTTGCTTTCCACTGGAACATGTGTCTATTGAGTACATTAAATTGCAATCAGGTGCAGTGTATGAACTATAGTCTTTGCATGGATGATGGAGATTGAAAGACTGTAAACAGACAGAAAATTCTTTACCTTTACCAAGACATATCCAAGAGCAATAGGCTCAAGGCAGTACATTTACATTGTATCCACCACTATCCCCAATTCAAATAATAGGACCCAATTTGGCTCATGTGTGTGCAAATGTACTGCACCTTTGCTAGTGTGTAAATATCCTGGTGTCATCAATGAATTATAACTAATTCAGTTTGCTGCTCCTACTAAGAGAGAGCAAGGGTCATTAATATGAATGAGAAAGTTACAATGGAGTGGCCTTAAGAGCAGAAAGTGAATAAGTTAGTTGCCCATTCAGATTCCTGACTTGAAGCCAAGAGAAGATCCACAGCAACATTTCATAATATCTGTCCATCTGAAAACCTCAGCCAACTTGGCAGGGAGTAAGCAAGCTTCCAAGGACAGATGGTAAATATTGCATCATCAGGCTGGTAGACACTAGGCAAACAACACAGCTTTTTGGACATCTTTAAACATTTAGATCTTTTGTTAAAATGTTGTATAATGTAATAATACTATCAGTTTGGCTAACTGGACTTCATTTTATTTTTAACCAACTAGTAAGAGCACTAAATATGGAATCAAATCGATTGGCTCTATATTACAAAGAAAAAATGGAGAGGCAGAGAGTGGAGGGGGAGAGAGAAGTAGGCAAGGGGTGAGTGCACAAAAGAGTACATGACTGAAGATTAAAAATGTTAGACATTAGCTACTCAGAGATCTCACTATTATTCCTTTTTAGGGAGATAATATCCTCTTCTTCTGGGCGACAATCTCCCCAAACTGCCTTTGCGCGTCTTCCCGTCTGCTATAAAGAAAAGTCACCTGCGCTAAAGCACATGTAGAGTTTCGTTTTTCAAAGTTGCCGGAAGTTGCCTCACAAGGAAACTTTGGGCGACTTGGGTAAATGAAGCGCCGCGGGTGCTTTAGCCCAGGCAACTTTTCATTCTAGCAGATGGGAAGACACATGAAGGCAATTCGGGGAGCTTGTCACCCCGAATCTGCTCGTGTGGACTGACCCTTATATTGTGGAGAGCATGTGATTTGTTGTCGAACTTCCAGTGTGTCTAAATTAGGGCCCAATATAGTTTTTACATTTTATCTTGTGCTGCTGATACCCATTTTGGATTATGGGTTGTATTTATGAACTCTGGCGACAAACATTGCCCATAGAAACTAGCAGCAATTAGATTTGAAAAGTCAACTTCAAGTTAGAAAACAAAAGCAAAGATCTGGTAGCGATGGGCAACATCGCCAGTGATATTGGTCGCCAATGTAACAAATTTGCCCCTATGTTTTCTTTTAAAGAGGAAATAAAGTCTAAAATAGAATAATGCTAGAAATGCTGTATTTTGTATACTAAACATAAACGGACTGCACCACAAGCCTAATTAAACAAATGATTAGTTTAGGAAAACAAACAAAGCTGCTTAAGGTCAGGGAAGTTGGGGGAGGGGTTCCCCCTGCTGTTTGAAAGTGTGATTGTTTCTTTGCGGAGGACATCTTAAGTTTCCTATCTGCATTAGTCAGAGCAAGCAAAAAAAAAACTGCATACAGTAAGGTTTATTATAAAAACTGTACACATCTTTTAATTAAAGTATATTGGAGATAGATTTATTTTTCAATAAAGAACATAACCATTTTTTTTTGCCTTTGCGGCCCCTTTAACTCCCCAAAGCTGTATCCATTATGAAAGGGTATTCTCTCCTATTATCATTATTTATAGTTAAGCATCCTGGAAAAAACTAAGATTTGCTTTGAAAGGAACAGAACTGGAGATCATTATATGCCTTCTATTTGTGATCCTTGGATGTTGGGAGACCATATGATTCCCATTCACATCATTTCCTCTCATTTAAAGACTATGTGACCCATCTATTCATCTTTCCTTTACCAATGTCACACATTGGGCCAGATTCAATCCAGTGAGAAAAAAATGTATCTCAAGGTTTATCTTGTGAAAACAGATGGACAAGATTGAATTCGAGGAGAAAAACTTTTTTTCCAAGTTCAGTTACAGTTTTCCCATAGAGTTTTCATGTGATAACCCCTTTTCCCCTGAATTGAATCTGACCAGTTTTGTGCTTGTGGACTATTAAAAGATTAGATTTTTACGTTTACATATATTTTTGTTCTACTATTTGCACTATTTTAGGTGGTGCACTTGATAAGTGCAGTTCTGCCCTTAATGGAGGTGACTTATGAAATAAAGTGAGGTCAGGTCAAGTTTTATACTTATCTGTGTTTATCTTTAGTACCAACTTAAGAGTGAAATACATCTGGGGGGGACACATACTAAATGTTACAATCATTAATAAAAATGGAAATTACTTGCTAAAAATGGAGTCTATAGAACATGGCCTTTCTGGGAAATGAGTTTCCAGGTAACAGATGCCTTTACCACATTTTACACTGCTTTATGGTCTTTTCTTTACATACTTTGCTTGCATGCAAGGCAGCAATGGGAGGGAAAGGGATCCTGCTCATTTTGGAAGTACAGTTATGTGATTTATTACATAGAATACTTGAGATCTGGGGGGTTTCTGAATCAAGGGTCTTTCCATAATATTGACTAGGGGTGTTTTGAAGGGTGGTCAGGAGAGGGGTAAGCAAGGGGGTAGAGGTATTCACACAGAGTTACCTGGAGAGCCAATATTACTTGGTTCAACTCTGATTTTCATTGTTGAGTAAGGACAGGTGGAGGCAAAAGAAAGCATTAGCTTAGGGGCTTAACGGGACTAATGATGAGCCCTACTTGTAAACTATTCCCTCTGGTTATATTACGATGTGAATCAAAGTTATTTTGCTTGAGCCAACAGGCTGTGGTAACAAAAAGCTGACAAAATGCCATATGTGACATTAGCCTTAAGGGTCATTCATCAGATGGTGTTTATTGAAATATTAAGTCTGAAGAATAAAGGCTTCTCAGCTTGGCTTGTGTTTTTAAATCTGATGATCCCATACAGAGGGCTTGGCCCTCAGCAGGTCTGAGCTATATAAATAAACATGTTCCTCAGAAACAAGAGCGCGCAGCTGAAGTATGTATTAGCTACCAACGAAGAGACAAAAGGAAAACTTTGGAGAATCATTAAAGGGATTCTGTAATGATTTTTATGATGTCGTTTTTATTTCTAAATTACACTGTTTACACTGCAAATAATTCACTCTACTGTGTAAAATGTCATTCTTCAACCAGCAAGTGTATTTTTTTTTAAATTTAATATTGGTGTGTAGGTGCCATCTCAGGTCACTTTGCCTGGTTATGTGCTTTCAGAAAGAGCCAGCACTTTAGGATGGAACTGCTTTCTGGCATGCTGTTTCTCCTACTCAATGTAACTGAATGTGATGCAGTGGGACCTGGATGTTACTACTGAGTGCTGTTCTTAGATCTACCAGGCAGCGGTTATCTTGTGTTAGGGAGCTACAATCTCGTTACCTTCCCACTGTTCTGTTGTTAGGCTGCTGGGGGGATAGGGAGGGGTGTGATGTCACACCAACTTGCAGTACAGCAGTAGAGAGGGACTGAGGTTTATCAGAGCACAAGTCACATGACTGAGGGCAGCTGGGACACTGACAATATGTCTAGCATCATGTCAGATCTCAAAATGAAATATAAAAAAAATCTGTTTACTCTTTTGAGAAACGGATTTCAGTGCAGAAGTCTGCTGGGGCAGCACTATTAACTGATGCATTTTGAAGGGGAAAAAATTCCCATGACAGTATGACTTTAAGCATTATACCTTTCTCAGACACCATGAGTTTTTTTTCCAGATTATATAAAGGCATTGTAGGGTCCAATACTGCTTCTTTGGAAGGAGGTGCTCCATTGCTTGCCTGATAAACATGGGTGTGCATTTTTAGAGGGTCAATTAACACAGGGATATTTTCCCCTAAGTCCCTAGGGCAGGGATCCCCAACCTTTTGAACCATGAGCAACATTCAAAAGTAAAAGGAGTTGGGGAGCAATAGTAGTATGAAAAATGGTCTTGGGTGCCAAATAAGTGCTGTGATTGGCCATTTGGTAGCCCCGTGTGGATTGTAAGCCTACATGGAGGCTCTGTATGGTAGTGCACCTGATTTTTATACAACCAAAACTTGCCGCTAAGCCTGGAATTAAAAAATAAGCACCTGCTTTGAGGCCACTGGGAGTAACATCAAAGGGGTTGGAGAGCAACATGTTGCTCATGAGCTACTGGTTGGGGATCACTGCCCTTGGGGATAAGGGATATTATCACCTAAGCAATTATTTCCTTTTCAAGTCACAGCTTCATAACACTATCAAAGTGCTAATTTAACCTTATTTTTCTCATTTTTATGATCTGTTCTGTCTTTTTTTTTAACTTCACTTTCACATTGCCCCCACCTCTCCCCTTCTCTTAGACTAGTGCTACACATGGTGGATTCTGAGCCTATGGATAAACGCAGGTCTGGAAACCACCCTTATGCTCCTAAAAGCTTCTTGATGGGTCTGCACTTGGAACAATGGGGTTCTCCTGTGTCTGACATATTTTATTTAAAATGTACTCCATGGAAAATATGAGCAACCACTAGAGGGCACAGTAATTCTTGCTGCTCCCACTTATATGAATAGACAGTTATTACAGTGAACACCAATAGGCTATCACTTACAGATTCAGAGTTTAATGTGCAATCATTTTCTAAACTAAATAGGGGACTTTTGAAAAGAAAACAAAGAACCCAGACGTCTAAGTAACCTCATAGACATAATATATTATGTGAATCTTGCTTTGTTTTTCTGAGCTTCCATGGTAAATTTACTTCTGATTCTGTAGTAGTTTGAGACCTGTATAATCTTTCTTAGGATACAGACTGCCATCCCCAATCTTTTTCCAGTAGTCCTTTGTAGTATCATAATTCTGTTATTTGTTCTTTACAAAACTTGAGTGTTGTTGGTGAAAAGGCAAAAAAGATTTACTACAGGCATAACTGTTGCAGGTACAACCCTGCTATTTTTGTGTACAGAGATACTATAAACATATAGTCATAGTCCTATGAACAGTGAAATTTTAGCATAAATTCTTTGGTTACGTTCAAGTTAAAGGGGTGGTTCAGCTTCAAGTTAACTTTTAGTATATTGTAGAAGGGCCAATTCTAAGAAACTTTTCAATTAGTGTTCGTTTATTTTTCATAGTTTTTTTTTTTTTTATGATTTGCAATTTTCTTCTGTTTCTTTGCAGCTTTCAAATGGGGGTCACTGACACCATCTAAAAACAAATGCTCTGTAAGGCTACAAATGTATTGTTATTGCTACTTTTTATTACTTATCATTCTATTCAGTCCATCTCCTATCCAAATCAATGCAGGGTTGCTAGGGTAATTTGTACCCTAGAAACCAAATTGCTGACACTGCAAACTAGAGAGCTGCTGAATAAAAAGCTAAATAACTATAAAACCACAAATAATAAAAAATGAAAACCAATTGCAAATTGTCTCAGAATATCACTCTCTACATTATACTAAAAGTTAACTCAAAGGTGAACAACCCCTTTAATAATGGAGTGCTTGGGTAAATCAGTTGTGGGACTGCCATACTGTTTAAAACAATTACCATATAAGAACCGAATGCCAACAATTCTAGGCTATATTCTTTCTAGATTAACAAAACCATGAACCTTACAGGTAATAATCTGATACTTTTTTTTTGTACAGAAATTCACCTTGGCAGGTCTATATCCAGTAATAAAACAGATGAGACCTAAACATGATTTAATACAAGGACTAAGTCCAGTTTATCTTTTGCACTTAACATCCAAAGAGCAATGTTTGAGTAAGTTTTTAAAGGTTGTAAAGGATAACTATCAATATTAGAAACTAAGTTTCAAATACATTTCCACTGCTGAGAATGTAAAAACATGTTCTTGGCACCATCTGGTGGACAAAGTGCAAAGCAAACATGCATAAATGGTCTTTTTTTCATGTTTGAGTACAGTCTGGTTATAAAAATTGCCAAATCACTTTTTAAAAAGAAATAAAATATGTATTTGGGGGTTGTAGAAGCACTCAGAATTCCACACCCCTTCGCAGTAGTAGAAGTTGGGGGCTGCTGCCTCTGTACTGGGGACATTGCCAGAGAATGAGTTCCAACATGGAAGCATAAAAAATAACATTTTCAGAAGTCTTTTTCCAGATGTATTGTACACAGAGACATAACAGCTAATTTATAACAGGCAATGCACAGCACAATGCATAACAATAGACACAGATTTGCACCAAAACAAAAATGATACACAAACGATAAATCACTAATGAAGAGATGGTAATTTATAGGGGGATTCAGAGATCGTTCTGTGGGAACATCTGGCTTGTTTTTGTTGCAATTAGACCAGATCAATGGATTGGTGCTTGAAACTCACATTTTACATGAAATACAAGAAAGGGGCTTGCCTGTGGATACTCTTTGGGGAAGAAAATATTTGTGGTAATATTTCCCCTCTCAAAAAGCATTTTATTTGCACTCATTTTTAAAAGAAGGTACAGAGTTTGCAAAAAAACACCCATGGGCAAGATCAAAATGATCTCCTTAGGGATCTAGTATATCCCAAGGGTACCTTTCATACTATGATGCCTATACTTGAGCAACATCTTTCATAATCTCAGTCAAGTGTGGTTTATAACAGACAATTCAGCTGATCCAGAGACACCACCTCTGAATGGAGCCGAAGAAAAGGACAATGAAGAAGACTTTTAAAGGTAAGTACCACTTTTTTTTTTTTTTTTTTTTTTTT